>JAQISU010000132.1:3897500-4605000 GCA_029339505.1 Unio delphinus
TACACAATGAAGATCACAGTTTATATAATTCTTAAAAAATATTAATAATAAAAAAAAATTTATTTTCATGGCATGAAAGCTTAATTAGAACATCTTCATGAGAGACAGTCATTTCTATTATATGTAATTGTCTACATAAGGTGGTGTTTGTTCTCATCACGTGCTAATCAATTTCTTTAGACAGACTGAGAGACGATAAGACGGAGAGAATCGGTGTTTTGTTTGGGGTCAGGATTAGGGTTAGTTTATGATGTTAAAATATTAGAAACAATGGTTTTATATACTTTACGTTGTTACTGTCATGTCATACCCAAAAAGGTGTAGTTTAAAACACTTTTCAAAACGAAGAGCGGGATGGGGTGGGTGTTTTACGGCAAGACAATACAGGAAGGTTATGTAGAGCCAAGGCAATCTGAGGCAAATGTCTTGTCCAGGGACACATCCCTTTAGATAAACCAGGCTAGTCCTATGGCTGGATTCGAGCCCACACCCTTTCGCTCGTGAATCCAACACGCTAACCTCTGGATCCCTAGAGGTAGGGTACAGCAGGCAGTTTTCGACAATCATCACGCACACAAACAAATATTATTATATGTTCTTGAAGCTAATTCCAATGTTTCCCTTGCGCTAGTTGTGAACTATATTTTATTATTATCGTTTTTATTTTTTTAAAAAGAAGACCTATGTTGTGGTTACTTTCGAGATGCTACTAAACACATCTCCTAATTTTTTGAAAGAAATACATATGTATTCATATCTGAAACTTTCCCACAATATTTAAACTGTTTCATTGTCGAAATAGTTTACCAATATTTACGTGTTTTTGAAAACCACAACAATATAACTGAACTTGGTATTCATGTCAATATTTGTAATACGTAACCATTTCAATAGTATTCCCGTGTCGTGTCGTTAATTACTATGTACGTAAATTGATTTTATACATATCAGTATTGCACAAAACATCTCATATTTCATAACGTGGTTCCCACGTTTTTAAACGATAAATTTCCAGGTCAATACCAGGGTTTTTCAGGACGAAATTAATTTTTTTCAAGGTTCACATATGACCATTACTGAATGGAATTAAATAACGTTTTAGAATATAAGCATGATTTTCTAAACCTAAAGATGTTTCTCTTTCAAGACTCTCAAAAACATCTAAATCAGAAAAGGTAATAATGTATTTAAAAAAAAACACGATATATATCATACGAACCAGGTTTGATAATATTCCTATAAATTGACATGTAAAGTCATTTCAGAATAAAAATTATAAGTTTATTTTGCTGACCTGCATTATGTTGCTAAGCGAATGCAACATACTAACATAAAATAATTTTGTTTCTTTTGAAACCTTTACTTATATATATATATATATATATATATATATATATATATATATATATATATATATATATAACTTTAGGAAATACATTCGTTAGGAATACGGTACTCCTTCCATGAAAAATGTGAACAAGATGAGATACATAACACTCTCCTTTACAGAAAACTGACCGACCGATCGACGTCGATTCTCAAACAGTGACTCCTACCCCATTGCTGTGAAATATGTGTAACGGTAAACCATAGATTATCTTAAAAACTCCCTTTCATTGATGATCCAGCGTGACACCAAGCACCTGTTTTGAGGACGCATCTTCTACATAAAGTCAAAATTCCTACTTTAAGTCAAACATGTGACAAGTGACATTTCATTCAGTCTAAAGACGGATAACACTGTATTCCAATTGTATTCGTTTTGACACGTCTCAAAATGCCCATATTTTCGCGTTTGTAACCCCCCAAAGCATATTATATGGAGAGAAAAAATCGATAAAATCCATATGGCAAAATCCATGACATCCTTTCACGCGCTACTGCCTTGAACTATTTTAACTGACATAAACACCTGCTTTCTGGCGCGTGGCACTGTCACGTGACTGAAATGAAGCATTACTTGTCGCGTGGCACTTTGATAGGAGACAATAGAGCGAGTACATGTCAACTGTCTCGCTTCAGCGTATTTACCTCACAAGCCAGGACGTTGAATTGCTACTAAAGTTTAAGCAACCGGTTTTTTAATTGGGTAATACAGGTGAACCCAAGGTGTTGAAATGTTTTGTGTATTTGTGTTGCTTTAGTTGTACAGTTACCAGGATGTAATGTATCGAGTTAATTACACCAACAATGACTCTCTCTCTCTCTCTCTCTCTCTCTCTCTCTCTCTCTCTCTCTCTCTCTCTCTCTCACACACACACACACACACACACACACACACACACACTTGTACTGCTATAAATTGTCGCAAGTCCGCCAATAGATTTTTCCTTCGTATTTGCTCAGTCACGACAACTGCATTATTAGAAATATTCCTACATTTTATATCTAATAGAAGTAATTATACATAATGTTCAAAGTTCCTTAATTTAGAGACATGCTATCTCTTGTATAATAATTTCATTTACTGAAAAATAATATTTAAAGAATTTCAAATATTTCAATCTGTTAAAAGAGGTAAGATACACGGCCTGGTGATACAAGTAGATAATGTATCTGTTACAACAGTGGTCAATATTTTCAGTTTCACATCTTGGTATATATATTATCTGTAATTTACCCCCTCGTTGCAAACATAATGTGGTCAGGGCCGGCGCTTCCACTAGGCGAACTAGGCAATCACCTAGGGCGATGGGCTAAGGGTTTATTTCATGATGGGCAAGGTTGGGGGGGGGGGGTGTAAGTGGAAGGGGGCGCCAGATATCTGATATCGCATAGGGCGCCAAAATGCCTTGCACCAGCCCTGAATGTGATCAATATATTTTTTATGTTTCATCCCGTGTTCCTGATCGTTTTGACTGCTTTATTTAATAGTTTACGTCGAATTTTATTTAAGTTTTCGTCCAAAATGTGTTTGGGTTTTCGTCCAAATGTGTTGCCATCAGTTTTATGTATTTAACTAAACATTGTCTTTCTTAAATTAACTTTGATTTCCTCGGTGGTCTAAAGCGCTTGCCTTTGCTGCTCTATGCCATCTCACCTCTGTCTATGTGTGTGTGTGTGTGGGGGGGGGGGGCGAGTGGTTTAAATCGCTCTCCATTACGGATCACTGCCATCTCACCTCTGTCTGCGTGAGTTCGAGTCCCAGATGCGGCCAATATGGGTACGTGAGAAAGTTTGCCAGTAGCTTCTCGTGGGTCGGTGGCTCTTTCCGGGGGTTTTCCCGGGTTCTTCCTCCACCATTAATACTGACCGCCATGTATAGAAGCCTATCGTGTGCTGAAAAATGGCGTTAAACCCTACAACAACAACTGTCTGGGTGGGTTGGAGCCTCGGGCTCTTTCAATATGAGTATGTGAGAAAGCTTATCAGTAGCATCCCGTGGATATGTGGTTTTTACCGTGGTTTTTCCTGGTTCTCCCTCCGACAGTTATGCTGGCCGCCATGTGAAGCCTATTTTGTGATGAGATATGACGTTATCCCCAATGTTCACGGGCGCATCTGCTCAGGCATCCTCGCGCAGCTGAATTGTCAATTTTTTCTTAATCCAACGTTAAACTTTGCTGTCTTCGTAATGCTTGCGCAGTGCAGCCAGCACTGTGCGCACATTTACCATTCGCTTAGAGGGAACGTTGATTATCCCCACCCCTCAATTTGGTTTCTCACGTTTTGAAAGTAAGCTGTCTTATCTACTCGCTCTGCCAAACGGGAACTACTTTATAATTTTTTCAACGTATTTCTGAACACATTCAAGACTTTAGGAACTTTTTTGACACGTTTCATAAAATTTTACGATATACGAATTGGTCCAAAATTTTGTCGATCATACTTTTCTTTTTAAAATGAAATATGAATTCGTTTATTCTAATAATGTGTTCTCATAATCATCTTCTTGTTTACTGAGCAAATATTTCAGTGCATACAGATTAAATGTTACAGTGCTTACAGATTAAATGGTACAGTGTTTACATATTAAATATTACAGTGTTTACATATTAAATATTACAGTGCTTACAGATTAAATGTTACATTGCTTACAGATTAAATGGTACAGTGCTTACAGATTAAATGGTACAGTGTTTACATATTAAATATTACAGTGCTTACATATTAAATATTACAGTGCTTACAGATTAAATGTTACATTGCTTACAGATTAAATGGTACAGTGCTTACAGATTAAATGTTACAGTGCTTACAGATTAAATGGTACAGTGCTTACAGATTAAATGTTACAGTGCTTACAGATTAAATGTTGCAGTGCTTACAGATTAAATGGTACAGTGCTTACAGATTAAATGTTGCAGTGCTTACAGATTAAATGTTGCAGTGCTTACAGATTAAATGTTGCAGTGCTTACAGATTAAATGTTACAGTGCTTACAGATTAAATGGTACAGTGCTTACAGATTAAATGTTACAGTGCTTACATATTAAATGTTGCAGTGCTTACAGATTAAATGGTACAGGGCTTACAGATTAAATGTTACAGTGCTTACAGATTAAATATTATAGTGCTTACAGATTAAATGGTACAGTGCTTACATATCACAGATTTAACGATTCAGTGCTTACAGATTAAATGTTTTGTTTATGGAGTAAATGCTACAATGCTTAGAAGGTAAGTATTAAAGATATTACGTGGTTAACATATATATATATATATATATATATATATATATATATATATATATATATATATATATATATATATATATATATATATATATATATATAAGATATTACGTGGTTAACATATATATAGGTATTTTAAATTAAACACTCAAAACTCAATATAAAGGAAGAAGTCTAACATATGTCTAACGCCCTTATGTCAACAAGTTACTGTACTACTATTATGTCTTTTACTTGAACACTACGAAGACATATTGCTGTAAAAATGTTCTGTCTCTACTTTAATACTACTGTACTCGTGTTTTGTCTCTACTTTAACACTACGTAGACAGATTGATGTAATAGTTTTGTCTCTACTTTAACACTACGTAGACAGATTGATGTAATAGTTTTGTCTCTACTTTAACACTACTTAGACAGATTGATGTAATACTGTTTTGTCTCTACTTTAACACTACGTAGACAGATTGATGTAATAGTTTTGTCTCTACTTTAACACTACATAGACAGATTGATGTAATACTGTTTTGTCTCTACTTTAACACTACGTAGACAGATTGATGTAATACTGTTTTATCTCTACTTAAACACTACGTAGACAGATTGATGTAATACTGTTTTGTCTCTACTTTAACACTACATAGACAGATTGATGTAATACTGTTTTGTCTCTACTTTAACACTACGTAGACAGATTGATGTAATACTGTTTTGTCTCTACTTTAACACTACATAGACAGATTGATGTAATACTGTTTTGTCTCTACTTTAACACTACATAGACAGATTGATGTAATACTGTTTTGTCTCTACCCTAAAACTACGTATACAGATTGATGTAATACTGTTTTGTCTCTACTTTAACACTACATAGACAGATTGATGTAATACTGTTTTGTCTCTACTTTAACACTACATAGACAGATTGATGTAATACTGTTTTGTCTCTACCCTAAAACTACATAGACAGATTGATGTAATACAGTTTTGTCTCTACCTTAACACTACGTAGACAGATTGGTGTAATACTGTTTTGTCTCTACTTTAACACTACATAGTCAGATTGATGTAATACTGTTTTGTCTCTACTTTAACACTACATAGACAGATTGATGTAATACTGTTTTGTCTCTACTTTAACACTACATAGACAGATTGATGTAATACTGTTTTGTCTCTACTTTAACACTACGTAGACAGATTGTTGTAATACTATTCTTTCTCACCCGTGTGAAAGAGAAATCTAGCAGATTTTTTTGCTAACCTCATTTTTTTATATCAGTCTGGTCATCTCAGTCCAGTCGTCTCAGTCAATGTGTCTACGCGCTCAGAAGTACTTTTTTTTTTAAAAAAAATTAAATAAAAAAAAATAACCCCTTGTCTTCTTATGTTCCTGACATAGTTGCTCTTAAATCGTGCATCAAGAACGACACATATATAACAAAAACATAGTAACATAAGGTCACTCCATCTTTGAGAACACACCGTACAAAAACATTTCGATCGATCGATCGATCAAGAGAGAGAGAGAGAGAGAGAGAGAGAGAGAGAGAGAGAGAGAGAGAGAGAGAGAGAAATACACATGCATACATTTCGAGCTTTTTGGTATTATGCTAGTTCGCTCCACACAGCATGGTTAACATTATGCTATATGCAGGCATAGCTCAGTACATTTTCAGGTCAGAGTCATTAAACGCAGCTAAAGCAACTTAACTAGGTTTGAATACTTCGTGTGAAATAAATTATATACTGTTAGCTACATTAAATGACGCTGGCCTGAATATTGACTGTGCTACATATATGATAAAATTCTCAATGCTTTGTGAAAAAGACTATGACAGAAAATACTGATCCATGCACATAGACTATAGACCTATACACTTCATAGCCTCCAAACCCCCTCTTAAAAATTACGGAAAACTTAGTAACAGCCAGAAATGTATTATGATTTGTTCTAATTTTGTGAAGAATCTTATCTGTGCTCCAGTTAAATGAAAATACACCTACACTATTTAATGACAAATAATGCACTTACCAGCCAGAAGGAATCGTTTATCCGTCAACAAATTAATCCTTCAGCAAATGTCACTGTACCACTTGCCATTTTTCCAAGACAGGACAATAAATTTTCAAAGAATCCGTGAACTTTAAAGTTTAGCACATAAATCCTCTATGGTCCGTATTTGAAGGGTCTTTTATACACGGGTATAATTTTTACAATCAATGGTAAAGGTGAAACAAGTGTGTCACAAACAGTTTCACCTTCTCCAAATAAAAGGAGATTGATATACGATAGTGACACAGATCACTACTTACCCGTGAATAACCCAAGAACGGACATTCATGCCTCGTGTAAGATTCCGTTATAGTAATAGCCTTAACACTATTAGAGAGGCGTGGGCCAAATATCGACTCTTTGTTTACAATATAATTTTCTTAATTGGAACTGATGAAAATGAAACATTTTCTTGTGATACATATATGTTGTTTATTGTTAATTTCATTAATTATCAATATATCAAATGTGATAATACATCAATAATATTCAATGTGTTATGTTATTATTTTATGTAGACTCACGCATAAAAACTGTACTGCGGATGACACGATCACGCCAGTCCTCATGAACATATTTGCATTATTGCACAACATGTGAACATTTGCGCGTGAACTATATATCACAAGTGAAAACTTCTTTTCTACCTTAAAGGAAAATACTGGGTGAGAAATAGAATCTAAAAAAATCTCGGCAAGCCTCGGGGAAGGGGGGGGGGGACTAATAACGTAACGCTTTGACTGGGATTTCCTTGTCTCGGTGCAAACCACAACATAGATACTATTAGTCTCTACTTTAACACTACGTAGACAGATTACTGTAATCTTGTTATATATCTACCTTAACACTGCGTTGTTGTTGTTATTTTAGGGTTTAACGCCATTTTTCAGCACACGATAGGCTATACATGGCGGCCAGTATTAATGGTGGAGGAAGAACCCGGGAAAACCCCCCAAAAGAACCACCAACCTTCGAAAAGCTACTTGCAAGCTTTCTCACATACCCACATTGGCCGAATCTGAGACTCGAACCCACGCAGACAGAAGTGAGATGGCAGCGATCCGTAACGGAGCGCGACCACTCGGACAATCGGGGCCCTCTAACACTACGTAGACAGATTACTGTAATCCTGTTATGTCTCTAATTTAACTCTAATGTAATACTGTTATGTCACTACTTAACACTACTTAAACAGACATCATATATTTACAGACTGTATTTGTATACTAGATAGTACAGACTGTATTTGTATACTAGATAGTACAGACTGTATTTGTATACTAGATAATACAGACTGTATTTGTATACTAGATAGTACAGACTGTATTTGTATACTAGATAGTACAGACTGTATTTGTATACTAGATAGTACAGACTGTATTTGTATACTAGATATTACAGACTGTATTTGTATACTAGATATTACAGACTGTATTTGTATACTAGATATTACAGACTGTATTTGTATACTAGATATTATAGACTGTATTTGTATACTAGATATTACAGACTGTATTTGTATACTAGATATTATAGACTATATTTGTATACTAGATATTATAGACTGTATTTGTATACTAGATATTACAGACTGTATTTGTATACTAGATATTATAGACTGTATTTGTATACTAGATATTATAGACTGTATTTGTATACTAGATAGTACAGACTGTATTTGTATACTAGATATTATAGACTGTATTTGTATACTAGATATTATAGACTTAATTGAAACATGGTTAGACAGTGTGTTCTAAATGTGCATGTTAAACAAGTTTCAGCAATAATGGTTTATAGTTCAGCACACTGACGAAAATAGCATTCTTCTCTTTAATATGATTAAAATCGCCTTTCATTTACATTTTGTTTGTTGTTTTTATCGATTCTTTGTCACTTATATCTGTCAGTTTCACGTCCAAATTCCGTAGAAGACTCAAACAGTTTTGTCCCAGTTGATAAATATTTAGGGATGCAAAATAGTTAATTGTCGTATGGTTATGTAATGACATCTTCATCAATGTAGTTGTCAATCTTATAAAAAAAATGTATTTAACCATTTCATAAAAACTTTAAAACTCTTGCTGATCTTAACAGAATCAGGAACTATCTAAACTTCACCAAATGTAAATCGTTTCAAGTATTATTTTTTTTTTTAAATTTAAAAAACAACCAGAAGTATAATATTATTGATTGACTTTCAGTATACATTAGTATACGGTTCTAAAAGACTCCATTTCATTGGCTGATAAAACTTCACGTGACTAACTATAAAACGGTTTACGATTATAGTATTTGCTGAATTTCGTTTTTTGTCTAAAACGCACCTGTTAAGACGTACGCATGTAGTGGAGTTCTTCCAATGTCCGAATTTAAAACGAGGTAAGATATGCATTACTTCAGTTATTTAAAAAAAGTTTGTTAAAGTTTCTTTTGGACACATTCAATGGCGTAAACTTAATCTGCTGAAAATAACATACAGCTTATGTTCAATTCAGTGCTGAATCAACCTAGGATTCAGCTAGGCTCTCAACAATGGTTTTGTGGTTGCCTTCACTGACATTGTCCATAGAAGCTTAGACATGACTGTACGTCCATATCAACTAGGGGCTTTAAATGCCTATAAATTGTGACTGTTTGATGATTTGACACAATCACACATTGTCCGCTGTAATTTCCATGAGAAATCTTAGGGACAAGAGTTTCCCATATAAACTATTCTATATGATCGATTCTCATTTACCAAAGAGAAACTCAAAGTTAATCTTCATGCGTGTTATAATCAATATTCCGATGTGTCCCAAGACGTGCCACATGAGAAAAAGGGTCTGGTTACACATCTCTAATGTTAGAAAGTTGTGATAAATAGCTCTCAATGAGATTGCCCCATTATCAATAATTGATTAATTTTATTTTCAACATGCCGCGGTAGTGATTGGACAACGTCGATACGCGCATAGTCATGAGAAACGGCGATGCACATATTATTAATGCGCTGAAATACCTGCGCCATTTTCAGACACGATTTTACGTTAATAGACGGACAAACAGAAATACGGACATAATAAAGTGTGATCTATGGGCATACTATTACATGCTAGTAAAGTAAGTTAATTGGTAAGTGATATCAAAATCATGTATGTAACGTCGCAAGAACAAATATTCCAGAAGCAAACGGATTCAGGGGTGGTGTAACGGATGGATGGATAGATGAACAAGTGATTGACTGGATGAAACGACCAAGGGCATGAAGTGTTCTTATCAGATTGCCAAAAACTACCCAACGTTATCAAAGTGTTTTAGTACGGCGTGTAAACGTACATATCATATTTCACTGATGTTGTTGTAAGGTTTAACGCCATTTTTTCAGCACACGGTGGAGGAAGAACTCAGGAAACCCCTTGGAAAGAACCATCTACCCACGAGAAGCTACTGGCAAGCTTTCTCATATGCCCACATTGGGCGAATTTGAGATTCGAACCCATGCAGACAGATTTGAGAAGGCAGTTATCCGTATGGATCGCTTTATTCCATTGAAAAATTCTGACCACAATCAAAGTAATCCTGTATTAAAATTTTTTTAAAAACATACTCGGGTTACTTTCATATGGACCAAACTTGCTTTAATAGTTGAATTACTTAATTACTGACACAAGTGTTTGTTAAGATTCTCAGCGTAAAAGCCACCGCCCGTCGCTCTCGGCCAAGTGTTCATCCTCACCAAATCAAAATGATGGAACGATGTCGAAGAAATCAAAGTTCGCAACTTTTCACTCTCCCGGCAAGCGGATTGTAACACTCATCAATTTGAACCAGATTTAAAAATGCATGGCTGTTGTTGCTGATGTCATGTCTCAGCGCGAGATAAATCTATAAATGGTGCAAAGAGAACCCGGAACTTCTCCCCCCCCCCCAAGTAAGAATAATCGACTGACAAGGTTTCGCACCTACCCACATTGGCCCAAGACTTCAATGCGCATGATATATTTGGATTTGGATCTTTTTAGGTAGCATTAAATAATTAAATATCGCTACGATGTCTGCTGTGTGACAGTTTACAGTGATGTCTAGCATTTGGGTATCATGCCGCAGACATGTAGCATGATGTCGCACCCAGCCACATTATCCTGACACCAGGCCACGGTACAATGTACATTACGCTGTATTATTGACACGGTACAATTTACATTATGCTGTATTATTAACACGGTACAATTAACATTACGCTGTATTATTGACACGGTACAATGTACATTACGCTGTATTATTGACACGGTACAATGTACATTACGCTGTATTATTGACACAGTACAATGTACATTACGCTGTATTATTGACACGGTACAATTTACATTACGCTGTATTATTGACACGGTACAATTCACATTATGCTGTATTATTGACACGGTACAATTTACATTACACTGTATTATTGACACGGTACAATTTACATTACGCTGTATTATTGACACGGTACAATTTACATTATGCTGTATTATTGACACGGTACAATTTACATTATGCTGTATTATTGGCACGGTACAATTTACATTACACTGTATTATTGACACGGTACAATGTACATTACGCTGTATTATTGACACGGTACAATTTACATTATGCTGTATTATTGACACGGTACAATGTACATTACGCTGTATTATTGACACGGTACAATGTACTATTATTGACACGTTACAATTTACCTTATGCTGTATTATTGGCACTGTACAATGTACATTACGCTGGAGGTTAGCCAATCTTATGAAACCTTTAAAGCTCAAACAGTTTATTCTGTGTAGAAAGAATGAAATGGTGGACATACTATTTTATAAACATGATTTTAAAAAACTTACATCTTATAACTTGCAATTCACCCCTTTTAAAATGCTTATATTTTTTAACATAACATTCATCATAAAATTCAGAAAATTAAAAGATGATAATTGGTAAATGTGGTGAAAGTAAGGGGTGAGTCCTTTATCAAACATTGACTTATAATTCTCGAAGTGTTGGAATAAGGCAAACAAATTAATAGCATAACATCAATTAAAATACGTCACACTGGGCAACAATGACTTGTCAAAATCATTCGGATCGCCAAAGTTATTATTGAGTCTCTTCTGAACTAACGTAGATCTTACACACAATGGGTAAATGTAAGAGACATTGATATAAATGCATGTTCTGACAATCTTTGGAATCCCGGGATACTTATTTTTAACAACCTATCGTTGAAAGCGTTTTGTTCCGAATGTCTTTTTCATTTTCATAAATGTGTAAGTTATATTTTGATTGTGAATAGAAAGGAAAAACACCTTATAATAGTGTCCGTCAAAATAAGTATGAAATTTCGATTTTGATGGAATTACCCTGCTGGTATATATAGTTGGTCCAAAATTGGAGTTTCGAGCACTGTATTGTTATTGTTTTGGGTTTTTTTTGCGCTATTTTGAAGCGCAAAAAATAGACTATACATGGCGGCTAGCATAACCAGTGGAGGAATAACCCATGGACACAATGGTTATAACGACTAACCCACGAGGACTTACTGTCTGCTTTCTTACATACTCATACTGGCCGAACCCGAGACTCGAACTCACGCTGACGGGGGTGGGGGTGGGGTGGGGGTGGGGTGGGGGTGTAGGCAGCGATCTGTAAGGAATGGCGCTTTTAGACCACTCAGACACCCGCTGCTCCTCCCCCTGTATTATATTTCTTGTATACATCCATTGGAAATAGAAGAATACTAATTTACAGCTTGCATATGTCTCTAGACGAGTAGGGCTTTGTTCTATTATCTATAACGTTACTGTTAAAATAAATGCAGTTATATGTTAATATTAAAAAACGTGAATCGATAAAGTTCAAAGGTCGTGTACTTATCGACTAATTTAGCACTGTTGTACATAATATGCGAGGTCACCCTTGAAATAATCGATGTTAGGAGTAGCTGCCTAAATTATAATTTGGGTCATTGGATATTAACTTCCTAAATTATAATTTGGGTCATTGGATACGAACGTCCTAAATTATAATTTGGGTCATTGGATACGAACTTCCTAAATTATAATTTGGGTCATTGGATACGAACTTCCTAAATTATAATTTGGGTCATTGGATACAAACTTCCTAAATTATAATTTGGGTCATTAGATATGAACTTCCTAAATTATAATTTGGGTCATTGGATATGAACTTCCTAAATTATAATTTGGGTCATTGGATATGAACTTCCTAAATTATAATTTGGGTCATTGGATATGAACTTCCTAAATTATAATTTGGGTCATTGGATATGAACTTCCTAAATTATAATTTGGGTCATTGGATACGAACTTCCTAAATTATAATTTGGGTCATTAGATATGAACTTCCTAAATTATAATTTGGGTCATTGGATACGAACTTCCTAAATTATAATTTGGGTCATTAGATATGAACTTCCTAAATTATAATTTGGGTCATTGGATACGAACTTCCTAAATTATAATTTGGGTCATTGGATACGAACTTCCTAAATTATAATTTGGGTCATTGGATACGAACTCTGTGCTAATCAGATTTGTATCACTATGTGCACGCAAGCTCCAGCTGTTTGTCATTTTTATGGCTCCTTGTTCCAGCTATGTTTAATTTGATGAGTTTGTTTCCTTTCCCGTTTTCCGGACCATTTTCTGTACGTCCAGCTGGAAACTATGTAATTCTAGCAAACTTACTTTGAACTTAGCTATGTAATTCTAGCAAACTTACTTTGAACTTAGCTATGTAATTCTAGCAAACTTACTTTGAACTTAGCTATGTAATTCTAGCAAACTTACTTTGAACTTAGCTATGTAATTCTAGCAAATTTAATTTGAACTTAGCTACGTAATTCTAGAAAACTTATTTTGAACTTAGCTACGTAATTCTAGCAAACTTATTTTGAACTTAGATATGTAATTCTAGCAAACTTACTTTGAACTTAGATATGTAATTCTAGCAAACTTAATTTGAACTTAGCTACGTAATTCTAGAAAACTTATTTTGAACTTAGCTACGTAATTCTAGCAAACTTATTTTGAACTTAGCTAAGTAATTCTAGAAAACTTGCTTTAAACTTAGATATGTAATTCTAGCAAACTTAATTTGAACTTAGCTACGTAATTCTAGCAAATTTAATTTGAACTTAGCTACGTAATTCTAGCAAACTTACTTTGAACTTAGCTATGTAATTATAGCAAACTTACTTTGAACTTAGCTATGTAATTCTAGCAAACTTATTTTGAACTTAGCTAAGTAATTCTAGAAAACTTGCTTTAAACTTAGATATGTAATTCTAGCAAACTTAATTTGAACTTAGCTACGTAATTCTAGCAAATTTAATTTGAACTTAGATTTGTAATTCTAGCAAACTTATTTTGAACTTAGCTACGTAATTCTAGCAAACTTATTTTGAACTTAGATTTGTAATTCTAGCAAACTTATTTTGAACTTAGCTACGTAATTCTAGCAAACTTATTTTGAACTTAGATTTGTAATTCTAGCAAACTTATTTTGAACTTAGCTACGTAATTCTAGCAAACTTATTTTGAACTTAGATATGTAATTCTAGCAAACTTACTTTGAACTTAGATATGTAATTCTAGAAAACTTATTTTGAACTTAGCTACGTATTTCTAGCAAACTTAATTTGAACTTAGCTACGTAATTCTAGCAAACTTAATTTGAACTTAGCTACGTAATTCTAGCAAACTTAATTTGAACTTAGCTACGTAATTCTAGCAAACTTATTTTGAACTTAGCTACGTAATTCTAGCAAACTTATTTTGAACTTAGCTAAGTAATTCTAGAAAACTAGCTTTAAACTTAGATATGTAATTCTAGCAAATTTGATTTGAACTTAGCTACGTAATTCTAGCAAACTTACTTTGAACTTAGCTATGTAATTATAGCAAGCTTACTTTGAACTTAGCTATGTAATTCTAGCAAACTTATTTTGAACTTAGCTAAGTAATTCTAGAAAACTTGCTTTAAACTTAGATATGTAATTCTAGCAAACTTAATTTGAACTTAGCTACGTAATTCTAGCAAATTTAATTTGAACTTAGCTACGTAATTCTAGCAAACTTATTTTGAACTTAGATTTGTAATTCTAGCAAACTTATTTTGAACTTAGCTAAGTAATTCTAGCAAACTTATTTTGAACCTAGATTTGTAATTCTAGCAAACTTATTTTGAACTTAGCTACGTAATTCTAGCAAACTTATTTTGAACTTAGATTTGTAATTCTAGCAAACTTATTTTGAACTTAGATTTGTAATTCTAGCAAACTTATTTTGAACTTAGCTACGTAATTCTAGCAAACTTATTTTGAACTTAGATTTGTAATTCTAGCAAACTTATTTTGAACTTAGATTTGTAATTCTAGCAAACTTGCTTTTAGCTTACTCTTATACCTCTTATTTCAAGCTCCTTGATTTAACTTCTTCTTGCGCGTCGTGAATTACATTACAAAAAGTATAAAATTCATCACAATAACTACGAAGACTTCCCATTTTATCAATTGAATAAAGTATTTACATAAACGAAATTATTGGTGATCAAATGCCCTATGCGCTTGTTTGTGTACATTTCTCACAGGAATTTGTGAGGAGAGCCTGTGGTTGTATTATTTTTAACCAAATTTTCCCAACAAGCAGAAGCGGTCATTTTCCTCGGCTGTTTTCAAACAGCGAGTGCCTTTCAATGATACTGTTGTCTCACTTGATTTGGCAAAATTTCATCCGACGCTGGGATATTTGCAGAAAAATTAATAAAATATTTCATTAAAGATACAAATAAAAAATAACTAATGATTTTTTTAAAAGCATGCTTGTAAGATTCTGACTGAGGTATTAAAGTTAATTCCTTATGCAACTAGTGGATTTTATAGTGAATCAACACTGCCACCAACCCTTCTTTATACATTTTTTTTTGTCAGGAAATAGCTATTGCAGATGTTTTCCTGTGACAAGAGAGCTAAAAGAATCAGTATGTGCCTTATCGTGAATACAGTTCACTAGTACTGTAACAAATTAGCATACTTTTCATCACCCTTCAACCATCTAGATGTTTGGTTACCTCTGTAGCAAATGCACGTAAATATGCAAAGTTGGCAGCTCATTTGCAGCCCAAGTTACACCATTGATCTCCAATGCTAGTCTAACTGTAACGGGCAGTCAACAACAAGCCAACCCCTTTCCATGCCTAATTCAAAATAAATTTAACCCACATTACATATTTAGCCTATGTTTTAATTTATAATTGCTAGAATTGTGATAATAATTAAGCTGATGATTCTACCTTAAAGACGTAGCAAAATACGAAAATATCCAGTGAGACATGAAATCAATCCAAGAGGGTGTAAAAAGCGTGTCAATGTATATGAGGGTAAAAAGCGTGTCAATGTATATGAGGGTAAAAAGCGTGTCAATGTATATGAGGGTAAAAAGCGTGTCAATGTATATGAGGGTAAAAAGCGTGTCAATGTATATGAGGCGCTGTATCGGACAAAAGCTGGTTCAACCAGGACGTTGCCGTTGAAATTTTAATGTCATATGTCAAGAATGCCAATTTCACGTGTTGTATTTTTTTTAAAAAATGCTTGTCCTTAAAGTTCTATTTTCTAGGTCGATATTTTAGATTGTATCTGTTGAACTAAACAATATTAGTTGAAATTTATTTTTTCTATGTCGAAGTTTTAGATTGCGTCGCTTGAATTATACGGCGGCGGTTGAAATTTCACACACACACACACACACACACACACATATATATATATATATATATATATATATATATATATATATATATATATATATATATATATATATATATATATATATATATATCGAGAATTTCTTATTTATGTTGAAAATTTCATTTCACATGTTGAGTCTTTAGATTTCATCTGATGCATTACGCAGCGCCGGTTGAAAATTTGTCGAGTGTTTAGATTGTATCTTTTGAATTTAACGGCGGTCGTTGAAATTTTAATGTCATATGTCGAGAGTTTCAATTTAACATGTTGAATCATATTGATTGTGCTGAAAGTTTCATTCCGTATGTTGAGTGCTTAGATTGTATCTGTTGAATTTTTTACAGCGTGGTTGAACATTTTACTGTGCATGTCAAAGTTGTTTTTTTTTATTATTATGGTGAAATGTTGAAATGTGTTGGTGTTAAAAGATGTAACAGTGCTAACTATTCAAACTAATATTGTTTAGTAAGATACATCATTAGTACATGTATATTCAAGTATGAGGCGCCGTTTGAAAGTGAACACTCACGGGTAGAGAATTACTACGACTCTTTCGCTAGAGGTCGCGTTTGTGAACGGATCGCGTTATTTTAAAACAAGGGCGTTGCTTCGCGTTGCTGTGAAATTCAGCAGACGAAATCTGAATACTCGCCATTCGAAATGGAACTTTCAGCACAAACAGTTGCATACATCGTCTGAATCAGGGATTCTCAACATATCATACTGAAATTTCAACCACTGCTGTGTAATTCAAACTATACACTGTAAAACGTCGAATAGGTAATATAGCTTTTAACAACCGCTATATAATTCAGCATATAAAATCTAAAATCTCGATCTTGAAAATGGAACTTTAAGGACATGCAATTTGATCGAATACGTGATATTGGATTTCTTGATATACGACAGGGATGCACAACCGTTTTCGCCAAGAGACAGGTTGCATTTTCGAAGGGCCGCAGACATTAATTTTTTTATTATAATGCCTGTTCACGGGCCAGATTTATGCGTTGTTTTAATTTGCCCTGAGGGCCGGACAGAATACGTTCGCACCCCTGATATACGATATAAAAATTTCAGCTGCACTTCTTCATTTAACTAGCCTTTATCCGCTACGGCACCTCATAAATGTAATCAAATGTTCTCTCTATTGTTAGATTTCCTAACAAATGGTTAGGAAATCACGTGGTTTTCACGTGCTCAAGAAACCACAGCGCAGGGAACGAAAGAATATCGTGCCCGTCAAATCCATTTAACGCCACGTTGAATAAATATCGTGTCACGCAAATGACTGCTCAGCTAATTAAGTATTTAGCTAAACTGACACTCGCTCACAAAAATACATTATCGGCAAACTAATGTCCGATTCAGTTATCCTACATTTTCAAGTTTCTAAACAGAACTAGAACCGTATGCTAAAGATCTGTGTCGGATTACCCATTAAGCACACTAAGCACGTGCTTAGGGCACCAGTGGTAACAGAAGAAAACACAATAAATGTTTATGTTCAAATTGAATGAATTATATAAAACCATTTTGACCTGCATGCACGAATATTTTGATTTGGAATTATATTTTCCAACCTTTTCAGCTTTTAATACTGTTTTTCTGAGTTTCGTGGGGGTGGGGTATGGGATACTATTTTTAGTGCACAGTGCCATGAACGGCCTTAGTCCGTCATTTTTTAGGATTCGTTTTTCCGAATCAGTGTCACAGACAAGAAATGTAAAGGAATAACGTAAACATGAATTTGACGGTAATTAGAGCTGGACAGAGATGGGCCGATATGTGGGTTTCGGAGTGAAGAAAAAAAAAACGAACGTCGACATGTGAGGAAGTATGTGTATTTGGTAGATATTACAAGTAAAGAATGTGTATTCGTGGTTATTACTCGTAATGAAAGACGGAATCGATACGATTGTAAGTGTGTGTATTGGTGAGTATTACACGTAAAGAAAGGCGGATTCAATACAATTTTAAATATGTGAATTGGTAGATAAAGAGAAGGTTGGGTTGGATAGGACACACCCTACGTAAGCCGCGAACCAACATTACCAGACAGGCACGAGGAGAAGAGGACGACCACGAAACACCTGGCGAAGCGAACTTGAGGCAGACATCACTAAGATGGGTTACACCAGGAGTCAGCTTGAGGGGATGGCACAGGACAGAAGCCTCTGGCGATCTTTTGTGGGCGGCTTATACCCTGGCAGGGGTGACGGGCAAAACTAACTAACATGGTTTTTTTTTTTTGTTTTTTTTTTAATTGTTTAACGCCATTTTCAGCACAATATAGGCTATACATGGCGGCCAGTATTAATGGTGGAGGAAGAACCCCGGAAAACCCCGGAAAGAAACACCGACCCACGAGAAGCTACTGGCAAGCTTTCTCACTTAACTACATTAGCCGAATCTTAGACTCGAACCCACGCAGACAGATGTGAGATGGCAATAATCCGTAACGGACAGCGCTTTAGACCACTCGGCCACTCGGGGCCCCAACTAACATGTAAAGAGTGGTATTACATATAAAAATTGGAAGAAACAATACGATGTTATATATGTTTCGTGGTAGGTATTACATGTAAAGTGTGTCAGAGTGTATGCGATTTTAAGCAGTTCTTTTTCGATACCAGGTCTATCTTATTAGTCACATTTGTATGAAGAAAAACAACTTCTAATGTAACGATGAGGATTAATATTATGTTTAGCTTTAAGACCACGATCCTCAAGATATTGAATAAAACATTGGCCAGATAGCATTTTCTGCATATCTGTATATTTTGCTTTTTTAATAGCGACATACAGATAGCTTGATATTTTGGGTTGTACAAATAATTAGCTAATAATAGTAAACGAATTTATCTTGCGACTTACTGACAAGGACCAGCCTTCCATAGAACGTACTAATTAATTGTCTGCCACTAATTGGAGCTGTAACACGCTTCATGACGTGTCATCTTATCAAACAGCGAGTTTATCTGGGATGTTCTTTAATTTTGGTACTGGTACAGAACTCAAGCTGTTTTCTAATTTGCACCGTAAACATGTTTACTCAAACCTCATACTTATTTGGAAATTCAAAATCAAATTAAGGAAGGAAAATCGTAGTGGCCAAATAATTGAAATTAGTGATAACTGTGTCACGGTAAGCCGCATCCAACTGTTTTGCTATAAATATCAACTAATTGTTTCGATTTTTTAAAACAAATATATTTAAAAATCTGAATGGAAGTCCTGCTTCCGTATGGTTCAACGGATTAATAGGCGTGGCTATTGATTTTATTTGTTTATGTGGTTACTGATAAATACCACACACGTTTGGTCAAATTTAACAGTAATAGGCATAAAAAACACCATATAATTCATTTACAAATGATTCGGCCTTTATTGCGCCTAGTTTTTTTTACTTTTTTTACATTCTAGTTATAAATATTTAATTTTTAAAGATATCAATTTGAACTTTTTATAGCTCTTTGCGATATACATAACACGTTTTCTATAATAATTGAAATTTATGTATTTAACATGTATAGTAAAATATTTTCTTTGTGGATACATAGAAAACGAAAACGTCAGACCAGTCTACTTTCATAGAATTCAGGAAGCAAGTTTGGAAACTGTTTCTTATCTCTTAATAATATTTTCTATGCAGCTTTTGTCTCTCACCCAGGTGCTCAGTAGTCGTGTGTACACCCCATACGAAGCAGGAGATGAACACTGCGTACAAAGAGACGTCCTTTAATAACGGTGAAAGGACATATTTACGCCGAGTAGGAAGCGGACGTATGACTGCCACGCGCCGCGCTTGTGCTGCAAAATGAATTGAAATTAGTTTCGTTTAATGGCTGGAATGAGATAGGGTACATGAATACATTTCTGACTGGGACTCAAATCTTTATGATGAATCGTCTCTATTTAATATAACACACAATCTTTGACTTCTACATTTTGACAACTTTATCCGGACGCATGGGAAATTAAAATTCGCTGAAGCACGTGCATAGTGCCGGACAAGCTTAGATTATCAGTTGTAGGCATGGCTAGAGGAAACTATTGAATGTTCAAATATTATTCAACATAATAGATGTTTATCAATTACTATTATTAATGAAACATTATGGCATTTTTAATGGGATTAGAGCAACGAGGACTCTTTTTGTTTGTTCACTCTCCGAAAATCGTGCACGTGCAGCAAGCACGTTCGTCCATCTGTCGACGAGTTTAAAAAATTCAAAAATTAGACAATAAATAATCGTAGATAGAAAAGCATTGTTTTGGATACTAGCTATATATATATACGTAATACACTCTATATTTATTTCCAGGACAACAACACATCCTCATGTAATTGGCTGTCAAACGTTCCGACTATTTTAAAGACTACTGCAGAGAGAGAGAGAGAGAGAGAGAGAGAGAGAGAGAGAGAGAGAGAGAGAGAGAGAGAGAGAGAGAGAGAGAGAGAGAGAGTCAAATTTCCTTGGAATTGCCAGACCGCAAATCCGTTGCTCTAATCCCATTAAAAATGCTATAAATTTGTTACATGTAGCTTGCTGACACAAACTAGGTTAATCCATTACAATGGTTGTAAGATATTGACATGATATGAAATAATAACAAATACAAATATGTTTTTTTTTAAGGTTTCACGATTTAAAATAAACTCCGTACTGAATTAATCGATTTTGCAATGTTAGCAATGTTCGGTTGTTTATCCTGTACGCATTTTAGATTGTTTTGTGTAAATGCATCGGTGACATCTAAAGAGGTTTTAGCTTGTTTTGCAATTGTATTAACTGGAACTATTACAATGCTCGGAGATAAAAACAATATTTTCGAACTAGATAAACTGCAATAAGCAAATTGCTCATTTAGGGAGAATATTGTCCTTTCATATAGGAAGCACTCGTCCAATTCAGATAAATGGTACGGGAAAAAGGTCAGTAGGGTTACATGACGTGTGTTTACAAGACCGGTCTGATTAACTGTGGTTTAACAAAGCCTCTCAATGTTTTGCTCACATATTTGCTTGTTTATTTATAGTTTTGGTTTCGGAGTTTTTATTGAAAAGGTTTATTGTGACAATATACTTTTCGAAGAATCTATCCTAATTAATTCAGTTCGAACATTTCGAAGAGTTAGTCATAATTGATTTATTAGGAACCATTCTAAGAGTCAATCATAGCCGGAAAAAAAATCAGGGAGGTTCACAGGTAGACATAATATTAATTAACAAATAGGAGAAACCATCACTACCTCTTTCAATCATCTGAGTGGTCATTCATACATGTATATAGCGAATAGAATAACAAAATCCAATGTAGATTCATAACCCTACTGTATTCAAGTAAACCGATCGTTGTATGGGCGTATCGAATGCAGGTATTGCTAAATTTTCTCTATATCAATTTCGGTGCAATGGATCAAAAACTGTGTGTGTGTGAATTGGATTTTTAACGTAGCTTTAAAACAAATACAGTCATATCGCTACGACGTCAGCAGTATAGCATTTTATAGTGATGTCTAGCACTGGGGCATCATAACAACCCAGCCACATTATTCTGACACCAGGCCGTCCAGTTCTACCACTAGCCTCCTAATGCTGAGCGCCTAGCGAGGCAGCAGTTAGTACCATTTTTGTAAGTTTTTGCTATGATTCGGCTGGGGTTTGAACCACACTTCTGATGCGGGCGCTCTAACCACTAGGTCACCGGAGCGGTCGGATCAGAATGTGTTTTAAATTGTATAATTATTGACGGTTATTAATCCCCGTTAATCTCGTGCCGTCATAATTTGGTAAGTACTGAGTCGATATCGTCTCTTCATTTATTTTTTTCCATTTTTAACTACTTGATTACCACTGTAGATCTGTATTGAGATACTATTGAGATACTAGAGGGAAACATTTGTTACATCATGGTTGACGTGAATGAAAAAGGTCATGATTGACGTGAATAGAAACGTCATGGTTGACATGAATAGAAACGTCGTGGCTGACATGAATACAAACGTCGTGGTTGACATGAATAAAACGTCATCATTGACGTAAATAGAAACGTCGTGGTTGACATGAATAAAACGTCATCATTGACGTGAATAGAAATGTCGTGGTTGACATGAATAAAACGTCATCATTGACGTGAATAAAACGTTAAAAGCAAAGTTATGTGAAACTCTAAGAACCAAAACGTTATCTGTACTTGGCAGACAGTGATAAGAGATAAACAAGCACCACAGTTATGATGGCAATTTGTTAAACCACATTTAGAATAATCAGAAATCACATTCTCTGCATCTACCTCATGTTTTCTCATCCATTTTATAGCTTTCCAAAGCTTCTCAAGTGCCTCATCAAAATTGTACCTTCATTTATTAGAAAATGTCAGTAGTAAAAACAAAATATTGTCTAGTGATAGAGGGAAAAATGAAGAGAATAGTCATTTAAGAGATTAGTCATTTATGAGATTATTCATTTAAGAGATTAGTCATTTATGAGATTAGTCCTTTAAGAGATTAGTCATTTAAGAGATTAGTCATTTATGAGATTAGTCATTTAAGAGATTAGTCATTTATGAGATTAGTCATTTAAGAGATTAGTCATTTATGAGATTAGTCATTTAAGAGATTAGTCATTTATGAGGCAGATAAAGCCTAGTAGTCCTTAATCAAACTTTGGTACTTCTTTTCTTCCAGATAGGAGGTCGCTAATTTTAAAATAACAATAACACTGCTATTTTACTACGTCTATAACTAACTGACAGATTTGGTATGTTTAGTAAGCTACCATTGTTGATAATTTAGAGTAAACTTTATTTACCAAAACACTTGCTATTTAAGTGATGATGATACTACGATAATAACAATAATAATGATGACAATAATGATGATAACGATGAAAATTATATACAAACACAAAACAAGGGTTGCTCACAATGATCATATTTCGACTGATTCTTTTGTATTAGAAACAAAATAAATCTGTCAAATGTCTGCAAGCAACCAGGAATGAATGTCGTACTAAAATAGCATCTATAAAACATTGGGCAAATACGATATGTAACGCGAGTTATTAAATACCATATGAAGAGTTATCAAATACCATATGTAACATGAGTTATCAAATATTATATGTAACATGAGTTATCAAATACAACATGTAACGTGAGTTATCAAATACGATATGTAACGCGAGTTATTAAATACCATGTGAAGAGTTATCAAATACCATATGTAACATGAGTTATCAAATACTATATGTAACATGAGTTATCAAATAGCATGTGAAGAGTTATCAAATACCATATGTAACATGAGTTATCAAATATTATATGTAACATGAGTTATCAAATACAACATGTAACGTGAGTTATCAAATACGATATGTAACGCGAGTTATTAAATACCATGTGAAGAGTTATCAAATACCATATGTAACATGAGTTATCAAATACCATACGAAACGTGATTTATCAAATACAGTACGTAACGTGAGCCATCAAATACCACATGTAACTTATCAAATACCATATATAACATAGTTATCAAATACCACATGTAATAAATTTATCAAATATCATACGTAATATATATCTGACAGATTCATGCTGAACAATCTACATGGGAATTTGAGCAAAAGATTAAAACTATGTAGTGCCGTAAGACAGGCAATGGTCTCCAAAGAATTAATAGTTACACAAACTTTAATGTATTATTGATATATCTCAAAGTCGTGAGCGAATCAGACACCTGGCCAGTTACTTTATTGTAAAATTTACGACTGTTTTTTTTTAAATAAAAAAAAATATTCATATATCAGGCATATACAAGTATCTACGTTTTGTTGTATTCAAGACGCGAAAAATTATTAACCGAAGCAATTTTTACCACATGTTTTGTTTTATAAAAAAAGTCACTGATGAATGATCGTGTAAAGTTATTCGCGAATTTAAAGCAGGAAAACAAATTATACTTATTGCAAACTGGAGCATTAGAAACTACATGGAAATTTCTATGTGACGTCATAGTTGGCATTTGCTTACTTACACACATTTAATATATCAGTCCGTCCACAATCAAGTTCTCAGAACATGGTAATAAAAGTAAATGACAATATTTGATGTTTATTGAAATATAAAATAATTATCGTCATAATATTAGATAGGTAAATACTTACTGAATTATGATAAACATACTCTTGACCTTTGCTTAACCTATGACCTTTAATGGAAGGTGGTTGCATTCGATACTGCCCAGAAATATAAAACCGTAGCGTTTTATAACTGCGTGTATAACATGTTTTAGAGGAAAATATGAAAGGATGCATATTCGTGTGACGTATTGTTCCTTTTCATCCCTTAATAGTGGACCAAAGTCTCTCTCTCTCTCTCTCTCTCTCTCTCTCTCTCTCTCTCTCTCTCTCTCTCTCTCTCTCTCTCTCTCTCTCTCACACACACACACACACACACACACACACAAATAACATACAGACTCACTTAACATAAAATAAATTAGTTAAAATGAATGACAAAATGTATCAACCATTTTCATAGCATCAATTTATTTTATTTTCCGCAGTCAGGATGTCCAGTGACAAAGTACAACACATATGTAACAATTATCAATGTACTTTTCGAATGGTAAATCATAGCATATCCTAACAGTACAGCATATCCTAACAGTATAGCATATCCTAACAGTACAGCATATCCTAACAGTATAGCATATCCTAACAGTACAGCATATCCTAACAGTACAGCATATCCTAACAGTACGTTACTCAGTGAACTAGCCTTATAGATTGAAGTACAAAGTATGTACATACATTTTATCTTCGCAATATTATTATTTTTTGCAATTAGTAAAAAAAAAAAAGATGACAAACTGAACACGCGAACTTTTCAGATGATTTATTCTTATATCATGTTATCTTCCATGGAAGGAAATAAAGATGGTGATGAAGCATGAAGTGGTAATCATGCTGGATTTCAATACATAGCTCTTACATATAGTCAGTCAGAAATGAAAATGCAGTACCGTAAATTAGAGAACAGGCAGGCATTCATGTATTACAAACAGTTTTGTCACTGTGTGTATAAAATATAGATTATCCGCAGACGTATATGACACACAGGTTTTCGCCAATAATTATAATAAAAGACCCAAATTTGCGTTGGCTTCTTTTCATAATAAACGTAGTATTAATTACAATTCTCTTTTCTGTTTGCCACTGAACCAAAGTAAAGCCGTTTCAACCAAACTGCGTCAATTCATATTAAGGTTTTCCCACTTCTGATATATTCCACATTCCACGTGCTCTCTTTGTTTTAATACAGGAACTATCCGTTATCTTTTAAATAAATTAACAAATCGACACCTACCCATAGACAATGGCAGATGGTATCATTTGCACACCTTCTGCTTTTACGGTTAATAATAACACCGGCTACTATTCACTGTTGATTAATGAGTGTGAAATTCTCTCAGATGTCAACTCGTCTACCTTAGCTCTGAATCCGACTACGACAGCGAATCAGACTCATCTATGACAGTTTCAGATTTTGTATACATAACTTTGCCGCTTATCATAAACGATGTACTTACTAATTAAAGATAATGACTGTTATGTTTATCTTGTCTTCTTGTTATTTAAACTTCGAAAAATGTAGATACAATGTGAAACAATTATCTAATCAACAATATATTAATTTTCTATTTCCAGCCTGTTGAAAACAGTAAATGAGTCCTTTTAAAATATTACTGCAACGTCGCAATAGGGGAGGGGCGTGGTAAGGGATAACTCGAGGGTTATCATCGCTAATTGACGGTATGTTTGTATCTAATAATAAGCACAATACGTTATCATATAATAAACAAAGTCAAAATATATAATAAACAATGAGTGGTAGGTATAAATATATTGCAAAAAATATTAAACATGTCTTAAAAGCAATGACGTCATATATAACAATACAGACTGTTTTTTTTGTAAACTCTGCTACCGAAGGCATTTGTGATTATATTTAGCAACAACTTCTTTCAATGTTATATCATCCATGTTCATAAATATATCTTTAGTCAACGAACAATTCCATATTTGCGGACAACCATGGAAAAATATATCCCTCTGGAAGAAACATAAGACGGAAGTGGTCAAAGTGCATACGTTTCAGCGCTTGCGATGGAGTCAAATCGGTGTATTCCTGTCTGCTGAAATTAAAAAAGAAATAGAGAAACAATCAAAACTGTGGAATCAGACTAAAATATGGCATATGGAATCGCTGTGACACATAACCAAAATCAGGTTTATAATTCGTTTATTAATAATACAATAACGTATACTTCTATACTTAAGGTAAAACGTGACACGAGAATCATATACCTATGGTTTGTATAAAAGGACTGGTTAACTATTTTTCATTATATCTGTGCACATTTCATACATCCTAATTAATTTTTTTAAAAAAAACAACAGATTCAGTCAGGCATAAGTATCGGAAAACCTCTCGTATTATGTCTGGTTTGCTAAATTCTTACGTGAACTCGGCGAACACCATATAATTTATTACATTCGTTAAATCATATACTCTAAGAACCACGCCAACCTTTCAACATTAAAAATCTACAACGTAACTTTCACATGTAGATTCTGCGAGTCTAATCTTTTTCAAATTTTCAACGAATAATCAAGAACCTAAATTGATTTACAGGATATCGAGTAAAATAAGTTATAAAAGAAAGATATATCTACACAAAACCAGCATTCCAAATCTGAAAACGTTTAATTTTTCACATTTTAAAGAAAACTTACATGTTAGTTGTAAATAAATAAACTAGTTGGATGACGTAGCAACATTTTGCAAATAAGTGACAAACACGTGTATTTATGTTATAACTTTGTTTTGAAACATACATCATAATCTTTCCAAACATTCCGTCAACTTCATTGTTTTAAACTCCTACTAAATCTCGTAAGATGAGTGGGGAGGGGCGGGGATGGCCCGCATGGGTTATCTCTCTGGTGCATTATAATATTGTTTCTTCGTTTCCAAACCATTGCAAGTATATGTCTGTATTGAAAACACGAATATAAAAATAATACTTTATTATACTCAGGGTTGACCGCAGAATTATTTTCGGGGATCTTGGTGGTTGTGGGGTGCAAACATGTAGTGGTCAGCTGTTACGTTTTACGTAGTGTATGCCAAAACAGATTTAGGGGTTTAGTGCCCCTCCTCCCTCTCGCTCTTACCCCTACGCGCGGGCACCTATGATATTATAACGTTGATGTAAATGATCGTCTTGCGAATGACAAACATTTAGCAATCAACACTTAACACGGATATTTGTGGATTTTCCAGAGTCTATTTTAAGCCAGGAAATACATTTTTAAGGAGAGTACATCAGTGTGATTTTATCAGACTTGTTAGCGCGTACATAAATAACGTTAACTTTATTACTTGACCGACAGGACGATAATAAACAAACTTAATTGTTCATTGTCAGCTCGGTAGACCAGAATATAACAGAGTCAGTGTTGAGTGACAGCTTGTCACGCTGAAACGGAACATAGCTAAATTCAGATCTGAAATGGCAGCTTAGAAGACTGGAATACAACAAATTTAATTTATTGTTCAACGTAGCTTTTATAGACAATAACACGCAAAAGTAAGTAATATAGTTACCGAATGATCCTGAGACTGGTTTTCCAAACAATAATTTCATGATGTTTCTATTTGCGTCTCAGTCTTGTAGTGAATTAAGTTGACTAAATCCCTTTCGGGTCACATCGTTTTGGGAACACAGGCTTTCAGAATGTTTGTTTCGTTTAAACCTCATTCTCATTGGTGTTGTCATCACTTTGTGCAAGAAATGGTCTTGAAAGCCTGCCAAAACCTGTTTAATATATACATTAAAATTGCATCACTGTTTAAGGTATATCTTAAATAACAGTCCAGGACTAACCATTACACAGTCAATACACAATATCAAGTCATATAGCGTCATATATAACATCACTGCCACTACTTTTTCATGATGTGCTAGTACTCCTACATGGTAACAAATAGGAACGTGGACTATTTGATATTGCCTTTTTACACTATCGTGTATTCTGACGCTACATGATACTCTATGTCTGTACTGTGAATGACAGAATACATTTTTTGAACATGCTCGGCAGCAAGTTCAAATTGAGCAAATCTTTGAGAAATCTTGTCTGCCCAAATTCCACCCCAATCTGATAATGTACATGAAAGTGGAAAAAGAAGACCTAAAAACATGTATTACATTCATTCAGTAAACTGGAATGTTATCAGAGATGATGACGATGACGATGACGATGATGATAATGTTGTCAAATCCATTACGAATATTCATTTAGATTTTAATGATATTTTTCTTTACTTACACTAAAAGATCTCACTGACGTGAGAAAGCAGTGCAAACTTTCATAGATACATGAAGAAAACTAATACAGTCAATAACAAGAACCGACAGTATTTTCAGACTAACATGTAACAAACACAAACACAAATCTATATTCTGAACCTTAAGATACACTATTATCAAAGAATACATAATCACATGTTCGTGGTAACGAGGTGGAAATCACAAGAAAATCTAATAATATATCCCACGGCCACAGGACACAAATAGGTTTAGTAGACTCTGGTACCGCATAATGTAAAACTATCGAAATTAAAGTTGCGCATCTGAATTTATAGCAACAACTCTTTCTCGTACTCATCTCATCCTCAACTTGTTTCCAGAAGAATTCTATTTGTATAGTGAAGACACTTACTGTTATCTTTATCAAAAAAAGATCGGCCCACTTAACGGCCTGTTGTGCTTCACTCCGCTTGTCTGATTGCCGTAGGAATAGGAATCGGTTGGGGACATCACTGAATTCATATTTAGTGACATTGGAAACTGCGAGTGAAGCTGAGTTGTTAATGATGGCATGAAGTTTGAGGAAGACTTGTTCATGGAAGGTATATGGCACGATCCAGACATGTTCGTTGTTGTTTGAAGACGTATATGAGAAGGAAGAGACGAAGCGTTATCCAACTGATTGAAGCCAGGCTCCGTTGTGAATGCCACAAAAGATAATCCAGAATGTCCCGGATGTGACGACAAGGCGTGTTCCGATTGCGAGGAATGTGATGGATGCATTGCAGATCTGGAAGATACTGTACCACTGTTATATTGTGGATTTATCGAGTTTATTGGTGGGTGTGAGGGCGAGGAGTCCCAAGATGAATTCTGGAGTGGCGCTTTTGAAGCGGTTTCTCGTTGTGCAGAATAGCACTGTAAATGACTCAAAAGACGTAATCTCATTGGATCTTGCAAATCAATCCCTTCCACTGTCACCAGATATCGGGCAACTTCAGCTGCGCACTCTCTGAAGCCAACCGAACGATAATCTGTGGCAAGTGTATGTGGGTCTGTGTAATTGTATCCATTGATTCCTGAAATAAACATCTTCAAAATATTATACTTGTCTATGTAAACGTTACTTGTCAAATAACGGGTGATAACTTATTACATGTAGTAAGTACATGTAGCTACCTAATATTTACGTTTCACAATAAACTGGCTAAATACAGGAATCAAAGTATATTTTTGTGAAAGAAACAAACAATAACATTTACAATACAGGGTCGATGGACATATATAATGTCCACGTCCTCTGACACTTGCCATGCCATTTTTTATATTTGGACCTTGCGTTCGGATGTAGGGTCAGAGTCCATTCCCAATATAGAAAAGCTGAAAATCGTAGACAGTAGCTGACATCAGGCTAACCAGTCCTAACACTAAAATGTTAATGCTGAGCGCCTAGCGATGCATCTTGTAGTACCTTTTATTTTTGGTTTGACGCGACCGGGGTTCGAAACCGTGACCTCTCACATCCGAGGTGGACGCTCTAACCACCAAGCCATCGGAGCGGTCTACTTATAACAGAAATCACAATATGAAGATTTAGCGAAATTGGCAAAGGAAAATAGGTAATATTATTATTAGAGCCAAATCGATAAACAAAATATTGATTATGATGATCAGGCTATTTAATTTTACGGAACATCAACACACGAAGTATATTTATTGCCCTGACACATAGGGAAAAAATGTCCTGATGAGTAGAACATCACAGTGGCCAACTCGGGCTGATACGATTGTGGGATTCAATCCTGAGCTAAAAGGATTCAAACCGACACCTATTCCGTCACGAATCGGGCACGGTACAGAATGAGCTCATTCGTTAAATGTTTGATTCGCAATAACAGACACCGTTGACATATGCCTACATTTGAAAAACGATTACAACCCTGCGCAAGTAATCTACATATGAATGCATTAAACTACATGTACACAGTTGTGATCACAACCTTATTGACGTAATCAACGCGTGACAGCATTAAATTATACAGTTGTGATTTCAACCTTATTGACGTAATCAACACATGATAGCTTTAAACTATACAGTTGTCATTACAACCTTATTGAAGTAATCAACACATGTCAGCATGAAACTATATACAGTTGTGATTACAACCTTATTGACGTAATCAACGCGTGACAGCTTTAAACTATACAGTTGTGATTACAGTCTTATATATGTAGTGACAGTCTACATAAGAATGCATTAAACTATACAGTTATGATTTAAAACTTATATATGCAGTCTACATAAGAATGCATTAAACTATACATTTGTACCAATTACATCTTTCAGATAAATGGTAGCAGTCACATAAGCAGTGCAGAACGAAAGATAAATGAATAAATTCTCAAGATGTAAACATGCAACCAGATCAGGATACATATGTGAGAAATCTGATTTATTTCCGGTGTCGGCAGACTTCAAATAAATCTTAGACTTCCGGTACAAAACATCACATGAATAGTAGCAGTTCAAGGGGCATTATTTGAACTCCCAATTCTCAAAGAATGTTATGCTCGATTAGCTAGCAATCTTAAAATGGCCCGAAAGCCATTCATCGCGGCCTTTCTTGTTCTCCAAACACAACGAGGTTTACAGGAGTCTTCTTTGGAGAAACATGTATATGCGTATTTTGGACTAACGAATATAGGGACATTTATATTTGGAGAATCAAAGACAACAGAAAGAAAGATGAAAAAAAAAACAACAAAAAAACAAACACCGAACAACTCACTAGCACTCTAAATTCGATTGACAAAAATACTTTTATTTTTTATTGTTGCCAATAGATGTAATATATAAGAAACTTCCCGTTATCATTATCGTCATCACCTCACTATATGATTAAAGGTAATAAAATTTAAATATCTGCAACCGCATTTCCACCAGAAGAGATGGTGTAGTTTCGAAAACATACAAACATAAACACGAACAGTCTAAAAATGCAAAATAGAAGCCCCCCCCCCCCCCCCGTAACATCATCCACAATAATACCCCTTTTAATTTTGCTTCACATATAGTAGTATACAAACATATATATTTATATATAGATAAACAAAATCATTTCATGTTAGGCGTTTTGCTTTCTTACTTTCGACTTTTGTTCTCATTGTTTTATTTTTCCTTGTTTGATAAATCAAATAGCTACTCTTACCTTTTGAATGGAGAATTTTTAGATGATCCACTGCCATCTGCAGGATTTCAGCCTTCTCCAGTTTGGAGGAACCCTAAAGATACGAACAAAATATAAAGTGACGCAACAAGGAGAGAAAAGAAGTTCCGGTATCGATTTAGCATATATTTATATAAAATACTAGTTAATATCGAATGGACATACTCTCTCAGAATGATTTTCTTAAGTGTAACCACAGATAAAACCTTTCAATGTGACTAGGCTGTCAAATAACCCCTACCCCCATATGACTTCCAAAGAAGCTAACAGATAAAGCAGCACCTGTACGTAAGTGATTGCTCCATGTCGCTTCTGTGTACAAGTGGAATGGCCAAGTTTCTGCTTGTTTTATTTTTCTTGTATAAACAAAAGTCTTGTATATAGTGTCAGCTAAAATCGCCAAGAAAACTCCGATCGTCTCCAGGGTACAAGAGATATAATGAACCAGAAAAATGAGGTCCAGATCCACGCTGTTATTGGCAGGCGGGAGATTATAATCCATCTAGTATTTTGTAATCAATGAAAATATCATGCCATAGGCCTATTTTGACAAGGCAGTTCACAAGCTAAAACCAAGCAAATTTATTACAGACACAGATAGATGAAAGTGGGACTTGATAGGTTAGATATTAATCCACATACTTTACTGTTCTATACTTTTTATGAACCAGTATATCGATTACTGTCCAGGTAACTCTGAAAATATCTTGTGTCTAGGGAATCTCTCTCTCTCTCTCTCTCTCTCTCTCTCTCTCTCTCTCTCTCTCTCTCTCTCTCTCTCTCTTTCTCTCTCTCTCTCTCTCTTTTTCTCTCTCTCTCTCTCTCTCTCTTTCTCTCTCTCTCTCTTTCTCTCTCTCTCTCTCTCTCTCTCTCTCTCTCTCTCTCTCTCTCTCTCTCTCTCTCTCTCTCTCAAAAAACATTGACGACATACATGTTCTCTAAAATGTTATATTAAATCAAGTGGTGGTATGGTGATGTTTCATGTACTATTTTAAAGTGTAAGCCGAAACGTCCCGATTGACATAGTCAGCCCAAAACATTCCAATCAATTCGTCTCCAGCCAAACATTTATTTGAAATGCAGAAGATACGAAACGTTTTGAATTAAAGCACGTGCATTTTAATTTTATTTTGTGGATTTAAAAAAGAGAAACAATTAAAACGTCTCTGACATAAATCTTGGTTAAATACAAAATTAGTTTTAAATCTGCAATTATATATTAAAGAAATTACGTACTTCAATAGCAAGAACGACTGTCTTGTCCACCTTTGTAGATAAAAATAAAATAAAAAAGGAATTACAAAAAATATAGATTTGCGAAATCAGGTCAAATATAAAAAATACTGATCGGACAATTTATAAATAATCAATGTATGTGCGGGTTTTCCACATTGATTTACGGAGTACATATATTTCTGCCAAAATCCAGTTTGTCTGGAACAATTTGGTCGGAATGTTTTGGACACCTATACCTTACGATTAGACGGTATAAACAAAAACAAATAAAAAAAAATCATCCAAAGATCAGTTGTCTGAATCTGTTTAAACACCGCGTGATTCATTAAAATTAGGATTGCAGAGTTCAGGATAGAATTACTATGGAGAATTACAAAGAGTTCTTCCATGTACTGAACTCATTGGCTTATCAGCATTCAAACATTTTAAAAATAACACGGTATATTCCAATGGAAACATCGTTATAAAAAGAGTATATTTATATCCCAAATTAAACGTGTCTAAACGTCCCAGTCGAAAGGTCCTACCGGAAAGTAGTGTTTTGGCCGAACTAAATCCGGATTTTAGGCCCAAATGATCCAAATCCGAACCAGGTTATGTATCCAATTTTAGTCGAGTCATGTGGGGGGAAATCACTTTAACTATTGTGAAGTACAACGACAGCAAGCTTCGGTAGACCAACCTGTTTTTCAAATGCCGATGGTACGAGACGTCTTAATTCTGATAGACTTGTATTGATGCGATCTCTCCTCCGTTTCTCGATAATCTATGAAAATAAATATCGTATAAAAATCATACTATCCGATTTATCCTTTCAATATAAAGTTCGGAAATAATATAAACTTGTATTGATTCATAAAGAATAATGTCATTAATATAAAACTCTACATGTTAGACAGCCATGATTTCATTCATATTGCATTAATTTTGTTTGTTTAAAAATTGGAACAGATGCAGTATATTATATTTGCATTAGTCTATAAGACATTCTGTTATTTATAAGAGTAAGGAAAAAAAACTCACCCCTCTTCTCTTCTTCCTAGTTGTAGTCTGACCACTCTGGGAAGGCGACCTAAACATTGAATGAAGTCTGTTATTATTATTATTATTATTATTATTATTATTATTATTATTGTTGTTCTTATTATTACTGTTATTATTACTGTTATTATTATTATTACTGTTATTATTATTATTTTTATCTGTGTTATTATCATTACTATCAACATCATCATTATCATCATCATCATCATTATAATTATTATTATTATTATTGTTATTATTATTATTATTCACCAAATCTGGCTTAACTGTTTTCAATTGATGTAAAAACATAATATTCATAAAGTATTTCGTAAGATTATGTATTTAAACAGGGTCTAAAGGTAATACACTAACGCTTAAACTTGTTTCACATAGCTTCGCGATATGTTCCCTTCTGCCTAATACATTATCAGGTAAACGGCATTAAATGTAGCTAAAAGTTTTAAAAACTTCGAGTGCACGAACTATAATAGCTAATTTTGTAAATTATAAGCACTTAAGTTCTTAATGATTGCTTTGCTTCAAAAATATAGGCTACAATAAAAACATTCTAACATGAAAATATTGTCTTTCGAAGACAGCCATGCATTGATTTTGCAACTTTGACGTCAACACTGCACCTACCGCTTGCATGGTCCACGTCCTCTCTGCACAGAATCGAATACCATATCGTGCAGTTGTGTTTATTTTATTCGTCTACTTACCCCGATTTAAGCTGATCATCAAACATATCATCACTGTCACTTTCACTGAGACTTCGCTTCATTCTGTGCGAACGGATGTGTAGTTTTCCTAACAGTATAAGCGAACGTATGCCTGCTTTTCCTGAACCACCGTCAGTAATGCTTTGCGGTACTTTCCTCGCCAAGCTCTCAATTAAAGTCAGGAGTTTTCAACATTAGGCTCCACCCATCTTGATGTTAATTTCATATTATTAACACGCGCGGTAGCTGCTGCATTTCAGATTGGTTATCGCGGTGTGTTATACGCGAATTGGTTGATTCATTGATCGGCTCCACGGCAGATGTGCGCCCGACCTACAATCCTACAATGCGCGTGACAAGCCATTGTTTAGTTGTTTGACACTAAGCGTCAATTGTACAGTAATTAATACAAATAAAGTATTGTCACTGTATGTTTTTTTTTTCAGTCAAGATTAAACTTTTCAGACTTCAAGAGTAAATAGCGGTCATAACTTGTCAGTTTTTTTATATTTGTTTCAGTTTTGCTGCACTTCCTGATGTTGTACCCGATGTTGTTATTCGGCTTCTAGCGGATTGTACATGCCATGAAATGGGCGTCCTACAGGCGAGGTCATGAGAAACAAAGTATCGATGTAATTCCAGTATTGATTTTAAAGGCGAATGGATTTGATAAAATTTTATATTGCAGAGACCCTGCTGGATGGAGTTTGTGTAAGCGTGAACGTTATTATTTGGATTACATTATAGCAAGTATTTATCTAGATACGTGAACAAAAATCATATGTCGATTTTTTAAGGGTGGGAGAGTTGAGATATTATTTCGAGCCAAGATTTTATCCTTTCTTTGACCTCAAGATAGTTTGCTTGCAACTAATATAATTTATAGAACAGGTCGTTTGTTTTCTTGCTATACATTTAAGCAAGAATATTTTTTTAAAGAAAAATTAAATCTCACACCCCTACTCTCGTCTCCACACTCATGCTAGGAACTGAATACCACGAGATCTAGTATTTAAATTCTATCTAAGATAGAGAGAAAAAAAAGAGAAAGAAAATACACTGGTATGTTGAATGAACGTAAAATGTTTGAGTCATATTAAAATCATCTATATTTAAACTGAAAATCCGAACGTACATGAGGCAAAACTTACCATTATATATTAGTACTTTAAATACATCACTAAAAGCAGTCGTAACACAATTCATGTACAATGAAATATTTGTTTAATTTTTGCAAATTCGTAAAACAAAGGCTAAGAAGATATCATGGGGTGGGTCAAATCGAAAGAGATGATGGGTGGGGGTGTATGATGTCAAAATGCGTTAGAAAATATTTTGAATCAATTTACATTATCGTTAATAAGTATTACAATCACTAAACCCAACCCACTCCATCTCATCACCTCGACACCTCAACGAACCAATTACGAGAAATGCTTTGCAAATAACATGGGTGGAGGTGGGGGGGGGGTAAGTGGGCCATTATTGCTACTGAATCAACATACAAATATGTTTTATGTATATCATATTCTTTGAATCAGACCTTGTGAATTTGGAACCATGGGATTTTGCAATTGGATTTTTAAGAAAAATTGCTTACAAATAGCTTTAAAAAACAATATTAATGCTTTAATTTAGGGACAGAAAATACAACGTTATATTGGATCTCATTGTACTAGCTGAGAAAAACAACCATCTTGTGGTAATTTTTAATAAATATTAATATTCGAAAAGCGGACCTCAATATTCGTAGCTGTATAATTTTAATTTGATGGCAATATTATCTCTTATATATATATATATATATATATATATATATATATATATATATATATATATATATATATATATATATAGAGAGAGAGAGAGAGAGAGAGAGAGAGAGAGAGAGAGAGAGAGAGAGAGAGAGAGAGAGACATACGGACGGACAGATGGATGGGCTGGTGTACAGACAGATAGGCATTCATTCCTGGTTGAAATATTTATAAATGTAAATAAAACCAGAAACGTTGACTCTAGCAACATTTGCACCTTACTGAAATAAATTTACTGATTTCTACTAAATCAACAAAAATTCAGCCTATCCATATAATCCAACTCACATCCACCTATAGTTTGCTCTTTGTAATATTTATTATGAGGCGTTTTGTCAAGACCAGACAATATAGGACTTTTATTACACTGAGTTTATCAAATTTAAAACGTATGAATTATTTAAGAAAACGAACACGTTTTTACGCACACATGTATTATTATCCATTTCAGTTTGTGATAGTGCATTCATCATTTTTGTTAGCTTTTGGTATGACTCGACCGGGGATCGAACCCACGACCTCCCGTGTCCGTGGCGGACGCTATAACCACTAGGTCACCGGAGCGGTCAAAATAAATAAATAAATAAATAAATAAATAAATAAATAAATAAATAAATAACATCTTAAAATAAGAGTAATTATTTTACCACTTTTAGCATAACGCGAAATCAAGTATTATATTAATTGTCGATTCCGCGTGACACCAAACACCTCTATTGCTGACAGGACAAGATAAGAAAAGAATTGATTAGAATGAGGTTGTAACGTATTCAACATGTGAGGCATATATCGTGTGTGATGTCATAAAGGTGCATAAGTGAATTGCAAAATTAGGAAAATACAATCTCAAAACCTGCACGTATTTATATATATATATATATATATATATATATATATATATATATATATATATATATATATATATATATATATATATATATATATAGTCGAATGTTACTTGGATTCATACATGAATATATTTATATAGGTCAGTCCTGAAAATGTAAAAGACAGTTACACACTTTTGTCTTTCATGATTAAAATGATGCTCATCATCTGTTCTTGTGTCTGACAAAGTGTAAAATGTCTTTTGTTATAAGACACACACACACACACACACACACACACACACACACACACACACACACACGTATGTATGTATGTATGTATGTATGTATGTATGTATGTATGTATGTATGTATGTATGTATGTATGTATGTATGTATGTATGTATGTATGTATAATTAAAGTTATTGACATAATTAAGCTTTTATATTTTGGGGTACTGAGAAATAAATATTTTCTATATCCGAACTAGTTTTAAATAACACGTAATCCAGACCTTTAGATGACGTATTAATGTTAGTGTCCTAAGCTTGACCGTATCCATCTTTTATTTGACTAACACAAAATTTGAATTGCTCCATCAACGCCAAACGCAACATTATTTAATATCAATTTTACGTTTAGTATCCATTTATTGTCATTGGAATTATCACCAAAAAAATGTTTGTATCAGACAGAATACAAATGATGAGACACTGTTTCGTAGTAACATTAGATAATCCCGGTCAATAGTTTATCATGCAACTTTAAATGATATATGTAATGGAAACAAAAAAAATTCACCGTATGGAATGTATAGAAGTATATTTTTTGGGTTGGCATTCAATATGATTAAAGAAAGAAAGAAAGAAAGAAAGAAAGAAAGAAAGAAAGAAAGAAAGAAAGAAAGAAAGAAAGAAAGAAAGAAAAGAAAGAAAGGAAGGAAGGAACTAAGGAAGGAAGCAAGGAAGGAATGAAGAATGAACTTTATTTCACCTACATCAGATCCCAAATTTCACGAGCATATCTTAAAAGCATAGTCTTATTCGCATCAGATATCCACAGTCATACGTGACGATCTGACAGCGACCATTTAGGGGTATTGTTCTGGAGATCTTTAAATTAGCCAATGGAAATGCCTGTAAGATAGCGCAAATCTGATTTAATCAGAATTGTTAAAATCGATATTCGATTATGATCGAACCGTTTGCAAATGAAAATCAATAAGTAAATCTAAATTATTATTTAAATTGAACCTTTATTAGTTAATACACACATATATCAGTTAAATAAAACCTTTCTAAGTTAATGCACACCTTTATTTTACACACACGCACACACACACACACACACACGTGTGTGTGTGTGTGTGTGTGTGTGTGTGTGTGTGTGTGTGTGTGTGAAATATAAGGTCTGAATAGCTATATATACTAATTGTTCCCACTATGAAAATTAAGTCATATGGACAAAGTTTTTTGCATAATAGGGCCCGGCGATGTGGAACGAATTGCCCATTGAAATTAGACACAAAGACACAGTGGCCGCTTTTAAGAATGCTCTTAAAACTCAACTTTCTCGACTACAGGGACAAACTTAGAGACCTAATAATGTTTTATGTCATATCTTTTCAGCATGTTTTTATGTTTTCCAATTTCATTGTTTTTGTCATTTGTGTTTCTATAGAATAGTCATATCATTATAGATAGTGTAAAGCGCTTAGAGCTTCTAAAGATTAGGCGCTATACAAAGTTCTCATTATTATTATATTCATTTAAAACATTAATTTAGGTATTTTGTATCGTAAGATTGTATGTATGTTTTTTTTCGGGAGGATTATTTTCGACAAACAATATGTAACTATATTGTTAAATAATATCATTACAACCACATACTAATAAAGTCATTAGTGCCATGTAATAATAGTGTTGGGTTTTCGTATTTAATTATTAAATTGTTCCTGCGTATGATTACCCTGCCCAAAGATAAAATGTTGGACGTTCCTGTCATGACTCATGAGCGATTATTGCTTTTTCAATTCCAGTTTTGTATTTTGGGATCCCGCATTAACAAGTATGTGCATTGTATAATTTTATATATTTGTTGTGAATTTTGTTTATAAATAAAGAGATATATGATTTGCTCAAACTCAGCTCTTGCTGTTATCTATTCAGAATCACAGGAAATCTGGTTATTCCTGATTCCGCGTGACTCCCAACACCTGTGTTAAGAAATAATTTAGCTTTGACATCTGTGGCCGTGGAGGATGCCATCTTTTTAATATTGCTTCTTGGTTGATTTAGATGCCATATTCTGCTTCGTAGCTTTGCCTCCTGTGTTGTAGGAGGGAACAGTAATGCCGTTTTGACAAGCGACAGTTCATTTAGTCTGGAGACTGATCATGCGATAATCCAATTATCCTAGTTTTGACACCTAAAAAGCAACAACGAGTATGTATTTGCAATGGTATTTATCTAAAAGAACGCTGCAAAACAAAATCAATTAAATTCATATGGCCAAACTCGTGTCATCATCATACGCGTGCGCGATTTGTTTTGTTAAATTTAGTAACAATTGCACCTGCTTCCCTGAGCGTGCCTGCATCACGTGACTTCTGACATTGTTGTTTGTCAAGTCCTGTAAAATTTCAATTTTACACGTTTTACCGTTATTCACCTTCCAAGAAAATAGTGTAGGTGCTGATTTGAATGGACTGCCCAAACAACTGACATTGTGTTTCATACCACTTCGCATAGTTATTACATCTAAATTTACGTAATTCTTAGATGTTTTATATACACAATTTATCACTGGCACATCTGTATGGAGTTAGCTAATTAATACTAATTTATTATTAGTGAACTCTCTCTCTCTCTCTCTCTCTCTCTCTCTCTCTCTCTCTCTCTCTCTCACACACACACACACACACACACACACACACACACACACACACGCAGGAACTGAATCTAATAATTGTTATTTCCACCCATAACACTGGCCTCAGAGTCGGGGTTTAACTGTTGTCTTCCCGATATCACGGTACCAGTTGATTTTCCAAAGACCTCAATGATAATGTTTTGTGAAATAAATATACTTTCTATCATACTTCAGCATGCAGGTCACACAATGTCACAGAGAACAATCTTCGATTGTCAATTTGACAAGGATAAATCCAAGTACGCCAGTGCATTTAAGAGAGATAACTCTGCTGGAACTAGACAGGGCTAAGAGTTATCTAGTCACAACAGACCCAGTTTCAACCAGGTGTAGCACATTTAAAAAAAAATGATAAAAAAATAAATACAAAATATGATTTAGATATGAATTAACTTAATCTCACATGTTGTCAAGAGATTTAGCTTTTTTTAAAGCATGACAGAACTTACAACTCTTACATAATGCACCAATCACAGCTAGTGTTGTTGTTTATTTCTGAATGCAAGCTTCTCTACACCGTAATCTCCGCCTACCTGGATTCTAAAATTCGTACCGTTATACCTTCTCCACCAAATATACTGGCCGCCATATATAGCTTGTCACGTGCCAAACATGGCGTTAAACCCCGACGACTTTTTTTTTTAGACTACAGACCAGATTCCTTGAAAAATACCGTTGTCTTCATACTTTTCCGTTTTTATTTGTCAGTACATGTAACGCATTTACCAACTTTATCTGCCCTTATTCTTCTTCATGATAATTACCTTTGTGGAACTTATCTACAAAAATATCATCTTGGTCCTCTTGATCTGCCAGTAAGTTTTAATTTTCTTTAAAAAAGTATCGTTAATGTACTATTATCCTGGGATTCTTTTTCTTATTTTCTTTCTTTCGGGAAGTCAAATGTTATGTTTAACACATTACAATAAAAATGGTTGATGCAATATATTATCATTTGAATTGCACCATGTACAGTATCCCTTGATAGAATAAAATATCATTTGAATTCCAACATGTACAGTATCTCTTGATACAATAAAATATCATTTGAATTCCAGCATGTACAGTATCCCTTGATACAATAAAATATCATTTGAATTCCAACATGTACAGTATCCCTTGATACAATAAAATATCATTTGAATTCCAACATGTACAGTCTCTCTTGATACAATAAAATATCATTTGAATTCCAACATGTACAGTATCCCTTGATACAATAAAATGTTATGTAAAAAGTTTCTGTTATGTATGTTGTTATTAGCTTTACATAACCTTCTTCTCATTTCTTGCTATGAGAAGGAATTACTCGTAAGTTGGGGAACGTCTATATCCATGGTAAGAGAGAGAGAAAGAAGAAAGAAGTCAGGCTCTCTTAAAGAGAGCGCCGTGATGATAAGACAGCTACATCTGTAATTGAAGAGTCAACGTCAGTTTTCTGCTAATGCGTTATAACTTTATTTAAATAATCAACACACATATATATTACTACATTCTAGAAACACTTCTAAAACTTTATAATAAAATTCATAAAATACATATTACATTTTTCATCTTTAAGCTTTCCAACTTCATTAACTTCTGCACCTTAGAATATTATTTACTAGTTAATTCTCAATCAATTTCAAGATAGCAAAAGCCTTAAATGTAATAACAGTTAATGCATTTTACTCATTTTAAAACAGAATATTAAGAATATTGATTTAGAATATATTGCTAGAAATTACTCTTTCTTACTTAAGAAATACTTTATTTCAACATTAAGTCAAGTATGAAGTTGGTAGCTAATTCAACTAATTCAAACCTTTATAATTAAAGTTACATAAATATAAATTCTTTAGAACATTTAAACAGTCCATTACAATGTATTATAAACAAAGAACTCAATAGTAATGTTGCACACAAAACAATTTTACCATTAAAAATCTCAATCATCAAAAATACTTTTTTCTTACAAGAAATTATAACTTGTACAGATGCCTACCTGTAATTGAAGAGTCAACGTCAGTTTTCTGCTAATGCGTTATAACTGATCTGACCTGATTTGCGCATTTCTATATATACGTTCGCGGCCAGATACATGGTTAGGTAAGGTCATACCCTTCTACGCATTAGTCAGAAAACTACGAACTCTACAAACCAGTTCTAACAGGTCATTACGTCATAAGACTCAATTCTGTAATCATCTACACCGGCCTTAACGACGTCAGACCAAATATGGATATCCGTTAGTTGGAAGCCATCTTGTTTCATAAGCTTCTTAGAGTGGAAAGTTACTAGATCTTCATTAACCGATTTGAACCTTTGCCAATCACTAGGTCAGAGACATATTTTTACTAATGAAACCTAGAACTTATAGCTGAGCAGGCAAAAATCCATGTATTATGGTATACAGTCTTACAAAACACTGTACATTAGTTATTTTTACTGATGTTAGGGAGTATACTTATACACACTGCCTTTTTTACTACACTTGTTTAGCAAACTTTTCTATTCTGTATAGTTGTACTTCAAAAACAAGTGAAATTACCTTTAATATTTTTTTTAGAATATAAACAAATAAAACATTACTTAAATACAAATCAAAGAAAATATCAATCTTTATTAATTTTACTAAAACTTTAATCCTAACAAAAATATCATTTGAATTCCAAGACGTACAGTGTCCTTTGATACAATAAAATATCATTTGAATTCCAACATGTACAGTGTCCCTTGATACAATAAAATATCATTAGAATTCCAAGACATACAGTGTTTTTTTATACAATTAAATATCATCTGAATTCCAACATGTACATGTGATAAATGGACACAACTACACGTGTGATTTTGGTGAGAGAGAGAGAGAGAGAGAGAGAGAGAGAGAGAGAGAGAGAGAGAGAGAGAGAGAGGTTAGTTGGATGGGTGAAATCATGGGTGGATGAATAAATGGATGGATACATAAATACAATTATTAATTGAGATAAGTAAAAAAAAAATGTGCGTAAATAATATTAATAAGCAAACGAGTGGACGCGTAGTAGATAAACGAGTGGACGCGTAGTAGATAAACGAGTGGACGCGTAGTAGATAAATGAATAACAGAATGAACAATACATGCGGGAATGGAAGGACAGAGTGAAAGAGCAACACACAAGAAGGTAGAAAAGCAATGCTTAAAAAACTGGATACCTTATGCCACTGTACATGTCTTTTTATTGGTGGTAAAATGTTTACTACACTGGCAGGGTAGGATTTATATTGTTCACATATATTTGTTCGACTTTAACTCGATAGGAGAATATACTAACACCATAATTTCTCAGGGTTGGTAAGTATGATTACGCGAGAAAACTTGCCAGTAACTTCCCTTGGGTCGTTGGTTCTTCTCGGGGCTGTTATTCCTCTATCAGTTATGATGGCAACCATTTGTGCGGATAAATGGTCTAAAACCCAAGAACTGATAATGAAACTATGTCTATGGTAAAAAGAAACTAATGGTAAATTAAGCATTGCACTCGCACAAACAGTCACACTGATTGCTTATACGGATTGTGTATATGGCAACAAGTCTACTGTTTTGGGGTGACGATCTAAATTAGTACTAGTCTCGCCATTCATCAAATGTGTGACAGACCCACCCACCGACCCCCACCCCCTCCCTAAAACCCACTCGTCCCAAAATGAATTGTCCGGACGTATGGGTTAAGAATAACTGCTCTAAGGTTTATATACGATTGACCAAATAATAAAATGTTACCATATTTGTAACCGAAACTGATAGAGTGGGGAATACAACTGACTCGCTCCCAGGAGTTCCTTACAAATGACATTAAGACTATATGTAATACGAATGAGGGTTTGGATGGGTGGGGTTCCAACCATGTAACAATATAACACAAGGAAAAACATATTTCTCTCTCCTTAAGTATTTCCAACCCTTCTATCTTGTCCTATTTTCGTCTCCTAATATGAAATGTTTGCTACATGTACTGAAAAAATTAATTAATTTTCAGAAGATTTCAAGAGATATCTTCAAATTCATGACATTTTTTTTTAATTGGACACTTGTTAGACGATTTCGAAGATAGTGAACAAGCAGAGACAGAATAAATTGATACATTTTGAAAATCGATATCAAGGGATTTTGTATTTCCGCTGCTACAAGGCACTATATATGACTGACCAGTCATTAGGTGATAAAAATCACTTTAATAACTTGGGGACAACATTGTCTGCTTTATATATGCAGTCAAAATAATTCTAACTAGTACCAAAGACGTACTCTGTCCGCCATTATTTTTGACCATTTATTCAAAGTTGAAACTGTGCTTTTGTTTTGAGTCTTATAAATGTACTTTATTGACCGGTGTCCTTTAACAATATCCCACACTGGTTGATTTACCCTTCGATGCGATATCCAGGGTTTTCTGAGATAATCGTACCCTTTTGTCTTCACTTACAAATCTGACTAGCTTTAAGTACATTTTGAACTTTTATGTAATTATTTGACAAACTGTGATATAATTGTTAACAGCATGTCAATGTTTTTTGTTGTTGATGATGATGATGATGTAGATGATTTTGCTATTGTTGTTGATGATGATGTTGTTATTGATGATGATGTTGATGATGATGATGATGATGATGATGATGATGATGATGATGATGATGATGATGATGATGATAACAGTTGTGAATTAAAAATGTGCTGAAATAGGTGGTGAAATACCAATACTTTTCATCAAAAGGAAATTCAGGGGCGGGACTATTTGTACGTTACACTACACACACACGCACACACACACACACACACATCAAATGGTTTCTTTCTGAATGCTGTTTTTAAATTAGAAACTAACACGGGCGTATGTACATGCTTGTGGTGGACTCATTGATTTCATTATGAAAAATACCCTGTCATATAATAATGTATATAATGTATTTAGATGTGCTAATAGAGAGGCTAAACATCAAAGAACAAATGGATTCTGAATATGATGTTTCATCAATAAAGTACAATGAAATCTTTGACATCTTGAGATCTCCCTACCTGTACTATAAATTAACACAAAGAATGCAAAGATGACTACACTCTTCTGTGGATATACATGTAATAACCTGACATATATATAATCGAGCGTTATACTGGGCGGGAAAAAAAAATATTACGATTATTTCCCTTGAGATTATTTCCCTTGTTCAGTGATATACATTCATTCTAGGTACTAATTTGATTAATATATGTAAGATTGTTAGGTTATACATAATTATACCAAACCATAATTGTAATTTTAAAAGTTAACAATAAAATGTTTTAAAATTATGATAAAAGTTGTATAAGTTATATTATTACTTTATGTTATTTTGTGACCACTACATTATGTATATTTTTTTGTTCTTTATAACGTGTAAAAGGCACATGTAATTCCGCAGTATGTATTCTTATGTGCATCTTTAACTGACCATGACCATTGCATGAAAATGCAATACAAATTGAACCTCAATCTAACTATAATCCCAATACGTGGGCTATAGTGGTTAACAGGAAAGAACCCAGAGCTGGAATTAACTTTCCAACGTTTTCACACATAAACCCATTTGAAGTCTTGACACATGAAGAAGTTGAGGGATCTTTAACTGAAGGGAAAGAACCTAGGCCAAAAAGTACCTCAACACCAGTCAAAACTCAAAGCGAAAAACTTTGAAATCAAAGCTTTGAGAAACAAATACCAATATATAAAACAACAATTTGATTTAACTAATAATGAAGAACTTTTCTTACAACTACAAGAACTCCGGATGGCTATTAAAGAATTGCAAAATGAAAAGTATATAGGATCAGTTATTAGAAGTAAGGCCCAAATTTTAGATAACAATGAAAAACCGAGCCAATTCTTTTTCCAATTAGAAAATAAAAAGGGTTCAAAGAAAACTATTAATGAAATTGAATGTAATAACGTGACCTATAATTCTAGTGGTGATATTTTAAAATGTTTTGAAAAATTTTATTCCAATTTATTTACATCCGAATCTATTGAAGAAGATTTATTTAATGAATTTTTAACAGGATTGCCTCAGTTGAATGCTGAGGACAATCATGCCCTTAATCAACCCATTACTAAAGCAGAAATTTTTAAAGCCTTAAATATGATGAAACCTAATAAATCACCGGGACCAGACGGTCTCACAAAAGAATTTTACGTCACGTTCTTTGAAATTTTAGGTGACATATTAGTTCGCCTATATAATTTGATCTTCGAATCGAACACTATGTCCGATTCACAAAAATTATCTTATATTACATTATTATGTAAGGATCCTCAAAATTCAAATAATATGAAAAATTGGAGACCTATCTCCCTATTAAATTTGGATTACAAAATTTTATCAAAAATTATTACTAATAGACTTGGAAATGTCATGTCCAAAATAATACACATGGATCAAACATGTGGAGTTAAAGGTCGATCTATTTTTGATAACGGTCACCTTATAAGAAACATCTGTGACTATATAGAACAAAAACAATTATCATGTGCGTTTATATCCCTAGATCAAGAAAAAGCATTCGATAGGGTAAACTACAAATTTATGATAAAAACTTTGGAGTCTTTCGGTTTTCATCCAGACTTTGTTAAATGGATCAAAATTTTTTATACTGATATTTGTTCATCAGTAATAGTTAATAATTTTATCTCGGCCCCCTTTTTAATCTCAAGAGGAGTCCGTCAGGGTTGCAGTCTTTCCCCCCTTTTGTATGTAATAGTGTATGAACCTTTCGCAATCAAAATTCGAAAAGACCCAGAAATTATAGGTATTAAGGTGCCAGGTGCAACAGAGGCCTGTAAAATCTCCCTTTTCGCGGATGATAGTACAGGCTTCTGTTGCACGGACAAGTCGATCGAACGGTATTTATTTTGGTCTCGCATGTACGATCGTACTTCTGGTGCTAAAGTAAATTACAGTAAATCCAACGGTATGTTCATGGGAAAATGGCATAACCGCAGTGATCACCCTTTTGGCATTTCTTGGATTGACAAGGCAAAAATTGTAGGTTTTCATTTCGGCAACAATTTAAACTATGATGATCACTGGAACAAAAATGTTAATAAACTTATAAATACACTATTACTATGGAAACGTAGAAATTTCTCTCTCATCTCTAAATCCCATATTATAAATCTTCTAGCTTACAGTAAAATTTGGTATACTGCAACCGTGACTGACCTACCCAAACATTATGAAAGTTTAATAAATAGAAGTATTTTCACTTTTTTGTGGAATTCCAAATTTGAACCCCTTGCAAGAGCAGTAAGTGTCAACCCCCTTTGTGATGGGGGTTTGAATATTATACATCTGAAATGTAAAATACAATCAATACGTATACAACATATACAAAAACTGCTCGATGATGAATATTCAGCCAAGTGGAAAGATTTTGCAAGGTATTGGATAGGTTTACAATTAAGATTTTTCAACCCCAATTTAGGCCATAATAAATTTACTCATACTTTTCATGTACCTGAATTTTATAAAAACTGCATAACCATTTTTAAAACTTTTCATGAAAATAATCCTGATCTCTGTTTTGGCAAAATTCCTACAAACATTTTTTACCTACGACAATTACGAAATTATACCCTTAAACCCAAAATAACTAAATTATATGATTTAAATTTTGATAATATATGGAAAAACTTGCACAATAAATTTTTAGACCCCATCACTCGTGATGTATGTTTTAAAACCATACATGATATTTTACCAGTAAATTACAACATGTTCGCAAAGAAAATTTCTGGATCAAAGTTATGCAGTTTTTGCGGGGGGATAGAAACCACTGATCATTTATTTTTTGAGTGTAAATTAATACTTCCTTTACAGCATTTGATTATTAAATGGTTGAAAAAACTCTCAAGAAACTCTTTCAATACCTTTTACACTTTCCTTAAATTCGGTCTTATCCCGAATGGGGCCTCGTTCTCGGAACCTGAATTCGAGGACTTGTGCCTTTTATTATGTGCTGAATATAAATATGCTATATGGATTAAACGTATACGAGCATATTTTCATAAAGAAGTGATAACCAGTAACACCTTGTTATCCTTCTTCTTATCCCGTTTAAAATGTAGAATCAAAACTGACTTTTCTAGACTTAATATAGTCCATTTTATAGATAAATGGTGTTTAGCCGGATTATTTTGTTCTCTTTTTAACTTTGAACTAGTAATCGATATAAGCCTAGAATAATATTACATTACCTTTTCCTTTTCCAGTTATACATAATCCTTGAATCTCCCCGTATAGTAAACTGCTCCTTTATCGCTATTTTTAATCCACGTCTGCCAGTCTTCACGGGCTGCACGTGCTAACTTTCTCTCTTTTGTTGCTCGTGCTTTCACTGCTCTGTTACTCTAAATATAATTTTGAATATAACTTGTACCTTTCAATATTATCTATTTGTATACATTTATTATATGTTTTTGCTAACAAAATGAGCATATCATTTTTGTACTATTGCATATATATTCTTGTATTATAAATTAATTAATAATTTCAATACTTTCCTATTCATATATAGGTGTTTTTAAATGTTTGTATGAGTAGTGAGTGTGTGACTAGTGCTGGTGAGGGAGTTGACAATCATTTGTGCGAATATAAGTGGTTTTAAATGTCTGTATGTGTGTATGAGTGACGGGTGCTGGTGGGAGAGTTGACTTTCATTTGTATATTTTAACATGTAAATATTGAATAAACATTTATGAAAAACAAAAAAAAAAATGACCATTGCATGAAAATGCAATACAAATTGAACCTCAATCTAACTATAATCCCAATACGTGGGCTAAAGTGGTTAACAGGAAAGAACCCAGAGCTGGAATTAACTTTCCAACGTTTTCACACATAAACCCATTTGAAGTCTTGACACATGAAGAAGTTGAGGGATCTTTAACTGAAGGGAAAGAACCTAGGCCAAAAAGTACCTCAACACCAGTCAAAACTCAAAAGAGAAAACAACATAAGAAGAGGAAGGCAGAAAGTCTGTCCTCTTCTTCTGAGGAATTCCTTCCCTCATATGTTGACGAGGTACTTCCCTCTCCTGAGGGAATGGAAAAAGCCCGCAAGAAAAAGAAACGGAAAACAAAACAACTGAAATACAATTAAGTCAGACACAAACTGAAGGAAGTGTTGACTCAATTTTAGAATCCACCTTGGAGAACGAAACAAATTGCAATATGGACACCCTTAACACAACAATAGGCAATGAAACCGACAGTGAGAAATATAATGACACCCTATTCTCTTCTAATGTAACCAGTGATTTTGACATACCAGTAAGCGATACACAATCTGAAAACAATGACCCAGGTTCCCCTCAAAGAGGGGAAGATACAAACATTAAATTATAAACATTAGCCAATAATTTATAACCATTACGGAATTTGCGGACACCTGGGGATAGACCAGAAATGGAAAAACAAAACTTCCGTTTACTGTCCTTAAATATTAATGGCCTCAATCAAGAAAAAGTTAATAAGCTACTACAAATAGAGGATTTTGATTTACTTTTTATTCAAGAGACACATAACGGACTAACAGACGAATTTAAAGAACAACTTGAAAGAAAGCTGGATTGTATTATAATTCAAAATGACCCTGGAGGGAGGGATAAATGGGGAGGGGTAGCAATTATGGTTAAAAATAGAGTTGGAATTAAATGGGAAAGAATAGAGGAAGGGGATTTTTTTAAAGGTAGATTAATTCATTTAAAAATAGAGAATTGTAATTTTTTAAATATATATATATATATGCCAGCCTCTGATAATATGAAACGGGCCTTTGCAACACAATTCAAGGAGTACTTGGACAACTATATTGGGGAAAATTTGATAATAGGTGGGGATTTTAACTGGGTTGAGGACGAAATAGACAGAACGACAAATACATTAACAAGTAACGATTTAGAGATTAGGGCCATAATGAAACTTATCATGGAATCATTAGATTTGGTTGACATATATCGACGTTTAAATTTACCAAGTGTGGAATATACTTATACACGAGGAAATACATCAAGTAGATTAGATAAATTTTGGGGTACATGTTTTGGCACAAATAAATATATAAAATCAGGGATATTAGATTATCAAGTTTCGGACCATAAATTAATTAATTTAGAAGTAGGGATATCTAAAAGAACTAAATGGGGTCGCGGATCATGGAAGTTAAATACTAAAATATTAAATATAAGGGAATTTACAGAAGAAATAAAAAGGGAAATAGAAGATTTTAAAAATATAGAAAATACAAACATTATAGAAGAATGGGACAAATTAAAAGTTAAATTTAAAAAAATAGCAATACATCATTCAAAATTAAGGGTTAGGAACTTTAATTAGAAATAGAAGCTATTGAAAATTTAGTAAAAACAACAACAACACAGAACACAAAAGAAACATTAGTATTAAGATTAGAAAATTTAAAGAAAGATTATTATAAAGGGAGGGAAATAAAAGCAGGTATATTTACAAACCTATATGAAAATGCAGAGGGATTATATAAAAGGGAAGAATTAAGAAGGGGGGGGGGAGGAAAAACATTAGAGAGATTAAACACGGGAAGGGAAATACTAGAAGACAAAACTCAAATACTGGAATACATACGAAATTACTATAAGGACCTATATACTTCACAGAGAATAGCGGACGAAGATATAGAAACATACTTACGAGAGACAAATTGTGAGAAAATTACCTCAGAACATAGAAACAAATGTGAGGAATTTATCTCACAAGACGAAATAGTAGAGACAATAGGGAAATTAGGTAAAAATAAATCACCAGGGAGAGATGGATTCTCTGCGGAATTCTACCAAAAATTCTGCAGGGAGTTGTCGCCAATTTTAGAATGGTTATACAACAATATTGCACTTATGAATAGTAAAATGTCTAAAACAATGAGGGAGGGTATGATAACAATAATATATAAGGGAAAGGGAAATAGGGAAATAGGTATGAAATAAAAAACTGGAGACCCATCTCACTCCTTAATGTTGATTATAAAATTATTAGTAAAATCTTAACGGAAAGGGTCAAAAAGTGTCTTGACCCAATTATAAATATAAATCAAACAAGTGGGCCAAAAGGAAGAGATATACAAAATAACATTTTAAACATTAAAACTATAATTGATCATATAAATATATATGGTACTACTAGTGCTATGGTACTAATTGATCAAGAAAAAGCCTTTGATCGACTTGAACAAAACTATATATATAAGACACTAGGGCTCTTGACCAGGGCTTACATCTATACCGATAGTTACTTATTAGTAATTCGGTATAACGCCCAAATTAATAAGTGCACTGGTATGCACATAAACGCCTGAGGGGGGAGTAGCGACCCTTCCCCAAGGGAAAATAAATGTCCAGCGATATGCTGGATATAAAAGTAGCACAAATGATCCTCCGTGGTCGGTTGCTACTATAAAACCCCAACTTGCTTGCTTGCATAACTAACTTCAGATATCGCTATACGCGATATGCCAATGGGATGTGAGAAAGTTTGCCACTTTTTGGAAGGTCATTTCGATGACCTCACAAAACAATAAAAGTTAAATTAGATATATATGTGTTACATAAAACCGCTTCAACATAGCAAGTTACGAGACAAGAGTCGTTTAAACACAACTACTTACTGTTCAATGGAAGTGACTAGCGCAGGTATATGTGATATCTATCCTTTTTATCTTAAATAGCTGTGCTTGGATATCGTTTGAGACCAATATGGAAAGGAACGAAAGAAAAAGCCCTTATACTTAGATCAGCAACCTCATGCCATAAACATGACCGTATTTCTGGAAGAATACAATCCATTAGCAGCTGGATAGTATAAAAAAAAAATATGATTTAACAAAATAGGATTTGTCCAAAAAATTAAAGTGATTAAGCAACAATGCACAAAAGTGATACACATGGTATTCGCATACCCTCCAGTTTAATTAATTTCCCGTACCGATTTTAATAAACGAAAATGCAACCTAGATTTAATAAGGCACAAAACGTTTTAATTTCATTCATTGGTTTTATGGTTTCTAATCTGATTGTCATGTGTCCATAACATTGCCGAATTATTGGCAGGATTGGGGAGAGCGATCACGGGCCCTGGGGTAAGAAACACCCGGGTCACTTATAGTTTTTGTTCAAACCAAAATTTACTTTCATAGCCTTAAAATGCGTTGCACGGGCCTGGGCCCCGCTTGCCTCACCCCTTTGTCGGCCCTGATTATTGGCATTTTGATACAATCGGAAGCTTTCAGATGAGACTGTCCATTTCAATTTCAGTATTAAAAAAAAAATGTTGTCCAATTGCTGCAACGTCAGTTATAATATTTTTAAAAGAAATTCAACAAATAAATATGAGGAACTCATGTGTATCTCTGTTCAAAGATATATAAAAACCAGAAATTACAGGATTATTGAGCGTTTCAAAGACAGTAAAACTAATCACAGCTTATATTTGTACAGAATTTTTAGTGAAAGTAATAAGATTGAAATGTTTTCGAAATTGTATTTAAAAGTAATTTTTCATTATATTGAAAGTTTTCTACTAAAATAAATTGAGATTAATTTGATATATTTCCATATCACAACTATATATTATTATGATAAGATTAGGCCCTTATGAACGAAGGCAAAACTCTCTAGCACCGGAGCGGTTTATCAAGTTAGTTGTTCAAGAAATTAGTGTTAGAAGAACAGGGTTGTGACTATAAAGCAAATCATCCAACACGAACAGCTACTTTATTGTTTATTTAAGTGATTCGGTAAAATAAACTGATATGCCTACTAGAGATTTTGTAACTACATGTGTTGGTTATACAACAAGTAAGGTTTGCTAAATATAAATAGAAGAAGTTCAGCATGTATAATTAAAGGAAAAATAGCCAGAGATTTAGCATTTACATAAACTAAATGTCCGTTTTAATTAGTTGATATCAGCATTTACATTAACTAAATGTCCGTTTTAATTAGTTGATATCAGCATTTACATAAACTAAATGTCCGTTTCAATTAGTTGATATCAGCATTTACATAAACTAATTGTTTCTTTCAATTAGTTGATACCAACAGTACATAAACTAATTGTTTGTTTCAATTAGTTGATATCAGCATTTACATAAACTAATTGTTTCTTTCAATTAGTTGATACCAACAGTACATAAACTAATTGTTTGTTTCAATTAGTTGATACCAACAGTACCTAAACTAATTGTCTGTTTCATTTAGTTTATACCAGCAGTATATAAACTAATTGTTTGTTTCAATTAGTTGATATCAGCATTTACATAAACTAATTGTCTGTTTCATTTAGTTTATACCAGCAGTATATAAACTAATTGTTTGTTTCAAGAAGCTGAAAACAGCAGTGCAAATTAAGCACTAATTAGAATTTATTAAGAAAGAAGCTAATTGTAGATGAAGCCTTGTTTTCTTTTCATTGATGATGACGACGACAACGAACGTTTACATTTACGTTCATGTAATTTAATAATTTGTACAGTAAGAGGCAACGATTTTTTTATTGATTAATTTAACTCATCGACAGTATATGCTTTTTTGTCAACACAATAGTTGGCAACATCAGCTATCACAAATATTTCAAGTTAACAATTTGCAAAATTCACGCGTGCATACGTATTTGAATGTATATAGATCCATCACTATTTAATGAAATCTATATTGATCAGCCATGATGTATATATATATCGATCGCGTCACGATTTTTTTCCATCATCATTGAAGAGATGAGACTGTAGGTAGAATTGCGTTACCTTTCTTAAACCATGTACATCAGAGAGAGAGAGAGAGAGAGAGAGAGAGAGAGAGAGAGAGAGAGAGAGAGAGAGAGAGTATATTACAATGCTAATAGTATGGCAGGATTGTTCCCCTTGAAATTATTGCTTGGATCCAATCTGCTCTGTTTAATTTAACTCTCCAGTGAAAAATATTTTTAAAAAATACACCTATTTTAATATATTTAATGATTTTTTTTCTTTCTATTGAAGAAATATTTGTATGCTCTCTGTTAATTTAGATTTCGTGTACTATTCTTAAAACACCATTTCTCTTGGATTGTTTACATTTTATCAGTTGTGAAACAGACCGATTAAGTTACTGACGGATGTACAACGTCATAACACTGCATACATTGAACTCCACTAAGAATCAAAGCCCGTGCCTTAAAAAAAAAAGATAACTAAATAAACACTCCTGTTGAATTTTCATATTTGGTAAGAATAAATAAAGAAAGTTATGGGCTTATGCTTGTGTAAGGGAAACATAGTTAAGTAAAGAAAATGTGACTCCATACTCAAAACTAGACCATCTTGTTCCATCTTTAAATTTTAAATGAGAAACGACACACACGACCACATTCAAACCAATAAGATTTTATTTTTCATCTAATTTATAACACATGTGCTCGAGGTGAGCTTGATGTGAAGAAAACAAAGCACATTAATCAAAAGGAAAAAAATCATAGAGAGTGACAAAAATACCTTAGATTACCACTATGACCCATTTTGATATATGACCCTCTTTATCATACTAAATAAAAAGAGACGGAACGTAACTTCTAATAGTTGGTTACACCCATGACCCTCGATTTCCTTCTGCTATTTCCATCTTTAAAGGCACACGATCATTCTCTATGGCTTGTTTTACTCCCCAGATAGTGTTCTATCAATCGTGCCTTAGTTGACATTTCTACGTTGTAAAAAACTGAAGTTACGCGTTCCGAAACGTGCCATTTTTGCAATTTTGAATCTTGGGACAAGTGCGTGCTCATGTGACAACCGGCGAAAAGAGCTACATGTACCATGTTTGAGACTCTACCATACATGAACTATTTAATTACAGAACAGTGGTAGATGCAAAGGTATGTTTTGACTTGCTATTAACTCGATTCAACTTTAGGAATCCTGTTCCATGGAAGAATTTTACATTTTCTACTTTACTGAATCATAAACAATTGACTCAATTTTCAAAACAGTTAAAACTATGCGGCACACACGTCAACGCCGAAATATGATTGGCTTAAACGGTTATGCTTAAGTAACATCCATGCATGAGCTAAATATTTTCAGTCTATATCTATCATACAGCCTAACATAAATGTCCCAATATAAAAAATGGGGGTGACAAGGGTCAGAGGAAACTCGGACTAAGGGTTTGGGTGGGCAGTGTCAAAGCACTTAACAATACAGTATAAGGGAGAAGACTATTGCCAACCCCTCGTGTTATCAACTCTACTATCGTGTCGTAATTTCGTCTCTTAATCTAAATTATACCCTAGCCGTAATTAAAAATAATATGTAAATTTTCAGAACATCAATAGGCGTCCTTCAATTCATGATATATTAACAAAAAAAAGTATTGGACACTGTCTGGCCAATTTCAAAGAACTTGAAAATACAAGGACGGAAGATGGAATGGAAGTTGCCACTAGGATTAAGATAGTCTTGAATTCATCCTTGACGGAAAGATAAGGATAGAAAAACCTGTATTTGGCAGCAAATATTATACATTATTAAACATTGTCGTGTTGTGCTGATCTCGTACCTGTTAAAATAAACACATGGACAGAATGCATCAGTCTGAATAGAGTCCAGATCTACTCATTATACGTACATCTGATAGACACCGACACACGGTCAATTATATTTGACCTACTGATTTACCAATTAAATTTCCCTTTTTATATTTATGAAAGGGAAAATCATAGATATTTGGTACCCATAATTATACGCTAATTAGCCTCTGTCTGTAGACAATTGTTATTGATATATAATCAATGAAACGTGACATTACATGATTACATTCCGATTATTATTATGAGCCAGTTTTCACAACGACAACCAAAGTTGAAAGGAAGGGTATATAGCTTTCTATTATAGGGAGTATCTATTGACCTTACGTCTGATATAGATTGCTAACGTAGCTTTAAAGTGACATAACAGTGTATCCACACTTATTCAGTTTATTTGTTGGTTAATGAGAATATATATTCAAAATACGAATGTAAAAAATACGAGTGAAAATTTTTAAGTAATAACTGCACGGGAGCCGATATAATATCGCATTTGCACCTTTTAACGATAATAACCGAACGCAACTGCCGACCACTTGTGGTATTTAGTGGAAACAAAGAGTGACGTCACATTATGAACACTTGTTGTAAACAATGGCCGAGTCGGTTTCGTCACATTATGAAAAAGTCTTTAGAAACTCAACACCAGTTTGTCTCGACATCCATGCTTTAATAGTTGTATACTACCAGTATACTACAACAATTTGGAGAACGTCCAGACCAAGAAAATGAGTATGTAAAATGTCTGAGTATTTCATGTTCTTTTGTTTTCATGATCTATGCATGACAGCATAGTATTGGGATTATTAATACAGAAAATAAATAAAACACTTTTTCCAGTCATTTTATGCCACTGTCATTGATTGAACCCCTCTTTTTAAGGCCTACACCGTCTAACCTTTATACCACAGTGATACTGATAAGTCATGCCCCTCAACCCCCCCCCCCCCACATATATATGTTCAAATATTGTTTTATTTCAGTTTCTGTGTCAGAAAATAAAATGGTTATATATAAATGCACAGATTATTTCGGAATCATATAACTTTATTGGAATAAAAAATAACGATAAACCACACTGGACCAATAACAATATCTACTAAAACGTTTTATTTCCTAATTTGATCTAATGCCCAAAGCATAATTTATCTCAACTTAGTTTTCAAATTATTATTTCAGAAAACATCTTTATACAGCATATAGATAATTTGTTCGGTGATGTTGGCACTTCTTGGGCAAGGAAGTGAGGGTCATCATTCCATCATGTGCTGTTCAGATTATCCGCACTGCCTTTCCTGATCAAAACCTGAACTACACATGCTTTCATGAGGTTGACAGCGATTAAACCTTCTAAGAAGATTTTGAGTAGCAATATCCTTATCAGGCTTGTGATACAGACTACACATAGGTGGTGGTACATCTAACCAAAATTTGACTCCTTCATCATTTACCTGTTCCATTTTGAATGCTGTTTTCATCAGACGTTCAATAATCTGTAAATTAAAGAAAAATTGACATGCTTTGTATTGTACAAAACCAAAATCTGCAAGTTTGTGTTGAAGTTAATACATGAATTAAAAGTATTTGTCTTTACAATTGTTTGCATATTTTTATTATTTTACCATAGGGCGAAATCTTGATCTTTAAAATTAAAGGAGTGTCAACTTTAACAAATATTTTGCCTTTACTGTTTGAATTTAATATATAAAAAAATAATATAGGTACTTACACTTGGTACAACAGTTTTTATATCTCTAAGTGTTATATTGTTTTCTGTTCATTAGGTACTAATGCATATTTTTACTATATATTGAGTCAACTAGGATTTTCCTGACAGTGTATTCTCCATTTTTGAAAGCACTGTGTATGTGTATGTGTGTAGGTGTATGTATGTTTTCTCGGGAGGATTATTTGTGACAAACAATATGTAATTATATTGTTAAATAATATCATTACGACCACATAATAATAAAGTCATTAGTGCCACGTAATAATAGTGTTGGGTTTTCGTATTTAATTATTAAATTGTTCCTGCGTATGATTACCCTGCCCAGAGATAAAAGGTTGGACGTTCCTGTCATGACTCATGAGCGATTATTGCTTTTTCAATTCAATTTTTGTATTTTGGAATCCCGCATTAACAAGTGTGTGCATTGTATAATTTTAATTTTAATTATTTATTTTTATTTGTTGTGAATTTTGTTTATAAATAAAGAGATATATGATTTTCTCAAACTCAACTCTTGCTGTAATCTATTTCAGAATCACAGGAAATCTGGTTATTCCTGATCCCGCGTGACTCCGAACACCTGTGTTAAGAAATAATTTAGCTTTGAAATCTGTGGCCGTGGAGGATGCCATCTTTTTAATATTGCTTCTTGGTTGATTTAGATGCCATATTCCGCTACTTAGTTTTGCCTCCTGTGTTGTATGAGGGAACAGTAATGTCGTTTTGACAAGCGACATTTAATTTAGTCTGGAGACTGATCATGCGATAATCCAATTATCCTAGTTTTGACACCTAAAAAGCAACAACGAGTATGTATTTGCAATGGTATTTATCTGCAAAACAAAATCAATTAAATTCATCCGGCCAAACTCGTGTCATCATCCTTCGCGTGCGCGATTTGTTTTGTTAAATTTAGTAACAATTGCACCTGCTTCCCTGAGCGTGCCTGCATCACGTGACTTCTGACATTGTTGTTTGTCAAGTCCTGTAAAATTTCAATTTTACACATTTTACCGTTATTCACCTTCCAAGAAAATAGTGTAGAAGCTGATTTGAATGGACTGCCCAAACAACTGACATTGTGTTTCATACCACTTCGCATAGTTATTACATCTAAATTTACGTAATTCTTAGATGTTTTATATACACAATTTATCACTGGCACATCTGTATGGAGTTAGCTAATTAATACTAATTTATTATCAGTGAACTCTCTCTCTCTCTCTCTCTCTCTCTCTCTCTCTCTCTCTCTCTCTCTCTCTCTCTCTCTCTCTCACACACACACACACACACACACACACACACACACACACGCAGGAACTGAATCTAATAATTGTTATTTCCACCCATAACACTGGCCTCAGAGTCGGGGTTTTACTGTTGTCTTCCCGATATCACGGTACCAGTTGATTTTCCAAAGACCTCAATGATAATGTTTTGTGAAATAAATATACTTTCTATCATACTTCAGCATGCAGGTCACACAATGTCACAGAGAACAATCTTCGATTGTCAATTTGACAAGGATAAATCCAAGTACGCCAGTGCATTTAAGAGAGATAACTCTGCTGGAACTAGACAGGGCTAAGAGTTATCTAGTCACAACAGACCCAGTTTCAACCAGGTGTAGCACATTTAAAAAAATGATAAAAAAAATAAATACAAAACATGATTTAGATATGAATTAACTTAATCTCACAAGTTGTCAAGAGATTTAGAACATAATGCACCAATCACAGCTAGTGTTGTTGTTTATTTCTGAATGCAAGCTTCTCTACACCGTAATCTCCGCCTACCTGGATTCTACAATTCGTACCTTTATACCTTCTCCACCAAATATACTAGCCGCCATATATAGCTTGTCACGTGCCAAACATGGCGTTAAACCCCGACGACTTTTTTTTTTAGACTACAGACCAGATTCCTTGAAAAATACCGTTGTCTTCATACTTTTCCGTTTTTATTTGTCAGTACATGTAACGCATTTACCAACTTTATCTGCCCTTATTCTTCTTCATGATAATTACCTTTGTGGAACTCATCTACAAAAATATCATCTTGGTCCTCTTGATCTGCCAGTAAGTTTTAATTTTCTTTAAAAAAGTATCGTTAATGTACTTTTATCCTGGGATTCTTTTTCTTATTTTCTTTCTTTCGGGAAGTCAAATGTTATGTTTAACACATTACAATAAAAATGGTTGATGCAATATATTATCATTTGAATTCCACCATGTACAGTGTTCTTTGATACAATTAAATATCATTTGAATTCCAATATGTACATGTGATATACATGTGATAAATGGACACAACTACACGTGGGATTTTGGTGAGAGAGAGAGAGAGAGAGAGAGAGAGAGAGAGAGAGAGAGAGAGAGAGAGAGAGAGAGAGAGAGAGAGAGAGAGAGAGAGAGAGAGAGAGAGAGAGAGAGAGAGAGAGAGAGAGAGAGAGAGAGAGAGAGAGATGGTTAGTTGGATGGGTGAAAGCATATGTGGATGAATAAATGCATGGATGGATATATAAAATACATATTATTAAGCGACATAAGTAAAAAAAATGTGCGTAAATAATATTAATATGCAAACGAGTGGACGCGTAGTAGATAAATGAATAACAGAATGAACAATACATGCGGGAATGGAAGGACAGAGTGAAAGAGCAATACACAAGAAAATCAATATAAAGCATACTTATTTGTTAATGCATTTGTTTGCAGTTTAATAGTTATCAGCAAATATCTATTTTGTATACATGCTTAAAAATACTGGATACCTTATGCCACAGTACATGTCTTTTTATTGGTGGTATAATGTTTACTACGCAGGCAGGGTAGGATTTATATAGTTCACATATATTTTTTTCGACTTTAACTCGATCGGAGAATACTAACACTATAATTTCTCAGGGTTGGTAAGTATGGGTACGCAAGAAAACTTGCCAGTAGCTTCCCTTGGGTCGTTGGTTCTTCTCGGGGCTGTTATTCCTCTATCAGTTATGATGGCAACCATTTATGCGGATAAATGGTCTAAAACCCAAGAACTGATAATGAAACTATGTCTATGGTAAAAAGAAACTAATGGTAAATTAAGCATTGCGCTCGCACAAACAGTCACACTGATTGCTTATACGGATTGTGTATATGGCAACAAGTCTACTGTTTTGGGGTGACGATCTAAATTAGTACTAGTCTCGCCATTCATCAAATGTGTGACAGACCCCCCCCCCCCTAAAACCCACTCGTCCCAAAATGAAAGGGTCCGGACGTATGGGTTAAGAATAACTGCTCTAAGGTTTATATACAATTGACCAAATAATAAAATGTTAAAATATTTGTAACCTAAACTGATTGAATGGGGAATACAACTGACTCGCTCCCAGGAGTTCCTTACAAATGACATTAAGACTATATGTAATGCGAATGAGGGTTTGGATGTGTGGGGTTCCAACCATGTAACAATCTAACATAAGGAAAAACATATTTCTCCCTCCTTAAGTATTTCCAATCCTTCTATCTTGTCCTATTATCGTCTCCTAATATGAAATGTATGCTACATGTACTGAAAAAATTAATTAATTTTCAGAAGATTTCAAGAGATATCTTCAAATTCATGACATTTTTTTTTAATTGGACACTTGTTAGACGATTTCGAAGATAGTGAACAAGCAGAGACAGAATAAATTGATACATTTTGAAAATCGATATGAAGGGATTTTGTAATTCGGCTGCTACAAGGCACTATATATGGATGACCAGTCATTAGGTGATAAAAATCACTTTAATAACTTGGGGACAAGATTGTCTGCTTTATATATACAGTCAAAATAATTATAACTAGTACCAAAGACGTACTCTGTCCGCCATTATTTTTGACCATTTATTCAAAGTTGATTCAATTGATCGGCTGGTGTCCTCTAACAATATCCCACACTGGTTGATCTACCCTTCGATTCCAGGGTTTTCTGAGATAATCGTACCCTTTCGTCTTCACTTACAAATCTGACTAGCTTTAAGTACATTTTGGACTTTTATGTAATTATTTGACAAACTGTGACAAAATTGTTACCAGCATGTCATTTTTTTGTTGTTGATGATGATGATGTAGATGATTTTGCTGTTGTTGTTGATGTTGTTGTTGTTGTTGTTGTTGATGATGATGATGATGATGATGATGATGATGATGATGGTGATGATGATGATGATGAAGACAATGATGATAACAGTTGTGAATTACAAATGTGCTGAAATAGGCGGTGAAATACCAATACTTTTCATCTAAAGGAAATTCAGGGGCGGGACGATGAGTTCGTACGTTACACTTAACACACACGCGCACGCACGCACACACACACACACACACACACACACACATCAAAATCAATTAATTTTTTCTGAATGCTGTTTTTAAATTAGAAACTAACACGGGCGTATGTATATGCTTGTGGTGGATTCATTGATTTCATTATGAAAAATACCCTGTCATATAATAACATATATAATGTATTTAGATGTGCTAATAGAGAGGCTAAACATCAAAGAACAAATGGATTCTGAATATGATGTTTTATCAATAAAGTAGGATGAAATCTTTGACATCGTGAGATCACCCTACCTGTAATATAAATTAACACAAAGAATGCAAGCACGACCGCACTCTTCTGTGGATATACATGTAATAACCTGACAGATATAATCGAGCGTTATACTGGGCGGAAAAAAAAAACATATGACGATTATTTCCCTTGAGATTATTTCCCTTGTCCAATGATATACATTCATTCTAGGTACTAATTTGATTAATATATGTAAGATTGTTAGGTTATACATAATTATACTAAACCATAATTGTAATTTTAGAAGTTCACATTAAAATCTTTTACGAATTTAATTAAACTGGAATAATGTATATTATTAATCTATGTTATTTTGTGACCACTACATTATGTATAGTTTTTTGTTCTTTATAATATGTGAAAGGGATCCATGAATTTCAGATATCGCTATACGCGATATGCCAATGGGATGTGAGAAAGTTTGCCACTTTTTGGAAGGTCATTTCGATGACCTCAAACAAAATACAATAAAATTAAATATTAATGTGTTATATAAGTCTGATTAAACATAGCAATTTGCTAGAAGTAGAATGCTCGAGACGAAACAATAACTTACTGTTCAATGGAAGTGCACGATTAAATAGCAGTGCTTGGATATCGTTTGAGACCAATATGGAAAGGAACGAAGGAAAAAACCCTTATACTTAGATCAGCAACCTCATGCCATAAACATGACCGTATTTCTGGAAGAATACAATCCATTAGGATTGGGGAGAGCGATCACGGGCCCTGGGGTAAGAAACACCCGGGTCACTTATAGTTTTTGTTCAAACCAAAATTTACTTTCATAGCCTTAAAATGCGTTGCACGGGCCTGGGCCCCGGTTGCCTCACCCCTTTGTCGGCCCTGATTATTGGCATTTTGATACAATCGGAAGCTTTCAGATGAGACTGTCCATTTCAATTTCAGTATTAAAAAAAAATGTTGTCCAATTGCTGCAACGTCAGTTATAATATTTTTAAAAGAAATTCAACAAATAAATATGAGGAACTCATGTGTATCTCTGTTCAAAGATATATAAAAACCAGAAATTACAGGATTATTGAGCGTTTCAAAGACAGTAAAGCTAATCACAGATTATATTTGTACAGAATTTTTAGTGAAAGTAATAAGATTGAAATGTTTTCGAAATTGTATTTAAAAGTAATTTTTCATTATATTGAAAGTTTTCTACTAAAATAAATTGAGATTAATTTGATATATTTCCATATCACAACTATATATTATTAAGATTAGCACCGGAGCGGTTTATATATATATATATATATATATATATATATATATATATATATATATATATATAAAATTTATGAATAAATAGAGATAAACAGTTTTATTTTTATATATATATTACATTAATAAATTCTAACAAATCTCCTATTCTTTCTTTTGTTTGTGTTGTCTTCAACAGATCCTTGAGGGTTTCCATAAGTTTTTGTAATGTTTCTATTACGGTTATGTTGGACTCCTGTGCAATTTTCTTCGCCCCATTCTTTACTGCATATATAAAAATATATATATTTTTATATATATATTACATTAATATTTAATTTTATTGTATTTTGTTTGAGGTCATCGAAATGACCTTCCAAAAAGTGGCAAACTTTCTCACATCCCATTGGCATATCGCGTATAGCGATATCTGAAATTCATGGATCCCTTTCACATATTATAAAGAACAAAAAAACATATTAATAAAAAACAACTTTCCAGAACAACGAAAACCATCAGCATTGGAAATTGTTAGAGAGAAATCAAAAAGAAACAATCAACAACCAAGTAGAACAACAGAGGAAATTAACTTCAAACGTGCAGTAACTAACAATCAAACAAGGAATCAACAACAACCAAGAAATAAAAATGAAATGGAACATGCATCATTACCAACAGCAAAAAATACATCTCAACCAAATCTAAAAGAAGTAAAAAATAACAGACCCATTCAAAACAACTCAACAAATGATCAAGCAAAAAACTTAAGAGCCCCAGGCACACAAAGAACAACCTATGCAGATGCAGTAAAGAATGGGGCGAAGAAAATTGCACAGGAGTCCAACATAACCGTAATAGAAACATTACAAAAACTTATGGAAACCCTCAAGGATCTGTTGAAGACAACACAAACAAAAGAAAGAATAGGAGATTTGTTAGAATTCAAAACAAGAACAAATGGAGGAAAGACAAGAAAAGAAAAAAGGAAATCAAAAGAGGAAAAGAAACTGTGTTAAACCTTTCTAAACGAACTCTAACTGATAGTGATTACATTCTTCTAGGTAAGGGCTTATCTTTTTGTCCAAGAAACAAAGTGCATGATAATATCAATTTAGCAGAAGCATTTTTCAAATACACTAGATCGTTAAAATTAAAAGAATTTTTCTCACAATCATATACTAACTCACAAGTCAAAAGTAGTTATCATCTAAAAAATAAGCCCTTTTTCAATAAAAAAGAATCATCATTTACACCTTCTAGTGGTCGAGATATTTATCTCGATTTTTATATTGAAGCAACTAAACAAGAAATTTTAAAAAGCAGTTCTAAAAGAAAACATTTTACTAACATATCTAAAGAAGAATTAATTTCCTTGCGTACCTTATCACAGGACGAAAGTATTACTATTAAAAAGGCAGATAAGTCTAGCACCATAGTAATAATGAATAAAGAAGATTATATTGAAGAAGTAGAAAGACAATTAAATGATGACGAATATTATACAAAACTTTCCTATAATCCTTCTGAAGAATTTAAAGAAAACATAAGCAAATGTATTAATCAAATCGCTATACACAATTGCTCAATGCATGATGAACTAGATATCTTCCCGAATAAAATACGCACACCTCAATTTTATATTTTACCAAAAATACATAAAACGATTAATAAGTCACTACCTTTAGGATATCCAGGTAGACCTATTATTTCTACTTGTAACTCAGTTACAAATAATATATCCAAATATATTGATCATGTTTTACAACCACTAATGAAATCACTACCTTCATATGTCAAAGATACTTTTGATTTCATTACCAAATTGAAATCTTTACCAAAACTAACTGAAAATTCATTACTAGTTACACTTGATGTGGTTTCACTCTACACGAATATACCACACAATGATGGTATCGAAGCATGTAAATATTATCTTGGAGAAAACGAATATACATCTAAACTATCAAAAGAACATGTTTGTAATTTGATAAAACTTGTGCTCGAAAATAACTTTTTTCAATTTGGTAATACAAACTATCTCCAAAAAATGGGAACAGCAATGGGTAGTCCTATGGCACCTTCTTATGCATCTTTATTTATGGGAAAATTGGAAAATGATTTTCTAAATAAATGTTTCTTAAAACCAGATATTTGGTTAAGGTTTTTAGACGATATCTTTATGATTTGGAGTTATCCATTAGAAGACCTTTATTATTTTATAGACAGTTTAAACAAATTACATCCAACAATAAAGTTTACATTCAATGTGTCTAAAACTAAAATATCATTTTTGGACGTAGACGTCATAAAAAATGAAAATAATGACATCACTACCATGGTTCATGTTAAAAACACAAATATGCATCAATATATTGAATATTCATCATGCCATCCTAAATCATGTAAAAGCGGGATACCATATAGTCAAGCGAAAAGATATAGAAGAATTATTTCGGATGACACTGTTTTTAAATCATCTTTGATAGAGTTAGGTCAGCATTTTCTAAATAGAAATTACCCGATTGATATCATTAATGCTGCTTTCCAAAAAGTATCTTCTCTTACACAACTTGAATCATTACAATGTAAAATCAAAAATACAAATAAGGATATCATTCCCTTTATTATTGAATATAACCCAAGTTTACCTAATATAGGTAAGATTATCAATAAATATTGGGATTTATTAAAATTATCAGGTAAAGAAAATGTTAAATTGCTACACGAAAGCAAGCCCATGCTTGCTTATAAAAGGACAAAAAATCTTAAAGATTACCTAATTAATTCTAAATTAGAAAAAACATCGTACAAAAAAGGATCAGCAACTAAATGTAATAGACCTAGATGTTCGCACTGTTCTCTTATTAATGAAAGTACTTCTTTCAGTAGTAGTAATACAAAAGAAACGTTTAATATGCATTGTGATACTAATTGTGCAACATCAAACGTTATTTATTTGATCACATGCAAAAAATGTGACGTCCAATATATTGGACAAACTAGTCAACAAATATCTAAACGTATGAACCAACATAGATCTGACATAAAAAATTATATCCATAAATCTTTTTCATCTCATGTTGCCGTACACTTTAACAATAGTTCTCATACTGTGCAAGATTTTTCCTTTCAACCTATTGTTATAGCTGAATCAGAAATGGAACGTTTGCTAAAAGAAACATACTGGATTCACCGTCTTAATACAGTATATCCAAAAGGTCTAAATTCCAAAGCACTTTACGACCTTCATTAATGTAATATATATATAAAAATAAAACTGTTTATCTCTATTTATTCATAAATTTTACACATATTTACCAATAGAGATACAAGTATCTTGAAGATCCAGTTTTATATATTTCTATGTATTAAATATTAATAATATGTGAAGTATATATATGTGTGTATGTATGTATGTATGAATGTATGTATGTATGTATGTATGTATGTATGTATGTATGTATGTATGTATGTATGTATGTATGTATGTATGTATGTATGTATGTATGCGTGTATATATATATATATGTGTGTATGTGTGTATGTGTGTGTATATATGTATATGTGTATATGTATGTATGTATGTATGTGTGTGTATGTGTATATGTGTATATATATGTATGTATATGTGTATATATATGTGTATATATATGTATATGTATATGTATGTATGTGTGTATATGTATATATATGTATATATATGTATATATATATATATATATACATATTTCCATGACCATGTTATTTATTAAAGAATAAGAAAAGTAGGTTACAAATGTACAAACGTAAGCTATGACGTCATATTGTTTATGTCATATTGTTTACTCAGAAACATGATATATTTAATGACGTAAGCAATCATAACAAATTCAGTTTGATAAAGCATTAAAGCGAAACCGGTCACAACATTAATACGTGTTGGCGTTGTTTATTTTATATTTTTATATATATATATATATATATATATATATATATATATATATATATATATATATATATATATATATATATCGCGTCACGATTTTTTGATCAACATTAAAGAAAGAACATTGCTTGTTCATGAGATTTCCAATCTCATTGAAGAGATGAGACTGTAGGTAGAAGTGCGTTACCTTTTCTAAACCATGTACATGAGAGAGAGAGAGAGAGAGAGAGAGAGAGAGAGAGAGAGTATATTACAATGCTAATAGTATGGCATGATTGTTCCCCTTGAAATTATTGTTTGGGTCCAAATTGCTCTGTTTAATGTAACTCTCCAGTGGAAAAAAAATACACCTATTTTAATATATTTAATGATATTTGTATGCTCTCTGTTAATTTAAATTTCGTGTACTATTCTTAAAACACCATTTCTCTTGGATTCTTTACATTTTATCAGTTGTGAAACAGACCGATTAAGTTACTGACGGATGTACAACGTTATAAAACTGCGTACATTGAACTCAACTAAGAATCGAAACCCGTGCCTTTAAAAAAAAAAGATAACTAAATAAACACTCCTGTTGAATTTTCATATTTGTGTGTGTGTGTGTGTGTGTGTGTGTGTGTGTGTGTGTGTGTGTAGGCCTTCTAAATCAACCAGCAGATGGTCAAAATTGAAGGCATCATGAAAATTGTGACAATATTTATCAAATGTTTATATTATATTTATCAAATGTTTATATCTCAGTTCTTGACTGATTGGATGTTTACTGCATTATTTTGGAAATTATGGAAACGTTCTAAAGGGTACACATGGAAATGATGTGGTGACTGAATTTGTTGAATTTGTTATATCTATGTTGAATATCATAGATATAATAATAATATGGTACTTGTCATTAAAAACTCACCATTGCTGCTTCTCTCTTTGAATAGCCCCTTCTTATTTCTTTGGCGGCGACACTTGACAAGTAACTTCTTCTGATGGTGACAACATTTGAAGTCTACACAGCTGATGCTTTGATGTTGAAGGTTATGATACCTTTGTTTACCTTGGTTTGATTGTCAGTTTCCAACACACAGTGGATAGACCAGATTTCATCATTATTGAGTTTGACTCTCTTTGGTGTCATACACAGATGCTCAACCTCAAATCTATACGTAAAAGGGAAAAGCATTCGGGTGTGAAATGAAAGGAGCAGAGGGCAGAAAACTCAGTTGGACTATCCCAGTTTGCTCTTTTCATTTTTACAAAGTCTGTCCACCTACGACGAAGTGATTGGTTCTTTGGGGAAGGAATGCATGGAAAACCCATCAGCATTTGTATTCCCACAAAGCTGCAACACACCTGATCCCGCTGCCCTTGCTTGTACCTCCACGATGTGCTTTTGGCATGATTGGGATGATAAAATAAACTAATATGGAACTGAAAACGTTCTTTGTTTATATTTCGATAGAAACGGAAGTAAGGCGTGTGTTCATAATGTGACATCAGACGATCTAAACACTCCGGAAATTACCGAGCGATAAAATCGGTCCGATGTGTAATATTTTCGAAAACACACCTGAGCGTGTTTCTCACTTATTATGGAGAATTTTTCCATCGGGTTTGCTTATACCACTTCCAGACTTTATTTTCTATTATTGAATTTGATTTACGTTATCTACATTGGTATGGCACTTTAACAAATTTTCAGTCATATCGCTACCATGTCTGCAGTGTTGCAGTTTGTACTGATGTTTATCACTGGGGCATCATGTCGCAGATATGTGACATGATGATCCACCAAGTCACATTATCCTGACATCAGCCAAACCATTCCTAACACTAACCTCTTAATGCTGAGCGCTTAGCACGGCATTTGCTACCAGCAATTTGTATAAATCATGGGTGTGAATCAGCCAGGGATCGAACCCACGACCTCTGGCATCCGAGGCGGACGCTCTAACCACACGACCACCTGAGCGGTCACGCGTCCTGATATAAAGGTTTCTTTATTTTCATATACACGGATAAATTAATTTGTTTAATATTAACTTATGTAGTTTTAAGATCGACATCCAGCGATTTAGTAACAACATTTCGACTACAGTAAGACGCTAGTAGTATATGGGGACGATATAGCGACAATGGGAAATCCAGTCAAAAAGGGCTTGGGGCGATATAGCGACAAGATTTATAGCGACAATGGAAATCCCAGTCAAAAAGGGCTTGGGACGATATAGCGACAAGGTGGGACTGTATAGCGACAAGGGAAATTAAACATAGTGGGACTGTATAGCGACAAGTGAAATAGAACATAGTGGGTCTGTATAGCGACAAGGGAAATTTAGCATAGTGTGACTGTATAGCGACAAGGGAAATTTAACATAGTTGGACTGTATAGCGACATGGGAAATTGAACATATAGGGACTGTATGGCGACAAGGGAAATTTAACATGGGGAATATTATTTATATTTGGGACTGTCTAGCAAGAAGAGAAATAGAGGCAAAGAAAGCTAATATCTTTTCGAGGCATATGAGTGGCCCTGAAAAGATCCTTTGGGTACTTCTTCTTTTATTTTCTACCGTTGTTCCACCACCTATTGATTTTTCCAATTATTCCCTTTTTCTTCTTCTTTTTGTCCTCGGGAATCCAGTCAGGATGTCCCATAGCTCTAAACGTCTCTTGTATCTTTATCCAATTGTTTTTTAATATTTCAGATTCTTCTTTCTTTGTTTTTGTTTTCATTGTCCTTTCTCTCCTTACTCCAGTTATCTTTTATCTTCTTCACTTCTAATAGCTCATTTCTGATCAGTTCTTCGTCTTTCTTGAGCTGGTGCAAACCATTTTGGACATGGATCACTCTGTCAAGATATTATCCAAAAAGCACTTTACGTTTTGGACAATATATATCACTTCCTTCAATGTCCCCACTCTGACAGTTCGCGTAATAAGTGTTCGTAATCCTCCACCGTTTGAATATTCTCATTGATAGCCTTCCACGGAATCTATTTTATCACCAGTGATAAAGGTTGTGGTATGGTAGTTCTATTTTATACTTCTTTTTTTAATTATTTAAAATCTTCTCTAAAAGCGAAAGTGATTAACATGGTGCGTAATTTCAGACCATTGCCATTCAGCGTAAAGGTCAATAATGGTCATAAAATCTTCTAATGAAAACGGACTAAATTGAATTCTGCGGAAAAAGGTACACCTGATCCAGAGAAATCTGACACGTTAGTTGATTTTTGTCACTTTCCTCTTGTGAATTTCACGACACAAAAGTTCTACAGTCACCAATTGAGTTTTTTTTTTGCTCTAGCAAGTCCCTGCCAAACTTCATTGTAGATCTTCTATTGCAATTCGTGTGGTAATCCTTGAATATTATTTTCCCCTTCGCCCAAGTAGAAAAATCCGACTTCTTTAGGGGTTGGTCCAGGTAGATATGTTGGCCATTTTTCTTTGAAAGTTTGGAATCAACTTTTAAAGTTAAGGTATTCAGGCAAGCTCACAGGGAACGAATATTCGTCTTTCACAAATTTATTTCGATACAGGTACGGTGAAATTACGAGGAGGTTACTTTGGATTGTATGGCATCCGTAGGATAGTAGTCGCATGGTCTCACGCGGATATAGCATTGCTTTTGCATCAAGAGTGATTGAGAAGGTACTGTGCCATTAGGACACGTACATACTCCAGAAGTACGCTTCTCGACTACGATGTCTCATTCTCTCTGTCACTTTTACCTTGTTGCTGACCACTATGTCTAGCAACAACTGTATTTCTTTAATTGATTTTTTTAAAAATATAAAATACTAGACCCATTTTTTAAAAATAATCTACTCTTATTTGACAGCAGCGACAACGACTTCTATTCTTATCACAGTTGCTACACCTACAAAGACGATCTTTCCCGAGACCAAATTATGAGACAGCGCAAGCAAGTTATGAAGTTTAGTGGATCTATATAAACAACAACTTTCAAACCTGCTATGTTTCAATTCTGTTTGCGGTGGCGTCGCTAGGGGGTGCGGGGTTGCGGACAGCACCGGGTGACACCATCTCAGAGGGGTGACACCAAAATGAAAAATTGCAAATTTTACAGAGCACACACTGCTCAGTCTAGTAAGATTTCATAAGCGGATAACCGATCATAGTTAAATATATAACTAGCAGGCACAGGGTGCCACCATGCAGTCTGCAGAGTGTCTGGTGCTCCATGGTGGAAGTCTAGAGGGGTGACACCATGAGTTTACCGCACTGGGTGACACGTCTGGAGGGGTGACCCCATGAGTTTACCGTACTGGGTGACACGTCTAGAGGGGTGACCCCATGAGTTTACCGCACTGGGTGACACGTCTAGAGGGGTGACCCCATGAGTTTACCGTACTGGGTGACACGTCTAGAGGGGTGACCCCATGAGTTTACCGTACTGGGTGACACGTCTAGAGGGGTGACCCCATGAGTTTACCGTACTGGGTGACACGTCTAGAGGGGTGACCCCATGAGTTTACCGTACTGGGTGACACGTCTAGAGGGGTGACCCCATGAGTTTACCGTACTGGGTGACACGTCTAGAGGGGTGACACCATGAGTTTACCGCACTGGGTGACACGTCTAGAGGGGTGACACCATGAGTTTACCGCACTGGGTGACACGTCTAGAGGGGTGACACCATGAGTTTACCGTACTGGGTGACATGTCTGGAGGGGTGACACCATGACTTTACCGTACTGGGTGACACGTCTAGAGGGGTGACCCCATGACTTTACCGTACTGGGTGACACGTCTAGAGGGTTGACACCATGAGTTTACAGTACTGGGTGACACCAACCCTAGCGACGCCGCTGTCTGTTTGTGATAATAATTTATGATATTTCACATTATTCCAAGTGGAAGGTTACAAACCGTATAAACGTTATATGACTTTAACTTTTGACACTTGCACATACTTCTTTCTATCGTGTGATTAGTAGATTTGTGTTTTGGCTTCTGGCCGTTTTTGAATTATATGATTTGTTTTGATATGTGTATTTTCCCTGTTCCACCCTTGAATAGTGTTTAGGTGTGTTCCCAAAAAATAAAAAGTAGGAACAAATCTGAAAAAGTCAATTTGAATTGAGGTTTCTCTTTGCGTATACCTTTTTTCAAGCTGTTAATACATGGTAGATTACATCCGCATACAATATCAAAGTGAGAGGCCTATATACAAATGTCATTGCCTTTTTTAAATTCGGTTTTATTGCTTAGCCATTGCGGTATTTATGTTGTTTAGTTTGTTGCTGAAATTATCTATACTATAGTCTATAGCAAAGCGCTTACGTTTGTTCATTATTTTAATTTTACGCTCACAAAAGGATACCAAGTTTGTCTTGAAAGAGGATTGAAATGTTAGGTTACGCGGACGTGAAGAAAATCATCTGTTTGTTAATACAGTTAGGTGACGTTGTTCATTCTAATCATGCTTGCCGTATATCTTTGTATTTTGCAAGTCATATTGTTTTTTAATGTAAATATTCACATCAATAGACAGACAACTTGGGTTTTTATCCTTGAGGTTCACTGAACTGGCTTCGTTAATTCGTACAAACCCCAGATTCACAAGTTTGGAAAAAATGGAAACAACAAAACAACAAAAAAGCATGCCACTTAATACTGCGCACCACTCCAATAAGGGTTGTTATCTCCCCTGATTTATTACCTCCCTTTGCATGCTCTTCACAAATAAAAATAAAATTGACCTGTTCCTGAAATTCTGGGGAGCAAAAATGGCACACACATGGTTAGCAGAGACCATGTGTGTGTGTGTATATATATATATATATATATATATATATATATATATATATATATATATATATATATATATATATATATATATATATATATATATATATATATATATATACTTTTTTGTGGAATTCAATAGTGTACTGAAATTTAAAATCTTTTCCTGCAGATAAAACGTATGTATATTAAGAGTCAAAATAGAAGCTCAGTATCAACAGGGCTGGTTATGGTCAAGTTGGGATGTTGTTGTTGATTTTTTGCTCACCGGAAGTAGATTTAACAAAATAAGACAACGCGCGCAAGGAAGGTAACAACCGTTATTCAACAGGCCTATACCGATGTGAGTGTGTACGTCAAAATGTTTAAGTGAGATACAAATAAAATGTCAGTTTCGAGATGCGAACCAGTACTGTGACGGTTCAGTAGCTGATGAGGTAAAAAGAAATGGTACGAGTACTGTGACCATTCAGTAGTTGATGTGGTAAGAAGAAATGGTACAATACACATCGAGGGGGTGGGGGTGTTTGTCCTCGTTAACTCTCCCCAGCATATATAGCTGGTTTGAGTTGTTGAGGAACACTTTCGTTTTCCGAAATTTGTCTAACGATTGTGTATTGTTTTCCTTGTCCGCCCATGGGTGTTAGGAATAGTGTTTTGTTTCCATATTTCCCGTTTAAAGATATTTAAAAAATTTGGTGAAGGTTGATCTTTGTTTTGTTTATCAAGTTTTAATATGGTTATGTTTACCCATTAAGGAATTCAGATTGATTGTACTCTCTATCACAAGTAAGAGCTAAATTGCGATATACATTCTCTACTTGAGCTGTAAAGAATATTGATTTCCTCACAATTTGATTCCTAAACTCTTTTCCCTTAGAACTATCAAGTTCCAGGGCTGATTTCCTCTCCTTTGTAATATATATTAAGAGAAAATTACCCAGTTGACTTTGCCAGAGTCATTTGTCCATTTGTATGTAAGTTGTATTTTTAGTTGTGTGATGTATGATGTTTATATATCGACAGCATTATCTAAATCAAATTAAAGAGTTGTATTACTTATATAAGTTTTTATCGTGAAAATTTGGAATATTTTTTTATATATAAATTGATAAAAAGAGAGAGAGATAATTTTTTTTTTTAAATCTAAAGGTGCACTTTATTTAAATACTTATGTGGTTTTTTTTGTTTCTATACAATGTTCTTTTTAAATGCAGTGGCATTATCAAAAGGGTTGTGTTATATTTTTCCGTTGGTCTTGCAGTTGTTCATTTTCAGTCCAGTTGTATCCATTTATATCCATTTAGTCTAACTTAGACTGTGTTTGTAGTTGTAAAAATAGATTAGAATAGTTTTTAGTAAACTATTTAAATAAATTCATGGTTTTAAGTTTTTATGGAACCTCAGTCCCATTATTTATATAGCCTATAAGTGCCTTGGCACAAAAGGCTAAAAAGATAGAAAGAAGAAAGAAAGAAAAGAGACTTTTCCATTTGCTGATTGAATTAAATTCCTATAGGTGGCAGTATAAGTATTCATGTCTATTGGGGAGTTTAATTAGGTCAAACTCAGTTTAACCAGCAGTTATTACAAAATGCATTTGTTGTTAATTGGACACAGTATTATTTCCAGATTAGGTTCCGATAATACGCTCTTCAGCACATGTAGGATACCACCCGACTTGTCTGTAACATTTCATGTAATATCTGGAGCTCATGTGGTAACTTTTTTAAATCAGGATTTACCTGTTCCTATTCCAAATATAGTATTTGTTCAAATGGTGGAAAATGAGATTGGGATAAAATATCCTTCTGATACACATTGGAGGGATTTATGTTCATATTCCAGTCTGCGTTGCAATGGGAACAACTTGATAGCGAATTTATTATTTTGCTATTCTACCTTCGTTCAAAACATTGCATCACTCGTCATAAACAATTTCAATGGCTAGACTAATTTTCTTACCGCGTTCACTTCGGATTGACTTCAGTAGCTCTTCACCTAGTGTCGAGATAGGTCGTGTTTCACAGCTAGATTATTTACATAAAAAAGAAGTAAACCTAAAGCAAGAAAAATCGTACCATGGGCGATTCCATGGAAATTATATCAATTTTATAGTCAAACACATCACAGTGTATTTGGATGAACTATTTTGTGAGAACGTTTTAGTCGTATTCAACAGAGAGGCTTTTAATTTCCACCAGACTCACTATTCATAAACAAATCTACGAAGCCGCTAAGAAGAACATAACAAACATAGGTGCGATATTCATCCTCATAATTCTTTATTTTTTGTGATACGAATTTCTTCCCATGCAATATATTGTGGTCAGTATATTTGGTTGTAAGAAGAACCCAAGAATATATACATGAAGAAACACAGATCACGGAAGATTTGTCACGTGTCCAGATCGACTCTATACTCAAAAACACGTGACTTGCCAGTGATCTTTAAGCGCGACCATTTTGCATTACTCGGCACTGCATGTCTCGCAACAATTTTCTTGTGCTAACAGCTGGTCAAATTAGACATGTATTTTAAGACAATATGTACAATTTCTTTGTTGTTCTTTCAATTATTTTTTTTTAGGTGATCTTCTCATTTTTCTAGATTTCGACATTTCGTTCAAACATGTTGGACTTTCAATTGGCTTTTCAGTTTAATTTCCGTCTTGTAGACTTAAGCTGTTTCTTCCCCAAGATAAAGAATTAATTTTTTACCCTTATAATTCTTTTGTATTTGTTATCAATCTCTCATCACCATAAGAGGTCTCATAATCCTTCATATACAAGTATGCTACAATTGTTTCCCTTGATATTAGTTCCCTTGTTGGAATGTACAATGAGGGACTACTGTTATACCGTTATAATTCTTATGTATAATTCTAACAATAAAATTATTTATGTTTAAAGTTATATATATATATATATATATATATATATATATATATATATATATATATATATATATATATATATATATATATATATATATATATATATATATATATGAAACAAAGTAAAAATTTAACCATTTTAAAATTTTCAGAAACAATATCTGTGCTTTATTCTAAATCACCACGTTATGTCAATAGATTATCGCGTAATTTTCGAGATTTTGCTCAAACTGATGCCTTTTTTACTGCATGGGCTTCAAATTGCAATAATGGTATCGCAATTGTGAAGCAGATAGAAAATTCCCCAAATGTGGAGAATACGGGCATGGTCAATGGGACTGCAAAAACCAACAAACGGAATGGGTGAAAAAAGACTTATGCTACCGTGGCCGCAGGGATACCAACCCAAGCAGATGCACTTATACGAGACGTAAGAGATGAAGTCAAAACCCCGGAAGGGCAGGAAAAATGGTTCGAGATCTTAACACCTAACAAGATGGGACAAAAACATCAAGGAGGGCACAACCCTACATCCAGATAAGCAATCCCTATGAAATGTTAAATACAGAGGAGGGGAACGAAGTTTTTACCCTACAAGAAGGTCAGATGATCCCACTGACGTCATCAACCCCAAACCCAAAAGAGAAAAGGGTCACACAAAAAACGAAAGGCTGTAAATTCATCCTCGTCTTTCGAAGATAGAAGTATCTTTTACACCAAAGAAACAGAGAACAAAGGAAGCCTGTCCAAATCCTGGGAAGAAATAAGAACCAAGGAAACACAAAACAAGGTACAAAAAAACCCAGTGGATGAGAGAGAAACCAGCCAAGGGAAAAAAGGAACAAACCTAGGGAGGGAAGAAAAATAGGGAGAATCAACAACGTTGAGTGACATTTCCTCTGAGGATCATGCCACGAAAAATGATTTTAGAGATACCCTGTTTACGTCTCAGGTCACTAGTGACTTCGAGATACTAGATAGCACGAGTAAGACTATAAGGGATGACCCAGGATCCACATAATAAAGGGTAGAAAAGGAAGATATAATATATAAACAATAGACAATAATGATTAAAAATAACCAATAATACTGATTTTTTTTAGAAAGAGGTAACCTGGTGGGCAACACAAATGGAAGAAAAAAATTTCCTTTTGTTGTCAATAAATATAAATTCTATAGATAAGGAAAAAGTAAACAAATTGACACAAATAGGTGACTATGACATACTTTTCCTACAGGAAACACACAATGGACTGACGGATGAAATAAAGGAACAAATTGAAAGGGATATGGATAATTATAAACAATAACTATGTGGGAAGGGATATTAAGGGAGGGGTAGCAACAATAATTTAAAAAAAACAAAGGGTGCAAGTAGGAAAGAATAGAGGAAGGGGCGTTTTTTAAGGGAAGGCTAATTCATATCAAAATAGGAGGGAGTAATATTTTTTAATGTATGTGACAGCTAAACATAATATGCAAAACTGACGGAATACTTAGAAAACCATACAACAGGAAATTTGATCATAGGAGGGGATTTTAATTGGGTAGGAGACGAGATTGACAGAAAGGGATAATTGACTCCAAACGACATAACTATTAAAGACCAAATGGAACATATCATGAAGTAAATAAACCTAACTGATATATCATCATCATCATCATCATCATCATCATCATCATCATCATCATCATCATCATCATCATCATCATCCTCTTGACCTAGTGTGGTCGTTGAGGCACTGTGCTACTAAACATCTGACCAGTTTCCTCCACTTGACTCGATCATGTGAGAATGATTGTGTCTCTGCAAAACTTTTCTTGGTCCATTCTGTGATGCTGTCACTCTACTTTTTTCTCTTTCTACCTCTTTTTCTACCACCTTGGACACTACCCTGCAGTACTGTCGTGGATAGATTGTTGGCTCTAGTGACATGGTCATACCACTTCAGCTTTCTCTTTTTGACAATGGTGAGGATGTCTTCATAATGGCCTACTTTGTGCCTGATGATGTTGCGCACTTCTACATTTGTGATGTGGTCCATGTAAGAGATGCCAAGGATGGTTCTGTAGTATCTCATTTCAAGTGCCTGAATTCTTCGTTGTAATTCTGCTGTCATAGTCCATGGCTAAAAGGAATACAAAAAGACTGAGATGGCTAGTGCTCTCAATAGTCTGATTTTAATTTTTAGACAGATGTTCTTGTCTCTCCAGATGGGTCTTAGCTTTGACATAGCTGCCGTTGTTTGTGCTGCTCGTGACAAAATGTCTGCTCTTGATCCCTCTTCAGTGATTATGGAACCAAGATATTTGAACTGGCCCACTGTTTCCAGTTCTTGTCCTATGACTTTAATCTTGGCTGAGATTTGTTTGACACTATTTATCATCAGCTTTGTCTTCTCGGCACTTATCTACATGTCAAATATGGAAGATGTTTCATCCCGGTTCTTCACTAAGGTGGCAAAGCTCATCTTCACTGCCTGCCAGCCCATCAATGTCGTCTGCAAAGCGGAGGTTGGTGGTGTTACGCCCTCCAATGCTAACTGTCCAACAGTGGTTTTCCAGGGCTTTGCTCATAATGCGCTCTAAGTAGATGTTGAAAAGCGTGGGTGACAGGAGACAGCCTTGCCATACTCCAACTGTTGTCTTGAACCAGTCACCCACAGAACCTTGAGCAATTACTGCACTGGTAGCCTTGGCGTACAACTGCTTGATGGTGTTGGTCAACTTTTGACCCATGTTGTACTTCTTCATTGTGACCCACAATGCCTCATGCCACACTCTATCAAAAGACTTTTTGAAATATATGAACACATGATAGATGTATTGTTGACTTTGTGAGTACTTTTCACACAGAACCCTAAGATTGAAAATTTGCTCTTTTGTGCTTCTTCCACTCCAAAACCCTGCCTGTTCTTCAGCGATTATTTCTTCTGCTTGTGGATTCAGTCTGTTAAAGATGATCTTCATAATCACTTTACTAGCATGGCTGATCAAACTGATAGTTTTGTAATTTTGGCACAGCTGGAGATTGCCTTTTTGGGGGAGTGTTATAATCAGTGATTGGGTCCGCTGTGTTGGCCATTCACCTGTCTGCCAGATCTTGTTGCAGATTTTTGTTAGTAAATCTATCACTGATTCACCATCATTCTTGATAAGTTCAGTTCGGATGTTGTATACTCCAGGTGATATATACAGACAATTAAATATACTAAGGGTGGAATACACTTATTTATATAAAGAAAAAAAAGGGAGTAGAATAGAAAAATTTTGGGGCACATCATTAGGAACAAATATGTACATAAAAGCAGGGATACTAGAATACAAAATTTCGGACCATAAACTAATCTTTGTTGAGATAGGAAAAAATATAAGAACAAAATGGGGAGGGGTTCATGGAAATAAAACAATAAAATGGAAAATGAAGATTTTGGGAAGGAAATAAAAAGGGAAATATCAAATTTAAAAATCAAGGGAATTTAGATATAATACAAGAATGGGATAATTTTAAAAAAAACATTTTCAAAAAGGCAGCAATTTTTCATTCAAAAGTAAAGGATAGGAAGATTAACTTAGAAATAGAAGCTCTTGAAAATTATATAACAACAATAACAATACAGAACACAATCAAACACTAGAAGAAAGAATAATAAAATTAAAAAAAGAATACCAAAAAGGAAGGGACATAAAAGCAGGGAAATTTACATACTTATATTAAAATGCAGAAGGTCTTAATACAAGGGAGGTATTAAGAAGAGGGGGTGAAAAAACATTAGAATCTTTAAATATAGGGAGGGAAATATCGACTGACAAAACTGAAATACTTGAATATGTACAAAATTACTACAAAGACCAATATACTTCACAGAACATAGAAGACGAAGATATAGATACTTACTGTAGACGAACTGCGAGAAAATAACCTCAGAACATAGAGGCATATGTGAGGAATTTATCTGTATTTATGTAAAAATAGGGGAACACATAAGATAGAATGGGGGATACAAGGACATCAGGTGGAGAAGTACTAGTAAAGAAAACATGGGGCTAAATAACATGGCGACACGCGAAGTGATCAGGCCCGTGGAAGAGCTGGGGGGAAAAACTCACCAAGAGAAGGAATAAGCACAACAACACAGTTCACACGCTAGTTAGCTTTAGTTAAGAAACGTGTTTCCCAACAAAGCATGCTATCATATAGTCTGGTTCCCTGCTTAGTATGCTCCCATGTGTTACTATAACCCACTGTTTGATCAAAGTATTCATTTGGCACGTGATGGGCTAGATGTAAATAGAAATGATGCATATTTATTAGAAACAGCATTGAAGTCATTTATTGTTGATATGGACATGGTGCAGATAACTAGTGCTGACAAATTATATTCTTCGGACCTATATGTCTTATGCAGATGCAGTATGGCATTTTCCATCCAGAGAGAAACTTAAGTCGACTGATTACAAAGATAAGGTGATTAACAAACATTTAGTTTTTACTTAAAATCTAAACTTGCTTTCAACATGAATACGGTCACTTAGTCATATCAGTTTATATTCTGTAAGGGTCTTTGGTAATTTGTCCATTACATTTTTTCTTTCAATGGCATCTCCATATGGGCAATATGTCCCCTTCATGTTTTTCTTTCAAAGTGATAGGTTTAGTTATTGATGTGCTTATTATTTACTTAAGAGTAATTGGATGAACAAAGTACAGATTTATGTTTAAATTGAAATACAACCCATGTGTGCAGTCATCATTATAATAATGTTCGCATATTCTTATGGGTTTGTTTTTTCATCGTGAAAGCCGTACTTATTTTTAGTTATAATTCACGAAAATTGATAACGCGACCAATGATATTCTGAATTAAAACGGTAGTTAACTATTGTAATATTAAACAAAATAAAATGTCATTAATAGTGCTGAAATGAAATGTGAAATGAATTACTAGGAATGGTTAAAGTATATATACACTACTAACCGGATAACACAATACTATATTTATAGTAGCACACATCTCAATGGCAAAAGGAACCGGCTTGTATGTAAAACCACATTGTCCAATGAAAACCGTCGTTTGTACCAAACACATTTGCATATCTACTGGCAGGATTCTCCCATATGCTATATGCAAAACAATCAACTAAAAACACACTACCCTCTTGAAAAGGAAACAAATACAAACAAAATATATACAATATCATCTACTTGTAATATTACAAACCGAAAAATCACACATAAAGCAACCCCCCCCCCCCCAACCCAAAAAAAAGCAAAAAAAAAAAAAAAAAAAAAAAAAACAAACAACATTCTAAATTTCTAAATAAATTTGGAAATAGTAAAAAGAAAGGATAAATTTAAATTACTATCAGTCAACGGTCTTGAATTTAAAAAAGACAAAGTACAAATCAAATTAGCTAATTCTTACTACATTATATGCATTCAGGAAGTACATAGCATCACACAAAGAAGAATTTATAGAAGAAATACGAATAACGAACATTTTTATGCGAGTAAAGTAATCTGAGCATATATTGAATAGAGCGATAATTTTATTATTATTATAAGAAAGGATCAGAGTAAATCAAGTCATTGTCTGCTATATTTGTATACATGAATATTGTGCATGCAAATTTCTTGCCAGTTTTTTTTCTTCATATTGCGATAAAAATATTGTAATAACTGAGACACGTACCTTTGTTGTGAGGTCATTCTAAAATTGTATAGAAGCGGTATTGCCTAGGTATTTTCTTGTGAGAAGAGAAAATTTAGGCAGGTACTGTATTCGGAAGCCATAAATTTTACATCTTGTTAGGAGAGCTCACTTTACTCATTTGGGGAGGAAAGTTCCCCGCTGCGTGGAGCTGGTGTTTATTGATTTTGCCTGTTTAAGAGAGGCGGACTGACCCGAGTCAGGTCATTCTAGGAGAGTTTAATAAGTTACAGTATAAAAGCTATTTTCAGATAGGTAATTCACATTTGTTGTGTTAAGTAAGTTAGCGACTTACTGTAGTTCTAAAAAGTCATTATGGCGACAGACAGACAATCATTACGAGAACTTAAATCCATTGGCAAGGACGAATTAGGTTACGACGGAGAGAAACTTGCGGAATTTATAGAGCGTAGTCTTAGAGAACACAAGCAGCAGTTAGCAGCTGAACGAGAGAAAGAGAAAGAAGGACAAGCCATGGAACAAGCAGCTCAGCTTGAACTAGCCAGGTTACAGGCTGAAGAGAAAGCTAGGGAAATGGTCCATGTGTTAGCCAAGTACTGAAGAAAGTGGAACGAATTTAGATCTGGATGGATTCCTTAGGATCCGACCTAATAATTTTTACGTATTTTCTTTTAAGATTAAAAAAAAAATCCGGCTTCCAAATAGTTTGAACAAATATTCATTCTCTGATTTAGAGGACTAAAACACAAAATATGTACGTTATATTGTTTCCATTGTACTAGTTGAGAAAATACCGTCTAACGTTAAAAATCAATTACATTTACTTACATCCACGGTTGAACATACCCTAAAATCCACGGTGAAATCATCAATTACATCGAAGTTGAAATCATCAATTACATCGAAGTTGAAATCATCAATTACATGAAAGTTAAAATCATCAGTAACATCTAATGTGAAATCATCAATTACATCGAAGGATAAATCATCAATAACATTTAAAAAAGTCATCAATTACATCGAAGGAGAAATCATCATATACGTCTAATACGAAACCATTAATTACACGTCTAGTAAAATCAACTCTTACATCAAAGGATACATTTTTTGTTGTCTTAAATTTTGATACGAGAAAAGTCTTTTATAATCATTATCACGAATTTCAGAATTACATTTGTTTAGGACAAAACTATAGTATAAGGGTGTTTGGGATGTAGACAGTACAAATGTAGAGCGGTGGGTATGATATAGACGGAAATATGGTGGAGTTGTTGGTGGGATGTAGACGGAAAAAAGGTTGAGTTGTGGGTAGGAGGTAGAGGGAACTAAGGTAGAGGGGTGAGCAGGATGTAGATGAAACTAATGTAGAGGGGTGGTCAGGATATAGACGGAACAAAGGTAGATGTGTTTATGGGATATATAGTATTGGGTTTTTATATGTAGGACATGTGGGTAATTGGTATTTATTCAGTCTGAATAAAATGATATAATGTTTCTTTGAAAGATTAGTAGTTGTTTATTAGAAGTCTTTACACACAGACACACACACACACACACACACACACACACACACACACACACACACACACACACACACACAGTAGTTTTGGTAGAATAATTACCCGGGAAGAACCACTGACTTACAGAAGCTTTCACATATGCCCACGTTGTCCGACACAAGTTTGAACCCACGTAATTTGTCAATAACGCTTAAAGACGAGCGCCTTGCACCACTCGGTCGATGATTAAAGACGAGCATCTTACACCACTCTCAACGATTTTATTGGGCTGCCAGCAGTGCAGAATAGACATATATTTTTAAAAATCATTTTAAGACTTGTCTTATATTCGTTGTTCTTAATGGGTATATTCTTCTCGTTTCGAGATTTCGTTAAAAAATGCTGGAACTTCACTTGGCTGCTGAGAAAGAGCATGTGTGTGTGTGTGTGTGTGTGTGTGTGTGTGTAGCTTCAAGAGTTCATAAACAATTTTGTTTTTGTGCCGTTATCTATCTCTCATCTTAACAATACAGCTTGTAGGGCATCAGATCTAAAATAGCACGATTGTTTCCCTTGAAATTATTTCCCTTATTGAATATTATCAATTATCCTGAAGAATTAACTTCATTTTGCGTTATAAGAAAACCTTACAAACAGCAATTTTAATTTAAACATGAAATATCCTATTTGTATTTTATATGTAGAAAATGTATAAAAATTTAAAACAACTTAATGATTCTATAATATTTTAAAACTACCATATTAAATTTAGTTTCTTACGTTTTATAAATTGAAAAAGGCTGTTTATTTACCACGTTTTCGCGCCGAAACTGAATTTCGATCAAGGTTGTTATTTTATTATTTTTGTAGGATTGATGACCGTAATTAAATCTAACCAGAGCATGAGGAAAATAAATGAAAGAGACTACCCAAAAGTTTTTGGGAAATTAAATGATTTTAGAGGACAGAAAATTAAACATACCTAGAAAAAAGAATAGAAATCGAAATTTAAAAAACTTAAAAGTAAAGAAATCAAATTATTAATAGAAAGCAAAACATGCTTGACTATATTAAATAATTTTATAGGTGAGAAAATTTAACATATCTATAACATAGGCAATAGGATTTACAAGAGATGAAATTAAAAAAGGAAAGAAAAAAAATATATCACAAAATTAAAAGTAAACAATCAAATTATTAATAGAAAACAAAACATACTTTACTATATTAAATAATTTTATAGGAGAGAAAATTTAACATATCTATAACATAGGCAATAGGATTTACAAGAGATGAAATCAAAAAAGGAAAAGAAAAAAATATATCACAAAATTAAAAGTAAACAATCAAATTATTAATATAAAACATAACATACTTGACTACATTAAAACCTTCTATCAAAATATATACACATCCCAAAACTTACCAGAAGAAGAAATAATACTTGTACTGAAACATTACACTTCCAGATATAAAGGGAAATGACAAAAACTTGTGTGAAGAAATGGTTTCTGAAAGCGAAATGGAAGAAACTATACAAGATCGAAGGGGCCACGAATACCGAGTGGTCTAAAGCGCTCTCTGTACAGGATTACTGTCATCTCACCTCTGTCTGCGAGGGTTCGAGTCTAAGATTCGGCTAATGTGGGTATGTGAGTAAGTTTGCCGGTAGCTTCTCGTAGGTCGGTGGTTCTTTCCGGGGTTTTTACCGGGTTCTTCCTCCACCAATAATACTGGCCGCCATGTATAGCCAGCCTATTGTGTGCTGAAAAATGGCGTTAAACCCAACAACAACATAAAAGATCGAATCAAAAGAATAGATCACCAGGACTAGATGGCTTAACTGCTGAATTTTATGAAACTTTTAGAAGTACAATAACACCTTTAATAAAATCATTATTTGATGGTATTTTCAATATGAAAGAAATTGCTGAGAGCATGAAGACAGGCTGAATTACACTTTTATAGAAAAACAAAGGAGAAATTACTGACTTAACAATTTGGAGACCCATTTCACTTTTAAATCTAGACTATAGGATATTAAGTATGATTTTAGCTAACAGAATCAAAACAACGTTTAGTGACATCATTAATACAAACCAGACATGTGGAGAAGAGGAAAGAAACATAAATAACCCAGTATATTATATATCTTAAAACAATTATTATATACATGAATCTAGAAACATCAATGGCGCACTAATCTATTAAATCAAGAAAAAGCATTTGATAGAGTAGAAATGAACTTATTTTTATTTTAAAAAATGGCTTTGGAAACAAATTTTAACAATGGGTGAAGATGCTATATAAAAATATCCAATCAATATTGCTAAACAACACAGTCACCCCTACAAACATAAGAACAATGACTAAATATAAGAAATGTCACACTTACAAACTGAAATCAGTGACTGAAATCCAGAAATGGAGTGCTAAAAATGCAGTCATACAGATTTCATGGTAAATAACTTGCAGAACTGCAATAAATTCCCCTGGCCACCTGCTCAAAACAGGGTTTCAATGTGTTGCAATTATATTTTTACACAATCAGCAGACATGTGGCTCTAATGGGTGTTAAGCAAACACGTTCTAAGGGTCGTTAATCCAAAGAGAATACTCCTACGAGATAGTTCCGTGGCTGCAGAAAAACTCCTAATTCGAAAATCTTACAACACAACAAATACACCATAGGAAATTAAAGCATGCGCCAAGGTGCATACACTACCAGAGTTTCCAATGAAAACTTAAGGTCACACACTCTCCCCCACCCCCTCAACATGCATCTACTTATAAAGCAAGAACACACACACTTAGAACGAACAAATATCTTACCTAATTCGGCCTTTTTTATTTTCAAAAGTACACTAAGATCTTAATTAACTCCTAGCAAGATGTAACTAATGACAGTTGACACAGATAATGCTGTCTGTACGAAACAGACCAACATGGCTCTGGCAAAGTCGCTCAGAGACTCTAATATATACATAAAATGGGAAAGGAATTTGGCCTCGTGACATATAGTCTCTGGGGTTGACATTACCTAACCCAAGTTCTAGCAAAGAGGGTGCGTGCCTAACCATAAGATCCTTTGGACAAGGGCACGCACTCTGAGAAGTGCCAACATTTCGGTCGAATCTATTGAATAACTATTAATTCTAGCCAGGTAGCCATTAAGCCATTAGTTAAGTTTACGACACATCGTGCAGGAGGTGGGGGGGGGGGGGGGCGCCTGGAAAGGCTTGGATACAACCGTACTAATTAACATGTTGTGTATACAGGAGTCAGTACTGACCGACGTGACCTGGTGAAAGTTTCATTTTATCACGAAAATGTCAGGATTGATAGGGAACAGAGAATTGTTACTTAAAACCAAAGCGTGCTGATGTAAGCGATTTTTAAAGGAAAGCGCCAGAAAATATATTTGTTCTGATTGGTCACTGTTGAATAAGGGGTGTGTTTTACACGAGAAAACCTCTAGAATATAATATCTTACTAGCTGAATGATACTTCAATCTTCTGATTTTGCAAGAAAGCTAGTGTAGAATTACTACTATTTTTGGAATAAGGATTCCGGAGCGTATTTTAGAAAAGTACCTCCGTAACAGTAGACCAGGGAAAAACCGCCAAAACCAACGGTTGAGAGACGCACCAAAAACACGAGGAAGGAAAATAGCTTTTATTTGGAAAGACGTGCAGTACCGAAATAGAGGACGTACAAGCACGGGAAAAGGGGATTGTGAAGGAGAAATTGCGAGGTGTATACATTGATACAGAGGGCAAGCCTGAGTTCAAACGGAACATCCACGAGGAAAAGTATCTCGGGGGACAGTAACTTCCAGAACAACAGGTTATGAAAATCGAACAAAGTGGATGAATTTGCTTGAACACTCGATACTGTGACGAATTTAACTATCAGTAATAAAACGGCTAAATTTGTTTAATTCTATACCGTGCAATTATACCGTGGGCGGTCATCTCTAAAATAACGAGTATCAGAGGGGAGTGAGCTATAGTGTTATTATTATATGTTGTGCAATACCTCTTGACATATTGGGACATAATACTTACCCTTAGACAAGTGGGGCTTATACAGTATTATACGAATAACGCTCATGACCCGCGAGAATCTGACACACTCCTAATGCTAATAAGGAATAATACAATTTCTAAATTCATTTGATGAACAAAACCAAAAGAAACCCTTCGAAAACATTTTACTAACCACAAAACATAATAACATCTTAGGGAGAGACAGGGAAACCATACACCACAGAAAACAAGGCTGTCACCTTTAGGTCCAAACAATCTAATGTGATGGGGAGGGCCGAAGGGTTTCAACTAAGGCTATTTTTTTTTGTTTTATTGTAGTTCATCCTCGATGACCCTAATTAAATCAGATTTGATTGAGCAAGGAGAGAATGCCACTAAAGGGGACAGGAGGAACACATCAAAGGAAAGGAAATAGGAACTATTTCGCAAGGAAAGGAAACAATCCTGGAGGGACACTGCTAGACAACCACAAGATTCTATTATTGAAAGGAAAGGAATTTCACCTCTTTGTAAACCATCTGCCTATTATGTTACATATCATCCACACAAAACAACTTCAACTAGACATTTACTTGTTTCATTCTTGCAAACTCATAGCTGTTAAGATGGACATGACTAGTGCTAGAAATAGCACTGCCCATGTTGATAGTATAATCAGGGAATACTTTCACCTTGAAATGAAAGAAATCCCTCAGTGAAGACTCCTTAACGCTTTTTGACCAAAACATGATAAAGCATTGGATCTGTCGCAAATGACCGCCCAACAGTGCTACAGGTCCTGGCAGAACTTACAACAAGGGGAATAAAACCCAGTCAGACTGACACTTTCACCACACCTCGGAAGAGGTATGTACTTGCTATATCCAACTGAACCCTAACCCCTCATGAAGGAGGGTAACCTCATGATAAGGAGATGTAGTGGTTGGGGTGACCCCTCCCTCCCCTGTCACCAAACTTATTTAGAAAATCTACATCGATATGTACGTATGAAACTATCCATTTGAGATACACCTTAAAGATTTTGAGAGAAAAAAAGCAAATTAAAGCAATCTCTACAAGAAGAGATACGTACAAAGCTTTAGCAGGTGTACACAATGGTACATTGATGGCGAGGGTAGAGGCTCAAAAAGCCAACACCATACCATTAATCTTCAAAATACAAGGCATTGTTATCACAACATGTTTCCCTAATTGTCAATTAACCTGACCGTGTCTGGACTGCGGAAAACATGGGCACAAATAATGAAACTATCCCCAGCACAAAAAACCCAACTCCTACCACCGCCACCAATGACAACAATATTACCACTTCACAACAAGCTCCTCAATCCTATGAAAAGACAGTTGCTAAACCAACACCAATTAGCTTAGGAACCCTTCAACATTACAATAATCACTTGAGGACACTAATACCCAATAACCAGCAGCAACAACAACACAGGATACAAAACACTATCCCTGTCACAACATCACCAGCTTACAGTAATAACAGCACAAAAACAAGCAATGATGTTTCCCATAATAACGGTCTAACTGAATCCGAAACAGTGCCAGAAACAAAACACACAGACATAGACAATGCAAATAGCACCACCACCATAATCAAACACAGAACAACACCAACACTAGAACCAGAATAAATCAGACACAAAGATAAACTTTGCTCCAAGCATCCAAAAGAAAAAAAAAAAAAAAAAAAAAAAAAAAAACAGGGAAAAAAAACCTGACAGGTGACCACGAATCTTCAGATACAAACACAATCCAACCAATGATAAGGGAGACAAATCACCTCTTATCTCCCTCCTTCAACCTGACAACATCCAAACATACACTACTACTGCTAAGAAAAGTGACCACCACAATACTAAAACACAACAGAACAGCACAAAGGTCAACCAAGCGCTCTCAAAAGAAGGAAACAGTATGTAATATAACTTTTTGACTAATACCAGGTAACCCAATACACGAACTTTCCGACTAAACAATAATTCAAACCAAACGAAAATGGAGAGTACCATACGAGTACTGTCCACCAATATCAACGGTCTAAATTTTCACAAAGCAAAAAACTTAATACAACATGCAAAAAAAACCTATGACATAATTTGTATACAGGAAAAACATAATATAACAAAACAATTAACACAATCTATTGAAGACAAACTAAATACTTTATTTTTAAATCAAGAAGATTCCACTTCTAAACCGCTCAGGAGTAGGAATCATGCTTAACAACAAAAGCAGCAGAGAGGGTGAATCCTACAACGTTTTTAGACAAAATTTGATTGAAATCCTAAAACGAGCCTTCCTACGATCCTATTTTAACCAAAAAAAAGGCGAACCCTACAACGTTTTCAGACAAAAAAATTGATTGAAATCTCCCTACGAAATCATTTTAACTAAAAAAATGAAAACGATTTTTTAATTAATTTTGGTCGCAACTTGTTGTCATCTACCCTCTCTGCTGCTAAAGTTTTCAGTTCTGGGTTAATAATTCTTTTACGATTTCAACCGAATATTTGATCTAGTCCGATACGATATCGTGTCCGAGGATCATGTAGATTTATTGTTGCGAATCCGTGCGGAGTCGACTGAGCATGACTAAAGAAATCTCGAAATTGATTGAAGTCCATATCAGAGCACCATGTCTGCCAAATATTTCTAAGAGTATGAGTATCAACTCCGTTGAATACAGCAAGAATATTGCAGTTATCTCTGATGACTTTTGGAACCTGAGTGTAGCGTTGAGTGACATATATCACGTCAGTGTTTTTGTGACGCCCACGGGAAAATATTCTAGCAGGATTCTTTTGTTTATCCAACATTATATCGTCGTATACGACTAAATTGTTAATATCTCCATCAATATCATCAATACTCGGTGCTTCATCGATATCGGTTATAAAATCAATGGCGTTCTCACCCTTAATTTCTGATGCATTCTCGTTAAAATCCTTTAACACTTCATAACATCGTTGATCATCTACGCTAGGGGCAATTAAATACAACTTATCCCACTTCATCCATCTCATTATTAAATTGAGTAACAATTGCGTTTTACCGGATCCAGATGGCCCGATTATATTCATCCGGATAGAGTTTGGTAGCGCTGCATGATGCTTAATTGGTTCTCTTGTTTTAGTCGCTGAAAAATCAATTATATCCATATTTCTATACATAAATTATGGATCTATATTGTGTGAAGTGTAAAACGCGTACTAGCACAAATGATGCGACGACGGTTACAACTAAAAATAACCGATCAGCGCTTTCTGGTAAATGCGTGCAATGTGGTACAAAGAAATTTAGATTTGTTTCTAAACCCAAGGAACCTTTAAAAAAAAACGAGGAGGTGATATCGCAGCCAAATTAGCAAAACTCCCTGGAACCCCATGGGCAAAATACCCCGGAGAAAAGCACCTTCCAGGATATAGCTACTGTGGACCGGGAACCAGACTTGATATCAGACTCAATAATCAAAATCAACCCAACCCCGGTGAAGAACCAATAAACGCCATTGATAAGGCCTGTCACCTTCATGATGTTGCTTATAAAAACAGCAATCTGCAACACAGGCATCTCGCGGATGTGAAATTAATTCATGCGTTAAATGCTATTCCTGATAAATCCTTCAAAGAAAAATTGTCTTCATTTTTGATAAAATCGGCTATGAAAAGTAAATTGATGTTAGGTGCCGGTAATTAATAATATGGAATCAATTTATTATTCTCCGAGGGGATACTGGAGGGGTAACGCTGCAATCAATAAACTCGCTAGAGCTGCAAAAGTGAAAAAAACCACTGCGGCTAATTGGTTATCCAAACAGGCACTATGGCAAATTTATCTACCACCGCCTAAACAAATTCAATTCTCGCATTTTGATGTGACCGCTCCTAATGAAGTTCATCAGGCTGATATATTATTTCTGCCACATGATCGTGGTTACAAATACGCGCTAACCGTAGTTGATGTTGCGAGTCGATACAAAGAAGCAGAACCGTTAAAAACAAAATCAGCCACTGAAGTCGCTTCTGCATTTGAAAGGATTTATCGACGAGGTCCTCTGCACTGGCCAAATCTGTTACAAGTTGATCCTGGCAAGGAATTTCAGGGTGCAGTGTTATCTACAATGAAACATCATAATGTCACCATACGACGAGGGCATACTGCGCTACATCGCGATCAGGCCATTGTAGAACGATTTAATCGGACGATTGCTGAGCGGTTATTTGGATATCAATACGCAAAAGAATTCATTCAAGAAAAGCGATCCAGTGAATGGGTTAAAAGATTACCATCTGTGATTACTGCACTGAATAACGAGATTACTAGAACAATCAACATGAAACCTATCAACGCGATTAAAAAGAAGTCAATACCCGTACAACCACAAAAAGATTTCCCTAGAAACGCTAGCGTTTCCCAACCAATTCTTGGTAGTAATGTCATTGTGAGGTACTTATACGAACCAGGAGAGCTTGAAGGGGGTAGAAAAAGGGCTACTGATCCTATTTGGAGCGTCACTACGCATAAGATATCTAGTATAACACGATCAACTGGTAGACCAGCAATCTATAAACTGGATTCAACTGCCCCTCAGCGGGGTTTTACTCGACAACAACTACAAGTGATTCCCGAGGATACTCAATTGCCACCGCATGGTCTTAACTAGCACCGTTGCGTCTATTGCACTCAAGACAAGTCAACATCACATTATTTCTGACATGACCGAGATTGTTATTTTTTCTGTCTACGGTGAATTGGCGAGGATCCTTATCCGAATACTGCCAACGCATTATACAATTGCAACTCGCGCAGTGATTATTCTGTTGTTTCTTCAAAGTGATTATTAATTTAGCATCAATATCAAATTCTCGTTGTTTTTTTTTGTCCTGTTGTTTGTAACCGGAGAGTTTTTTATTAATGATGCTAACATCAATATCATCCATTGTTGTGTCATTATCATCACCAATGATTTCATCATCGAGGACAATTCTTCGAAGTTGATTTATTTTTCGTACTCTGGATACTGCGAGATAGACTAAATTCGACCATTCGATGCGATTATCTACCATCCAAACAATTGTATCCGATATAGTCAATCCCTGTGAAGAGTGTATTGTTGCTGCGTATCCTAGCGTCCATGGGGATTTATTAGCACGCAATGCATCTTCAACGACATTGATATCAACCAGCACAATATCATTTAATACCAAAATTTGTTTTTCATTCTGTCCTGGAATATCAACTTCAATGTTTTGTTTTCGTGTATCCGATGGCCTATAACAAAGGGGTACTGGAAGCGTTGCAAATTTTTCTTTATGCAATTCAAATAACTTCATCTGAAGTGTATCCCTGACTATTTTTCTACTTGCAATGATCAAATCGTTTGGTCTCCACGCTTCCCAGAAATCATTCATTGGGGTTTCTGAAATCACTTCACGCGCTATTTCGCATTGGATTCTATCCGGTTGTAATCTAATTAGCGCTTTGAACTCGCGTAATCGTTCATCAAGTGATCTATAATCAGTGGTGATTTCTTCATAGTAGTCTACAAAACCCTTTAGCCATTCATGTGGAGATGCACCGACAAATGGTGGTGGTTGGCCTTGATCCCCGCACATGACGACTTTTGTGTTTTTGGTTAACAACCACTCAAGAAATGTTTTTAATACATCTAATGACACTGTGCATATTTCATCCCAAATTAAGATTTCAGGAATGAATTTATCACCCATACGCTCAGGAGTCCATTTGTCACCTTTCCATCGAAAGAAGCTGTGATAAGTGCAAGCATTTACCCCTCGCTGTATCATCTCTCTGGCGAGTCTATGAGTCGGTGTTAGCACAATCATGTTAGTAGAAATACAAGTATTTCCACCACCACGATATAATTCAATTGCACGAGTTGTCTTTCCTGACCCACCACAGCCGTTTAAATAAACTGTCTTGTATCTACAGATTGGATCAGATACCGGTGGTGCATTAGAAAATTCTGATTGAATTTCAATACGGTTACAACAAATATATTTATCATCCATGGCAACGTCTGCGGATTCACAATACTCATGTAGCATCTCCTTTTTAAATCGCCAACGCCCCCAATTTTCTTCGGGATCTGTGAATTTAGCTACAGCTGATTTGAACTTATTGTGTATATACATCGAATCAGTGGCTACTCTAACCGCGGTATTAGGAAATCTATTTATCATCGAAAATAGATTAATAGAAGCATAGGCTAACATTGAACTTCTTAAGTGTGTGTACTGGGAATTATATCCATCACAGTAGGTAACAACCGTACCTAATTTCTCACCATTGGATAGAAAAGCATCCTTACGGGATACAAGTTTTCCCTGTTTCATTAAATCCGCTACAATAAAATCGTATTCAGCGACATCTATGATCAACCGCGAAGAATATTTTGCGTTATCGTATCGTCCACCCTGGGTAAATTTACCGATTATTCTTCTTCCGAGATCTTTTGCTTGTTCTTTTTTAATTTCAAATAACTTCTTAGACCAATCAATTTATGATTTCTTCTTCACTGAAATCTGGAAACTGTTTTCGTAGTTCGTTGATTATTCTATCTAGATTGGGTTGTAATAGCCAAACTTCTTTCTGAGCTCGATAGCATATAATAGCATCGGAAACAATCAACGATATTAGCATACCACAATCAATCATATATCTCAATAGCACTATTGGCATCCAGTGTTTTTCAGAAAGGTGCCTACCGAGCCAAACATAACTACACGGATGTAACCCTGTAGTTAATTCGAATGATATCACACGAGCGAATCCGGTTAAGTCAAAATCAGGCAATGGTCCATTAATCGCAACACGAGTCATTTCATGCGTGGGGTGTCCAAATCGTTTGAAGTACTCAGCGCATTCCCCATACCCGAGAAAACTTCCGGGATAACACGCGGCTATATCAATTGAAATCATACCATCACGTGAGTATTTCGTATTCCACAGTCCTCCATGACCAAATTCTACGCAACTCAATTTAACATCTTCGAGAAAATCACTTCGTGTTGGACGCCATGAGTTTTTTTCTCTTGCGAAGTGAGCTACCACTGATGGAATAGTAAAACTATCCGTGAGTAGTTTTTCATGGGAATTCTTCGGTGAAAAATCACTAGCGATTTTTCTCATTCTGTTATCTAATTCTTCAATGCGATATAATTCACCATTTGGTTTTACAAATTGATCGAATTCTTCATCACTTCTAAGTAACCACACTGACACAGGATCATCCTTACACAACGCATGAATAGCATCGAATAATTTCTCTTCATAGAAAACATCCCCGACGAACTCCTTAGGGATATATTTCACGGTTCGTTCTCGTGGAAATATTGTTACCGCAGGTGTCCACGCGTGTTTGTTATGATCAATAATCTGTATTGGTGCTCCATTTTTGTTATATTTCGGTTCGTATAAAACCTCTCCCGTTATCGTCATAACGGTTATTGGAAATCTTAATGATGTTTCTAATTTAGCTATATCAGAAATCTTTGCACCATGCTGTTTCACTGTCAGTTCCCACTCGGTTATTTTCCTACGTCGCAGATCAGTTAGTTTATTTCCTCGGGATGCATTTGTGAAGTGTTCTAGTATTCGTTCTGCTACACAATTAAGCCCTGACGAATATTTCATAGGAGCTAGTTTTGCGATATCGGGTTTATCATTTAACGGATATATCCCATAAACCATTGCTGTTACGGGATAAGATCTTTCGTAGTATGGTTTATCAATGCCGGTTAGAATCCCTGGTTTGGAATCTCTACTCACAATGACAGCTTTTTTATTCTTGAGGATTGGTTCAAATTTATCCTTAATAATCCATTTGCCATCGACTTCGATAATGAATTTGATTCGGAAAAAATGCCGTTTTTCCCCAACACGTGAAATTATCACTGCTGCTTTTTCATCAGTCATGGTAGCATCAACAACACCATCAATTCGAAATGTTGACCAACAATAAGATGCTCCATCACGCTTGAATTCATTAAAACAGTCTCTGATTTTACTAATCATGGCTTTATCAAGAATTGTATTCTTTGGTGTATTAGAAACTATATCGAGATTGAATTGAGCATCTTTCCAGGGGTAATCTCTCTTGGACGTTTTTGAAATCCGAAGTATTTTGGGTTTATCGCGATTAAATCTAGGATTGATTTTGTTACGTTTTTTGGGTCTATCGAGATTAAATCTAGGACTGATTTTCAATAATCTCTTAAACTCTTTCATGTTTCCGTCTCTTGGACGTTTTTTGGGTCTATCGAGATTAAATCTAGGACTGATTTTCAATAATCTCTTAAACTCTTTCATGTTTCCGTCTCTTGGACGTTTGTTACGTTTTTTGGGTCTATCGAGATTAAATCTAGGACTGATTTTCAATAATCTCTTAAACTCCTTATCAGCATTAAATTTAGCATTTCTCGAAGTCAATCTCTTGAACTCCATCATGCTATACTAAAAACAAGTGTCTAAATGAAAGATTTTTATATAATGAATCACTGCAAATGGATCAGTCAATGAATTAGACAAATAGTATAGTATACGAATGAACCAGGAATTCAGACCACACCCAGTGAGTACAAATTATGAAGCATCCAGTGATGGTGTTGTAAGAAACCGTAGACTGAAGAACCCAGTTGGGTGGGATAATGGTATGGGGTATTTGTTCTTTACTGTTGGAAAGAAGAAATATTACAATCATCGTTTCGTGTATGAATGTTTCCATGGATTGATCAAAGATGGTTTTGTTATTGATCATATTGATTCTAATCCGAAGAACAATTCCTTATCAAATCTTCAAGCAATCACACATAGTGAGAATACCAAACGAGGAAGGACTGGGAAATACTCGAAAAAAGCGAGACCTGTGAAATCTTTGAATACAATAACTAACGAAGAAAAAGTATTTAAATCAATATATGAAGCCGGCAAGTATTTCAATATTTGCAGACCCTCAGTACGATATGTTGCAGAGGGGGTTTGTCGATCGGCTATTTCAAAAAAGAGCGGACAGAAAATTCAATTTAGTTATGTCTAATACGTCATATTTTTCATTTAGAAATATATAATTGTTATAGAATAATGAATTCTGAAAACATGAATAGCATCATATCCGAGATTTCAAAATTGAAAGGTTGGGATATTGAACTATCAGATGGGTTAAATCCTGATCAAATCATGTCTGATTTTCAGGATATAGAATACGGAGTTAACAACAATAAATATATGCTACCAAAGAAGTATGCGCTCATCAAAAGAATTCAGAATTCTATTAAGGACTCTCTCGCATTTTCCAGTGACGTAAGTGTGTTCGCTCCGTTGTATACCATCGTAGAACGAATACGAAAAGAATTGGGGTACGAATACGAATTGAAAAAGGAGGTTAATTCTAAAGTTAGAAACCTACGGGCGTTAATTCAAGAAAATGAACAATTTTGATTGACCAACCATTTATCATTATTTGATTGTGACCGTCCCTCATAGAGATTTTAATTTTTTTTTTAGCATTTTTTGATCAAAACTGTTGAAATCAGTGAATAAAAAATTGATGGCTGGTTCGGATTGATCACTTCCACGATGGTGTTAGGTTGGATTGAAAAATTGTTTTGCAATTGAAAAATTGTTTGCGATTTCAAATAATGGTCAATGAAGCATTAACAACTCGATTGGCTCGTGAACGACTGGATGCAATCAGGAGATTTATACCAATTCGTGACTCTGTACGGAATAAACTACAACAACGACAGAGTCTTCAGACTGATTTTGCTATGGGATCCGAAGAATTGTTTAAACCAGTAACCACAGCAACGAAGGGGATAGAGCGTGCTATACTGGGAGATGTTCCCGAGACGGGAAAATCTGTTATTGGTGAACTTGAAAAAATAGCAGCGAAAACTGAACAAACAGAACAAATAGAACAAATAGAATCAAAAAGAACAGTTGATGATTTACGCGTGATATTTAACGAGGCGGGGTTAGCAGAAATTAATAAGACTGATCCAACAGGAATTCCTGAGCTTGTTGTTACGAATTATGAAAACAGGAAAAATATGTTGAAACCAGAATATCATAAGTTTGTTAGAAATATAACTCACTGGGCTGATATATTCTACAAAATCAAAACTGAAAAAACAGGTAGAATTAAGAAGGATAGTGCATCATATATTCAATATATCAATGCAGTGGGTATAGTGTATAAACAATACGAAGAGTTTAAACAACAACAAAAACCGCCAAAATTGCAAAGGCGGCGACAGCAACCTGCAAAGAAAATATCTTTTTCACCTAAAAAAAAACAACTACCACCTGATGATAATCTTCTTGATTATTTATTACAAGAAGCCGATTTAGAAAAACAGGATGAAGCAACTGGTTATAGCGGAAGTGGATTAAGAGATTCCAGTGTTTCATGTCCTGGTAGTGTTATCAATGATATATCACGATTAGAAGTTCTTGTAGGAGGTTTCCGAGCTGGAAATAACTCACCGGAAATAATTAATGAAGCAGCTGATATCTGTAGACGGTTATTTGCCGGCGGTATCATGGATATCAAAACATATCGAGATTTCATTGGCGAGTTAGTGGAGGATTATCATAGTGATTAATCACCGGGATTAAATAAAACGCTAGCGTGGAAATCCGAAGGATTTCACAATTGAAAAATGGTTTCTGATTTCAAATAATGATCATACACTACAATCATGATAAACCAACCCCCGTCTACGTAGTTAATTCACGGTTTCCAGTTTATAGAGCATACTACGGAGATGGTTTAGGCAATACCATTGCGGGGTTATTTGCGAGAATGGCTCCAAAAGTGATGCCGTTGGCTAAACAACTAGGAATGAAAGCAATTGAAGTTATTCGTGATAAGGGTATTGGTGCTGTTGGAGATCTTGCTGGAAAAGCGTTTTCAACTGCGAGGAATAAATTAACATCATTAGTGAAATCACGGATGAAATCCAAAGGATTTTCAAAACCGTTACCGTCTACAGCGGAAATGCCTGCAAGTGTTAGTAGAATTATAAATAACGCAGTAGACGAAAAATTAGCGTCGATGGTAAATCAAGGGGACCAAAGCAATATTGCAAATATGATAGCAGGAAGCGGCTTTAAAAAACTACGTCGATGAAAATCGTTTACGATGAAAATCCTACGGATTTTTACGATTTAGACTCTGATAAATAGAATAAAATGTTCAAAAAATCACATGATCCGGCGTTTGATATAGACGCCCCAGTTGGCAAGGATGATTCTGTACGCGATTATCAATATTACGCTTATCATGCAATAGACGCAAATAGTCGATCGCGAATTGAACTTCAAGTCCATGATACCAGTAAATACTTTTTGCCCTGTGAAGCGTTTATTGAAGTAGAAGGAGTACTTGTGACAGCTGCTGGAGCATCATATCCAATTGGTACTCAAGTCGGTTTTGTCAATAATGGTATCATGGCGCTATTTGAGAGTGCTAGATATCTCATTGATGGAAAAGAAATTGAGTCCATAGATCGTGATGTTGATGTGGCTACAACAATAATCGGGTTAGCGAGATATTCTGATGATTATACAAGATCAGCAGGACCTTCTATGATGTTTGCAAAAGATGGTAGGAATAGCGCTAATGGAAATCCATTTGTTGTAAGACGACCAAAAAAACATGCTGGTGATGCTGATGTTGATGTCGAGGATATGATTATAAACAACGACCCCAATTTCAATCTAGGAGCTGCAACACGAAACTCAATGTTGGGAGCAGGGCGTAAATCATTTTCATGCGCGATTCCACTACATCATATATTTGGATTCTGTAGAAACGTCCGAAAAGTTATTTATGGGGCGAAGCATACAGTATCGCTTGTACGAAAAGGTGATGATAATGACGCAATTTGGAGAATTCCAGCAGATGTTGCAGCCCCCAATGCTGATGCCGGTAAAGTTATTTTAACAAAAATATCATTGTGGATGCCAGTGTTGACTCCAGCAATCACTGCAGAAGAACGATTACTATCATTTATGGACCAAGGAGGAAAATCGTTGTTGAGTTGGCTAACCGTGAGTACAGATGTTAAACAATCAAATCTCACCGGGTTATTCACGTGGAATCTAGCATCAAAACAAGGTGTTACTGCGCCACGTCATATATTCGTAGCGTTACAAGATAATAGGCGAATTGGCAATCAAACCTACAGTCATATGATATTTGATCAATTAGGTGTGAAAGACGTCTCACTGAGAATAAATGGCCAACAGGAACCATCCGAGGATATACAACTTAATTACACAGAAAATCATATTGCACGCGTGTATCATCGTCTGTTGTCATTTATGGCACGCGATCAAAATGTGGATACTGGTTTGCAAATATCACAATATGATTTTAAAAATCTATATCCGATCTATTACTTCTCACTGGAACATCTCGATTTAACAAGACAATCCGTCGTTGATATACACTTTAGAGCTAATGTAGATAAGCCTGATGCTATTGATAATTATAGAGCGGTTGCTGTCATTCTCAGCGACAAATCAATGCTACTCGAAGGTGTTGGAGGAAGAATGAGAGTGGTAGATGCACCAGTAGAAAATCTTTGATTGATTTTTCATTGAATTAGAATCAATCTATTATGTATAATGTCATATAGTGTTATTAGTGTTACGTTAACTCCCGGTCAATTAAAAAAATTGCAATCAGAATCGGTTAAGCGATGTGGAACCACAATCACGTTGAAACCCAACCAAATGACTGGTGGTGCAAATAAACTATCGCTGACAACTCGTCAGGTGAAACATTTCAATGATGCACTTGCAGCCAAAAAAGGTGTTCAGATTACTCTTTCTGCGGCTGCTATCAAAAATATGATTAAAACAGGCGGTATATTTCCGTTGTTAGCTGCGATTCCAGCATTGATTGCAGCGGCTGCCCCAGCGGTGGCTAAAGCGGCAGCGTTAGGAGCCGTTGGTACTGCAGCAGGAATGGCACTAAAGAAGGCAACTGGGAAAGGATATAAAAAAAAGGGACGATCCGTTCACGGATTGGGTCTAAGACTACCAGGAACCCCGTATTCGTGGTACAGCGGAAAGGGTCTAAGACTACCAGGAACCCCGTATTCGTGGTACAGCGGAAAGGGTCTAAGACTACCAGGAACGATTTATTAATTCAGAAATCTTCGATTTCCGAACCTATGGTTCCCATGTCCAATTTTGATTTAATGGATGCGGCTAAAAAACTTGCGATTAAAAACTTCAGAGGTGTCTTTATGAAAGATCAATTACCACATCAACCAAACAGCGTTGAAACCGGAATCATTAATTTAGATAACAGCACCGGACCTGGTACTCACTGGGTTGCATACGCTATTGATCCACGTGGGATTGTTTATTTCGATTCATATGGATTAGCCCCACCAAAAGAGTTTATGCGGTATATAAAAACCCTTCCAATGAAGACTTGGTATTCTACGCTACCAACACAAACGATGATTGACCCACCAATATGTGGCAGTGAAGTATTAAATGTCCTTGAGGCTATTTCTAACTCCTTGAGTAACCCAAGCGGAAAACCACCACATGTTGTCGTGAATGAATACACTAGCAATCGCTTTTTAGAGAGAGAAAGAGTTTTACAATAACATGATTGATATTTGGGGGAGATCTTTGAAACCCAAACCCGATGGCACTGCAACCCCTGATTCTATCAAGGATATAACAAAAAAAATTAAAGATGAAATCGCTGAGACGTTGAATTTAGAAAGTGTTGAACCCAATGAAATAGTTGTATTTCAGGACAAACAGGGTAAATTGAAATCTAGTAATATTTCTCTGGATGATATTTTAGTTAAACAACGAAACGCAATCGAGAACACCGTTGCGTTATTTTCGGATCAGGGTAAATTGAAAACCAGTAATATTTCTCTGGATGATATTTTGGTTAAACAACAAAACGCAATCGAGGATACTATCGCGTTATTTTCCGATCAGGGTAAACTAAAACCGGGTGTACTCGTTTCGACGATTACAGATCGATTAAAAACTCTCAACGATGAGTTAAACAATTCTGTGTTTGTACTAACAACACTTGAATCTAGAATTGAAGAAAACGGAAAACAGTTTTCAGTTTTTCGTAGAAATATCATTGATAAATTTATTGGAACCCAGTTGGATAAAATTGAAATAAAACTCCCTGATATTAAAAAATCCATCGATGAGACGAAAACTTTCATCGAAGCCGTCAAAGGTGATTTTTCGAGGATGATAACAATCATTGAAAAAACAAAAATTCCTCATGAGAAAACCAATAACGTAGTATATACAATCCAACACGGATCATTTGAGTGGACACCTACAAACAACAAATTAGATATCACTGCAACCGTTAAGGGTATTTATCGATTAACACTAGTAACACCATTAACTCAATTTAATATATCATCGTCGAGTTCATCCGGGGTCAACAATACGATTTCAACGATCATCGACAAGGATAAAACTGAAAAGTTCACTATAACATATACTGATAAAAGTTTGATTAGGGTTTCAATAACGTGGTATGTGGAATTCGTAGCGGATTTAAGTAAATAACTAAATTGAAAGGAAAATCCTTCGGATTTAACAATTGAAAACGCTAGTGTTTTTAAAATAAACAACAATGACTTTGTCATCGACGCAATGTCGCTATGATCAGGTCAGAGAATTTCAAAATAGACTCAAAACCCTCACTGAGGAATATCAAATAAAAATAAAAAAATACCGACGAAGAATCACCGCAATTGATGTTATTATATACTCGGTGTCAAGCGTTCTTACTGGTGCCGGAATAATACTAGCATCTGTTACAATGATTGCCCCGGTCGTAGTTCCAATTTGCATTTCTGCGGTGGCTACAATCGGGGGTATATTAACCGGGATAGCAAAAAAGATATCATCATGCAGCCAGAGTAAACTGCAGAATTACTTACTTCAATTTCATATTGCATCAACCGCATATTCGCAATTATCATTGATGATATCGTCGTCACTCGACAATACGATTATATCAGATATTGAATTCTCAGCGATGGACAGTACTTTTGATTCCGCGATATCGAAATTAGAGCGACAACATGAGTATAATAACAATGACAACACCGATGGAATCAGAAAACACGAACCCAAAAAACAAAATGATCTCAATAATATCAACATTACCAGATTGTGAATTCTCAGTGATGGTCAGTATTTATGATTCCTCGATACCAAAATTAGAAATAAATCATGAGTATAATGACGACACAGCAGGAATTACTTCAACAAATAGTGGAGAACACGAAACCAGTACAAACGAGTATGATATCAATTACATCAACGGAACCCGAGTTTAGTGTGAATTTCCCCTCTCCGGTTCCTGTGAGTGAAATCGCGCTTGCAAAACTACGAGTATATCACAGTTGGCCTAATATCAGATCAAAACCATTTGGTGGTCAACAACCGAATAACTCTTTAGTGTTTGCAAATAAGAATAAACCCGACGGAACTCCAGACTGGAACGTCGTTTCGATACCAACAGGGTCATACCAAATAGAACAAATCAATAATGAATTCGCGCGTAGAATAAAATCGATTACTGGAGTAGAGTCAAAAATCGCTATAACAGTTCATGAACCGACGCTATCATCCGCCATTGAAATAAACTCAGAAGAATATGTCGTAGATATCTATCAAAGCTCAATAAGAACAGTGTTAGGATGGCCTGAATTATCACCCCAGAGTAAAACCATTGATTTACCAGAACCACAAAAAAATGATTATATCACCGACGTAATAAACTCCAATAATCCAATAAAGAGTTATAAAGATAATAGATTTATTCTAGAGTTTTTTGATTTCTTCGAATCCTCCTTTGAGGAAGTGATGGAGGGAAGGGGTCAAGAGGCATATTTTATTGTTAACGAAAATGATATTATGGAAAATTTCAAAGCGATGGAATATGATTTTTTACTATTGTTAATATCCATTAAATCCGGCTCTCTCACCCGAAATGAATTTATCAGCGTTGTAGAAATATGTAACAAAATCATCAATGACATGGAAAGATTTAATTCACAAATTATTAAAGTTATTCTAGATAATAAATACCCCAAGTCGAGAATAGGATTTGCAACAGACTATAAAATCCGCGTTGAAGATATCCCGACATTCAAACTACCGGGATATAACGTACCAGAACTAAAAAAAATTCTCAGTGATGCTATCGATGTTGGTTTTAAAATAATTCATAACGCATGGAAAAAAACAACATCACCGGAAATAAAAATCCTCAAACATAATAATGATCCAGATGGTGGCGGTAGGCATATCGCTCCGTTCAACGTGAATATTTCAACGGTGATTGCACTTAATTTAGTGTGTGATGTTATCGAAGGAAGCTATCAAATTAATCTCGAACGATCAAATCAAGCTCAGCAAGGATATATTCTTTATTCATTTGCACCAACAGCTCCTCCAGGATTTTTAATAATTGAAAACCCAATTAATCCTGTCTATATGCGATGCCATAATAATTCATTAACCAGAATTAATTTCAAACTCACCGACCAGTCAAATAATCTGATTGATTTACAAGAAGAGGTGTTAGCGATTAGTCTGTTTGTGAAATCATAAAGACTCGATCAAATCATTTTATTATTTTTGTTAACCAGAACTGAAAACTTTAGCAGCAGAGAGGGTGGATGACAACAAGTTGCGACCAAAATTAATTAAAAAATCGTTTTCATTTTTTTAGTTAAAATGATTTCGTATGTAGATTTCAATCAATTTTTTTGTCTGAAAACGTTGTAGGGTTCGCCTTTTTTTTGGTTAAAATAGGATCGTAGGAAGGCTCGTTTTAGGATTTCAATCAAATTTTGTCTAAAAACGTTGTAGGATTCACCCTCTCTGCTGCTACAAATTAGCAACACTAATTGGAAACTGCACAATACTCCACTGAAATGAGAAAAACACACATAATAGACATATATATAAACACACATAATAGACATGTATATAAACACACATAATAGACATGTATATAAACACACATAATAGACATGTATATAAACACACATAATAGACATGTATATAAACACACATAATAGACATGTATATAAACACACATAATAGACATGTATATAAACACACATAATAGACATATATATTTGACACCAAAAAGACAGAACAAATCCCATTATCTATAAATCATTCAATTACATGTGTCTACAAAAATATAAGCTACAAAACCTATTTATATTAGGGGATTTCAACTCAGTATTATTGATAAATCGAATGGATTAGTCAAATGGGACACGGATAATTTTCATTCTATATAATATATATGGGTGTATATAGGTCTTATAACTAATAATAAACTTTTTCACACTTTCAGACAAATACACCCAACAAAAGAGAGAGTACAGCTATACAAGAAATACAATGCCTAAAGAATAGATCAAGCGTACATGAAAATCCACTATAGATACAACCTAAATAATAGTGAAATCATTAAGTATGCCAATCCAATTAGCAATTAGTATTCATATGAAATCCTCGCAATTAAATAAATGGGGAAAAGATACATGAGAATTAAATAATACACTATTAGACCTACTCTATAGAATATGAAAGGTACATGGAAATTAAATAATACACTATTAGAATATGAAAGGTACATGGAAATTAAATAATACACTATTAGAATATGAAAGGTACATGGAAATTAAATAATACACTATTAGAATATGAAAGGTACATGGAAATTAAATAATGCACTATTAGAATATCAAAGGTACATGGAAATTAAATAATACACGATTAGAATATCATAGGTACATGGAAATTAAATAATACACTATTAGAATATCAAAGGTGCATGGAAATTAAATAATACACTATTGAAATATCAAAGGTACATGGAAATTAAATAATACACTATTAGAATATCAAAGGTACATGGAAATTAAATAATACACTATTAGACCTACCATAATATCAACGCGAAATACAAGATCTATGCAAGAATATAACCAATAATATATGTGGGATGAAACAAAAGAACTAATTTCCATTATAAGTAAAAATAATATGCATGAATACAGGTAACACAACAAAAATTGAGTGAAAAAAATATGTAATAGGATTATACTAGACGAAAACAATACTGAAATGGAAAAAAATTGCGCAGAAGCAACTCGATGATATAACACAAATCAGGCACAATTGAAAAAAAATAAGAGCAGGTCTTTACCAAGATATCTATGGACTAGGAAAGAAATATATATCAAAGAGAAGAAAAGGAAATAAATGGGTGAAAAAAACTTAGTTAAATTAATAATAATAATTAATAGACCACAACCTAGAATATGAAGAAAAGGAAGACATTTTAGACTATGATTAATAAGTTTACAAAATTTTATCTATACCTCTCAACAATTTCCAAAGGAAAAGATAGAACAATATCTTCAATCCAAACAACTCCCCAAACAAAATACATGAAGATAAAAAATAGCATGTGATGAACTCATCACAGAATATGAAATAACTAAAGCCATTGAACAAGTTTCCAAAAATAAATCCCCAGGTTTGAACTAACTTAACGCCAAATTTTATATTTTAAAAAACAAGAACAAGACATTTTACCTATTCTAAAGGATTTATTCAATATAATGTTTCAAGCAAAAACGTGGTTCTCAGTATGAGAACATGAATGGTCACAAAAACCGCCATTAGAACTCAAATATTGGAGGTCAGCATCTTTACTTAGCATAGATTATAATTAGATCCTGAGTAAAATACTAACCAATAGACTAAAACTTGCTCAAATTATTAATATGAATGAAACATGTGGAGAAAAGGGCCGAAATATTCAAAACAATATTCTATCAATTAAAACCATTATAGAATACATGGAAAGTAACAATCGTAGCTTAGTGCTTACCTTAATCGACCAGGAGAAGAAAAAAAAAAGCGTTTGACTGCATATAAACTAACTACATCCTCACCATACTAAAGACATTCGGTTTCGGAAAATATTCCGTACATGGGTTAAGATTATGTATCAGAACAAACAATCCAAGATTCAAGGCAATCGAGCAAAACAAAAACATTTCCTTTCCAAAGATCAGTAAGGCAAGGATGCCTACTTTCCATGTTAATATACATAACTGGAAAATAAATACTACGAAACAAAATTGAAAGAGATAACGGGAATCAAAATTCCCAACAAGAAGGAAGAGTGTAAAACCTTCCAACATGCAGCTGATTGTTCGTACTTTATAAATACTTAGCAATCATACCAATACCTAATTTATCAATATAACATGTTTCTATTAGTATCAGGATAAGAAATAAACCATAACAAAACAGAAATCTTACTCATAGAAAATTGGCGAGACAACCACACTGGAATCCCGCCAGTCCCCGAAATTCCACAATGGCAACTTAGATCACACGTTAAAGTATCAGCATACAACAGGAAACACCTCAACTTTATCATGCTCATGAAAAAACCACGTTTCTGTATAGGATACCCACCTGTTGAATATAACAGAGAAAATATAACTTGCTTAAACTTTTTCATATAATTCAATTTAGCATGAATTTATACTGCTAATTTTGAATTTACATAAAAGAACGAAATTGAATCGAAAATAATTAACCTTATATGGAACGGAAAATATCCAAACTGCCCAAATACACAGTACAAAATGACACAAGACAAGGTGGTATACATTTACCTAACTTACGAATGAAACAAGCTCATTACTACCTGGACAGATTAAAGTCCCCACCCCCTACACAAACACCCTTCCCAGCCTAGGTACTACTGGCAAGGACTTTACATATAATAGTTTATAACAGTTATAATAGTTTGGATTTATGCTACAAAATAAACTAGATGTATATCAGTACAACAGTCTCATAAAAAAATGTTCACCACCTAACAAAACATACCGAATTACAAAAATACTTCGGACATACCGACACAATAAAGAAATATGGCAAAAGACGGCGAAAAAAGAAAAGAGAAAAGAAAGCTACCAAATACTACAGAATAGGGAAGCAATCAAACAAAATAAAACTGAAATTAGTACTCATATTTAGAATGGAAGACACTACGGGCCAAATGGAAAAACTTAAAGATACTAGAAAAAAAAACAAAATTACTAGAAGATCTTCATGATGCGTGCTGGACACAAGAGAAAACTAATTAAGATCATGCTACCTTACTGTAACGTGGCTGCGCTGGCGGGTGATCAAAGTGTTATTAAGACAATATTGCACAAAGCCTGGTCAGAGGTATTGCGCAACTTGGAAACAACACTTGAAGACCGCCTCCCATTAATTGGCGTTATCTAGGAGATGATCGCTACGGTGTGACATGCCCGGTCAGTGAGTATAGTAATCTGAGATGGTACTTTGAACAAGACAATACACGAGCCCCCGTAAAGATAAAATATGAATTTAATTAAAAATACAATTAAGAAAAGAATGACACTGTGAATTACACTTTCTCTCTTTCTGAATACACTTAGTTCAGAAAAGATACAAATGCCGAAGCTTTAAAATACTGGATACATTCATAAGAATTCAAACATTAATGAAAATAAATGAAGTTAGCCATTAATACTGAGAGTAAATTTGATCAAGGAATCGAATGTTCATTTAACATTGGACTGTTGAATGATTCACCATGACCTTTTCCGTCGACTGGTTTTTCTTTCTTTTCCCTGCGTGCGTCCGTCTCCAGCTTGCCCTTTTATTGAACGGGAATTTCCACACTGACTTCTTCCTTTTGACTTTTCGCTGATTCTCACTCTTGCCCAAAATAAACTTTTGCCTTTGACTTCTCGCTGATGCTTACTCTTGCCAAAGTAAACTATTTTTCCTTGCAAAAGAAAGGGTAAAACGCCCTAAGTATCTCGCTACTTTCAGAGTTGCGATTGTTCGTCCGTCTTCATGTTCGAACGATCAGATCTTACTATCAGTGTTATCATTCATACGGCTAACAAATTCTATACATGTTTTCAGATCAATAAAGCTATACTGCTAATTATCGACATCAGAATTCGGGAAAGTCATATTCCCGTAAATCATTACGTAAAGTGAGGCAATATAACATAACATACAATCTATATTTACTAATATGATAAATTCAAATTAATGTAACACTTTCCAATCATAAATATACACGGCGGGTTTTCTACACTCCCCATTTACCTACGTAAGTGTATAAGGTAAAATGCTAATTCAGAATTAAAAATACATTATTAAATCACTGTAAACCGACTATCCATACAAAATATGAACACATCATGCATCTGTAACAAAGAAACATCTCAAAGTACGTTATTAAATCAATGTAATACTGAACTATTTGTAGCGTAGTATCGATACATTATGCATCTAAGACAAAGATAAACAGCATATACATTACATCATAATAAAGGTTAATTTGAGTTAGATACCTTTGTGTTTCTGGCGTCTTACAAACGTTCCACATTCAGTTCCCTGGAACCACAATTAATTTACGAACGTCTTTCTTTCAAAGACGTACGGAGTCTTCTCCTGTGCTGGAATCAATTATTCTGACCGTCTCTCGCAGAGGTCTTCTTAGACTGACTAACATCTTTTGATACGAACTATATATTTCCCGATTCTGGGTTTCGACCCAACCCTCTGTCCTGTACATTTGACCAATCGGCATAAACGCTATTTTTGCAGACCTTTTGAAAACCGTCTATCAAATGCCAAAAATGCCACTTAGGATCGAAACGTCACCTTATCGTTTGTCTTAATCATTTTGTCAGCTTGTACGTGAAAAATTCATATTTTTAAGCGTGTCAAACACTCAGTCCGTTTTCACTCTAATTATTGTAACAGCCTGACCAAGTTTAAGAAAACATTCTTTCCGTTCAACTCTATTCCAAGACAGTTGATTGTGGGCTAGCCTACGAATTAATTACTGGATGTCACTGACGAAAAATTTGGCACCTGACACTTACCCTCTACACAGACAATACACTGATAGCAAAACTCATATAATTTTGGACTGTATGTCTTTAAATAACTACACAAAGAAATTGTATTAAAACCAAAATCTTTGAAAAATCAGGACATTTGGACAATAATTATTTATTTTTACAAAATAAATGATACAACTGTATATCAAGAAGTAATTAATTTTATTGATATAGAAACCAGAAGACTGCATGTGTGCCACATTGAATTTAGACTTCAAATAATATTTTCACAGGCCAATAACTGAAACCTACAACAGTCCCAAGAAGCATGCGGTAGTACGCACGCTCACCCAACGCCACACTAACACGTTAAATGCGCCTAAAATACAAATGAAACAAATACACAAAAAAAACACATTAAAACATTGATAGCAAAACCAATATCATTTTGGACTGTATGTCTTTAAATAACTACACAAAGAAATTTTATTAAAACCAAAATCATTGAAAAATCAGGACATTTGAAATTTGACTGCATGTTAAACGATTAATGATATAGGATTTGGAAACAAGATTTTTGGCCTTTACTTAACAATTACATTTGTTTATTAAAACTATTGTTTCAGTGATAATTAATTAATTAATTAATTAATTAATTCATTCATGGCCAGTAAGGAAATTTTCTATTTTTGTCTTTATATCCGAGAAATGCCATAATGGTGACCAATTCGGAAATACCATTTTCGCATGAAAATACCGTCAGATTAATTGCAATTTTTCTTCGCACCAGAGTCTTGCGCATGCACACGGAACCAAAATAAGCGAGAGAGTGTTATTATAATCTTTTCACGCTGCTTTAAAAAAGTTCAGTCATATCATTACGATATCTTCAGTGTGACAGTTTATAGTGATGTCTAGCACTGGGTCATCATACCGCAGACATAGTAGCATGATGTCCCACCCAGTCACGATATACTGACACCAGGCCGACCAGTCATAATTCTAACCTCTTAATGCTCAACACTAACGAGGCAGCTGTTAGTACCAATTTAGTAAGTCTTTGGTATGACTCGGCCGGGGATCGAACCAGCGATTTCCCGCTTCTGCGGCGGACGCTCTACCGACTAGGCCACCAGAGCGGTGTGTGTGTGTGTGTGTGTGTGTGTGTGTGTGTGAGAGAGAGAGAGAGAGAGAGAGAGAGAGAGAGAGAGAGAGAGAGAGAGAGAGAGAGCTTTCTGGTACGGATCACTGCCATCTCACGTACGTCTGCGTGGGTTCGAGTCTTAGGTTCGGCCAATGTGGGTATGTGAGAAAGCTTGCTAGTTCCTCGTGGGTCGGTAGTAGTTTCCGGGGTTTTTCTCGGGTTCTTCCTTCACCATTAACACTGGCCGCCAGTATATATATAACCTTGCTAATAGTTTATGAAGAAAACCTTTTCGTACCAATTACAAAGCTATATAAACATATCAAAATAGTGATCACGTGATTAATGATGATTCTATTCAAAGACCACACTTAAACCAAGTATCAGGATGGTACTATAAACATGTTTGAAAATTATATTACTTCAGAAGAAGCAACAGAAGCTATTAACAATAGGAAATATCCTGGGTGATAAGACGGCATAATGTTTGCTTTAAGTTTCAATTTATTCTAGCTAGTCTGAGTCCTCGAACAGCTTTTTAATAAAATCATATTTAAGGGCGAAATGCCCCAATCAATTAAAGAAGCGAATTATTACTTTGATTTTAAAGGAAAAAGTAGAGTGAAGACATCAAGAACTGATCTCTTATCACAATCATAATTATTGATTACAGAATATTAAATAAAGTCATTAGAACTGGATTATAAACCTGTATATGAATATTAACCAAAGTTGCAAGAAGGGGTGGGGTAAAAATATTGTAATCAAAACTCTTACAGTAATTGCAATGATTGATTTAATGGCTAGAAAAGGAGAGAAGGGACATGCTGCTATTCGACCAAGAAAACAGCTTTTGATGGAATGGAACACGACTTTATTGAAACTATTTTGAATATATTTGGTTTTGAGGAGAACAGTTGCAGATGGGTGAAATCGATGTACACAAAAATTGCTTCGAAAATCACATTTAACGGAGTACATTTCAAATTAGGAGGTTGTTGAGACAGGAATGTCCGCTATAAGTTCTCGTTTATGTTGTTTACATGGAAGCTTTAAGTAAAAATATCAACAACAATAATGACATACAGGGTATTAAGTACAAATATCAACAACAATAATGATATACATGTATAGGGTATTAAGTATAAATATCAACAACAATAATGTCATACAGAATATTAGGTATAAATATCAACAACAATAATGTCATACAGAATATTAGGTATAAATATCAACAACAATAATGACAGACAGGGTGTTAAGTATAAATATCAACAACACTAATGACATACAGGATTTGAAGTATAAATATCAACAACAATAATGACATACAGGATACGAAGTATAAATATCAACATCAATAATGACATATATCGTATTAAGCATAAATATCAACAACAATAATGACATGCAGGATTCGAAGTATAAATATCAACAACAATAATGACATGCAGTATTCGAAGTATAAATATCAACAACAATAATGACAGACAGGGTATTAAGTACAAATATCAACAACAATAATGACATATAGGGTATTAAGTATAAATATCAACAACAATAATGACATACAGGATTCGAAGTATAAATATCAACAACAATAATGACATACAGGATACGAAGTATAAATATCAACAACAATAATGAGAGACAGGGTATTAAGTACAAATATCAGCAAAAATAATGACATACAGGATTCGAAGTATAAATATCAACAACAATACTGACATATATCGTATTAAGTATAAATATCAACAACAATAATGACATGCAGGATTCGAAGTATAAATATCAACAACAAAAATGACATATATCGTATTAAGTATAAATATCAACAACAATAATGACATACAGGGTATTAAGTACAAATATCAACAACAATAATGACATACAGGGTATTAAGTACAAATATCAACAACTATAATGACATACAGGGTACGGAGTATGAATATCAACAACTATAATGACAGTTAAGATCCCGAACTTAACGAAATAATTTAAATGCTATTCAACGCAGATGACTGTACCAATTTATCGGGGACTATCCCTCCTTGAAACACTTACAGGCAGCTACTTAAACAAATATAAACACCGATTAAAACTTGGTCTTACATCCCTTTCAATCTAATGGAAAATATTATACAGGTCTCTAAAACACACACACACACACACACACACACACACATATGTGTGTGTGTGTGTGTGTGTGTGACACATTTCTGGCGATCCATCTTGAAACCATTAACTGAGACCAGAGAACCGTTAATTAGATTTCTAGAGAATGGACGCGAGTCAATTGTCACACTGACGTGTTCAGAATGTCTTTTTGAGGGGAGAACTCTGTTCTAAAACAAAACATGTGTTAGCTTTTGTTTATGCAGGAGTCAAACAGACTATTGGGAAAACGGTAAACTTTGATTTCATGGTGAAACTGTCACGAATTAAGAACTTCTCGTGACTAGTAGTCAACGTAGGAGGTCAGACTGACCCAAGGTTTGGCGCTTCCAAAAAGGCGGAAAACGTACCTAATTATGATTGGCCATACTAAATGAAGGGGCGTGTTTCCCACACTGAAATTCCTAGTTTAATATCGTACATTGAAAATTCAAATCAGTCTAAACTGCTCTGCAAGGGAGGGTACTACTAGTCTTTGACTCCGAGAACAGAATTTACAAGAAATTATCCTCGTGATAACCTTTGACCATGGAGCCGGATGCCTAGAAACAAGCGGGGTTTATACGACACAATTTAAGGCATTTTGTGTCAATTTCATGAAATTTACTTATGCCAATATAATGTTTTGTTTGAATTGTTTGATAATATGTGTATGAATTTAGTTGTTGAAATTCTTTGATCGATTTCTCCTGATATCAGTATAACTGTGCTGGTTTTTATATTTCTTTTATAGAAGTGTGATGAATTGTTCAGTGTGTTGTATTGTTGTATAGCAATGCGGTATTCTAATATTTCATGCATTACATGTACTTCAGTTTTATGAGTTACGAGAATCCGTTTAAATGCACCCATCTTAAATGCACCCACAAAATTCCGCCGTAATAGAGACATTATCTTTCAATACAAAGAACGTAAAGACATTTAGGAGGAAAAATTTATAAGAAAAATGATCATATACTAAATAATGATACTTACAAGCAAACATAATTCAGAGTAGAATTCAGTAATCCTAATTTAGACCTAAAGGAAATATATTGACGCGATGGGCGTTGTGGGAGAATAACTTCGATATCAAAACAAGGTTTTATTTTCTATATTTACACGTTGTTTGGCTAATGGTGCAAAAAGCATTCAAACGAAATACAAAATGTACGATACCGCCTTGTTGTATGTGCGGACAACACCAGGGCCGGCGCTAGGCATTTTGGTGCCCTAGGCGAGATCAGATATCTTGCGCCCCCCCTCCTCCATTCACGCCCTCCCCCACCCGCCCATCATGAAATAAACCCTTAGCCCAGCGCCCTAGGCGATTGCCTAGTTCGCCTAGCGGAAGCCCTGGCCCTGGAAAACACACATACTCTTTAAAAACATTATATTCTGAGATGTTTCGGAAACTGCCACGGATAGGCAGTAGGATTAGAAATGGAATTAGACATTGGAATAATTGTCAGAATTCATAGAAAGTAATTTTACATTCGCTGTATAACAGTAGTAGGGATGACAAATTTAAAGAGAAGGAATAAAGAAGGAACAGAGAGCCGTAATATACATATTTCACAAATAATCAGTGATGTTACCTTATGTCAACATATACACGAATAGATCATTTCTATTTACATCAGTTTTTAAAGTCACTTAGTAAGTTAACTGAAAATGATCGCAAGGGTAGGGGGATGGGGCTAATAAAGGTCCATGACTGCATCCTGACCATACAAAACAAATCAGCAATAAATTTCTCTCTGTTTCAAATTCGTACTCGTGCCCCATTTTATTATCCCGATATTTCCTACAATTAGTTTCGCAAGTATAACAAATTAGTCAACTACGAACATTAGAAATGTAATACAGTATATTAATTATTACAATAAGTACTATAAAACCTGATGTAATATTAAAACTTATCTATGTAACGATTTTAAGTTGTAAGTTTATTTGGTAAAAAAGCAAGAAAAAAAAAACTCTATTTCATGTGTATGACGAGTTTTAATGGAACTTTAGTGACTGTAGTGACAACACAAGGAAAGGACCCCGAGTGACCGAGTGGTCTAAAGCGCTCTCCTACACGGATCACTGCCATTTCACCTCTGTCTGCGTGGGTTCGTGTCTAAGATTCGGCTAATGTAATTATATGAGAAAGCTTGCCAGTAGCTTCTCGTGGGTCGGTGGTTCTTTCCTGGTTCTTCCATGTATAGCCTATATTGTCCTGAAAAATGGCAATAAACCATAAAAAATACCAAAATACAAAGAAAACATATTTGCTTCCGGACTATGTTACTTATCTTTCTACTCTGTAAAATAACCTGTCTTAAACATTTATATTGTAATAGTTGATATATTTTATTCAAGTTACCATGTTTGTCATAGTTGTTATGTTAGTATTATTTATTGTCTTTCTTTGATTCATTCATTGTACATTACCCTTTTATTTAAACCAGTTTCGCTTTAGTCCTTTAAAGCGCTTTGCACTTTATATTATCGTATCTAATTATTTTAATATATCTCGAGTTAGACCGGCTCGCTTCGTGTGACCAGGTTGCAAAGTATGGTCGAGTCTTGTTTCGTTGAATGCACACTTACAACTTTTAATTTGCTGTGGATTTACCTGCAATTAATAATACACGAATAAAATTAACATCCTTACATTAAATAGCAATGGCGTTCGAGCCAAGACGAATAAAAAACGGAATGGGATCAAAAACTTAATTAGATCAATGAGATCAAAAACTTAACGAGATCACAAACTTGATGAGATCAAAACCTTGGTGTCTTTTCATCATGTCGAACTTTTATTTCTACAATTAATTCGTGTAGAAAATTGAACCCTTTTTTCGAAAATTCAAGAAAATGCAATGTTTTCATCCAGGATAAAGTCAAGGTTCGAGTCGTACTTGTGGTGTTGCGATCTTGATTTTAACAATAAATGTTTCAAATCAAATTACCCTCCCCAGCTATGTGTTTTACAAAGAAGCTCTTTATACAGTAGGTATCGATATTTTGAATGTTAGATTTAGAACTGTTGTCCAACGGATGTTTAATTTGTTCTTTTTGATGGAATAGGATTCCACCAGCTGACTTGAGTGAATAATAGGTAGAAGCTTATTTTTGCCTGTAACACTGTTCTCTGAGTAATCAAGGAATGTATCGTAGTCGAAAACACTATATCTTTGTGTTCTTACAGTAAACTGTACGTAAAGCTGCTTTATCTCGGAGACAGAATTCGTGCAATATATACTTTTCGAAGGCGGTGACTTCAGTTTGTTGCAAATCACCAATTGTTAGTTTTGCCACGATGAATATAAAACATCCCAAGAGTAAAACAACCCATAGGTTATAGTCGTATGTCTTCATAGATAGGAATAGCCGACGGAGATCGAAGGTGAGGTGTGGCACGAAGTGTTGGGAAGCTAGTAGTGTATGAGGACTGTTAACAGACGATGGGAAAATGCATTACAGAACCTCTTGGGGTTGTCTACGGGCAAGGCTTTCATATGTTATAACGGTACCAATTGCGTAAGTCCAGGTGGGAGGAGCTTAATGTAGGGAACATTGCAGTCAGAAATAAAAAAACGACACTAGCTATGATTGGTGGATTATGTAAGAGTTGTACTTTCTGTTAGGCTTTTAAAAAAAGTTTAGCTTCTTGGCAACATGTTAATTTATGCTAATTATTATATAGATCATATTTTGTATTTTTTATGATTTTTTGAAAATGTGATACACATGACTGAAAATAAGTATGTTGTGACTAGAAAACTCATACACCTGTCTAGTTCCAGCAGAGTTATCTCTCTTAAATGCAATATAGTACCTGGTTTTGTCATCATCAAATTGACGATCTAACATTGTTCTCTATAACAGTGTGTGAGATGCATGCTAAATTAGGATAGAAAATATAGTTATCTCTCCAAATATTATCATTGAGTTCTATGGAAAAACAATTGGTACCGTGAAACCATATCACATTGGGGCTGTTTACGGACATTGGGAATTTAACATGGGCGTATTTGGGTCTGCATACGGACAAAGGAAAGTTAGGTCGAATAAGAATAGAACAGATGAGGCGAAGTGCACGTGAGTGCAATATCGTACACTACTGCATGATTTTGACAATGCAAAGTTAACAGAAACAAAAATGAACATATAATAAATAAAAGTTAATGACAGGTCTACTAAATTTAGTTATTTTCCTTTCTAACTATATCAGTAATAACTTTAGAGCCAATCAAATTACCCATCCGAGTTGTGGAAACTAAATTCATGCAATGGGTATGTTTTGGAGCCGATAAGTTCAGTTTGATGCAATGCATAAGTGTTAGTGATGCCTTGGTGAATAGAGAAAACACCCCAAGAGTAAAATGAGCCTAACACCACACATAATTGTACAGAATATACATAGATTTTACACTTTACAAATTCTGACTTTAGCTAATCTATCCTCTGAAATGATGTCCAACGTTGTTTGAGATTATTATTATTGATATTGATATTATTATTATTATTATTATTATTATTATTATTATTATTATTATTGTTGTTGTTGTTGTTTTTGTTATTATCATTATTATTATTATTATTATTATTATTATTATTATTATTATTGGTGTTGTTGTTGTTTACTTTCTTTTAATTTAATAATTTGATCTTTCTACGATTCAACGATACATTTTTAATTTTTTCGAAGTAAATTACAAGAATAAAGTACATTTTAATAATAAAAATTCTTTAACTCAGTTTTGTATAGAGTAAGGCAAACTAACCTATAGAAATATGATCTTATACGCTTTAAACCCCTGAATAAAATCCCGTGAGTTTTTCTTATAGTGAAAATGTTTCCCCCCATGATAGCGAATAAGCTATTCCATTTTTATTCGCCATTGTGATATAGAAATGATAGAAAAACTCAAGGGCATGGACTCATAGAAAGACGAAAAGTTTACATATCTTTTTCAACACGCACTAAAAAAAACCACGCTGAAATTATAAGATATTGATTGAAATTTGGATCGTGTGTGTGCGTGTTTGTGTGTGTGTGTGTGGGGGGGGGGGGAGGGGGGGGTTAGTGGGGATGGTTGTGCTTAAGCGGGTATACGTCATTTCGTAAATTTGATGTTTCGTAACCAGCTTTTCCACATACCCTCTTTTATTTCCTGTTAACATCAGTCGAATTTACAAGTCAAAAATATAAAATGTTTATAATTTTACACTATTATCATTATGATTAGAAATTGAAAGAACACTAGAAGAATAAAATTAGAAAAATATGTATAAAATCTAGAATGGCTCGTACATGAACACTGATTTTCCTCAAAAGGACACCAAAGCAAAAAATTATATGTGCATATTTACTAAAAGTGTGCATATTACCCAATAAATGCAAAAATAAAAAGACGAATAAATCAATGTTCTGCTTAGAAACGTTTGGCAACGATGGAAATACTTGGGCCTTAACATTGCAATGCGATCACTCCTATGGAATTGTGTGAAATGCAGCTGAGTGCACATGTCTCTTGATACAATTTTTTTTTAGCCTTCAACTGCTTCTTGTACATGGAATAGATCAAGAGCACTCTAAAATTTTAAGTGATTGCATTTTTAATATCTTGGTGTTACTGTGGAAACTGAATTAGTCCCGAAGTGCATTAAATTAGAAGAAGGCCTTTATAAACAGTGTTGGAGACGTTCAGATCAGAAGATCCGTGTTGCTAGGTAGCAACGAAGGTATTCTAAAGCGATTCATCATGTTAATTACTATTTAATTACATTGAATAAAAGTTAAGTTGCATTATCCATTTTCTTAATGTTAGCACTGTTACTTATCTCTTACCTTCAAAGAACATTCCTTTTCTTTCTCAACAGCGTACTGTACCTCGATTGTTCCCCTTTGAAATTATGTCCCTTTTATGATATATAAATTGGCCTCAATTATTAAATATCTTTTAAAAAATCTAGCAAAAGTTATAATTATGTATTACAAAAACGTGACAATAATACTTTTATTTATAATAATTAGAACCTTTTCCAAAATCTAGTAAGGTATTTAAATCTCCTTTGATAGTGTTTTAACTACCATGTTCGATCTCCTTTCTTATCTTTTATATAATATAAAATATTATCAACACATCACGGATGGATGGACAACATCATAACATTGCGTACATTATACGCCCCGAGCCTAATAAGGCTTTAGATTTTGGAGGAGGTCGTTATAGACCTTGAATGAACAAACAATAATAAACTTTCGTTAAACAGCTTATACAAGTCGCAAATAGAAACATGTTTCACGTATGGATAGAACTTGTATATTTTAGGTTACATATTACAATGCAGACATAATTGCTATGGGAATTGTTATGGACATCCTGTGACAAGTTGGTTTCGTATCCATACGATATATGTAGGGGCCCAAGAGTCAACACCCGCCCGGTCAAGCCTGAATGAGCTGCCTTGCGTCTTTGGAGAAACAAAAGTCACATGGCTGCCAAATCCTCAGCATTGTATAGCTAATAACGTGTTATTTAAAACAAAAAAAAAAAACCACATAACCATCATAAGTATGATATGACAGTGTGGCGCGTTCGTCTAGATTGGGGGTGGCTGGATGGGGCTTTCCCCACAGAATCTATCTTATTCTTGTTATTGGTTTTACTTTAGTTTTAGCATATGAAAAACTATTCATGGTTGCCGGTATATTTGGTGGAGAAAGAACTAGTCATAGTACAATTTATACTAACATTTGATCTAACCCGTATTTTAATTTAAAATACAAGGAAATAAATATGTGAAAGTTTCTGACAGATCAAAATCAACCAAAACGAAGTATTTGCAGGTTATCAATTTCGCACAAAATATGATTATATCGTCATCGTAATTTTCCTCAAATAATTTCAGCCATTTATTTAATTAGGTAAATAGGTTATTCTGTTATTTAATTAGGTAAGTAGGTTGTTCTGTTATTTAATTAGGTAAATAGGTTGTTCTGTATGCCAGTAAGAAAGATACGTTTATCATTGGTCGTAGTTCATCGTCTGAATAAAAGTATTATACTAATTACTAGAAAGCATACAATTTGTGCATGGATAGGGTCATTTTCATCTGCATCGATTGAGGAGCTGCTTTACACACACACACACACACACACACACACACACACGCGTTATAAAAAAATTTATTATCATGTAAATTGCGTGATTGATCATGAAATTATTTGTAGAGATCGTTTGTACACACACACAAACATACACACAAACACACACACACACACACACACACACACACACACACACACACTGCGTTTCAGGACTGGGGAAAGATAGATGATGCATGAGACGTATACAGACCTTGCGAACTATTATAATTCAGTATATCTTCTCGTTGTTTGGACAAATTCACATTGCTATAATCAGCAAAACTTTTATAATGGGTAATGTCAATTGCTATAATTAAAGCTTATTCCGGGACTACACAAGTTCCAACAGTCCATTCCAGTTTTTCTGACGCCTATGAGGTTATGTAGACTTTGCACTGCAAGAATCCATCGATAACCCGTCACTACGAGGATCAGAGACCACTAACCCAGTACACATCCATGCTGAATTATATCTCTTGTTCTGCTTTCGAATAATTGACCAAAAAAAAAAAAATCGAATATATCAACATCGAAGAATGAAATCTTAAGGAATGGAAGTAATAACCGTCTGTATAAAATCGATCACTCTATCCAAGAATATTAATGTTCTACAAAAGTAATATCCACTTTTAAAAGTCTTCTATCGGAAGTTAGACTGTGATGAGTGGTCTATAAACACATCCTGCATGTACATAATCGATGTACATAATCGATTTTTATAATCGATGTACATACTTGATGTACATAATAATCGATGTACAGAATCGATGTACAGAGCAGAATTGTTGTACATAATCGCTGTACATATTTGATTTTGTTTACAAGTCAAACACGGAATCGAACATTTCTTGAAAGGAAAATTAACATCTTTAAGATAATGTGTGGCACAAAATCGGACAAACAGCATAATTTCTTCGCTGGTAATTACCGACAGAGACTTGATATCCACCGGCGTTATCGGGGGAATCACCGGTCACTAATTGGCGTTCTGATGTGCTACAGAGGGTGACATGCTGTTATCTCCCAATGAGGATATAAATAATTTAATAAGGTCCTGACACCTGTACAAGACACAAACTGTTATCTACCAATGAGGATATATATAATTTAATAAGGCCCTGACACCTGTACAAGACACAAGCTGTTTATAAAGTAGCGACCAATGTTAATGACGGAAACATGTGTTTGACGAGACTATGTCTTAATGTATGTACATCTGTTTTTATTTTATTTGTATGATGACTTGCTAATTATTTTAAATTTCATAGAATGTCTGTTAAATGTTTTACATTAAGTGCAAATGTTGCTGTTCTTTTTTTGTAGGATAATATATGAAAATACGTTTTGTATACCCGCAACGCTTGCAGACATCAGTAACGTTGGACTTGTAATAAATAATCCACATTAAGGAGACTTTGACGGAAGACTCGTTATGAACTATTTTGAGTTCTCTCTCTGATTGAAATACTAGTCATTTTAGCAGAAGTTTGCATACCAAAATTCTTTTTTCGAAAAGCCACTTTTATTTTGATGGGTTTGTTGCTTGTTTTTAGATTGTAATATTTTCCTTTACTAATGTTCTGATCATAAAGAAATATTTAAGACGTCGCGGAAATATTAGGACTTATCTGTTCATTGTTATGGCGCAAATTTAATTAAACAAGTGCTATCTGTGAGAGACGTTGTTGGATTTGTATTTCTTGATATACACAATATATGAAATTGTCCACTGAGCTTTGACTGTCCGTAAACTAAAAAATGTTCATCTACATAATTAAATACCTAAAGAAAATAATCATTCCACGATTTGGCAATATTCCCCTTCAAATGGATGTCTTACTATATGTTGTGAATAACTTGACAACCATGCAAATAAGTACATACGTAATAAATAAATAAAAAATAATGAATACAAATATAATAAATCAATTTTTAAAAATCTTTTTAATTCCATATTTGATAATTTCACTAATTATGTATTGCATTCATTAATTTTTTCCTTTTCTTCTTACTCTCTTTCTTTAGTTTTTCTTTAAATTTGTGATGTCTGTTTTAGCACTTTGAAATTCAACTGGACATTCTTGGTAATAGTGATATAATTGGTTCTACAAGAGATATTAGGAGAAAATAAAGAAGGACTAAAAGGAGGGAGGGAAGAAACGACGAGATGAGGATATAATGATAGAAAGAATGAAGAAATGCTAAAGAACTTCGAGACACATTTAATTATTTATATATTTATTTACATATTTACACTAGACAGGTGAACTGTTAGAAACAAAACCTTATTATACATAGTAGTTACATTTTTAATTTGTACATAACTGACCGGGTGAACCTCATCTCTTTGGTGTCATTTAGTACTTTGAGGAAATTAAGACCTATTTCAGGCTTTCCTAATGTTAGCAGACATTATATACGATGCTGAGAATAAGACCTCTTGCACTAGTTCTACCTATTCTATCATCAACCTACTGAATAACACTATTTCTGTAAATCCTACTACCCCATATTCTGAATAACGCTATTTATACCAATTATACTACTCCATATACTGAATAACGCTATTTATACCAATTATACTACCCATATACTGAATAACGCTATTTATACCAATTCTACTACCCATATACTAAATAACGCTATTTCTACCAATTCTACTACCCATATACTAAATAACGCTATTTATACCAATTATACTACTCCATATACTGAATAACGCTATTTATACCAATTATACTACCCATATACTGAATAACGCTATTTATACCAATTATACTACCCATATACTAAATAACGCTATTTCTACCAATTCTACTACCCATATACTAAATAACGCTATTCATACCAATTATACTACTCCATATACTGAATAACGCTATTTATACCAATTATACTACCCATATACTGAATAACGCTATTTATACCAATTATACTACCCATATACTAAATAACGCTATTTCTACCAATTCTACTACCCATATACTAAATAACGATATTTATACCAATTATACTACTCCATATACTGAATAACGCTATTTATACCAATTATACTACCCATATACTGAATAACGCTATTTATACCATATTTACTACCCAACTACTAAATAGCGCTATTTATACCAATTATACTACTCCATATACTGAATAACGCTATTTATACCAATTATACTACCCATATACTGAATAACGCTATTTATACCAATTATACTACCCATATACTAAATAACGCTATTTCTACCAATTCTACTACCCATATACTAAATAACGCTATTCATACCAATTATACTACTCCATATACTGAATAACGCTATTTATACCAATTATACTACCCATATACTGAATAACGCTATTAATACCAATTATACTACCCATATACTAAATAACGCTGTCAAGTGCCAAATTTTTCGTCAGTGACATCCAGTAATTAATTCATAGGCTAGCCGACAATTAATTATCTTGGAGTAGGGTTTGGACAAAAAAAAAAAAAAAAAAAAAAATGTTTTCTTAAACCTGGTCAGGCTTGGTACAATAATTAAAGTGAAAACGGACTGGCTGTTTGACACGCTTAAAATTATGGGAATACTCACGTAGAGCTTTCAAAAATGATTAAGACAAACGATAATGTGACGTCTCGACCCTAAGAGACATGTTTGACATCGTGAGAGACGGTTTCCATAAGGTCAGTAAGACTAGCGTTATGCCGATTGGTCAAATGTACAGGACAGAGGGTTGGGTCGAAACCCAGAATCGGGAAATATATAGTTCGTATCAAACGATGTTAGGCAGTCTAGCAAGACGTCTGGAAAAGAGACGGTCAGAATAATTGATTCCAACACCGGAGAAGACTCCGTACGTCTTTGAAAGAAAGACGTTCGTAAATTAATTGGGTTCCAGGGAACTGAATGTGGAACGATTGTAGGACGCCAAAACACAAAAAGGTATCTAACTCAAATTCACCTTTATTATGATGTAATGTATATGCTGTTTATCTTTGTCTTAAATGCATAATGTATCGATTCTACGCTACAAATAGTTCCGTATTACATTGATTTAATAACGTACTTTGATATGTTTCTTTGTTACAGATGCATGATGTGTTCATATTTTGTATGGATAGTCGGTTTGCAGTGATTTAATAATGTATTTTGAATTCTGAATTAGCATTTTTACCTTATTACTTAGTTAGGCAAATGGGTGAGGTAGGAAACCCGCCGTGTATATGTATGATTGGAAAGGTTACATTAATTTGAATTTATCATATTAAGTAAATATGAATTGTGTGTTATGTTATATTGCTTCACTTTACGTAATGATTTACGGGAATATGACTTTCCCGAATTCTGATGTCGATAATTAACAGTATAGCTCTATTGATCTGAAAACATGTATAGAAATTGTTAGCCGTATGAATGATAACACTGATAGTAAGATCTGATTGTTCGAACGTGAAGACGGACGAACAATCGCAATTCTGAAAGTAGCGAGATACTTAGGGCGTTTTACCCTTTTCTTTTAAAAGGAAAAAATAGTTTACTTTGGCAAGAGTAAGCATCAGCGAGAAGTCAAAGGCAATAGTTTATTCTGGGCAAGAGTGAGAACCAGCGGAAAGTCAGAAAGGAAAGAAATAAGAAGTCAGAGTGTGGAATTCCCGTTCAATTAAAGGGCAAGTTGGAGACGGACGCACGCAGGGAAAAGAAAGGAAACCAGTCGACGGAAAAGGTCATGTTGAATCACCAACAGTCAAATGTTAAATGAACATTCGATTCCTTGATGAAATTTACAATCAGTATTAACGGCTAATTTCATTTATTTTCATCAGTGTTTGGATTCTTTGAATGTATCCATTATTTTAAAGCTTCAATATTTGTATTTTTGATTAAATTCATATTTTATCTTTACGGGGGCTCGTGTATTGTCTTGTTCAAAGTACCATCTCGGATTACTATACTCACTGACCGGGCATATCACACCGTAGCGATCATCTCCTAGAAACGCCAATTAGTGGGAGGCGGTATCAAGTGTTGTTTCCAAGTTGCGCAGTACCTCTGGCCAGGCCTTGTGCAATATTGTCTTAATAACACTTTGATCACCCGCCAGCAGTGCCCACGTTACAAAGTGGTGGCTTCGTCTCGGGATTTGAAATTTTCATTGTGATTTGAAGTAATCGGAGCGTATTTTGAACAAAGGCATAAATTTGTTATTATTATTAAGTAGGAATCGAATGAATCAAACATTGTCTATTATTTTGTATACTTGCATGCAAATTGTTTACGTTAAAAGTGGTTTGTAGAATTTGAGATTTATACCTTCTGTGTGAAATTATTATAAGCGTTAAAAGTGGTACTACCTAAATAGTCTTGAGACAAGAACCAATTATTTGGGCAGTACTGTATTTTAGACAGCAATTAGTCACGTCTCGTTAGCAGTATCCCACTGTTATTGGAATTTCGGTCTGGTCAATTAATTGCGGCTGATTCGACCTGCCCATCTCGCTGCAGATAAGGTTATTTTAGGTCAAACTATTTTCGTAGGAAAAACCCCTGATTGTAGGTCAGTTAAGGACATAGTTCTAGAGAAAAGGGAAAGACAAAACATACGTAATGGCGACAGACAGACAGTTAATAAAGGAATTTAAATCCATTGGAAAAGACGAACTTGGGTATGAGGGTGAAAGACTAACTGAATTTATGGAAAGAAGTTTGAAAGAACACAAGGAAGAGAAAGCCAGGGAACGAGAGAAGGAGAAACAGAAAGAAATGGAATTAGCCCGACTACAGGCTGAGGAGAAGGAGAGGGAGAAAGTAATGGAACTCGCGCGACTACAAGCAGAAGAAAAGGTAAGAGAAAGGGATCATATGCTAGCCATGGAGAGACTAAGGCTCGAAGCCGAGTTCAGGAGGGGTGAAGAATCGAACGTACGTCCGGACACCCCGAGTAGTCGCGTGGAAGACAGACGACCCATACAGGTAACCATGCCGATGTTTAATGACAAGGACGAAATAATTGACAACTTTCTGACGCAGTTTGAAAAGTTGGCCCTGGTTCACCAAATACCTAAGGACCAGTGGGCCATCAATATTTCAGCCTTTTTGCAGGGGGCAGCGAAAGACGTGTACCACAACATGACCCCAACCGACATAGACGATTATGACGCGCTGAAGAAAGCTCTACTTCGCCACTATGAGTTATCAGCGGAAACGTTCCGAAAACTTTTTAGGGAATCGTCAAAAAGGGCTACCGAAACACACGCGCAATTTCACAGTCGAGTGCGCGTGATTTTTGATAAATGGATAAAAATGTCTGGCACCGCGTTAACGTACGAAGGTATTCGCGAAGAGATTTTAAAGGAACATGTGTTAAGTACCTACAGAAAAGATTTAATTGTGTTTTTGGCGGAGCGCGAATTCTCAACTTTGGATGAGATAAGCATAATGGCCGAGCGCTATGAGAGCGCGCATGCGCGTCCAACTACTTGGAATGGTAGGGACCGACCTGGAATCGGTGAGCTTAGAAAGACCACTGAGGTGGCAACCCATAGACGAAATGGTCAAAATGGTGGGAGGCCAGGGGCCGGAAATCCCAGCCAAGTACATTTCCGTGGGTCGGGAAAGACTCAAGGGGTAGATAGGGATACCTCGGGTAGAAGAGGTGAGCCAGTGTGTTATGGCTGTAATAAACCAGGCCATGTTGTCAAGGACTGTAGAAAGTATCGTCCGACAACGGTTAATTCGGTAACTCCGAATACTGTTAAGAAAAGGAAAACAGTGGAGTCTACGAATATAGCGAGAGCTACGGTAAATGGTGAGGAAGCCACGGTGCTGTATGACACCGGCTGTAGTTACCCGGCCTTGGTAGACCGTAGATACGTTAAACCTGGAGATTATACAGGTGAGACGGTGGAAGTACAGTTTGCTAACAGGACGAAGGATTCGCTTCCGGTCGTTAGCATAGACCTTGATTCGCCATATGTAAAAGGGCGAATTCAAGCAGCGTGTTTGTCGGGACTGTCTCATGACGTAATATTAGGGTGTAGGTATGTGTTGCCCCAACCTAACCCTATGACGTGTAACCCTATACATGTCGGGTCAGTGGAGACGAGGGCTATGAAGCGAAGGTCAGGGTCGAAGCCGCTAAGATCCGTGACTTCGCCCATAGACATTTTGGTACCTGGTGAGTTAGAGAAGCTTCAAAAGGAAGATGTATCTCTTGACAAGGTACGTAGGTACGCGACGGACGGGTCCGTACGGAAATTGCCAGACGGCGAGGTTAAGTTCGCGACAAAGCACGGTATTTTGTATCGCTACGCCAAGAAAGGGGTCGATACGTTTAAACAAGTTGTGGTACCCGTAGGGAAGCGCGACGAAGTGCTCCGGTTAGCACATGAGGGTCTTCTCGGAAGCCACATGGGCGTGGCGAAGACCAGAGATAGGTTGGTGAGGGAGTTTTATTGGCCAGGTGTACATGGGGATGTGAGGAGGTTTTGTTTGTCATGTGACAAGTGTCAGCGAGTGGCACCGAAAACCTCCCATCGCCCAGTGCCACTAGGAACCACCCCACTAATAGATGAACCTTTCTCGAGAGTGGCGATGGATTTAGTAGGTCCGATTAAGCCGGCGGCGGAAAGTGGAAATCGGTATATATTAACGGTCGTAGATTACGCTACCCGGTACCCGGAGGCAGTGGCCTTGAAGAACATTGACTCAGTCACGGTGGCTGAGGCCTTGTTAGGGGTGTGGTCGAGAGTCGGAGTTCCAGACGAGATACTGACCGACCAAGGGACACAGTTCGTGAGCCAGGTGATGGAAGAGGTAAATCGATTACTCTCCATTAGACACCTGACGACTACCCCGTACCACCCGCAGTGTAATGGGTTGGTAGAACGTTTCAATGGGACATTGAAACAGGCTTTAAAGAAGCTATGTGAAGGTCGACCTAGGGATTGGGATCGATACCTTCCGGCGATACTGTTCGCGTATCGTGAAGTACCGCAGGCAAGTTTGGGTTTTTCACCTTTTGAATTAGTTTATGGGCGGACGGTAAGGGGACCCATGGCTGTCTTGAAACAGTTATGGACGGATGAGCAAGCATCCGAAGAAGTGCGTACAACATACCAATATGTTGTCGACTTGCGTAACAAACTAGAAGAAGTTTGTAAATTGGCTCAGGAAAATCTTTGCGACGCAAGGGGACGTCAAGCCAAGTATTACAACAAAAGGGCGAAGGAACGTCACTTTGAGGTGGGTGACAAGGTGTTGTTGTTGTTGCCATTGGAGCACAACAAGCTGCAAGTCTCATGGAGGGGGCCATTTGTTGTAACAGAGAAGAAAGGTGGACAAAATTACCGTATCCGAGTAGGGGATAAGGATAAGTTGTTTCATGTAAATCTTTTGAAGCGGTACCGTGTGCGAGAACCACCCACGGAGTTCGTGGTGGCTACCGTCGTGACGGAAGAATCCGACGACAACGCAGGGCAGGCGGAAGTACTCCCTAGTTGTCCGTTGACGAGGGAGGAGACCTACGTCGACGTCACACTTGACGTTACGTTAACGTCAGACCAACGTAAAGAGGTGGAGTCGGTACTTCAAGAATATTCGAGCGTCTTAACAGAAAGACCGGGGAGGACAGAGCTGGAGGAGTTCTCTTTGAAGCTGCTGAACGATAACCCAGTAAAGTTAAGACCATATCCGTTGCCGTACGCGAAGTTAGAAGCGGTCCGTAAGGAAGTTGAAACTATGTTAGACTTGGGTATTATCGAACCAAGCGAGTCGGCGTATAGCTCTCCTGTTGTACTAGTCCAGAAGAAGGATGGGGCACACAGATTTTGTGTCGACTACAGGAAGTTAAACCGCATTACAGAATTCCAGGTAGAACTTTTACCTGACCCTGAGTCTATTTTCGCAGGAGTAACCCATGCTAAATATTTTTCTAAGATCGATCTGTCCAAAGGATACTGGCAAATTCCAGTCCGCAGTGAAGACAGAGCAAAACTCGTCTTTGCAACTCCAGATGGGACTTACCAGTGGGTGGTCATGCCATTCGGGGTGCAGAACGCGCCCAGTGTCTTCACCCGTATGATGCGGAAATTCCTTGAACCATTGCGGGGGATGGGAGTTTCCAACTTCATGGACGATCTTCTATTAGCTACAGCTACATGGGAAGAACACATACTTTTGCTGAAAAACGTTTTAGAACGACTACGACAAACCGGACTGACCGCACGACCATCGAAGTGCCATATAGGGTTCAGACAATTAGACTACCTAGGACATACCCTCAGCGAGGACACGTTAAAACCAGAGAGTTCAAAGGTCGAACAACTTAGGGACGCATTACGACCAACTACTAAGACTGAAGTTAGATCTTTTCTAGGTTTGGCAGGATACTATAGGAGATATGTGGCAAATTTTAGTGCTATTGCAAGTCCATTGACTGACTTGACTCGGAAAAAAGCGCCGACCAAAGTAGTATGGACAGACGCATGTGAACGCGCATTCCAGACGCTAAAAGACAGACTGACGTCAGACGCCATAGTTAAGTTACCTGATGTGACACGGGATTTTATTTTGAGGACAGATGCTTGTGATAGAGGTTTAGGGGCAGTGTTACTGCAAGAGCACGAGGGAAGCTTATTCCCAGTTGCTTATGGAAGTAGGAAACTGTCAAATGCAGAAATTAATTATTCAGTGTCGGAGAAAGAATGTTTGGCAATTATATTTGGAATAACTAAGTTCCAACGGTATCTGTATGGTAGGAAGTTTACTTTAGAAACAGATCATCAACCATTGGCTTATTTGGCCCAGGCGAAATTAACTAACGGTAGATTAATGAGATGGTCGCTGTTCCTACAACAGTATCAGATTCTAGTGCGGTACATCAAAGGTAGAGATAATGTAGGAGCGGATTGTTTAAGTCGGTTAGGAATGGCTAAAGTGAATAGGTCACCTAAGGACATGTAACGGGAGCAGTATAGATCACCGAAAAATTTGGGAGAGTAAAAATACCGATTTTTCTCTTAGAAAGGGGGTAATGTCAAGTGCCAAATTTTTCGTCAGTGACATCCAGTAATTAATTCATAGGCTAGCCGACAATTAATTATCTTGGAGTAGGGTTTGGACAAAAAAAAAAAAAAAAAAAAAAAATGTTTTCTTAAACCTGGTCAGGCTTGGTACAATAATTAAAGTGAAAACGGACTGGCTGTTTGACACGCTTAAAATTATGGGAATACTCACGTAGAGCTTTCAAAAATGATTAAGACAAACGATAATGTGACGTCTCGACCCTAAGAGACATGTTTGACATCGTGAGAGACGGTTTCCATAAGGTCAGTAAGACTAGCGTTATGCCGATTGGTCAAATGTACAGGACAGAGGGTTGGGTCGAAACCCAGAATCGGGAAATATATAGTTCGTATCAAACGATGTTAGGCAGTCTAGCAAGACGTCTGGAAAAGAGACGGTCAGAATAATTGATTCCAACACCGGAGAAGACTCCGTACGTCTTTGAAAGAAAGACGTTCGTAAATTAATTGGGTTCCAGGGAACTGAATGTGGAACGATTGTAGGACGCCAAAACACAAAAAGGTATCTAACTCAAATTCACCTTTATTATGATGTAATGTATATGCTGTTTATCTTTGTCTTAAATGCATAATGTATCGATTCTACGCTACAAATAGTTCCGTATTACATTGATTTAATAACGTACTTTGATATGTTTCTTTGTTACAGATGCATGATGTGTTCATATTTTGTATGGATAGTCGGTTTGCAGTGATTTAATAATGTATTTTGAATTCTGAATTAGCATTTTTACCTTATTACTTAGTTAGGCAAATGGGTGAGGTAGGAAACCCGCCGTGTATATGTATGATTGGAAAGGTTACATTAATTTGAATTTATCATATTAAGTAAATATGAATTGTGTGTTATGTTATATTGCTTCACTTTACGTAATGATTTACGGGAATATGACTTTCCCGAATTCTGATGTCGATAATTAACAGTATAGCTCTATTGATCTGAAAACATGTATAGAAATTGTTAGCCGTATGAATGATAACACTGATAGTAAGATCTGATTGTTCGAACGTGAAGACGGACGAACAATCGCAATTCTGAAAGTAGCGAGATACTTAGGGCGTTTTACCCTTTTCTTTTAAAAGGAAAAAATAGTTTACTTTGGCAAGAGTAAGCATCAGCGAGAAGTCAAAGGCAATAGTTTATTCTGGGCAAGAGTGAGAACCAGCGGAAAGTCAGAAAGGAAAGAAATAAGAAGTCAGAGTGTGGAATTCCCGTTCAATTAAAGGGCAAGTTGGAGACGGACGCACGCAGGGAAAAGAAAGGAAACCAGTCGACGGAAAAGGTCATGTTGAATCACCAACAGTCAAATGTTAAATGAACATTCGATTCCTTGATGAAATTTACAATCAGTATTAACGGCTAATTTCATTTATTTTCATCAGTGTTTGGATTCTTTGAATGTATCCATTATTTTAAAGCTTCAATATTTGTATTTTTGATTAAATTCATATTTTATCTTTACGGGGGCTCGTGTATTGTCTTGTTCAAAGTACCATCTCGGATTACTATACTCACTGACCGGGCATATCACACCGTAGCGATCATCTCCTAGAAACGCCAATTAGTGGGAGGCGGTATCAAGTGTTGTTTCCAAGTTGCGCAGTACCTCTGGCCAGGCCTTGTGCAATATTGTCTTAATAACACTTTGATCACCCGCCAGCAGTGCCCACGTTACAAACGCTATTTCTACCAATTCTACTACCCATATACTGAATAACGCTATTTATACCAATTATACTACCCATATACTGAATAACGCTATTTATACCAATTTTACTACCCAACTACTAAATAGCGCTATTTATACCAATTATACTACTCCATATACTGAATAACGCTATTTATACCAATTATACTACCCATATACTAAATAACGCTATTTCTACCAATTCTACTACCCATATACTAAATAACGCTATTTATACCAATTCTAATTCCCGTATACTAATTAACACTATTTATACCAATTCTACTACCAATATACTTAATAACGCTATTTCTACCAATTCAACTACCCATATACTAAATAACGCTATTTATACCAATTATACTACTCCATATACTGAATAACGCTATTTATACCAATTATACTACCCATATACTGAATAACGCTATTTATACCAATTATACTACCTATATACTAAATAACGCTATTTCTACCAATTCTACTACCCATATACTAAATAACGCTAATTATACCAATTATACTACTCCATATACTGAATAACGCTATTTATACCAATTCTAATTCCCGTATACTAATTAACACTATTTATACCCATTCTACTAACCATATACTGAATAATGCTATTTATACCAATTCAACTACCCATATACTGAATAACGCTATTTATAACAATTCTAATTCCGGTATACTAATTAACACTATTTATACCAATTCTACTACCAATGTACTGAATAACGCTATTTCTACCAATTCAACTACCCATATACTAAATAACGCTATTTATACAAATTCAACTACCCATATTTTATACCAATTATACTACTCCTTATACCGAATAACGCTATTTATACCAATTATACTACTCCATATACTAAATAACGCTATTTATACCCATTCTACTACCCATATACTAAATAACGCTATTTATACCAATTCAACTACCCATATACTGAATAACGCTATTTATACCAATTCAACTACCCATATACTAAATAACGCTATTTATACCAATTCAACTACCCATATACTGAATAACGCTATTTGCACCAATTCTACTACCCATATACTAAATAACGCTATTTATACCAATTCAACTACCCATATACTAAATAACGCTATTTATACCAATTCAACTACCCATATACTAAATAACGCTATTTATACCAATTCTACTACCCATATACTAAATAACGCTATTTGTACCAATTCAACTACCCATATACTAAATAACGCTATTTATACCAATTATACTAACCATATACTGAATAAGACTTTTTCTATAAATTCTACAACCCATATACTAAATAACGCTATTTATACCAATTATACTACTCCATATACTGAATAACGCTATTTATACCAATTATACTACCCATATACTAAATAACGTTATTGGAAAGCTATAATGAATCAGCCAGGCGCTAAGTGCGTATGTGAAATTACTCAGAATAGCTTCTGTTTCATAACTGTTTTGAGCTCGGATGTATGAATAGATTTGTCACCTTGATTTTAATCTCCCTAAAGAAAGGTACAAATGATGAATGGTTCTCTGTTGTTCTAATGTGGCAGATGTTCCAGGCCTTTCACCTGTTAATTGCAATATTATTCAGGTATGAATTAGAGGTCACTCAAATGCAATGCGGAATTTTTTTGGGGCACGTGTTAGACGTGAATATATCTTCGGTTCTAGACATGTCTACAGTTAAATGTTGAGGGTTTAATATTATTTAGGTATAATCATGATTAAAAAATTGATCAATTATAATCGTAGTAAAAAATTGTGCCAGATGTAATAAATGGAAATCGGAAATGGATGTTTTTCTTTGTGCAGTGATCGAGAGTTGTACACGGGCAGCACGCCTGTTCGTTCATTTGTCGATGATATCACATGTTCCAATACTAGATACCAATTAAGGGAGCAGACCAGGATACCATACGCCTCTTGAACCCGAGTTTGAGTTTCAAAATTGTGATCCATCATGTACAAAAGAAATTAAATTTGTCACGCCTTTTTTGATTGTATGGTGAAACTCATGCTCAATTATTACGCCTCTTTTGATTGGATAATGATAATGATCAACATACCATGTCTAGACACATACAGAAGAAAATAGATTTGAATGGAAAGTTGTTTGTTTTTCTGTGACAGGCAATATTCATCTATTTTTGTATCGTTACTTTGTGCTTTATACATGTATTTGAAGATATTTTTGGGTTTTCATAAGTTGCATTTGTAATATTTGGTTTTGGCTGGTATTTGGGCAGAGAAGACACAACACAAATTAAATAAAGCGACTGAGTGAAACTGCGAGGCAACGTTTTTACATTCTTTGTACAATTTTCGTATTCAATAATAAAACAAATGCAATGAAAATCGCAACTATTTTAATAAATTTTCCGCTTACGTGACATTTTTATAATTTGAAAGGGCAAACACAGTTTCTTTCTGTTTCAAAGCGGCGAGACGTTGAAAAGGTTTATGATTTACTGTCCTGCCTTGTCTTGGATATATCGAGAATCGTCAACACGTGACCGAGCACGTGCGCTACACTTGCATAGCTCTCAGCATCTGTGAAAAAAAAGCATGTATTTTTATCCATCCTAATAATAGTATAAATTTTAACGATATGCACAGATTTTTGAAAAATAAAACAAAGTCATCTCTTGTGTACAGATTATTTATGGTCATGTTATTGTTTCCTTTCCCATATATCATATAAGCATTTTCTTCAATACGATGCAACCATTCAATAATTTCCTTGCGCGATGCACAAGTTGAAGCGATGGTCATCAAGGGTGCTGACAATTATTAATAGACGAATGCTCAGACATTTATCTTGAATGTGGATTTTGCACAAAAAGTCATTGTACCCTTTTTGATGTCTTTCATATACGAATATAAACGAATGTGGATTTGGTACAAAAAGTCATTGTACCCTTTTTGATGTCCTTCATATACGAATATAAATGAATGTGGATTTGGTACAAAAAGTCATTGTACCCTTTTTGATGTCCTTCATATACGAATATAAACGAATGTGGATTTGGTACAAAAAGTCATTGTACCCTTTTTGATGACCTTCATATACGAATATAAACGAATGTGGATTTGGTACAAAAAGTCCATGTTTGATTTTAATGATAACACTCGGAAGATAAAACATGTTTTCTGTTATTAGTGTTGTCTCATGCAAACATACTTTTTAACTGCTAATGACAGGGAATTGAAATACTAAAATTTAAAAATGTTTGTCTTAATCTTTTAATTAATCCTAACTTTTGAATACACGTACTCTATTCTATCTATCTATCTATCTATCTATCTATCTATCTATCTCTCTATCTCTCTATCTCTCTATCTATCTATCTATCTATCTATCTGTCTGTCTGTCTGTCTGTCTGTCTGTCTGTATGTCTGTCTGTATGTCTGTCTTTATGTCTGTATGTATATATGCAGTGTGACTATGATCATATAAAATGTACATGTACACAATTTCCAACAGGACTTGAACTTGAACCTATTAGAAAAAAATCTTGTTGTTTGCACTCTTTCTTTGTTACCGTTTGTTACTGCAATTGAATGCAGTGTGTACCATTGTCTTATTACTTGCAGACTTTTATGGATCATCGCAGAGTTCGGCACAGGTCATCATATAAAATGTACATGAAGCATTGGATATATTATACAGGTCATCATATAAAATGTACATGAAGCATGGCACATATTATACAGGTCATCATATACAATGTACATGAAGCATGGCACATATTATACAGGTCACCATTTCAAATGTACATGAAGCATGGCACATATTATACAGGTCACCATTTCAAATGTACATGAAGCATGGCACATATTATACAGGTCACCATTTCAAATGTACATGAAGCATGGCACATATTATACAGGTCACCATTTCAAATGTACATGAAGCATGGCACATATTATACAGGTCACCATTTTAAATGTACATGAAGCATGGCACATATTATACAGGTCACCATTTCAAATGTACAATAGCATGTCAACATCTAGAATTTACAAGAAAATAGGCACATCATCTAAACTATTTCTACAGATAGCAGCCATGTAAACAGATTTTATTTTCATTTTAAAATGGTTCATTGCTTTTAAGTTATCAAGGTCAAGATGGGACTAGTGAATTAAGAAGTAAACGTTTTATTGTTCAAATAAAATGATTTGTTCTTGTCAGTGCCATGTTAGGAGTACGTGATCTAAACGATCACTTGGCTCCTCCCCTTTTTTCTTGATTTAGCAATTTGGGGATTGTTTCGAAACTGCGTATATGATATAATCTTTGTTTAAGTAGTAGTATAACCAGATTTGGAATCCATGTTAACGTTCTTCAGTTCATCTGGATTTTAAAGTATTAATTCGTATCTCTGGAAATATTTTATGTGCTCATACCAAATTCTAGGACAAAGACAGTTTATTAACATTTCATTCGGATTTCCAACATCGGAGTGTTAAATAATGCATCTTGAATTTTCCAACAAGACTCGAACTTGATCTATTAGAAAATAAAGCTCGTTGTTTGCACTCTTTCTTTGTTACCGTTTATTAGATCCTAAACTCGTAACACTACTCTTCTGAAAGTAGTTAATGACACTCTCCTTGCTTTGGATAGCTGAAAGATTACAGTGCTCGCTCACTTTGATTTGTCTGCAACATTTGACACAATAGACCACGATATATTACTTTACCGTCTTCAGAATGTATTTGGCATTCGCGATACATCCTTGATGTGGTTCAAGTTCTACTTGGTCAACAGTACACAAATTGTGTCCGTAAATTGAATACTCTCCAAAGAAGTTGACTTATGTTGTGGTAGTTTCACAGGGGTCTGTTCTTGTACCCGTTCTCTTCATTCTCTATACGTAGTTGCTCTCAAGTGTCATATATCATCATCCAGTGTTTTACCAATTGTACGCGATGATACCCAACAATACAAATATATCCACCCAACTGAAGTGGATTTTACCATCCAAGATGCAGAGAAGTGTATTTCTGATGTGAAATCATGGATGACATTGAACAAGCTGCATATGAATGATGATAAATTTGAGGCCAGTATGATCGCGACACATATACTTTCTTATTTACATCCTTTACCTCAAACAATAAATAACATCAACACCAACATTAAATTTACATATTCTGTACGAAACCTAGGTGATTCGACTGTACTCCCTTATCGCACCAGCACATCATAAACATATTTCACTGACTGACTCCAGTCCAACATACATATCCGACTTCTCCCATGTGTACACACTAGCAAGATATTTACGCCCCTCTTCTGAAAATCGTACACACATTATTCACACAATGAAAACGAAGTCACATGGAGAACGTTGTTTTGCATACCAGGGTCCAGAATAGTGGAACGAATTGCCGACTGCACGTAGACACAAAATACTTAGCGATCCCGTAGAGCACTCACATATTTCGATGGCAATAACAAACCTAATGACCTAATAATATTTCCTACCTTAAATATTTTCAACATGTTTTTTTTTCTCTCATTGTATGGTGTGTTTGTTTGGTAATCATATCATGTTTTCTAATGTTGTAAAGCGCTTAGAGCTTTTATAGATTAGGCGCTATACAAAGTCCTCATTATTATTATGTAGATGATGATGATGATGATGATGATGATGATGATGATGATGATGATGATTATGCAGAATAACAATGTAAATGACTCAAAAGACGTAATCTCATTGGATTTTGCAAATCAATTCCTTCCACTGTGACCAGATGTCAGGCAACGTATGCAGCACACTTTCTAAAGCCAACAGAACGATAGTTTGTGGCAAGCACACATGGGTAGGGGTAATTACATCCATTGATTCCTGAAATAAAGAAAACATTATCAAAATACAACGTATGTCACTACGATTTTTCAATGACAAAGGCTGGAGAGAGATTGTACTGGATATAGAAAGAAGAAGTCAGACCCCTACCCATGTAAATATTAATATTGTCAAAGTATCAGTGTTATTAATACTAATAATTGAAAGGAAACCAGATTATAGTGAACACATCCTTAATAATTGGATGGCAACCAGGCTATAATGAACACATCCTTAATAATTGGATGGCAACCAGGCTGTATCAAACACATTGTTAATAACTGGATGGAAACCAGGCTATAGTGAATACATCCTTAATAATTGGATGGCAACCAGGCTATAATGAACACATCCTTAATAATTGGATGGCAACCAGGCTGTATCAAACACATTGTTAATAATTGGATGGAAACCAGGCTATAGTGAACACATCCTTAATAATTGGATGGCAACCAGGCTATAATGAACACATCCTTAATAATTGGATGGCAACCAGGCTGTATCAAACACATTGTTAATAATTGGATGGAAACCAGGCTATAGTGAACACATCCTTAATAATTGGATGGCAACCAGGCTATAATGAACACATCCTTAATAATTGGATGGCAACCAGGCTGTATCAAACACATTGTTAATAATTGGATGGAAACCAGGCTATAGTGAAAACACTCATAATAATTGGATGGAAACCAGGCTGTATCAAAGACATTCCCATTCCTTGGATGATAATGCAGACAGAAATCAGATCTTTATTTTACTATGACGTAAATTACAATGGCATTCAGTGCAGACGAACAATAATATTAACTGGATTTAACTAAGGTTTTACTACATCATGAATTTTCTCGTTTGCGACAATGTTATAAATTTAACGAAATTTATTAAATTTATTATATGTTTGTTTTTTTCATCATGATTTATCTCTTACCTGTCTGCTTTGTCTTTCCTTTCTCCATGTATTTTATTGATGTATTTATCATGCAAACGAGGAAAAGCCCCTTAATCGGGAAGGTGTGACTTGTATTAACAGTGTATAAAGGAGACGATTAGCACCAACCTCGTTCGTATAGTTTGCAATTGAACCATGGAAAATGTAACATTTTTTTCTTCTCAAAACAGTTTTTTTTTGTTTTTCGCGTTTAACACCATTTTCAGCACATGATAGTATTTATATGGCGGCCAGTACATTTTGGAGGAGGAAGAACCCCGGGAAGAATTAATGACCCACGGGAAACTACTGAGATGCTTATCCATTGATGTCGTCCATAGTACTAATATTAGCACCCCTGTTTTTTTTGACGGGCTACTAACATAAGCTTATGTGCATCAACAGAGTTGTCGGATGTAATTTCTATCCAACACTTTTCAGCCTACTATAAACAAATTTTGAACAATTCGCTTTTTGCAGGATATTATGCAAATCAAACTGCGATCAATTTGTAAATTTCACACCATCACATTTTGCGTATTTGATCTATGCCAGTAGATACCAAATCTGACAAGTTTCATTTCCGGAGTTTGTGGACTTCAAACAAATCAATACGATACGTCTTATCGTCACAATAAGAACGGCTCAAAAAGTGATGGATCTTTCTTGAATCTCGCAAACAATTTGTTCGATGAGCTAGAAATCGTCAATGGCACGGAAACCCTTCATCAGGACGTCTTTACTCTGAACGCACTTGAAGGTTTACATAAAAGGCTTAACTACTCTTGCTTTTTGAGACATTATCCTTTCTTTATTTTTTCCATATTGAATATAACACCATTCCCCGTATTAAAAAAACTTAAAAGAAAAGAGCAAAACGTTAGTACATAAACAATGATTATCATATATAAATAGAACTGTAACAGTTAAAGCATGAAGTATCCCCCTGCTGTTTCGCCTCCTTATTAGACAGTCTTTTGTAAACACACTTTATTGGGATGGTGAGTGGGTTGCGAAGTAATATGTGATTAGAGCAAAACGAATTTGCAAGAACTTAACCAAAGTAACGTTTCCAAACAGTAATGTATTACATGAATTTGTGGTTTTTATTGTCTTTCTTGCTGTTCTTTTTCTCCTTATTTACTAAGGAATATAACTCCTCTTTAAAAACGAAGCAAAATAAAACGCTTACCTGTCAAATAAAGAATCTCCAGATGTACCACCATCATTTGAGGGATTGCAGTTCCCTTATTTTGGACTAACCCTAAAAATATAAATAAAAATATAAAGATAACAAAACTAAAAAGAACAAACGTATCTCAGATACCGTGTAATATATTCGTATTTTTATTTGTATACATTATTATTCAAGTACGTGTTCAGAATATTTATCAAATATTTGAAACAATAAACCGTACACATCTATTGTGTTTCAAGTGCGGGTAGTACGATACTTATTAATTCAGACATACAAGTGTTAATACGATCTCTCTTCCGTTCTCGGATTACCTTAGAGAACAAAATGGCGCATAAATATCGCATTCTCAAATCACCATCTCGTTAATGAAAATATTAATTCGTATTGATTCATAAACAATAATACCACAAAACTTTAACTTTTGTCTGTGACACATTAAAGATTTCATTCACATTGAAGCCGCATCTTTGCCTGTCATACACTAAAGATTTCATGAATAATGGAGCCATATTTTGGCCTGTCACACAATAAAGATTTCATTCATATTGGAGCCATTACTTTGCCTGTCATACACTAAAGATTTCATTCATATCGGAGTCATACTTTTGCTTGTCAAACACTAAAGATTTCATTTACATTGGAGTCACACCTTTGCCTGTCAAACACTAAAGATTTCATTCACATTGGAGTCACACCTTTGCCTGTCAAACACTAAAGATTTAATTTACATTGGAGTCACACCTTTGCCTGTCAAACACTAAAGATTTAATTCACATTGGAGTCACACCTTTGCCTGTCAAACTCTAAAGATTTCATTTACATTGGAGTCACACCTTTGCCTGTCAAACACTAAAGATTTAATTCACATTGGAGTCACACCTTTGCCTGTCAAACTCTAAAGATTTCATTTACATTGGAGTCACACCTTTGCCTGTCAAACACTAAAGATTTAATTCACATTGGAGTCACACTTTTGCCTGTCAAACACTAAAGATTTAATTCACATTGGAGTCACACCTTTGCCTGTCAAACACTAAAGATTTAATTCACATTGGAGTCACACCTTTGCCTGTCAAACTCTAAAGATTTCATTTACATTGGAGTCACACCTTTGCCTGTCAAACACTAAAGATTTAATTCACATTGGAGTCACACCTTTGCCTGTCAAACACTAAAGATTTCATTCACATTGGAGTCACACCTTTGCCTGTCAAACACTAAAGATTTCATTCACATTGGAGTCACACCTTTGCCTGTCAAACACTAAAGATTAAATTCACATTGGAGTCACACCTTTGCCTGTCAAACACTAAAGATTTCATTCACATTGGAGTCACACCTTTGCCTGTCAAACGCTAAAGATTTCATTCACATTGGAGTCACACCTTTGCCTGTCAAACACTCAAGATTTCATTCACATTGGAGTCACACTTTTGCCTGTCAAACACTAAAGATTTAATTCACATTGGAGTCACACCTTTGCCTGTCAAACACTAAAGATTTAATTCACATTGGAGTCACACCTTTGCCTGTCAAACTCTAAAGATTTCATTTACATTGGAGTCACACCTTTGCCTGTCAAACACTAAAGATTTAATTCACATTGGAGTCACACCTTTGCCTGTCAAACACTAAAGATTTAATTCACATTGGAGTCACACCTTTGCCTGTCAAACACTAAAGATTTAATTCACATTGGAGTCACACCTTTGCCTGTCAGACTCTAAAGATTTCATTCATATTGGAACCATAAATTTGCCTGTTAAACACTAAGGATTAAATTCATATGGGATTCATACTTTTGTCTATTAAATACTACACATTTCATTCATACTGGAGCAATTCCTTCTCTCTGCTTACAAAAAGCACGCTGCACGATATACTAATTATACAAAAAAAACTTGAATAACGTGTCAGAAAAAGTGTAACGGAAATGGCGTTTGATATGTGTTAATAATAATGCACGTGCCAGAGCGTCCGTTATCCAGCCTGAGTACCACATTATTATGTGGCACTGTCAAGCGACACTTGTTCAGTTCCCGTGCGAGTACTTATTCCGACTTTAGTTGGTCATCAAACACGTCATTGCTATCGATTTCAAGGCGATTTCGTTTCAGTTGTCTTCAAACGGAAGGCGAAATGTTTCTGACGCGTTGGGTGAACGGATACTGACAGTTTTGGAGCTACAGTTTGTAAAACTATCACATACTTTCGCAAACCGCTCGAGATTATAATTGGTCTTCTTTTGACTTTAGCTCCACCCTCACCTTGTCAATTCCACACTATTGATACAATCACCTGCAATTTAATTGGCCGTCGCTGTTGTCACACGCACGATAGTTGGCTCATTGGACGGCAATAAATTAGTTATGTGTCACGACAGTGAGTGTGACATGTTGAAACTAATTTAGAAACTTCATAAATGATTGTAAATATAGCATCATCTTAATATTATTATTTCCAACTGATATTTTTCAGAGAAATGTTTTGAGAAAACGGTGTACATAATTTTGTCAGTTTAAAATCTGAGGCACTACCTAATGCTGTAGGCGGTGTGCATCAGATGGTGTAAAGCGGGCGTCAAACAAGCGAGGGTCGTGGGAACCCAAGTCTTGATATAATTTCAGTGTTACGCTTTCTGTTGAATGAGCACATCTTAATTAGAGGCCCCGCAGGTTGTAGTTTGTATAACACTAAATGCCGTGTGAAAGGTTTTACTTTGCTATACTTTAACTATCACCATTATTATCTACATATGCAAAACTGAAATTCGACACACTTTGTGTAAATGGTAGAGGTAATTTTCAAATTGCCTACACGCGTCCATGTGATACTCTGCCTACATAGATGGTATAGAACTAATGTCTAAATTTCGCATGAAAACGGACATCATGAACAAACATAAATATGCAGAACAAAATCATTTTTTCTTCGTGCAATTCTGCTGCTCTTGAAACGTTTCAAAATGACCGATACAAGTTTGTTCTGACGAGATTTAAAGAATAATCAACTGTATCGCTTTAAAGTGTTAATTAAACTTTGATAGTTCTCTTCAAATCGCTGTTTGCAATTTCATTTTTTTTTACGATTTGTTTAAATATTCAAAAATCAATGACGGTAGAGATGATCAGTTTATTGTGTCACATCAGTTAATCCTTATATTATTTGTAAGCAAACATTTTCATTCAATGTCTTGAAGACATTCTCATACGTGTGTGAGAGCGAGATACTACTACTAAGAAATATGCTTGAAAAGAAAAACACGGAAGGCCATTTACTTTAATTGCTTCTTTACTCTGTAAACTAAAATATTGTTATTCATAGTGAAATATTAAAATCACCATCGTGTGTTTATAAAACATCTTCTTCGTCATCATGACAACAGCAATAACCATGACGACAGCCGATAACAGGACTGCACGGACCAAAGCAACGTAACAAATGAAGCGTGGCCTATATCATTTGGATTAATCTGAAATGGAGAAATATTTGACTGTTTCGAATATTAAACGTCCATGATATTACAATCTTCGAACTTTATCCGTCTATTTGCCAGTGTGATTTGATTATATCATATTATTTGACCTACTATTTAGCGTATTATCCTTTTTCCATCCCAAATTCATGATACATTACTCCGACAGATATTCCAAGCAATTTCCCCGGATATCGTAAATGATTTCGCGTTTCGATCTAAGTGAATAACGTCATTCCCCGTACCGGGGCCCTCTGCATTGAATTAGACAAATTCCAGTTCCCACGGTCAAAATTTATTTGTTTTATTTTTAGACTTTTTATTTCAGCCACCGTTGACCTCCAGTGCTCAGCAGACGATAAATCTGATATAGAAATGCGGCGATGATATTTCCTGACAAGCTATAACATAACGTGATAATTTACAGACACGTGCTGCTGATAAGATATGTAAACATACCGCATAACGACAAATATGACATCCTATCTTTATATATTGGGATTCCATCACGAGTTTCGAAATCGTGACCTTTTGCTTGGCAACCAGGACACATAAAGGCAAACAATTGGCAGTCATATAACGGGAGTGTAGGAAAGAAAGTTTTATTTCAATATCTTTGAGGTTTTTAATTTTTAAATTTTGTGAGCAAACTCATTCTTTGATTCCTAAAGCGTAAACAACAGTCCATGATTATTATATACGATGATTATAACTTCTTCTGTCGTGTATTGGTGTCATCGATAATATATATAGGATGAAGCCGGGTTGGGACTGGATTAGTGAAGACAAAGAAAGCAACTGTGTTAATATGATGTTTATTTATAAACGCAATTTGAATATAAACAAATAAGACACCATTAAAAACAAAAGATAAAGAAAGTTATAATGTTCGTAACATGGAACTATTAACAACAATTAACTCAATGATGAAACCCTCAAAGGATGATTTCAACGAAAGGGATTTAAAACTAACGTGAATAACGTCTTTTCACTGGATCAACAAATACATGTATGAATTTACAAATATATATAGCTCGTATAACGAGACAGACGTAAATGCCTGTAGTTTTGGTTATATCGTTCATATAACGAGTTACCAAGGTAAAAGCATGTATGTTATGATTGTATCGTTCATGTAACGATTTAGAAATGCAAAGCTGAAATTATGAATTTATGAATTTTTGTCGTATAAATTAGGAGACTCAGATGTAAACGTGAAATTTTGCTCAGATGGCAATAGCAATAATATGGAACACGTAGCGTACATTTGACGTCCAAGATGTATCTTCGGCTCCATCCACTCTAGACAATGGTCAATGAGTCGCAACGTACGGTCCACTCCTCCCTGTCTGTTTAAAGGATCCCTAGAAAGCCCTTACATTCAACACAGACCCGATGGTCGCGAAGCCTTGGTCCCTCGCATTGAGAACACCAGTACACTCTTCCGAACCAACGTCACCAGACACAGCGTATACGTCACAAGAAACCACACAGAGTTCTGCGACTTCACATCACCCAATTATATATAATACATTATACATACATTTAACGCAGCATACACAAAGGCAGCGTACACAAAGGCAGCATACACAAGGTACCATACACACGGCACAAAATACGGCACTACACACGGGCAGCTAAAATTAAAACAACTAAACCGCGTAATACATATGACACGGTTAAGTACTTTTACATTCATATATGTTGCGCATGCGGGCACATGAATTAGTTATCAATGTACATTAAACGTTCAATGCATGCAGCATATAATTAAATTCATTTTGTCTGTTCGGTTACAACAAATAGCTATCTCGAAGCAGACTATAGTATTTCTAATATCATGGCGCTGCATAAACTAGGTATTTACTCTGTATAATTTATAATAAATACTAAAGCATCTGATATATGAAACAATTATGTCATATGAAACGAATAGCGATAAGAATACGATCTTAAATCTATTTTACCTCTTTAGCTGAAAGGTTTTGCATCCTTAAAGCGGACAGCATTCTGACAAGCCTGGATGTAATGTGATGTTGACAAAGAACTTACTCTGCAATATATTCTAGCTGTAACCGATATGCGCAGCTAGGTACTTAGACTTTTAAACTGCAGGTAATTCGCACATGCAGCATGAACTGAGTTTCGCTCAATGTTTCGAAATAACTAGAGCCGATAATTTATAAACCACCATCGGTGACGCTGTACTGTACGCGGCAGCGAAACCCGAGTAAATTTTTGACCCCATATACATATTGATACCAGTCATACACAATTCCGTCACACACACACACACACACACACACACACACACACACACACACACACACACACACACTATATATATATATATATATCATTCCACATCTGGATGAGTTCTAAACAGTGTCACATGATCTATTCTACGTTCTAGATTACAGCCTGACCAATATTATCTGATTTAGTCTAGATGACAGCATTACCAGAATCACATGATTTATTTTATATTACAGCCTGACGAGTCATAATCTATTGTAGATTACAGCCTGACCAGTATCACATAATATATTCAAGATTACAGCCTCACCAGTCATATTCTTTTTTAGGTTATTGCCCGACCAGTCATACTATATTTTAGATTACAGCCTGACCAGTATCTGATAATCTATTCTAGATTAAAATTTGACCTGTATCACATAATCTTTTCTAGATTACAGCCTAACCAGTATTACATAATATATTCTAGATTACAGCCTGATCAGTATCACATAATTTATTCTAGATTACAGACATGCCTGTATCACATAATTTATTCTAGATTACAGCTTGACCTGAATCACATAACATATTCTAGATTACAGCTTGACAGTATCATATAATCTATTCTAGATTACAGCCTGACCAGTAACACATCATATATGCTAGCTTACAGCCTGACCCGTGTCACATGATCTATTCTAGAGTACAACTTGATCGTAGCACATAATTTATTCTAGATTAGGACTAACATGTATCACATGATCAATTCTAGATTAAAGCCTGATAAGTGTCAAATGATCTATTATAGATTACAGCCTGGTCAGCATCACATGATCTGTTCTAGGTTTCAGCTTGACCAGTATCATATGATTAATTCTGGATTACAGCCTGACCAGTATCATATGATTCATTCTAGATTACAGCATGACCAGTATTATTAATTGAAGATTACAGCCAAACCAGTATCACTTAATATGTTCTAGATCATAAAACAAGGTAATCAATATTTTACTGTCATTAAAAATTAAAGATATTTTAGCTGTATTATTATCTTTACATATCAAGATTTACTTTATAAAATAAATTTAAACACTTCCCATGGGCACATTCCCATTGGGTAAATTGTGGATAAGTTAATGTTGGAGGTGGGAATTTAGTAATGTGGACCGCTTTGTTATTTCCTTTTTTATTTCTTTTTATATATATATATATATAGAACTAAGTTAATTTAAATATTTATCCAATTGAATTGTTTCTAAAATTAGGCATCCAGTGGATTTGTTTCCTATATTTCCATATACTTCAATATTTATGTTTCATTTTTCTTATGAATTTTCATTATTTTGATAAGCATTAATGCATATATAATACAGAAGGACAGCAAATCTTAAGCGTGAATTTTCTGCTCTGAAATTAATTTTTTTTAGGATATAAAAATGACAGTATCTGATGAAATGACTCGTATAGCGTTTAACATGAAAGGGAATATGTCGTCATATGTATGTGTTGTCATAGTTGCAGCCCCAGGGATGTGTCTAATGTATGTCGACTTACTAATGTAATAAATGTGAAGTGCCAAATTTCAGTCGATCTATTAATAAACCATTAGGTGGGACCAGATAGCCATTAGTTACATTTATGAGACATGTTGTACCAAACAGAGGGATCTGTGTAGTAGGATGTGACCGTTGTACTAATTAAATGTTGTTTTTTCAGCAGCTGGGCTAACTGCTGGCGACCTTTTAAAGGTTTCATTTCTCACGGAAGGTGTCAGAATTGAGAAAATGCAAAGATTCCCTTACTTAAAACCAAGCATGTCATATTGACCATGATGTAAGCGACTTTTCGAAGAAAGTGGGAGAAAATACATTTGATTTTGATTGGTCACGGTTAAATAAGAGGTGTGTTTTCACACGAAGATCATTAGAACATAATATCGCACTAGCTAAATTATAAGCCAGTTTTGAAAATTTCTCTGTAAAAGAGACAAGTGGTAGAATTAATTAATAAAGGATCCGGATGTTATTTTAGAGAAGTACATCCGTTAAATCATAGTCCAGGGGAAAAAAGCGCCAAACAACGGTTGAGTGACACACCAAAACACACAAAGGTACTGTCACAATTCCATGTATATTATTGATGCAATTTATATGATGTTTGCTTAGTTTACAGGTCTGCATGATTTCGTTTGCTACGTTTGTATAATTGATTTAATTTGATACATTTGTATAATAATGTGTTTTATATTATGAATCGGAAGTTCTTGCATGAATTCATTTGATAAATTTGTATAATATTGTGCTTTTGAAATATGAATTGGAATTCTTACCTTAATTCTTAGTTAAGAATGACCTAGTGTTATTTTATGTCGTACAAACACTATGTTGAATTATGGATAGGGAGTGTTACGTTAATTCTTGAGTTTATCATATTGTTTGAATAATGATTGTGTTTTAAGAATTTAATGTATTACGTTAGTAAGGGGTTACACAAATACATGTGAATTCATCGAATTTTGATTTCATAGATAATTTAGCGACAGTGTATACGATTCAACGCCTCGTTTTATAGCACGTTAATGTATTAGGTCAAGGCAAAACGAATTAAAAATTGGTTTAACTACATTCATTTGAGGACGTACAGTTAATTACTAGCCGTAAAGTTGTTATCGCTGATAGAAATATCTGATTGTTCGAACCAGGAATAATGGAGAGTCTCAACTGTAACCATTGTAACGAGAGACTTAGGTTGTTTTAATTTTCTTTTGAAAGGAAGAAAATAGCTTTTTGGGAAGATCTTGAAGTTACGGGAATAACGACATAAACTTTGGGAAAAGAAATTGGGAGAGACGGAAATTGCAGTGTACGCATGAGACAGTGGACAAGCGGAAACATCCACGAGTGCAGATTATCTAGAGAGAAAGGGATTTCTAGAACGACATTGAATTAAACAGTGAACAAGGATCAAGGGATAGCAGGTTATGAAAATAAAACAAAGCACTGACTTCGATTGTACCACTCGATCCTACGATGATTTTTTAACTATCAGTAATATAAATGCTAATTTGTTTAAATCTATTTCAAATCGTATTGTAATTCGGTGAAAGTTGTATTTCTAAACAGCGTGTATTCCTAATGAAAGGAACTTTCATAATTGTGGGTGTATTTAATTAAATTGTTTATTTATCTTTACGGGGGCTCTGAGTTGTTCGTTCAATATACCTGCTTGAGTTTACCATATCTATTCTCATACTCGAACCGGGCAATTATATCGAGGGCGGTCATCTCTTAGATAACGAGTATCAAAAGGGAGTGGGTTATAGTTATTTATAGTTATTATTATTATATGTTGTACAATACCCCCTGGCAAGTGGGACTTAACACTTACCCTTTGACGGGTGGGGCTTGTACAATACTATACGATAACGCTCATAACCCGCGAGCAACACGACAATAAATATGCAACAAGCCATAAAAAATGAAGTACTATACATAAGTTTTTGACTTGCCCTAGGAATAAAATTTACCGATATGCACATAATTGTAGAAACATGTACAGAATAATTAAGTTACATTTATTCGTAAGGTAGGACCAGAAGAAAAAGGTATTTGTGGAAAAAAATATTTGTATAAAAAGGAAATTGAGAGAGGCAATGCTTTTATTTGTACCGTCTTGATTATTATGGAAAAGAAAATGCTTGGTTGATAACTACAATTGTTAACGTCAATCGCATGAACACTCGAATGACCGCCATAGTCGCATCGTCACAATCCACCGGAAACAGTATGCTACGATCATCTATAACACGTGACTGCGTGTCTGACGATATCCTCTTTTTTTCCAATACAGAAGAACAGTGCAACAATATCGTACACATTATTCAAAATTGTTTTCATTACTGATCGTGTTTGAAACGGACAGTGTGATCTTTTTCTCCATTGAAACAGCCTGAAACGACATGTTGAGTCACAGATTGAATATTATTATGGTCGGATCAGGCCCGCACCTAGGAAATTCTGGACCCCAGGCAGCTGACAGAGTTCGGACCCCTTTCGTGTTTCAAATATGTGCGTATATGTGCCTATCTAGCTCGGGCCCCTGCGAAGTGCCATGGCTGCTGCCCCCCCCCCCCCTCCCTCCTAGGTGCGGGCCTGGTCGGATATTTGCACTACTTACTTTCTAAGAATGATGTGTTTGGATAGCTTGTTTACCAGGTGATAACCAGTATCTGTCGATTTTCATGACAATAGAGGTTCATTTATTTAATCTAAAAGGTTGATATTTAAATCTAGCTTATTAATGAGTGGGTTGCGACATTCATAATTCATGGCGTTTCTCTGCATGGACTCGGCATCTTCACGTTGGACAGCGTTTATGAATATCTATTCTATATTTCCACTATTGTCCGTGTAACGATCTCAACGTTTACTCGTGATCTGGTCTTTGTTATTGTCTGTGTAAGGATCTCAACGTGTACTCGTGTTCTGGTCTTTGTTATTGTCCGTGTAACGATCTCGGCGTTTACTGGTGTTCTGGTCTTTGTTATTGTCCGTGTGTAACGATCTCAAAGTTTATTCGTTTGCTGGTTTTTGCTTGACATATTTGAGGATAACTAGGCATATCACAACCAACGAATCCAGCTGACTTTGAGACACAGAGAAATCTTTTCATTTTTTGCACACAAAAAAAGGCGTGTGTGTGTGACGAAATTTGATTGGCTTGTTCATTTTCGTATATAGTCTACAGCAATGTTACAGCACATGCAAATTCAGGTGAGGCGTGTGTGGGCAAAATTCCCATCGGCTGTCTCTACAGCGACGCCATTATGGGATAATGATGTCGCTGTTGAGAAAGCCGTTATCCCACCCCACCCCCCACCCCGCCCCCTCCACATATCCGTTCGGCTACAGATTAGATAGATCGTTCCATATTGTTGATATAAATAAGCAAATTATATTGGTTTCAAAAAGCGGAGCAATGGAAAATTCAAAGATGTCGGCCACTCAATAATGATAATAAAGAATTCTTTGTATGTTTTACACATACCATTTCCATCCACAGACTGTACGGTCTACACAGACTGTATTTCCATACGCCACAGAAGGCAATGTCTGTTATTATTTGCAAGAACATTTTTGTCACGCAAGCCTCTCATCATAGATTATCGGTAATCAAGACGTTTACCTTCCAAGGAGTATAAAGCAAAATCGCGTCCCGAATCATAACGTAAAAGAAGATTGGGCTGAATGAAAGAACGAGTGACTACATAAATAAATAAATAAATAAATAAATAAATAAATAAAAACTATTATTTTCGTTCTGCACAGAAGTAGATATAAAGAACATTGCACGCAGTTTGTAGAGAATGTAAAATTTATTATACTAAAAAAAATGCATTGATACGTATCGTATTCCAATGCATAGCTCGAGTTTTGTGCTATCAATTAACACACTATACATGTAGGACATCTCACACCGATTTGACGATTTTATTGTAAGTTGGGCGAATCGATGCCTAATAAAGGACCCTTATTCAGTTAACTTTAAACATAATGACGCACACGAATTAAGGCTGGCTTCTTTGTGTGCTTTTCTCACAGTAACTTGGGAGTACGATCGTGTGAGAATGCCAGCAGATCAAGTGACCCGGTCAGATGACAAATGAAAGTGTCGTCTGCAGCACTAAGGCCAGGATATGACTGACAATTGTGCAGACAGACCTTTGACCCGAAGTACTTGACTGGTAATCGATTATTGAATAACGTTAACTAATGTATAACGGTAAAATAGCATAATAAATTAATAAAAAATAAACAAGAGTCAACAGTTTAGTCTTGGCTCTAAATGAAAGATTGGAAAATACTTTATATACCTTTTGGATTTGAACGTATAATTCGGTATATGTTAATTAGCTGTAGGCAGAGAAAAAAACGGACTGACAACATCACAGAATGGACCAGAACAAGTTTTGCGGAGACACAGGCATTGGCATGTGATCGAGACAAGTGGAGGAAACTGGTCAGATGTTCAGAAGAACAGTGCCTCAATGACCACAATAGGTCAAGAGACAGCTGATGACGGTGATGGTGATGATTATTAGCTGAATTATATATTTTTTTTACTAGTCTCAAACGTATCATACTTATCTGGACACGTCATTTTCTTTATAAATTTCCAATACATAGTTTGTATTCTACAATTTCGTACAATGCATATAGTTACATTTGCAAAGGAATATAATGTCATATGTATTTCTCATGCCTTTTAAAAAAGAAAATGTCTAACGTAGATATTGTTAAAACAACTTATATTCCCTTTATTTTGATGTATTATTGATAGGTGAAGCAAACAGCAACATGTTCTAAAATGAACAGCAATCCTTTGGAAAGTGAAGAGACTGAAATGGATAGCATTACCTTTATTATCTATGTAGTCATCGTCATACAGTCATGTAAATGGATAACATTTGTTTTTATTATCTATATAGACATCGTCATACATTCATAAACATGGATAACATTATATTTATTATCAATGTAGTCATCGTCATAGTCATATAAATGGATAACATTATATTTATTATCTATGTAGTCATCGTCATACAGACATATAAATGGATAACATTACCCGTATAATCTATGTAGTCATCGTCATACAGTCATATAAATGGATAACATTACCTTTATTATCTATGTAGTCATCGTCATAGACATAAATCAATAACATTACCTTTATTATCTATGTAGTCATCATCATAAGTCATATAAATGGAGAGCATTACCTTTATTATCTATATAGTCATCGTCATTCAGTCATGTAAATGGATAACATTACCTTTATTATCTATATAGTCATCGTCATTCAGTCATATAAATGGATAACATTATGTTTGCTATCTATATAGTCATCGAGAGCATGAGGTCTCGATGACTAAATACACATCAGCAACCGAAAGACGACAGTTGCTGATGTGTATTTTCTAACCTATTAATAATTATGCCACCGTGAGAAAATCAATGCACCAGATCATGCTGTTTCTTAAAAAAGGTATAAACGTAATAATCATTTAAAGGGAATAATATATTCATGTTTTTCATTCAATTGTTCACACATATATTCGATGTGAAGTTATTGAAGAATAATTGAAATCATCAATTACTTCAAGAAAAGTAGCACTTTACGGTGTGCAAATATGCCGCTGTTTATAAATAAATAAATAAATAAATAAGCAAATAAAATCATGTCAGAAACCTATTATCTCCTAGCTTGAAAGAGAAATATGAACTGGATATTCATATATTTATGCAGGGTCACAATGGTATGAGCATGTTACTTGCGATGGCAGTTATAAATTAAAAAGGTGCACATATATGCATAAAAAAGATGAAGTCACCGCACAGACTGCCATTGGTGACGAAGGAACATATAGGACACACGGTACTAACGATATGGAAAAATTAGAACCAGTCTGGAAATGGGTGAATACATATATATATATATATATATATATATATATATATATATATAGAGAGAGAGAGAGAGAGAGAGAGAGAGAGAGAGAGAGAGAGAGAGAGAGAGAGAGATCTGGTAGATATATAGAAACAAACACTAGCCCTCGTACAGATAAAAAAACAATTTAATCAATTGCATAAGACAATTATCTGAAGTCATTACATTAAAATTATCTCAGCTTTTAGAAACAAATCTTTCGCGATTTACAAAGGAAAGCACAATTGTATTCAAAAAAAAAAAAAAAAAACTGATCTGTTTACTGTTTGATTTAGTTCATCATAGGATCGAGTGAACAATCGAAATCAACGCCTTGTATTATTACATAACCTGTTTTCCGTTTCGCTCGACTCCCACCGTAGCTTTTCAGACGCCTGGATCTCAGTATTAAATACGAAGCACGATTACGTCATATGATTCCACTTTTCCAATTTCCCCGTCTCAGATTGCACTCTGAAGTTCCCGTCTCAGAATTGCACTTGCAAGGCTATTTTCTCCCTTTCTAATAAATATAAATAGAGACAACCTAAATTTCCTGTTATTTATGATACTGGGAATTTTACATAATCCCTACTCGTTATCAGATATTTCTATCAGTGCTACACAGATGCTAAGACTATCAATCGACTTCTCGTGTCCTATAATGACCCTAGTTAGTCAAATGGCTAATTTGTCATGCATAGACATCACTCAATAATACAGAACACACGAGACCTAGCGGTTCTGAGGCCGCCACAAGTTACAGAGCTAATCAGTTACGTCAAGGGCCCGGCGACGTGGAACGACTTGCCCATTGAAATTAGACACAAAGACACAGTGGTCCCTTTTAAGAGTGCTCTTAAGACTCACCTGTTTCGACTGCAGGGACAAACTTAGCGACCTAATGATGTTTTGTATCTGATATGTTTTCAGGATGTTTTTATGTTTTCCAATTTCATTGTTTTTGTCATTTGTTGTTCTGTAGTGTAGTCATATCATTATTGATGGTGTAAAGCGCTTAGAGCTTCGAAAGATTAATTGCTACACAAAGTCCTCATTATTATTATTGTTATTATTATTATTTTTATTATTGTTATTATTATTATTAAATATGGCATCAAAACATTACATGGAATTGTCACTTCCTTTGCTGCAAACGTCGATCCTAAACAGTTCGTCTGATTGCTTGGACAATACTTTTTTTTACGAGCGAATTTCCTGCAAATTCCTCAGAGTCTTCACTGGGTTTATATTTTTTTTCTTGAATAAAAGCTTAGACTGATTAAAATTTCTGAAGAAGTGATACAAAACCTAGGAAATTTTGGGTGAGACCACGCCCATTAACTGGCGTAAACAACCAGTCAAATTTCTCGGTTCCTTCCTCAGTGGCGCCAAAAATCGGGATCAGCTTGACCTGGTAGTTGATAATTCCCGAGTTTCTGCAACTTTTCAATTGTGACACCTTTATCCTGAAAATACGTTTACTGTGCCCCTAATAGTACGTCTGATTGCTGTCCAAAAGTTGTTATAATTAGGATAGCATCCCCCCACCTCGAAATGACATTCCGACATGGCAGTATGACGATTGATTCGCATCCATTCTCTAGAGATCTAATTAATGGTTTTCTGGTCTCAATTAATTGTTTCAAGATAGATCCCTAGAAATTTGCTCTTTCAGACCTAGTATGGCCCGTTTTCCACAGTTCGTGAAGCTAATGAATCCACATGGACTGATGTTGTATCCAACTGAGAGTCCAAAACTGGTAAACGGTAGCTTTGAAAGCGAGTCGATGGAATTTAGTAGAAGCTGCGTGAATGGGGATATGATAATGCACATCTTGCAAGTGTACATTAATTGCGTATTCTTCCCTGTAGTGGTGTTTCCATCTTTAAGCAAGAGGCGCGAAGGTACTAATTGAGTGCGCTTAAGATGAGGACAGAGCAAAGAGTGCCACGTTTGTAGCTCAGGTAACCCTGCACAAAGGAGGAAATGCGCTGAAAGTGATTCTAAGTCCCTCATATACCAATTGGAAAGTCTATAATTAGTCATGGCTTATCCTGTCTCGCTCGGCAGCTAATGATTTGAGCCTTCTCCAACCAGGATATGTGATTCAAGCATTGTGAAGCTGATGTCATTCGTTGACAAAGGCGGGCTTTTGTGAATAGAAACACCATCAAAAACGATCGCATTCTTTTCTACCTTTCCTTCATTTTTGGTCCGGTGAAAATTGATTTTCGACGGTTTCCGATTCGGAAGGACTTGTTCCATATAACTAGTGTCCTAGTATTGTCTCTTTGATTTCTTATTGATCACCTTGCAAATGCTTCTGCTGTAGCTGTGACTGTCTAACGAATCTTGAAGGAAGAGAGGACTTTTATTTCTTTCCGTCAGTTGTAATTTCATAGCTGCTATTCTTGCATTGGTCAGTGTATGATGGAAGTTCTGTTAAAGAGGTGGTTCATTCTGGTAACATACTCCTATGCATTACCTGTACGACTGCTCGCTTACATGGATTCATATAGAGCACTGTGAGAATGCTGACTCAGATGGAGTCATATAGATCGCTGAGAGAATGCTCACTAAGGTGGATTTGTATAGATCACTGTGCGAATACTCCCTCAGATGGAGTCTTATGGATCACCTTGAGAAAGTTCAATCAGATGGAATCCAATAGATCACTTCAAGAATGCTCACTCAGATGGAGTCATATAGATCACTTCGAGAATGTTCACTCAGATGGAGTCATATAGATCGCTGAGAGAATGCTCACTTACATGGATTCATATAGAGCACTTTGAGAATACTCAGATGGAATCGACTAGATCACTGTGAGAATGCTGACTCAGATGGAGTCATATAGATCGCTGAGAGAATGCTCACTAAGATGGATTTGTATAGATCACTGTGCGAATGCTCCCTCAGATGGAGTCTTATGGATCACCTTGAGAAAGTTCAAGCAGATGGAATCCAATAGATCACAGTGAGAATGCTCACTCAGAATGGGTCAAATAGATCGCTGAGAGAATGCTCACTCAGATGGAATCCAATAGATCACTGCGAGAATGCTGACTCAGATGAAGTCCTATAGATTGCTGACTAAGATGGAATTGTATGAATCACTGTGAGAATGCTCACTCAGATGGAGTCACAGAGCTCACTGTGGGAATGTGTAGGTGTAGAATTTTCATCAAGGGGCGATAGATATAACCCTGAAGGAATGCACTTATTTCCATTACATACAACTTATACTGGACTAAGGTGTGTTCGAAATCATTGTTAGGAATGTCCAAGCTTTTGATATGTTTACTATGATTACCACAGATTTATTACTTAAATCATTATAATGTATCAAAACTCTTCTCCATAAACATATGAATGAAAGATAGAAAGAACAAAGAAATCAGTTTGCTAAACAATTCATCCTAGCCCACAACACATATTTGTATTGGTACAATAATATTTATTTTGTAGACACTGACAATACTATCATAATACATTGTATCAAAATTGCTCAGTTCTTATATACACATGTTGGACTTATAAATGTTTATGTGAATAGGGTGGAATGTTTCAATAAGGAGGCACGAAATGCATCTTAGACGAGTGCTTGTGAAATGTACAGTATCATCGATAGGGATGTTTCCTTGTGAAATGTTGTACAGCATCATCGACAGGGATGATTGTTTGTGAAATGGTATTCAATATCATCGATGGGGATGGATGATTGTTTGTGAAATGTATAGTATCAGTTTTGGACTTGCAAAATAAATTTGAAGGGCTTTAAAAGTCTTGAAATTCCTCAAAATATCCTCAAGTTATGAAAAAGCCATGATAAGTTTGAGTATGGAGCTTAAGAAAATAATAATTTTTAATTTCAAAGAACGAAAAACCCAGATTAAGTCAATTTGTTTTGAACATGACAGAATTATAATAGATAAACAGTCCTATAGTGATCTTAAGTTTTGTGTAATTGCCCTTGTCAAGTTTGGGAAAGGTCATGTTATGCTTGTTAATCCATTCCATAAATTTCCATCTTTCATCACATTGTTTTGTGTCATCATTTGATCCAAAGATCCATTTAGGTATATCTTACTACACACCTGTGTTAATAAAAGCATAAGCGATTTTTATTTTTTAGCATGTCATGACATCTTCTGTCAAAAAGTTTATTGGCATTTATTTTAAAGGTTGAATGGAGGATGCTCTGTAATGCAATATTTAGTGCACCAACAAAGTCTTCTGTCTTTGCTCTGATTTTTATTAAAAAATGACCCTCATAAGTATCAACTTCACTATGCATTACTTCCCTTAGTTTATCTGGAAAGGTTTATATTCCTAAAGTTTCATTTTTCTCTAATTTGTAATGTTTATTTCTTTATTATAATTTACTTTGAATAACACAAGTGTAGACACTATTGTGTTCATGTGCCATTAAACACTTAATAGATACATGTAAACTTTACCTTATTTACATTTACTATTATCCTTAATTGTCTCAACATAATTTAGTATTCAGTGCTAAAACACAAACTGGATTGTCTGATGCCCAGGGTTTCCTACAATAGACCACCATGCATGTTTTCTAAGTAAATTATTAAAACTGCTTTAAGGATCCTTCATAATTTGTTCAGTTTTAACATGTAGTACATCAAAAGCTCAATAGATGTGTTCTGGTTCCTGTGCCATTGTGTGGCATTTAGACTAACCAAAGTAATTAGTAATTATGAAATCCCTCATATGTATGTTTTACAATAAATCCAGCATGAATCATTTAAGTTTTATCCTCTGTATAACTTGTGCAAATAAACATCAGTATTATGGATGCTTTGATTAATGATGAAATTTTTATCGCCTAGTATAAGGCAAACCTATTATTAAACTTTGATAGTATATGGCAATAAATTATGCAGAAACTGAAAACTGAAAGGAACTTTTTCAATTTTTAGGTTTCTATTAAGAGCTAATCATGGAATCTAAAATTGGAAGTCATCCAAATATGGAGAAAATTGGAACATGTTCATAATGAGATCAAACCAAGAAAAAACCACTTTGTCTCAGCTAAAATCAATTATTAATAGACATCTCCTTAATTTGTGAAAAGAGTACTATGTCTATCATGTCTATTACAAAATAGTATGTAGCTTGTCTACTATTCTAAGTCCATTTATATGGTGTCGGCATTTAGTAAAGGTATTGAGGTGTTTAGCTTTTTCCTGTGTGCATCTGTGGTGCATTTCAATGCATTAGGGATAAGGATTACTCTTTGAGATTAAAGATTAAATTGATAAAGGACATTTAATTTGTTTTCTTCTCCCATGGGTCATTGGTTTATACCTTGGTTTTTTGTTGGTTGTTTCTATCTGCATCAGACCGAGGCTCGAACCCATGACCTCCCGCTTCTGCAGCGGATGCTATAATCACTAGGCCACCGGATCGGTTTAGTTTCTTTGCTGTCTGTGCTCAGACATGTTTAGATAGACTGAATCAAACTTTTATAAATCCTTATTTGATTTGAGCTGTATTTATACAGCTATATTTAGGCAGCATGTAAAGGATGATCATTAACAATTAATAAATAAAAACCAAATTTATGCTTTGTTCTGAGTCAGGTAAAGCTCTTATGATGTGACCTATGAAGAAAACTTAAATATCCCTAAACCATGCATTTTTGTATGTGAAAATATGTGTATATTCATAATAGTTTCACTCTGAACCATCATTTATTCTGATTTTAGAATGACATTTATGTGCAATATGATGGTGAATAATTATTACTTAAGTATGGTTATGTGGGCTTATGAAGAAAGCAAATGTGTTATCTCCCCTAATGTGTTATCTCCATTATAATCCTGACAAAAATGCACATTAGTTGCCATCTCATGTGTATATTTATGAGGTAGTCATGCATATAATTGGCTATAATTACTACCTATCAAGGTTCTGCATGTCTGATTTATTTTGAAACTTGGAATAAAACATTTTATCATATGAATGGATAAGCTCATCAACACTTTAGTGACATGCTATAATCAGATATTTGGTTAATGGCTATCTTCTGACCCGATCATGTACTTTATTCAGATGAGTGGTCAATTGGTTTCAAATCAAACAAGCTATATTAACATTAGCTGTGAAGTTGGTTGCTGAAAAATGATGTTAAACCCAAACAACCAATAATACAAATACTCTCTAACTGGGAATAGTTTTTTTTTAATGGTATCTTCTGTTGTACACTAATTAATTTTGACCATGTTTCCATATAGAATCACAAACTTAATTATTTTTGTAGTTCTCAACATGTTTCCGCTTAACAATTAGATACATCTAAAAGTAAGAAAGTAATCTAAATTGTGTCGGCAATCACATCAGGTCTCTTTTTCCAAAGGACAGTGCAAGATAGAAAATATTAAGCAAAATTTATTATAAAGATTATTAACAATCTACGACACATCAGTAGCTCATTAATATTTGGACCGTACTGGTAATGGAATATTCAATTATATATATATCACATGTAAATAGGTATTGATGAAATATGATGATAATTGTATAAATCAAATGTACATTGGTACTAAATAGATAAGATAATGGAAAAATCAATTGTATTTATATGAAGTGCATATACTGTATTCTAAACTGATATATGATAATGGAAAAATCAATTGTATCTATATAATTAATGTACATACTGTATACTAAATGGATATACAATAATGGAAAATCAATTGTATACTACTGTGTCCATATGATAATGATAATCCATATGATATCCGTATACTACTGTGTCCATATGATAATGATAATCCATGATATCCGTATACTACTGTATCCATATGATAATGATAATCCATATGATATCCATATACTACTGTATCCATATGATAATGATAATCCATATGATATCCGTATACTACTATATCCATATGATAATGATAATCCATATGATATCCATATAATACTGTATCCATATAATAATGATAATCCATATGATATCCGTATACTACTGTATCTATATGATAATGATAATCCATATGATATCAGTATACTACTGTATCTATATGATAATGATAATCCATATGATACCCGTATACTACTGTGTCCATATGATAATGGAAAAATCAATTGTATCTTTATAATGTTGTTGTTGTTGTTGCAGAGCTTAATGCCATTTTTCAGCACATGATATGCTATACATGGCAGCTAGTATTATTGGTGGAGGAAGAACCCGGGAAAACCCCTGGAAAGAACCACAGATCTACGAGAAGCTACTGGCAAGCTTTCTCACATAACTACATTAGTCAAATCTTAGACTCGAAACCACGCATACAGAGGTGAGATGGCAGTGATCGTAACGGAGAGCGCTTTAGACCACTTCTATATAATGTACATAAACTGTATACTGAATGGATATGATTGTAATGGTAATCGAAAAACCCAACCATACCTATATCATGTACACATGTACTGAAGGAATATGATCATACTGGTAATGAAAAATTCAAATTGTTACAGTATCTTTGTCATGTAAATAGGTAATGAAGGATTACATCTCTACTGGTAATGGAAAATTCAAATTGTTACAGTATCTTTGTCAAGTAAATAGGTAATCAAGGATTAAATCTGTACTGGTAATGGAAAATTCAAATTGTTACAGTATCTTTGTCATGTAAATAGGTAATGAAGGGTTAAGTCTGTATTGGAAATAGAAATATTCAATTTTATCTGTATCATGTATATATGCATTAAAGCTCTTTTACTGTACTGGTAATGTAAACATCTGTATTATGAAAACATGTACATGTACTGATAATATGTGACTGTACATGTAAGGACAAATCTAATTTGTATCTATATCATTTATATAGGTAATAGTTTGATGACTATAATGGAAAAATCCATTCATATCATGTATGTATGTGATAAGGTGATTTGACTGTACTTGTAATGGAAACCTCAATTTATAAAATGTATATACATACATACATGCACATACAATCATGGACACATACATTTACATGCATTCATGCATAGTACATACATACATACATACATACATACATACATACATACATACATACATACATACATACATACATACATACAGACATACATACATGATTCCCAGAATAATACCCAAACAGGAACCAATTGCAAATCATTATAACTATATACATAGATATATAGATACATACATCCATACATGCATGCATACATACATTTGCATATGTACATAGATGTTTTACATACATGTACAAAATTACATACAAGCACATAGATACATGCATGTAAGCATACATACATACATACATACATACATACGTACATGATTCCCAGAATAATACCCAAACAGGAACCAATTGCAAATCATTATAACTATATACATAGATATATAGATACATACATCCATACATGCATGCATACATACATTTGCATATGTACATAGATGTTTTACATACATGTACATAATTACATACAAGCACATAGATACATGCATGTAAGCATACATACATACATACATACATACATACATACATACATACATACATACATACATACATACATACATACATACATACATCATTCAGGGTGATAGGAAGAGCACTAGGATGGCTGTATGCCTAATTCATACATAACTTGCTGAAAAATAAAATGTGACTCTTAATCAGATTGGACATATTAAAAAGGGAAACATATGCGTAAAACTTTAAATAAACTGTTAAGTTTCATTTTCTTTTGAAGCTGAAGCTCATGGTTCATCTGGTCTTTTAACTGGAATTGTTTTAATGTTTCTATAAAACTCAGATAAGAGATTTACTATTCAAGCCCAGAGAATATTTATGCAAATTAATTTACTCCAAATACTGAATCATATTTTTGAGTTGTTGCTTTGCTTTGAACATATCTGGCAAGCTCAATCAACCTGTCATTTCTCATTGCCTATAACTTCTCCTTGGTAAGATTGGGAGAAAAAGAGGTAACTACATTAACAAATTTAGTGAGATTGTTAATATTTGGTGGTTTCACTACAGATTTATCAAATATCTCAATTAATTCATAATACAAAGGACAATGGCAATTTTTAAAAAATCAGATTGTAATGCCTTTTCATTAAATAGCTCTAAAATGTTTTAAAAAAATTCACATTTTCAATGAGCCAATGATTTGCGGCAGCAGTCATGAACTAAGTAACATAAATAAGCAGAACCAAGACGTGTTGTAAAATTCAAGAAAAAATTGATTCTCTACAATACAAAATTAAAATTTAAAAGGGCCTTACAATCTTGTGAATTAAGTCGTAAAGGTTATATCACAAGGTCAAAAGTGTAGACTACTCAAAATGATTTCAATGTTCTGCTGTACCAACAGTTTTGAACGAGCTTATGAACCAATAGTCTTGTAATGTCCCAATGATAGAATCCAAAATGAAATCATAATAATCCCAAAAAGTATCATTTTACTCCAAAATATCAATGGGCACCTTGAACTTCCAAATAATATTTTGAATAAATGATTCCTCTCAAAATACATTTGAATACGGGAGTACATTATTCCACATAGTGAACTTAAAACGGGATGATTAAATTTGTTTAGCTCCACAGTATATAATAATGTAGGACTCAATAAACTAAGTAATCTTCCAAACATTCTCAAGTTTGTAAACGGGATAGACCTTGACCTCAAATGGCAGTAAAATATATTTGCAACTTAGAAACATGTAAAACTCCGGTACACACAAGAGCTATATCTTCAATCATGGAAAAGGACGAATCACACAAAAGAATTTTAAATTATATAACAATATAATTGTAGGTAGTGAAGCATTTTGAGTCTTACTTGTTAGTATAGTTGTTATATAAGCTATGACTGTGTGTGCTGCAATTTTTGGTTGGCGATTTAATTGAATCTATCTTATTTTATGACGGTTTGTGTTAGGATTTATGACATATCAACACTGTAATGGCTATATGGTTCTGATTTAAATAAAAGTTATACAAATGTAAATATAAGAACTTAACAAAAAATTGTCTGATGATTTCAAATAATATTAAACATGAAATACATTGTAATGGCTATATGATTCTAATTTAAATAAAAGTTCTACAAATGTATTAAATAAAGGAACTGAACAAAAATTGTCTGATGATTTCAAATAATATTAAACATGAAATACATTGTAATGGCTATATGATTCTAATTTAAATAAAAGTTATATAAATGTAAATATTAGAACTAAGAAAAATTGTCTATTGATAATCACTTTCAAATAAACTTATTCGACATACAGCAAGGTAAATCACACAACTGTTGCAATTCTGTACAATCTTTATACAGTAAAAAATAATAATCTTGAAAAAATAACCTTTAAAAGTCATGAATTCTTTTATAAACTGCATTCCTTTAAGACAAAGGATGTCTACTGGTATAGAATCACAATTTATGGTATAACCTGCATTCCTTCAAGAAAACAAAGTATATTGTCCAATGTCCTAGAATCACAATTTATTTTATAAACTGCATTCCTTCAAGAAGAAAAATAATTCTGTCTGATGGAATTTCAGAAAAAAATTCCTTGAGTTCACATCAAAAGACAAATATTGGATTTTTTGGTTGCAGATGTCTCTGATCTTCTCTTTGGTTCTGGAGCTCTTGGATCTAAGAAAATACAAATTTTATATTTTGGCATAAAAAATAATCACTTAAAAGGATGTTCTAAAGGCAGATGGTGAAATATGTTAAATGTATATATATTTAACTTTCTGATGGAACTATTGTTTTATTCAAATATTCTTGAAAGCTGTGCTTATTGATCTATACTGAGTAATATATGGATGCATGTCATCAATACGAACACCAGATGGATTCATGAGGTGAATACTGAGCACATATGGATGACTGTGGTCAATAATGGTAAATAAATGGATACTTGATCAATACCAATTACATATGGACGTCTTTAGTCAATGCTGAGTAGACATGGATAAATGTGATCAACATGGAATACACAAGGATACAAGTGGTCAATTTTATCCAGATATGGATGCATGTTGTCAATATTTAGGATGATGGATTGATGTATGTAGTCAATACTGAGTGCACATGGAAGTACATAATCAATATTAAGTACATACATGTGATCCATTCTGATTATTTATGAATGCATATGGTCATTAATTACAACATATTGATACATGTGGTCAACACTGAACACAAATGAATTCATGAAAAATTACATAGTTCTTACATTAAACATGCTTTAGTGAGAACTTGTGTGATATGAAATCTTAGAAAATAAATTAAAAAGAAACATTGGTAGATTGTTGAGGATCATTTATAAATTGATTAAAGTGTTTGACAGGTATATTATTGTTATTTTCATTATTAATTATGATAGCAACAGTAATTAATGAATCATGGTAGGGTAATCACAAGGGATATAAAATGACTGATTGCCTAAGAATTAAAAAAAAAAATGTACCACTTCAAGCAAGAGTCACAAGGTTCTGACTTCTGGTCTTTCAGCAAGATTAACAGAATGGTAAATTATATATAGATGCACTGAGTTTAACTGTCCTGTGTGTGAAATTGAGTGTACATAAATGGTTAATTATACATATGCCACGTGCCTAATTGTCCTGTATGTCAGCAGAATTACAGGGTGATATATATATATATATATATATATATATATATATATATATATATATATATATATATATATATATATATATATATACACACACACACACACACATACATACATACATACATACATGTACTGTATTTTGTTACGTGCTTAGGCTTGAATAAACAGTAACATAAAAAGAGTGAAAATAACAAGCTTGCAAAAACTTACTAAACAATTTATTGAGCACAAATATTTTCTAGAAAAGAAAAAGAAATTATGGTTTTAAGAATCAATTCCAAAATTATTCCAAAAATAATTCAAAATATTATCCACTAGAGAAATTTCAAAAGTCCTGGTAATAAAATGTCCAAATAATTCCAAGTTCAAATCTTAGTGAAGTATCCAAGATGGAAGACGATGTCATGTGATGAAGTCAGTTCTTGCTAATATAATTTAATGAGCATACTTACTTTCCAGATAAATAACGAAATAAATCCTCTTGATCCAAACGAATTGAAATAATTTCCAATACAAGGTAATTTAAAATAACTAAAAACGACACAACATAATATTCTAACAGCCTAAGTTCTACTAAATAGTTCGCTCCAAAATATAATTTATATACCTGTTTTACATAAACAAAAAAGGGGTCACATGATCTTCTGGAATCTTTTAGAACAAATTTACATTAAAAAAAATCACGTACACACCATATGACCCAACTAAAGATAGATGTTTATAACAAAGCTCCATAATGTCCTTGGAACCAACCAATCATTTTGAAAGCTTGTTTACAATTCTGAAGCCAGATCAGAAATGAGGTCAACACCTGGTGTTTATTCTTAAGAGTACATGTCATCCCACTTTCTAAAAATAATATCTCCCAATGAATGATCTTAAACTTAAAATGTCAAATTTTAATCTGACAAACAATTAAAATAAAAAATAAATGACCCAAATCGAATACACGCAACAGTTTAATTGTCTTTGATATCAGCAATTATACTTTAACGGTGATTCATATACCATTACTGTTTAATTTTATTGGATGGTGATTTAAAAACCTGTATTATGTTTAACCATGTTAGATGCCAGAACACATACGAGAATGGTGATTTATACACTTGTATTGTGCTAAACCATATTGCATGTCTGGTTAGTTCAGATACATTATTGCTTTAACATGTTGAATTCCACTGAATTAATCATGATTTACACATCTGTATTTAGTTTAATTGCCTTGTATGACAGAATGACTACATGACTGGCGATTAATACAATGGTACTGCATTTTATTTTCCTGTATGTCACTGCAAGTAATAGTGATTGAAACACTTTCATTGCGCTTGATTGCCTTCCACATCAATATGAATACATGAACTATGATTAAAACACCTGCATTATATTTAACTAACATCTATGTCTGTGCAGGTAATGTTGATTTATACACCTGTGTTGTGTATAATTGTCTTGCATGTCAGTATGAGTACATAAATAGTGATCTACATATTACCTGTCTAGTGTATAATTGTCTTGCATGTCAGCATGAGTACATGAATGGTGATCTACATATTACCTGTCTAGTGTATACTTGTCTTGCATGTCAGCATGAGTACTTGAATAGTGATCTACATATTACCTGTCTAGTGTATAATTGTCTTGCATGTCAGCATGAGTACATGAATGGTGATTTATACACCTGACTTGAGTATAATTGTCATGCATGTCAGTATGAATAGTACATAAATAGTGATTTACACATTACCTATCTAGTGTATAATTGTCATGCATGTCAGCACGAGTACATGAATGGTGAATGATTTACATATTACCTGTCTAGTGTATAATTGTCTTGAATGTCAGTTTGAGTACATCAATTGTGATTGATATACCTGTCTAGTCTATAATTGTCTTGCATGTCAGCGTGAGTACATGAGTGGTGATTTATACACGCTGCCATGTGTTTGTCATTTATCCTTTTTCTCAATACAAATAATGGTGTTATTTACACCTGTATTATGTTTAACTGTCTGGAATGTCAGTGCCAGTAATAGAGATTTATGCCCCGGCATTTCTTTGATTGTCCTGAATGGTGGCGTTACAAGAGCAAAGTTGAGTCTGAATGGTTTCAACCAACAAGTTCCAATAACTCTGACCTTGACCTAATACAAATGGAGTCCATTCTCGCCTGAAGGACATGCTACCTACGCTTTTCTAAATATAAATTTCCAGGTTTTTTCCATGAACAAATTACCATTTTCAAGGTTTACACATAACCATTACTGAAATGGAATAGAAGAAAATTTTTGATTAAAAAACATGCATTTTCCAAATCTGAAGACTTTCCTCTTTCAAGACTCTCCAAAACCATTTCTTTCAGAAAAGATGATCCATGTACAAAACCACAAAATAAGTCACATAAAATAAATCTGAATATACTCCGATATATTGGCATTTAAATCCATTTCAATGTACATAATATAATTTAAACTTTGCTGACCTGCATTATTTTGCTACATGGAAACAACATAATGAGCATTTTTTTGTTTCCTTTCCAACCTTCAATCTAAAGAATTCTAAAGCAATATATGTGCATGTTATACAAAGTAAACTTTTCCCATCACAGTATAAAAACCAATAATTACAAAGCATTAGAATCTTATCTTGTAACGAAACAAATTTAACCCTGAATTTATGTGTGCCAATAAAGTTTCAAACCAGATTTTTCAAAAAACCTAACCTCCTTAAGATGATTTGGTTAAAAAAATTCCATCATTTTAAGACATTTACAAAAGGGTTGATTTAAAGTTTGATAAAAGACTTTCAAAATCAAATATTATTGCATAAACAAGGATTGAATTTCTGAAAAATCAACTTCTTATAGTTCAATAAACCAGTCCTCAAACCTGTATTGATACATGGGCTCTAATCATTTCTTAATATACAAGAAAAAGATTGACACTTTCCAATTTCTCCTGCATTCTATTTAAGATCTGACACCAATGTGTCAAGCTACATGTCACTGTATAAATGTTTTGCACCAAAGTTCAGCTCAGAGATTCAAGCTTTTTCTCCAAATAGTCCAACCCAATTTTTCACATTTAGGATGGAGTGTGGGTTCAGGGCAATTACATATGAAAAATCGTGAATTTGCTGCCATTGTAAGATTGCTTACCAGTGGCCCTAGCAAATTTAAACTGTTATATCAACTTCTACTTGGATGAATACGATAGGAATATTTTTAAAAAAAAATAAAAATGGCAAGTATTATAATCATTATGTCTTTAATCTGCTGACAGACTAGACAAAACACGGCATAGATAAAACCTGACCCAATACTTGCCATCTGCCTTAATAGTGACATGATTTCAAAAATCTTAAACAAGGACATCGGAAATCCAATAGTCACGTGATTTGAAAATGATGGTTATGAGATTATGTGTGCTCGTGCGACTGGCAATCAAAATCGCTAGTACTAGCTCAATATTTATCAACACATTAGTTTTATCATATTTCAGCAGATTAAAGACATAACAATTTTAATACTTGTAATTTCTGAGAAAATAAATAGCTTTCATACCAACTACATGCAGGTATAAGTTGATTTAACTATGTTTAAGTTTGCTAGCCCATCTGCCAAGTAGTTATGCTTAAATGCCATCATGTTGACCTCTTTTGATGTAAGGCTGGATTTCATACCTTCTATAGATAAAAAAATAGATCAAAACCATTTGGTGGTCAGCAACCGAACAATTCCTTGGTGTTTGCGAGTAAGAATGAACAAGACGGAACTCCAGACTGGAATATAGTTTCCCAACTATCTGGGTCTTACCAAATTGAACAAATCAATATTTAATTACAGCATAGAATAAAATCCATTATGGGAAGAGAATAAAAAAATTCGCTATAACAGTTCATGAACCAACACTATCATCCGTGATTGAGATAAGCTCACCCGGATATGCCATAGACATCTATCAGAGTTCTATAAGAACCGTGCTAGGATGGCCTGAAATCCTACCTTGGACATCCTTACAAATACCCAAACCTAAAAGATCTGATTATGTCAAAGACAATAAATCATATCATGATATCTCAGTTGCAAGCACTCATATTTATTATATGCAATTTTTAACAAATGCTCTTAAGTACAAATTTTGGGATTGGAGTTTGTATATTGATAATCAGGGATTTTTTCCAGTTCATGAAGAGATCCCGGAAATTTTTTGATTCTTTTCATGAACTAAATAAAGAGAATCTAAATAAATTGAAACGAGTTTGCAAGATTATATTATCGATTTATCGTTGAAAACCTAATTATCAAATATATGGAAATACTAAATCAAATCACATATGATATGGAGCTATTTAACTTACGATTTATTCAAGCTGTATTAAATGCCAAATATGGTTCTGAGAAATAGAATTTGCAAAGAAGTATAAAATACATGTAGAAGATATTCCAGCATTTAAGCTTTACAAATATAATGTAGTAGAAGAATTAAAAAAAAATCAACTAATGATCTCCTCGATGAGTATTTCCCACAAATACTCGCAGCATGGTAAAAAATAACACAACCACAGGCAACCATCCTCTAACATAATAATGATCCAGACAATGGTGGACAGCATATTGCTCCTCAAAATGTGAATATATCCTCGGTGATTGCAGTAAATCTAGTATGTGACGCTATCGATGGAAGTTACCAAATAAATCTCAAAAAATCAAATCAAGCCCAGCAGGAAAATATTTTATATTCATTTGCACCAACGGCTCCACCCCGATTTTTCATAATTAAAGATCCAACTAATCCGCTCTATATGCGACTTCATAATGATTCATTAACGAGAATTAATTTTAAACTCACTGACCAGTCCAATAATTTGATTGATTTACGAGGAGAGATTTTACAAATTAGTCTGTATGTGAAATGTTAAAGAGTTTTACCATAACAGTTTTGATTTGTCTCCATAGCTTTCAAACTAGGTCTATTAATTCTCTCTGGAGACTCTGTAGCTGCTTTTTTTGGTCTGAATTAGTTTTGGTTTGTTTGAATTAGTTTCGGCTTGTCTGAAATAGTTTTGGTTTGTCTGAATTAGTTTCGGTCTCCGTAGAGGCCTTATTTTTGTTTGAAAACTTGGTCTGTCCACCATCTTTGCTGCTCTAGCTCAAATAATTTACAACATATATATTTTGAGAATGACTATAATGATCATAGCCAGTCTGATTCAGAGACATTGCAAAGGATTACTCGGCTACACAGCCAGATTCATAAAGCAAAAAGGAAAATGGATGCAGAGACATAGCATAATATTACTTAACCACACAGCCAGGCACATAATACAAGAATACTTAGATTAATTGGCAACACAGTCAGGTAAGCTAGCAAAGAGGCACAAGTTGGCACAATATTACTGGCTTGGCTAACTGATCTCGCTTTGTGAATGTAAAATCACACAGACATATGTTAACTGTACAGCAAAAGTAAAGGTTTGGTGCATTATAATTGGTAGATATATGACATGACCTTCTCTGCATAATCATAGTCAGCATTCTTGCTGGATCTCTCCTTGGCCATATTCACTATAAAGAAACTGTTGATAGCTAATCCTTAAAGTATATAAAATCATTCGAAATTACAAGGTGAAGTAGTGATGTACAAAATAAGTCATCTATACCTGGATGCTTTCTCTCAAATTTTGGTCAAATGTCTGTTGAGCAGTTTTTGAAGGAATGATGACTATACATTTTAGGTGGATTGGCATCAGTGAAACAAATCTGACTGACCTTCATATCAGTACAATTTCTGTCAATTTAATTATATCATTTTGAGTGCAGTTTCTTTTCATTAGATCATGTCATATGATGGTTTTCTGTTCAGTAACTGAGGACATGGTTTAGGGCTGATCAGCATTACAAATCAGAAAGAGTTTCATTCATCTTGAATAAAATTTAGTCAAATTCACACGAGATGTTTCTGAGAAGGTGTTTAATGGGTTTCTATTAATAGTAATGTTTATTGTGTATTGGAATCGTTTGAACAAATCTATAAAAAAAACTTCATGCTGGATTATTTTATTCTAATCCGATCAAATTCGTTAAAGGCATTCTGTGAACTTGTGTATAGCAGTTGTGAATTAGGGATGCATGAAAGATGAAAGTGTACCATAAGCACACTTGGCATTACTATTAGATGAGCTAAAAAGTAACCTGTACCCTGGTGCTTTTGTTTCATTTCTGCAGCAACTTTTTCCTCCCCCTTTTCCAACATATTTTTAAGATCTTCTTGCTTGGCCAGGATAAGACATTCTTTAAACTTTTCATAGGTATCTTGGTCTCTTTGCTTAAGCTGGTCTATGAGGTGTGATATTTTGTGAGTTGTGTTTGCCTCTTCCTGTAATGCAAAATTAGGGAACTTAAACGATGTTGTCTGATGATGACAGTGCTAAATGATGTGGTCTGATGATGTTCTCTGCTCTTGTAACATCATCACACAAGCAAATAGTGTTATGAGCTCTGATATGTCTGATGTTTTCTGCAACTATGGAATCATAAAAAGAAACTGTGTTAAATTATATGATGTCACAGCGTGTTAAATCATGCAACGTCATATGGTGCTCACTGCTTGAGTAACATACAGGGATAATAGTTATATGAGCTTGGAGATGATGTCAGGTATTGTTCAATGCTCCTATAATACAAATAAAATCTGTTTAAAACATTTTTCAAACTTATGTTTAAAAATGCAAGATAATATAAATATTTAAATATACGAAATCACGTGCAACTGTCACCAACAAAACATAAATATAATTTAGAATCTAACAATCTGATTGACTGTAAATGACTTCATTTAACTCACTAATCCTAAATATGTGCAGTTATTATCTTTTGCGTCTGATAATTTGAGTTTGGTACAATGCAGAAAAATTCATGGACAGGAGTACGAGTCTGAAGTTTTCTCATAGATGGGAGTGCCTGGAAGTTTCTTAACATGTTTCTTATATAGTTTAATAGAGAAATATCTAAGTCTACACAGTGTAAATCAAAGACAATTCATTAATTTCAAGTTATACAATACATCTGGCAATTACAAAATAATTAATTTTAAATTTGGTATAAATTATTTGTAATTGCAATGATACATTATGCTCATTTTCATTATTTACAGTTTTTAATCAAATCTTATTTTATGTTTGGATACAAAGAACGAAGAGAAGGAAGCAAAGAATTAGGAGAAAGAACCTTTTGATAATGAATCAGAATTACATCTTAAATACAATTCAGGAACGTCCTCCTTGGGGTGAAAATATCATGGAAGACTACTGAAGATCAGTGAGCAACTTCGCAAAACCAACAACAGGAAATGTAAGTTAAAACTTCTTTGCATGATGATTGTTATTTTACCATTTGTACAATATTTTAAATTCCTGATATTGAGATGATATTCTCCATTCCACACACACAAAAAAGAAACCCAAGGGGAAATCTCAACTTGAGATCTACTGTAAGCCTCTTATGTGTGAAACTTAATAAAATAATGAATGTCATCAGTGGTCTGTGATGGAAATTAAGTGCTATTGCATTTTATAAACAATATGTTTGCAGTGGTCTATAAGAAAAACAACTCTTACTTTTTACTAATGTATATACTCTTGTATAAGCCAAACAAATTAGACCGCTCCTGTGGCCTAGTGGTTAGAGCATCCGCCGCGGAAGCGGGAGGTCGTGAGTTCGATCCCCAGCCGAGTCATACCAAAGACTTAAAAAAATGGTACTAACAGCTGCCTCACTTGACGTTCAGCATTAAGAGGTTAGTGTTAGGACTGGTCGGCCTGGTGTCAGGATAATGTGACTGGGTGGGACATCATGCTACATGTCTGCGGCATGATGCCCCAGTGGTAGACATCACTATAAACTGCCTCAATGCAGACATCGTAGCGATATGACTGAAATATTGTTAAAGCTACGTTAAAAATCCTAATCAAAAAAACAAACAAATTAGGATAAAGTAATGGCCTTGAAAAAAGAGGGGACTGGCTTATCCATGGGCCAATGTATAAACTTTACAATTTTTTACGTTTCTTTTTTACTACTGTAATGTCTATAAATCTTGTATATAAAAAATGTTAGACAGAATAGCATCTTGCAATAGGAGTGATGAGAATGTTCATGCTACGTAAAATAGCCGAACAAGCATGTCATAGAAAAAACTGTCTTCATAACACTGATGTAATTCAGAATTAAGTCTGGTGTGGCACTCAATACACATAATACAAAAAAGTCTTCTGAGGCCCTGAATAAAAATATAAAATTAATGTCTTGTGTGGCACTAAAGACATGTAGAATGAAAAATAAAGAAACTTCACAGCTGTGGTGAAAGAGGGACATACTTCTTGGAGGTTGACTACCTTCAAGTCATAGAGTTGCTATCAATCTGAATCATAATTTTTGAATTCCGACTCTGTGAAGAATATGAAAAATTTTACAGAAAGGTCGGAAGATTCAGGTGTATAATTACATCCATTGAAGACTGAATATATAAACAACAAAAAGAGAGTTTTAGTGAATTCCATTCGGTTCGAAGCAACAACTGAACTACATGTCTAGTAATGACTGTTGTTGTTTTTTTGTCGGTGTAACATAATTTTTGTGACACATCCATGGCCAACAGTACAACTAGTCAATGATGGAACTGTAAAAGCTCTGCTAAGAACCACAAAATCCCACATCTCAGCTATCTGCATCGGTTTGAGTCTCAGGCCTGGCCAAAGGGTGTGTGAGAAAGCATGCTAGCAGCTTCCCATCATCTTTGCTAGCCAAAGTCTGATATGTTAACCCTATCTACACCTTGGCATAATGATCATAATTTTTTGTGCAAATCTGAACACCGTTCATATGATCTTGTCAAGGGGTGCACACAGCTGTAATAGACTCATAAATAAGCAATTTTCCACCTCATGTCTGTGTTTGCTGAAATGCATCCTTTTCCTCAAATACACAAGTCATGGCATCTCTCTAAAACAGTCATACTTTTGATGTTAAAAATACAAAGTATCATTTATAAGACAATTGTCTTTACTCTTTTCAGCTTATGTCCAATGTACATGTACCACTTTTACATGCTACTGGTGACATGGCATTGCATACAAAGGGAGACAACTCGTGGAATCCAAGAGACGTCACAAGGACAAAGAACAAAATATCTGATTGATATACCAAAGTGTAGATCAGATCAAAATATTAGAATATTGGCTAGTGCATATGGTTTCCCATGGGTTAGTGATTCTTACAGAGAATTCTTCCTCCACCAGATACACTGATTTAAAGTCAGAAAAATATGTTCAAAACTTAAAGTCAGTGTATGTGTGTGTGTCTTTTGCATTTTGAACATGATTTTATCAAATTTTCAGTCATTTCACTGTGATGTCAGTGTGGCAGTTTATAGTGATATCTAGCACTGGGGCATCAGGCCACACACACATAGCATCATGTCCCAACCAGTCACATGATTACCCTGACACCAGCAGTAGACCAATCCTAGCACTAATCTCTTAATGTTGACCACTAAGCAATGCAGGTGTTAGTACTATTTTAATAAGTATCTGATATGAATTGGTCAGGGTTTGAACCTGTGACCTCCTGTATCTGAGAGGGACATTCTAACCAATTAGGCCACCAGAGTAATCTAAAGTTAGTGTAATTATAATTATGTGTGTGTATGATCTATATGGTGTGTGATGCTTTACAACATTTGGCAATGCTAATAATCTAAAAAACTTAGTTGATAGAGTCTATTTTAATTGATGCAAACAGTAAAATTAATATATTTTAGTTTATTTTATTCCAACCTGAATTAGTAATTTCTCTTGAAATTTATAAGAGTATATAATTTATTCTCAATTGCTTTAAGTTGCTTTCCTTGCACCAAGCACTCTGAACCCAGCATATATGTTAGTACATCTCTGATTGTCAAACCTCTGTATCATGAAGGTTGGCAGCTAGGAACTCGTACAAAATAATGTGTTACATTGTCTATGTATTTGCATGCAATAGTTAAGAATCACTCTCCTTACCTTGATATCACGTATTGTCACATCATCAAAAAGTTCTTTTTGCTGGATGTACATCATTAGCAAATCAACATTAAGATCCCTCGTCAGAACTGTCAGGCATTGATTCAGAACAGTCTGATGCAGTTTTTCTGAAACAGTAAAAACAGAGTAGAGAATTACACTTGTATCGTTATTATTTGTATAATTATCTATGACCAATAGGAGGGTTACACTTATCTCATTCCTACTTGGGGCCCTGAGTGGTCTAAAGCACCCTCTGTTATAAATCACTGCCATCTCACCTGTCTTTGTGGATTTGAGTCTCAGATTCGGCCAATGTGGGTATGTGAGAAAGCTTGCCAGTTGCTTTTCGTCAGTCAATGGTACTTTCCAAGGGTTTTCCCAGCTTCTTCCTCCACCATTAATACTGGTCGCCATGTACTTGTATAGCCTATGGAGTGCTGAAGAATGGCGTTAAACCCTACAACATTTCTTCTTGTACAATTATTTATGACCAATGGGAGAGCTATCCAATTTTAGATGCAGATGAGGATCTAGTTGTCTGAGGAGCAGTGTGATAAAAGGTACAGCATGGGTGATTTTATACTTGGGCTTTAACCTAGTTGTGCTTAAACAATTGAAGATGAACTTAACTGTAATGGCACTGTGTTGTACACCATTAACGTTAACTATTTTAAACATTAAGACATATGTTTTTGATTATATCAATATATTTCTCCTCCATTCTGATATACATATTGTACTTGCATGATAGTTATAAAAATGTCAAAATTGATTTTAAATTTTGAAAGATCAAAATGGTTTAATGTCAACTAATTATTTCATGAGCTATGAAACAATTCCAAATGTAGTAGTTTAAAAAATACAATACTTTAAAAAAGAAGGTTGCTGACTGGCTAAAAAAAGTGCTGTAAACTTAACATAATTTTTCATCATTAAATTCTCAGTCCGTACGGAATCTAGGCGTTACTCTAGACAGTACTCTCACATTGCATCAACATGTCATGAACATCTGCAGGGCTGCATATCTTGAATTGAGACACATCAGTTCTGTTCGTAAATATCTTTCAGTTGATGCCACAAAAACACTTGTGTGTTCATTAGTACTTTCAAGACTGGACTATTGTAACTCAATTCTGTCTGGTTCATCACAATATTTACTCCAGAAACTTCAAAAAGTTCACAACACAGCTGCACAGATCATCTTTAGAGTACCTCGATCAGAGTACACCACACCACTTCTCTGTATCCTACACTGGCTATCAATTCGATACAGAATCAAACACAAAATTTGTTCTCTGTGCTATATTTCAATGACAGACTCCAGTCCAACATACCTATCCAGCCTCACCCATGTGTATACACCAGCTAGATCCTTACGCTCTTCTGATAATCATATACTCATTGTTCCCAAGGTGAAAACAAAGTCATATGGACAACGTTCGTTTGTACACCAGGGCCCGGCGACGTGGAACGAATTGCCCATCGAAATTAAATACAAAGACACAGTGGTCCCTTTTAAGAGTGCTCTCAAGACTCACCTGTTTCATCTGCAGGGACAAACTAAGCGACTTAATCATGTTTTGTATCTTATATGTTTTCATCATGTTTTTATGTTTTCCAATTTCATTGTATTTGTCATTTGTTGTTCTGTAGTGTAGTCCTATCATTATTGATGGTGTAAAGCACTTAAAGCTTTGAAAGATTAGGTGCTATACAAAGTCCTCATTAATATTATTATTGTATGGGTGAATAGAAGGCTTGAAACTAAAATATGTCTTTAAACCCTTACATGCCTGTTGTATGAACCAATTAAGGTGCAATTGTTTTTTTATTTGATAAAAAAATTGAAATTGAATTGCAACCTTTTAGCACAATTTAATTTTAAGAAAACAAGTGAGATAGCTTAATAATATGCTATATATTTTCTCAACCACACAATTAATAATGTGTGTCCCATGCATAATTTTCAACACTAAGAGGTGAGATTATTAGAGTGACTAAAGGGTAAGGAAAGAAAACACAAAGTTTTTGGAGTAACATGTCTTTAAACACTCCTATTTTCTCTATTTCATTAAATATGGTACACATTGAATCTGGGCCATTAAATTGGGTCATATGATGATTATCTGTTAAGTCGTCGTGTATCCTGCTTGTGTAATATAGCATTTACCCGATCAAAATTTCGGTTCAAAAGTTTCATAATTTAGATCCATTTTATCAAAGATTTCCCTGATTTCATTATGGGTGGATTTAAGTGTCTCGGATACAATGATCTGAATGATCAAGAAAACATGTTCCTTTGAGAACATGAATCAAAAGCGATACACTTTAGGATATATGGTACATATAAACATAATACCTTGATCAAGGTCATGTTAAAATATGCAATCACAGTCTGTTTACATTTGGATATACACTACATATATAGGAACCAAACTGCTCCTGTTAGTAATGATGAAACTGAGATTATTACTGTTGATAGCACGCATTGTAATTTTGAGGAATTAAATAAACCTATTACAACTACTGCAGTACAATCTATATTATATGAACTGAATCTCTAGATATACTGTAATGGTAGGGTAAAGACAGTTGTATTCAAAATGCAAAGCCCCTTTAGACCCTCAAAGAAATGACTCTATATTAATAAATAGCAAACTGTTGTAAATGTTTGTAATGTTAGTACAGGATACAGTTATTCAGGTTATTCGGTCTTGAGTCAAGAGGTAATATTCAGCATTGGTCTTAGAGTTAACAATACCTTGCTAATACATGGATACATATGTTTGATGAGAAGGCAAAATGAATATGGTAATTGTTGCCACATGTGCTAGGCTGGTATTAAGCCATGCATATGAAATTAATGGATCTTCAAAATAAAGAAATCAGATCTGCACATTAGTATCATTTAGCAAAATATTATGGATCCCTTTCTAGCAAAGCTCAATTATGGGTCATCCTTCTTAAAAAATGTTGCATGCAAGATGTAGATTTCGTGTTCCCACTGAGCCTGTCCTCTACCCAAATAGTAGTTTTTTGGGTTACATGGTTAGATTCTACCCCTCTGGTGTGCAATAACAAAATATAAACCGTTTATGTACTAAGACCTGCACATGTAATATGATAAATTATCTGTATTTATCACGATATGCATAGGTTTTCACATGTTGATACTCTATAATTTTAGCAATTATATTTTTTAAAAATCAGTACCTTGGATTATTTTAAATGATTCTAGAAATGAGTATAGAAAATTGAATACCAATAGTAAAGTCTTAATAGATTACTGCTGCTTTTCATGTAAGGAATAACCAATCATTTCATGATGTAAATAACTTTCGTTTAAAATTTAAAAGAAGAGATTTAAATACATTCACAAAACATATAATTGATGTCAATGCTTTATATTCATGTAACAGGTGAAGCACTTTTAAACTAAGAATTACTGCTTATCATCTTATCAAATACAAATGGCCATTAAATTGTAACTAATAGTCAAACAGGACCATTGCTAATGATTGACAAAATGAAATAAAGTTTGCTTAATTTGTCTGCTTTACCCAACCTCTTCGCAGAAAATGTTTTTTTGTGGTAATGTTTTGGTATGATTAAATATTAATGTGATGTAGATATAAGTATTCTTGGCATCAGACATATTTGTTAATATGATATCAGTATCGGACAGCTAGGTGACTGCCATAGTGTGGTACACTTCCACATATGCCAGTAGTTTGAAGATCTTGTGTTGGGTCAGATCTAACCAGTCAGCCATTGCTTGAGTTGGGAATGTTATGTGTCTACTGATTATATGACCCGTGGTGTCAGTGACCTGATGTTCATTTTGAGGAAACAATTTAAGTGGGGGGCCGCTGTCCGTTACTGACCACTGCCATCTCACCTCTTTCTGTGTGTGTTCGAGTCTAAGATTCGGCAAATGTAGTTATGTGAGAAATCTTGCCAGTAGCTTCTCATGGGTCGGTGGTTCTTTCCGGGGTTTGTCCGGGTTCTTCCTCCACCATTAATACTGGCCGCCATGTATAGCCTATATTGTGCTGAAAAATGGCTTTAATCCATCAAAAACAAAAACAAAACAATTTAAGTGGTATTTCATCTTTAGTATTAGATTTTTTATTTGTTCCACTCTCACTGTTTATTTACATGACCTTCTTCACAACCTGTGTAGGGAAGATAAACTGAATTTAATTAGTTTGATATTTGGTATATTTCAGATCTGGGTACTGATATATGTTTGCTCATCTTCCATTTAAAAAACCAACAAATGGGAAATTTAATTTTCATTTGCTTTCTTTCACATGTCAGGGCTACACAACAAAATGCCAGATCTTCAGCAATAAGACACTACTTAATATACACCTGCCATCACTATTTAGACTCTATGTCATTGTAATGGTTGAAGACCACTACTATTAAATTGCTCCAAGTAATTATGCAGCCCCTGAAATATATACCAATCAGTGAAAATGATGTCCTAACACATTGCTTGGCTTGATTAGTCAAATGATGAGACCAGATGTTGCTGACCATCTGTGAAACTTAAGTTGAAGCCAAAGTTGGGTTCTGACCTATTTTGCAATTGTTGGCCTCTTTTCTGCTCAACTCCCAGGATTTGCTCTAATGACATGGGCTGCAAACCAAATCAAATGGGTTGCCTCCCTTGAGTTTCCTCTTACAATATGCAGCAGGACACTTTTGATTAGATAGTTTAATAATTAAAAACAACATCACATCATCAATATGGCTTTCAGAGTGGGTAAATTCTGGAAGTTTGATAAAACTCCAGATAAAAAATTATGGCTTTTACATTTGGCAAAATCTCTGGTAATATGGTGCTAGATGGTTAATGAGTTGTGTTTAGAAAACAGTCATTATCAAACTTGTCCATGATCTTTATGAGGTATGTATCAGATATATGGTTTAGAAGAGTGGTAGCCAATTGTAAGGTCACTTAATTAATCTACAATAATCTCACTCTTTGTCAAACTCATCTGACATCGTCTTGTGATGCCATAAATTACTATTTGAAGTTTCCTGAAACTGGATACAAATATGGATATAAGACTGGAAACAAGCAAGTGTCGACGGTTGGGCCGTCTATAATACATGCTGCGTGGTGCACATCTCATAAGAGGAACATACTGTACGTTCATTAGACCTAATGGTCAGAAGAGTGAAAAAGGCAAGAGTTGTTATCTTCACAAATTTTAGTCACCACCACATCCTTAAGAAAGTCCAAAAAGGAATTTACTCTTAGAATAAGAATGGATGTGATATTACTCATCTGGCTAAAATCTAATTAACAGTTAAATGCACGAGCAGTTGGCCAAGATATCTGGGTCAGCAGGTTCCTCTTTGTGGAGTTTATCCAGTACTTCTTGTATTTGTTATAGGGATAAACAAGTATATCATATTAGGCTGTACATGGCAGCTAGTATAACTGCTGGAGGAAGAAAACCAAGGATGTGTCACCAAACCATTGGAATGTACAGGCAACCTTTCTCCTGTAACTATATTGTCTATGCCCAAGACTTGTGGATGAGACTTGAATCCACGTGGACGGAGGTGAGATAGTATTGGTCAGAAAATGTGAGCACAATAGACATCTCACCAACCAGAAGAACCTTTCTCAAATATGAGTACTCTATAGAGCAGGGGTCACCAACACGGTGCCCGCGGGCACCAGGTCGCCCCCAAAGACCACATGAGTCGCCCGCAGGAGTATTCTAAAAATAGCACAACTCAGCTGCGTATAAAATTGTATTTTATTCCGTTGCTATTCTTTTTTTAATCACATAGATTCAAAAAATGACAATATCTTAAAAATATGTTTCTTATACATGAATTTTAGATAAGTTTAGGTGAACTCTAACGTACTCCAGTTTGAAGGTCAGTATTGTGCGTGTGACAATACAGTGCTCGTGGAGAGTAAGCAAGATTGGCGCTGAATGCAGTTTCTTACCCCAAAAACATGGCAGAAAAGAGAAATAAAACCTATCGCTTTCACAACGAATGGGAGTCGGAGTTCTTTTTTACGATTGTGAAAGAAACCTGCATATGTCTTATATGCGGAGCGACTGTGGCAACGGCAAAGCGGCACAATGTGGAAAGACACTTTACTACGAATCACAAAAACTACAATGCTAACTACCCACTGGGAAGCGCACTACAGGCAGAAAAAGCCCTTGAGCTAAAGACATTATTACAGCGCAGCTGATGGTTTTTATCCGGATGGTGTTTGAAGATTTCTCCACACGAGAAGAACTCCTGACACTACTGCCCATAAAGGCAACTACGAGGGGAGTTGACATTTATAACACAGTGAAGGAGTTTTTCGTGCAGAAAAAGGTACCATTGGAAAAGCTGGTAGCGGTGACCACAGATGGGGCTCCTGCTATGATTGGCCGACATGCAGGTTTTATCGCTCACTGTAAAGGTGACCCAGACTTCCCAAAATTTCTGCATTACAACTGCATCATTCAACAGCAGGCATTGTGTGCCAAAGTGATCGGCTTTGGGCATGTGATGACTCTTGTTGTGAAAATCATAAACAATATCCGCACCAAAGCAAATCAGCACAGGATTTCCAAAGTGCTATTAGAGGAGATGGCAGCTGAATATGGTGTCCTGCTACTACACATAGAAATCAGATGGCTCAGCAGAGGACGAGTTTTACTTCGTTTTTTGTCACTTTTGGGTGAAATCAAAGAGTTCGTGCAGTCCAAAGGCGAAGACGTCTCACTGCTAGAGGACACAGAGTAGACACTTGACTTTGCATTTTTGACGGACATTACTGGGAAACTAAACCACCTGAACTGCGAGCTGCAAGGTAAAGGCAAGACAGTTGTTAATATGATAAGTGCTTTAAATACATTTAAAGCCAAAATTAACATTTTCTCTGTGGATATACAGAGAAAAAAGGTGCTGCACGTTCCCTCTGTGCAGTCAGTGCTGAAAGACAATGCTTCTGCATCTGATACATTTGACAAAGTTGCAAACAAATACTGTGAAGTCATAAACAGACTTGGGAAAGAGTTTGATAATAGGTTTTGTGACCTTGATCAGCTTGAGCCATGTGTATCATTCATTTCCAATCCTTTCATGAATGTGGACACAACAAGCTTTGCTGAGCAACTAAGTACAACGTTCAACTTGGATGCTGGACAGGTGGAGATTGAAATCATAACACTGCAAAATGACCTCCACCTCAAAGTCTACCAGGTTGCACCAAACTTTTGGTGCCTTGTTGACACAGAGAAGTACAGTGGTGTGTGTACAGCAGCTGTGAAGGTTGCCAGCCTGTTTGGTTCTACCTATCTATGTGAATCAGCATTTTCTGACATGAACTTCATCAAGAACAAATACAGAACACGCCTCACTGATGCACATCTGAAAGAGTCACTCACAGCTGCAGTGTCAAGTTACACACCAGATTACAATACAATGGTAAACAGCATGCAATGCCAGTCTTCCCACTAACAAAGAAAATGATACCAGATGTCAGTGGCAACATGTCAGTGCCATGGCAAGGTTTAATTAAAATATTGAAGAATTGTTCAATTTAAAATGTGTGTTCATGACATGTAACAGTTATTATTTTGTTAAAAATACAGCATATTTGGTCATTAGTTCAAAATGTGACAAGATTTATTTAAAAATATTTAAGTTTTTCACTACATTACAAACATTACAATGTACATAATTGATAACTTTTTGAAACATGGTGCAACATAGTTCATGATTTGTTTAAAAGGTTTGTCAGTGGCTAGTGAAAATGGGACATTTTTCCTTAGAAATGTAATGTAAGTGATCATCTGAAAATTTAACAATTACTGAGATAAATAGAAATAAAGTGCTGAATATTGATATTTGTTTCCCACCTTGTCATTGTTGGTAATTATTGTGAGAAATCATTAACGTGATCAAAGTCTTCACATTATTAATAATGTATAAGGCAAACTAAGCAAATTTGTTATTTTAGATGAGTGTATCAAACTGGTAGCCCTTCGTATGACTCAGTACCCATGAAGTAGCTCTCAGTATCGAAAAGGTTGGTGACCCCTGCTATAGAGTTTGGACCACTAATTAAATTCCCGTACAATTTAATGTTATTATATTGAAAACTGAAAATAACTTATACACATACAAACACATTAAACATGCTTTCACTCATTAGAGTTACTTATATATTTCACTTATTCTGCAACATGTTTTGGGCCTAACACCACTACTAATGCCTCCGCTTTCATACTCAATAACATAGTGCTACTTTACAAAATTATATCATTGGTATCAAACGGTTAAATATAAATATTTTGTTGCAACTAAAGTAGAGTAATAGATTCTCATTATGACATTGATAAAATAAAATTGCATCCATTTACTATTCAATGAATATATCTCAATTTAGACAAAATGCTCTCACCAGTAGACTGGTTCTCTGCCTGTAATAAGAACTAATCAATGGATACATCTCAATTTAGACAAAATGCTCTCACCAGTAGACTGGTTCTCTGCCTGTAATAAGAACTAATCAATGGATACATCTCAATTTAGACAAAATGCTCTCACCAGTAGACTGGTTCTCTGCCTGTAATAAGAACTAATCAACGGATACATCTCAATTTAGACATAATGCTCTCACCAGTAGACTGGTTCTCTGCCTGTAATAAGAACTAATCAATGGATACATCTCAATTTAGACAAAATGCTCTCACCAGTAGACTGGTTCTCTGCCTGTAATGAAAACTAGTGCTCTGATACCTATACATCTGATTTAGTTATACAAGGGCAATAACTCATACACAAATGTACAGGAGCTAGATGATTTGTTAAAATGCACATATTAAGTTGATGACCAGTGTATATTGTGTTAAGATGTAAAATAAAACAAATATTAACTCAAGCAGAAATTGAAGTAACTACTTGATTATTCAAAATGCACAGTTTTAGTTAATGACTGATAAGAACTTGCATAGCAATCAATCAAAATCAAGATTAGTTGTGCTAACATTATTGCATGCCAGACAAGAGAATATGCCATATATCTCCTCAGCAAAATCTTTTCGAGCTACCTGAATTTCTGGAAGAAGTGGGCACCTTTTCTGGAACTTGACTTGTTTCATCTACTTTGAACTTATCTTCTGTACTCTTTCCTTCAATGGCAGTCTGTTCCAGATCAAAAAGGTAAATATGTTTAACCAGATAATATAATCATTTATGTCAGCTTCATTCAACACATTTTCAATAGCTATAATTTAGATTTCCATAAATGTTTGGGTAATAGGAAACATAAAACATGAATTTATTGGCTTTCAGGTGGCACCAATGGTAAACACACTCTGTATTACTTAACATGTAGCTAAATGCATTATGATGTTTACTACTTTACTGATAGCTCATATTTGTTACCAGACAATATCATGGATATAATATGGTGATATTTATAATATAAATTGGAGCAAGATTTTTTCAGCTACTGACAGAAGGCAAACAAACAAAACAAATGTGCCAGATCATTAATTTGTTGGTCCTTAATATAAGTGTGGTATCCTATGGTTGAATTACACTATCTTTAGAAGTAACACAGTTCACAATGGTCCAAAAATGTTCATGGTACCCAACTCTACTACTAATACTCACCCCATCCTCAAACCAAAATTTTAGTACTTGTTGAGATTCAAGTGTATGTCTCTTGACATGTGAATGACAGACTACTTGTTTTTCCTTTTGGAGTTCTGGCACAGCAATCATGCCCTTAAGACTGTCAGCATCACAACTGGGGCATTGTATATGTTGATCAAACTCTAGACTCTGGCCCAGATTTCCAATTATCTTTATCAGATTTTCAAAGATGAACTTTCTTGCTTCACTGCAGAGTTTTGAAGATTTACTGATATCTGTGACTCCCATTATTTTGACACGAGCAAATATGACATGTCCAAGAAAGTGCAGGGACAATCTGTAATAATTGTCAATATCAAACACACAGCAACCACAGTATATCAGATTCTCTTCGTCTTGCTTAGCAATGGGCCAATGCGTTAAGCATGCACCCACAAGCCTATGGAAAATAGGTGGTGGTAGAAACTTCTCTTTAGACACGAAACATAGGGCTGATGTACTTTTCTCATTAGGATCTGTTTCAGGGCAGATCATTTCTCTGGGCGTTTCCTGGCGAAGAATACATGGGGCAAGGTAGTAATCCTCTTTCTGAAATGCAAAAATGGTTGAGGTTCCTTACAATGAATCAAATGTAATTATAGTAATTAACATAGGTATCACAAAAAAGAATTGTCTACGGGATATGATTACTTACGTGATAAACTTGGCAATAAATACCGCCTGAAAATTGTCTTGTAGCAAACATATTCTGAATGCGGTGAAACTCACTTTACAAAATTGGCACTGCATCTTACTTTCTAAACATAAATTTGGATAATAATAATAATAATAATAATAATAATAATGACTTTATTTAAAGAGGGTAACACAATTAGCTAAGAACTAATCTACCTTGAGGCCCTCAAAATGATGAAAGTTATGTGAATTTCTTGATCTTAAATGTACATGTCATGTAACAGGAACATATTAATCTGAAAAGATGATACAAAATATCAGGCAGTCTATAAGTGTTTTACTGATATCAATTCTGGACTATTAATATATGATGCTGACTATTTAACACAGCATAAAAAGCATGCAGTACCTTTGTGTTTAAATTATACAACATAGTCTTCCAGGTATTGTCATTGTTCTTGGTATATGAGAAAGGGGCAGAAAATTTGCCGTAAATATGATGCCTCTTTTTTTAAAAGTATCAAAGGCAGGCCATTTCTCTTCATCCTTAGTAACTTTAGTGGTAGAGTTGGTAAAGATCACAAGACACAGCAAGCTGTCCTTGTCAAAACTAACAGTGACAAACAACACCAACCTCATACTGATGAAACGCATTAACATGACCTACAAATCATCAACACAGTCTAGTACTAGCCACACTGCAACAAGATATCTTGGATACACCCAAACTCCATGCATTGGCATCTAACTGACCACATCATCAACAGTAGAGATAGGCATGAAGACCAAATGATGATGGTCATTAGAAGTGCAGATTGCTAGACTGACCACAGGCTCATAATCTCCAAGCCCAATAATTTATCCAGACTCAATCTAGCAGACAACCACAAGGTAAAAGCATACCCAAATAGTTCAGAGTTGCCAAATTTAAACAGGAGAACGTTAAACAGCCATTTGTTGAAGAACTGTGTCGCCAACTGTACACAAACTGACACAAAGTCTGAGAATGATTAGGAGAACTGGAATTCCTTTGAAGACTCTGTAAGTCAACTGCATCGAAAACTACTGGTTCCACCAAACATTAACAACAAGATTGGTGTAGTAAGAATGCTGCTGCCATACAGAGACGTCTGAATATCAAACATTGGCTACAGAAGTCTTTTATATAGCACAACACTTCATCTAATAAGGCAGCCATCAACAACATTAAGATGACAATCCAATGCACACAAAGTGTTGCAGGACTTGCGTCCAATGCAGACAGGAATAATATGTAGAACTTTTATGATGCTTTGAAAGAAGACAATGTATGAGACACAATCATCATAGACATCTCCAATTCTGACTGCTGACAGCTCCTTGCTGCTCATGACTCATGAACACAGAACAAATACTTCACTAATTGGCAGAACACTTCAACAACATTATTTGAAAAACAATTTTTGCTCTAATACACGCATCAACTAGAATAAATCTGACTTGACTTTTAGTGCCAAATACATACAGACTGGTTGTGTAACAGAGATGAATTAGAACAATGACTCTGTGAGCAAAGATTAAAAGTTAGAAAACATTCTGTTCTATCCTAACTAAGCCATACATCTACAATAAATAGAAACAGAGGTAAACAGTTTGAAAGTAGAACTCAACATTTTTCTTGAAAATTGGGCAGCTGCTATAAATAGAACATTATACCCTTAGGAAAGTGCATACAAGTCTACAAACAAGCATATTATTATGTTGTAGTTACATTGGAGCCACCTATTCTAGAATAAAATCTCTGGATTTAATGGTATGTTAATGAAATTGACAAAACAAATTGTTAATATTTTGGGAGGAGGATATACCAAATTATGTAATCTGAATAACTTGATGCATAAGTCATAATTTATTTAAAAAAGCATAATGATTATAACAAAAGTGTAATGGGTGCCTCTGAAGAAAGAAATGGACACCATGTGAAACATATATCAAGAATGTGTGTGTGTTGAGGGGAGGGGGTACAGCATCACTGTTTGATGGCTGAATTCTCATTTAAAAATCGCCTTGGGGATAGGTGTTACAAAAGATTTTTTCTAATTCAACTTGTTCACCTTTTGATATAAATTCACTTTACTTTCAAGATATCCAATTCCTGTAATATCAGGGAATATATAACTTAAGGAAGTTTCATTGTGTCCCTGTAAAGCATTATGCATTACATGTAGATCAGTGCAATTTCTACACCTAAACAAAATTCTTTTGTGGCTTACATTCTACTGCTACAAATCAAAATCTTTCTTTCCCAGTCTGAGATCGAAAGGAGGAAGTGAATATATTTTCAAGATATTTTTCTTCATGAATCGTCCAGAAAGAAATGCAAAATTAAATATAATATAGGAATGGTGATTATCCTCCAAAAAGAGATTAGGGATAATCCTCCAAAATAGCATGGTAATTAAACACCAAAAAGGGCATGGTAATTATCCAACAAAAAGGGTATGGTAATTGTCCTCCAAAAAGGGCATGGTAATTGTCCTCCAAAAAGGAGATGGTAATTGTCCACCAAAAAAAGCCTTTAAATGTGCCTGCGTTATTTCTTATTTTTCTTCACAATTAATGTGATTACTTTCAAATTTAAAATAAATCGTTTCATATGTATTCCATCCAAACTGCCTATGTTATCTCTTTTTTTCTCACAATAAATGCGATTACTTTCAAATTTAATATAAATTCTGCTTAATATGTATTCCATCCAAAATGCTGTAGGAGTTAAGGTTGTTTATCCATTTTTTTCTCAGTATTGTCATATTTTTCATCTTTCCGAAGCAAGGATAGATGTCATTCTATGGATACTGAAATGAATGGCAAATGGTTTAATGAATGTAATTCTAGACCTAAACTAAATTATCAACTAAATCTGTCATAAACTAATTGCAACAAATGATCTTTCTGATAATCTTAGATTCACTGCATTTGCCTGATATTAGTTATTGTAAATTAATCATATAAAAAGCATGACATTTAGAAAAAAAATTTGACCTTATTGGAGAAGATAATCCCCTTAATCAAAGTTACTCAACTGCATGTCAAATCTCTGTTCAGTTTGTGTTTACAGTGATACATACAATTCTAGTGATACATTCAAGTCTAGTGATACATGCAATTCTAGTGATACATTCAATTCAGTTTCAATAAACAAAGACTGCATTATGCAAAGACCTTACCATGGTGTTAGTCAACAGACCAATAAATAAAGACCTACACATGGTGTTAAAAAAGACAAAGACCTCTGCATGGTGTTAGTCAGCAGTCTAATAAACAAAGACCTCTGCATGGTGTTAGTCAGCAGTCTAATAAACAAAGACCTCTGCATGGTGTTAGTCAGCAGTCTAATAAACAAAGAACTCTGCATGGTGTTAGTCAGCAGTCTAATAAACAAAGGCCTCTGCATGGTGTTAGTCAGCAGTCTAATAATCAAAGACCTCTGCATGGTGTTAGTCAGCAGTCTAATAAACAAAGACCTCTGCATGGTGTTAGTCAGCAGTCTAATAAACAAAGACGTCTGCATGGTGTTAGTCAGCAGTCTAATAAACAAAGACCTCTGCATGGTGTTAGTCAGCAGTCTAATAAACAAAGACCTCTGCATGGTGTTAGTCAGCAGTCTAATAAACAAAGACCGCCACATGTTTTAAGTAAAGAGGGAAATGCTGGCAATGATACTTTCGTAACAATTTAAAATTATCATTTAATATGTTCAGAAATGTTGAAATTAAATAAAGAAAATAAGTAAGTTTATGTACATATGGAATGAAAGTGGCATTTGACAACAAACCTGGCACAGGAATAAAGAAACAACCAGACACAAGAATAAAGAAACAACCAGACAACCAGACACAAGAATAAAGAAACAACCAGACACAAAAATAAAGAAAACAGAAAAAGGAAAAAGGAAACAACATGGCCCACTAATAAAGATGCAAAAGGGACAGGACAGCATCATGTAATACCTTCATATAATGACCTGACGTTAACACAGTCTTTCTTTTTTCAAAAAGGATATTTATAACATAATGAAGGATGAATCATAGACGAAATAGAATGAATGCCCACTATCAACATAATATGCTTGTGTCTAAGAATATTTCAGGTGCAAATGAAAAATGTAGAAATACATCATCAGACATTCTTTAAACAAACCTTGACGGACTTTCCATCCATGGTATATGACATTGGCCTGGCAATAATATTCAGCTTTTCCATCACACGTATTAAATACTCCTTATTGTCATGGAAATCCGGCTTCTCCTTGGTCCAGATGGCATCTAGAAATCAATAGCACAAGGTCATTAAAAAGGCATTAATTTCACTGTCAAGGCATCTAGAAATCAATAGAATGAGATCATAAAAAGGTGATGGTATGCCAAAATAAATATGTGCTGATGGGATGTATATGTCTGTCATAAGAATAAAGATGTGACGAATGCATACCTACTGTCTGTGTCAAACGAGCAAAGGTGTGATGATGGAATACCTACTGTTCATCATTATAATTAAGGTGTGATGATGGTATGCCTACTGTCCGTGTCAAAATAATAAAGATGTGATGATGGGATACCTACTGTCTGTGTCATAAGAATAAAGGTGTGATGATGGGATACCGACTGACCATCACAATAATAAAGGTGTGATGATGGAATACCTACTGTCTGTGTCATAAGAACAAAGGTATGATGATTGGATACATACTGTATGTGTGATGATATGATGTCTATGTCAAAACAATATAGCTGTGTAGATGGGATGTCCATGCCTGTGTCATATGAATATAGCTATTTTGATGGGATGTCCGTGTCTGTGTTTTAAGAATACAGCTTTGTTGATGGGATGTCCATGTTTGTCTCATTTGAATATAGCTATGCTGATGGGATGTCTGTGTCTGTGTTTTAATAATACAGCTGTGATGATGGGAGGTCCATGTCTGTGTCATATGAATATAGCTTTCTTGATTAGATGTCCATGTCTGTCTCATAAGTCTTTAAGAATACAGCTCTATTGATGGGATACATACTGTCTGTGTCATAAGAACACAGCTATGATGATGGAATGTCTATGTCTGTGTTAGACATTCTTTCTAAAACTTAAATAAAGCAATACACACAACATGATATGCAAGCAAAGCCAAATGATTCGCATGATGTGTTTAAAGCAATTGCACAAATATGATTTCATACTGACAATAATAGATAGTATGGACTAATTCTTTAATTTGGAATATTTTATTTAATTTGTTTATACTTGATGACTTCACTAAAATGATTTTAAGAATTAGTTTTAAATGGGTTTTTTTAAAAGAAAATTTGCACATTTACGTTTTTAATTATGTATTTTATAATTTGAAGAAAACAGCCCAGGAGAATTGGATGAAATAAACAAAAGAGATCCAAGGTACAAACCTATTAGTTTATGTGTAAGTTGCCCTTTCTCTTCGAATTCAAACCACTCATTAGTAATGGTTGGATTTTGCTCAATGAACTTCTTAGCTGTAATAAGGGACCTGAAGACATCAATCATCCACTGTGGGTCAAGCACGATGTTCTCCCTCAATTCATCAGCACTGAAAATTGAACACAATAATACTGCTTTACTGAGATATAACACATTATTTACTATAACTAAGGTTCTTGCAGACAAAATTAAAAAACACTGTCCGTGGTATCTGATGTACTGTATATCAACCATCTCAATCTCAGGTAATTAATAGAGTTAAATGGTACTAACTATGGTATTTGTAGTACCTTATTATCAGCATCATCATACAATTAAAAGGTACTGAGGTATTTGTAGTACCTTATTATAAACATCCTCATAGTTAAAATATACTATAGTATTCGTAGTACCTTATTATCAAGATCCTCATACAGTTAAAATGTACTAACTACGATATGTGTAGTACCTTATTATCAATTTATGATACCATTATTAGGTACTAAGGTACTTGTGTACCTTATTATTAACAATCACACTCTTAGGAAAGCATTTCAGTTAAAAGGTAACGACTGGTATTTGTAGTACATGTATGTATCATATTATCAACAATATCAGACTTACATAAACAATACAAACTGAAGAAAACACTGAACTTTAAACATTAGTAGTTCAAAGACTTGATGTTTAGATAAATGACTGTGAATTTGATTAAGTCTGAAATGCTTTTATATACAGAACAATCTTTAATTAATTAGTAAATGGTCAAGCTCATACAGGGTACTACATAGATTTATGTTAAGAAAAATCAGGTACAATTCAAGAAGAGATTTCCAGATTATTAAGGAGTAACACATGATAAACATGATATAAGCTAAAAAGCCTCTAAATTAGGTGAAGTAGGAAAGAATTAAGACAAAGTAACTGTACTTGAAAGCAGGCTGTAATTGCCATTACTTCAGTGTAATTATCCAAACTGGCATGGACTATAAATATCAGCACAAAAAGGAAAAAAATAGTACCATAGAAAAAACAAAAACAAATAACTAACAAATATCCATAAAGTCCTCACAGCAAATTCAGAAAAGACAAGTGTGTGTGGGTGGGGTGGGGTGGGAACTTTATACCCTGGACCTTTCTGAAACAACTAGTTAACACGTGGTACAACCTTTATGAGGTTACAAAAAACAACTCCCATAATTCCATGATGTAAACTGAAGACCTCTCACACACAATTAACAGACGAGGCATTCATTCATTTACCACTAAATCTGTGAACTGTGATTTTTTTTCCAAAAGATTATTTCAGTAAGGCATTGGATTGATTTCTGTACGATTGAGCAGATCTCAATAGGATACAACTAAATATCATTTACTGCTATTGTCAAGTTGGAAAACAGGAATTTAAACAGTTTGGTATTCCAAACTGATGCATTTTGTTAATCTGAAAAGTTTGTAAAGTGCTAATACACACTATTTACTTCTAGCACAATTGTACAAGCTTCCTTTTATTTAGACCAATCTGAATATTTTCTTTTATTCTTCTGTACTGATAATTAAAACTATTTTACGACGCTTAATTTTTTTTCCCTTTTAGTCTTTAACATGCACTGGTAGCTGGATGCCATCTTTAACAAATTCTATAATCAGGGTTACTGTCATAAAATTTGACATTTTTCAGACCTTTTCCAGACCAAACTATACAAAAATTTCCAGACCTAACCACGTCACAAGATTATGAGTCTAATAATAATAACAGGGGATACTTTCTTCAGATTTTTAGAAATAAAAATGGAATGGTTTCTGCCTAATTCGAGTGTGCTTATTCTAACACTTAACTCATCTTCATGACATCTTTTCAGAGTCTGTTACAGACAACTGCCATCTCACCTGTGTCTGCGTTTGTTCGAGTCTAAGATTCGGCAAATACATTTATGTGAGAAAGCTTGCCAGTAGCTTCTCGTGCGTTGGTGGTTCTTTCCGGGGGGTTTCCGGGTTCTTCCTCCACCATTAATACTGGACAACATGTATAGCCTATATTGTGCTGAAAAATGGCGTTAAACCATAAAAAACAAAACAAACATCTTTTCAGACAAATTCTCAGGAAACATTGAAACACATGCACTGTCTATGATTTGAATACTGTTCTTGGTCACTTTTTGCAAAAGCTTACCCTCGTGTTTGTTTAATGCTGACATTTGCACATTTCTTACTTATGGGTATATAGCCATGTCAGTGACCATTCAGCTTTAAGAATAAATACTGTTCCTGTGTTCCAGATAATTCAGAAGTCTTTTGTACATTTTTATCAAGAGGCCCCCACCCCCTTAATGTTTGCTCTAAAATTTAATATTTTATGCTTAACGTTTGTGTACAAAATTCAAAATAAAACTCATCTTCATGATATTGTTTCAAGTAAATTCACTTCTTGCATCTAAACTCATCTACCATCCACCATTATAATATTGGTCTTTGGTCACTTTTTGACAAAATCGTAACCTTGTGGTTATTTCAAGCCGAAATCTGCATATTTCCTACGTATGGCAATATATAAATGTTGTGAATATTCAGCTTGAATGATAAATTTACATTTTTTGCTAATAATACACAGGAATATTTATAATTATATAATCACCTGTCATTTGTTAATAAAAGTGTGAATCAAACCTTGAAAATACATTACACACAAATAAACTGTACCAAACAATTTTAAAACATCTAGTATAATAAATGAAAACATGTATATAGCATTTGATTCCTTGATATAAATGTTAGCTTTGTCATAAAATGTTTTTTTGTGTGTTTCTAAACTCAATTTATGCTGTATTGTTGCCATTTTTTACATTTAAGTATCATTAAATGTACACTGTGATGCATTTCAATTTTACATTTAAGTATCATTAAATGTGCACTGTGATGCATTTCAATTTTACATTTAAGTATCATTAAATGTGCACTGTGATGCATTTCAATTTTACATTTAAGTATCATTAAATGTGCACTGTGATGCATTTCAATTTTACATTTAAGTATCATTAAATGTACACTGTGATGCATTTCAATTTTACATTTGAGTATCATTAAATGTACACTGTGATGCATTTCAATTTTACATTTGAGTATCATTAAATGTACACTGTGATGCATTTCAATTTTACATTTAAGTATCATTAAATGTACACTGTGATGCATTTCAATTTTACATTTAAGTATCATTAAATGTACACTGTGATGCATTTCAACTTTACATTTAAGTATCATTAAATGTACACTGTGATGCATTTCAACTTTACATTTAAGTATCATTAAATGTACACTGTGATGCATTTCAATTTTACATTTAAGTATCATTAAATGTACACTGTGATGCATTTCAATTTTACATTTAAGTATCATTAAATGTACACTGTGATGCATTTCAATTTTACATTTAAGTATCATTAAATGTACACTGTGATGCATTTCAATTTTACATTTAAGTATCATTAAATGTACACTGTGATGAATTTCAATTTTACATTTAAGTATCATTAAATGTACACTGTGATGCATTTCAATTTTACATTTAAGTATCATTAAATGTACACTGTGATGCATTTCAATTTTACATTTAAGTATCATTAAATGTACACTGTGATGAATTTCAATTTTACATTTAAGTATCATTAAATGTACACTGTGATGCATTTCAATTTTACATTTAAGTATCATTAAATGTACACTGTGATGCATTTCAATTTTACATTTAAGTATCATTAAATGTACACTGTGATGCATTTCAATTTTACATTTAAGTATCATTAAATGTACACTGTGATGCATTTCAATTTTACATTTAAGTATCATTAAATGTACACTGTGATGCATTTCAATTTTACATTTAAGTATCATTAAATGTACACTGTGATGCATTTCAATTTTACATTTAAGTATCATTAAATGTACACTGTGATGCATTTCAATTTTACATTTAAGTATCATTAAATGTACACTGTGATGCATTTCAATTTGGGAGCAAAAACACATATTGATTTTGGTAAATTTGTTGTTGATTGCTGGTTACACTGTTGCATAGCGCAATGTTAACTCCTGAAACATAATATTTCTTTTTTAGAGATAAACAAGTCACTACTTATTGTCACCACTTAAACAGTTATACATTTTGGGTTTTTATTGTAAATCAACTTCAAAGAGAATGGGTGAGCAGCAGTTGTTAGTTACAAAGATGGCACAATAAAATAGCTATTTCTATTTCCTTGCCATTGTCTGCTTGTATTTAGCGCTGAACTACAGACTCAAGGGTGTTTGTATCTTACCTTTTGGTCAGTGATGAGATTCAGAACTATCAGAATGCAAGCGGCAATGCCAGGGACAATACTAATTTGTCCAGTGGTCAAAATCGGCGAACAATTATTGATATTTTTCAATATGTCACAAACTGAACAAAGGGTATCAGACAAGCTAAATTTGAAAATTAAACAATTCTTGATTATGACTAGAATAAGTTGGAAATTAGCATACATAATTAGGATAAACGAGCAGGTTGGAACTACCGAGGGGTGTGGACTATGTAAAATAGTTACCTGTTAGGCCACGCATCCCTTGATTCATGGATGGATACTCTTAAAAATTTGTTTGCAAAGAACTCATGGTATAATCAACACTTTGACTTGCAGATGCTTCACATGGAGAAAAAAATATATGTGGAGTAGAAAGAATATGAGGCACTCCTGTAAAGTCAGATTCCCTACCTAATTCAACCACAGCTAGTATAAAACCCATAAACAAATCAAACATAGACAAGATCTGAAGTTTACCACTGTGACAATAGTAATATTTCCTTAGCTTTTACTTTTATTCCGTAAGGACATATTTTAAAGCTCATTTTCATAAGACTTGGCAGGTCTGAACATTTGGTTCAGATATCTTATTTTGTTATTATTTTCACCTATCTCAATTACATATATATTCAAGGACACAGTAAACATCTGTGCATAATTCAAGCATATTCAAAGACATGAAAACTTTAATTTTGAGGTCTTCTGACCCATTTTACATAAAATAAAATCCAAATTAAAACCAATTACAAATATTAGGAACAAGATTTACATACCCTATCTGACAAGATTATTATTAATAATATTAATAATAATAATAATAACTATGCCTATGTACAGCATCTAATAATCTTCACTGTTGTGTTGAAAAATATATGTTCAGCCCAATTTTCAGCTCAACACAGATTTGTACAATAAAACCATCTAATGCACAGGTCACTGTGTTATAAATTATTATTTCACTCAGTATAAACTAGGGTTAGTCTAAAATACTGTTAAGTGCATTTTTTGTTAATCAAAGAATGGATTAAAATACATTTCTGGATCAATGGGGTAAAGAAACCCTTGTCTTACTTGAAGTAAAGAATCGTGCCAATGTCATGCTGGAAATTAAGGAAGATTTCCAGTTCACTTCTGTCTTCAATCTTAATAGATGAGGACCTATTTATCTCTTCTATGAGACTGACTGGTGCAACCTGATGAAAAGAAAGTAAACCATTACTGTAATAAAGTCAGGGCCTAAGGTGATAGACATTGGTAACCAGTAACATGAACAATGTTGGAACTTACTATCAGCACATTAAATTTATATAAGTAGAACAATATTTGCAGACTTAACAAATGTTGATGGTAAATATCATATGCTGTGTTGGATGTACATTTTCCAACTAATACTGCAGGACATTTCAGAACAGAAATAATTATATGAAAAAAACGTATTTTAACAAATTTAAATGTCCTGAAAACATTTCTTACGATTTAAAGGAATAGGGAACCTACAAGTTGAGTTTATATTATCTGATTGCCTGTCTTTCAAAATTATATTTTATATAACTCCCTTACACCGTTCTCGGGCCATTTAGTTACTACAAGGAATTATTTGGTTATCCGCGAAAGTGCCTTGAGAGATAATTAGATACGTATCACGTGGTCGGTAGTGACGTCACAGGATCTATTGCTAACTGTCAACATAGCATACTCCAATGGTTGCTAGTATGATTCAGATAATTTATTTCCATTTTGCATCATGGAAAATTGCGAGAACAATTTCCCCTACTTCTCTGTAAGCGTGAACAATTTACCGTATCAGCTTGAGCCACGTTTGAAGACTAACAACGAAGAATTTAGTGATGACACGGCGTCATGTTCTTCGAATGTCACTGTCAGAATGATGAGGATAGTTTGCAGAGTGAAGAAGGATGACTCGAGAAAACACAATGGTTTGTACCGATTTATACTTGTAGCAGGCATTTCATATACTGTATATATAAAAATGAGGAGAACGCACGTTACATTTTACTAACTAAAACTGAAACTTTGTCAACTCCTGTGTGTATAAATATGCAAGTTTTAGTGCACCCAAATTTGGATAATCCTTCCTCGATTGCCTGAAACTTTTAAAGATTACCGACAGTGCGAGTTATCAAAGCAGATGCTCGTAAAGCTGTATTTTTGTCTTTATGTTTTGCTAAATTAAACATTTTAAAAATATTAATTAGTAATGTTTTCATAATTTTTAAAGCAATGAAAGCCACATATATTTTGTAAATTTATAATTGATGCATTGTTGCAGAACACTTATTCTAGTGGAAATAGTGACGTGCTGTACACTGTAAACACACATACTTTTTTGTTGTTCATTATTTTGAACTTAAACTACATTTACTCCTTTACACAGTTAAATATATGTTTTCTTTTTCAAATAAAGGACAAAAGCCCATGCAGAATACAGGACTATGAAAATGAATGTCAGTACACACCAACGATTAACTCCTTCTGCCATCTATAAACATTATAATCCCAGGTTTAATGTTATCACAAGTTACACTGAATATTAATCTATTAAATACAATTCGACTCATAATATCACATGGACTTGACAATTCTTACTCTAAACTTTGCAGGGCAACATACATGCACTGAGGAATAATGTTGTTTGTCAAACTTTATTTCAAATGCAAAATCAACATGCTATTTCTAATCCGCATCTTTCCTTTTGAATGCTTACAAAATGTTGAAAGTGATTTTTAAACATTCTTGAATGGTCAAAATTATGCTGTGCTCTTTCCTTACAGGTGTGATTGTAGATATTGCCAAATGATTCACTTGGCAATTGAGCCTTTATGCTGTCAAAAGGTGGAGATGATTGAGAAAAAGAAGGGTGACCTTACATGTATAACCCTCCATGAAAGTTTCATTGCAAACTGCTTCAACAGACATATGCTGGAAGTATCCCTGTTTGAATACCTGGAACATCATGGACCTTTGGATGATAATGAACCAATTACACAAGTAATTTTTCCAATCTTTCACAAATTTCTTCAAAATTCCTGTTGATATTTTTATATAAGATTTTCCTATACATTTTACAAAACAAACAATTTGCAAGATTTTCTTCAAAGTGTTTTCATATTACAACTCATGGAGGCAACATTTATTGCAAAAGGATGCATTCCATAATGATCAAACTGTGATGGTCTTGAACTTATGAAAAGAATGCAGTTTTTTTTTTAGAAGAAAATGTAGTTTTCTCTTTTAAGACTACCCTTTTTTCTTGTTTTTCTTTGGGGTGATATCTAAACTTTTTTAACAATATATAGCCTCGATAAAAAAAACTGCTTGTTTTGAGAAAGGAATAGCAGGTTTGGTATAAATTCTAATAAATACTTATGTTGACAATGATTTATACATTTTTTGTTTATCAACTAGGTTTAAAGAGTCTTCACGAACACAATAAACAAACAACAAAGGAATAGAACTATTTTATAATGATGTGGGTCATTTCACATGTATGTAAATGTATTCAAAGAAGATTAATAATTTGATAAAAAGATAAATATATCAAACATAATTCACCCTAAGTACTAAAAGTACAATTCAGCATAATTTACGAAAAATGAAATATCTTAACTCTTGTTCGAATTTACTCTTACATGTATTCTATATTTATTTTCAGAACATAAAGGCATATAGCATATCTACGTTTTGTCAAATGGATTTGGAATCGACTAGGCAGACACAGCCATAAAGTGCTTCCATCTTCTGTTTTGTCAAAACTAAAAGAATCTTTTTCCTTAGAGGAATATGTTGGCTTCAAATATGCTGCACCATAAAAATTATTGGATTTCAAAAAAGCATGATTATTGCTTTATGATGAGTTCATCTTTTTGAAAATTGTTTGTATGGTATGATGCTGTGAGCGGTAGTGGATACCGAGATTCCCCTTTCATGAACATGTATGCCCCTGTGTGTGCAGGCAAGATGCACCAAGATATGAAATCAATAAAAAGAAAAATTCATTTTGAACTTTTATATTTTCTTAATGATTGATATTAACCTGTGTCCCAACATAATGAACTTTAATAAAATATTTATTTCATGAACTACATATGTATTTAAAATTATTTTATTTCTAGTTCAGATTTTACTATATATTACTTTATTTCTTCTAATTACTTGCAGTGCTGGATTACCCATTAAGCACACTATATTTATGCTCAAGGCACCAGCCCAACAATGGCTTTTGTATCACTAAGAGGGAGCACTTTCAAGGATACAAAAGGCAGGTGGCATTGGCTAGCCTTTGCGGATATTAAAATTTGCTGAGCAGTCTAAATATGTATCTCTGACAATTTCAAAAGAACAAGTCGACTTCCCAGTAACCTAACAATTACTTGTGCTAAGATTTATTGAATCTAATGCATTATCTTGAAATAGTTCAACTTGATAAAATTGGATACAGCTGTATTATCAAAGTACAGACTATAATGTCTAGGAGGGCAAACAACATGATCTACATACATTCATCAATTCTGCCAAAGTAGATTCGGACACCAGAACATGTTGCTGATCTTCTGGTTTTATATCTTATCAAGCTTAAAGTTTATATGCATATCTTTAAAGTCACTGTCTCTCCATCATCAGTATCTGAATGTGGTTCATATTCTGAATCATGGTGTGTATCAGGGTCAATGTCATCCTCACTGCTTGGTTCATTTTCATTATCTGAATCCTTTCTTGGTTTTAGGAGCTCAGACTGAATTGCTATTGATCTTGCTGCTCGAACCTGAATTTTGTGAGTCCTTGTGGGATCAAATTTAGCCTGAACTTCACACTTTGTTTTATTTTTTGTGGTTGGGCCTGAGGAATTGGTACAAACAATTGTATGCTGAGTTCAGCATCATCTACCTCTACCAGGGCTCATGCACTTGCAGGTGTATCAAGCACATAATTTGCATTGTTACTTTGCATTGCTTGATGTAGAACCTGAAGGAATAAAAACACAATTATTATTGACAAGAAAAAGCATTTGCAGTATCTTTGAAACATTTGAGTAGTCACATGACAACAACTGATGAATTACAATGATGGCCGCACTAAAGGGGAAAAGGAAGTTGAGGGGGAGGCACAAAGAAGTATTTACCCTATGTCATAGCCTAAGGCTTATATTTCTCAGGTGATACCAGTAGTGAAAAACATGAAATTATGCATTCCACTATATTTTAAAAACACATTAGTGTTACTCTAACGTTAGCGTCATGAACAACTCTTTCCGAGATAAATATTTTCCAGAAATATATACAGTAGTATATGCAATTATTCAATTTCTGCAGCACTTGGGGTGGGGTGGGGTGTGATAATGTTTGAGAATCTGAGATGAATAAAGCTCTATTTTATGTAGGTATTATTGTTTAAATACTTCAATTTCATTATTCTCACGACATTGATAGAAATTAGAGTGCATAAAACATTTATTTACCTCTGCATTCTGCAGTTTGTGATAGGCTCCTCTTACTATTTTCGGTTTGACAGTTGTGAACCACTCGGATCTGTCGGTAGATCTTACCCCAGTCCTAGGGTTAGAATAATATCTGGTACTGCTGTCGGCCTTATCCTCGACTGTCATTTAAATATCCCAATTCTGCATATCTTTCTGGGTCAACTTTTATACTGATCGTTTGAAAAATGAAGACTGCAAAGTCTATGAGTTACCGGCTCAAAGTTCTCTCGGGGTCATGGCAACAGTAACAGATCCAAGCCGTTCGTCGGATTTTGTATTTCGGAAATCGGAAAAATGTACTAGTCGAATTGTTGTTGCATCCAAACGCTGCACAGAGGGGCATTTAGGAAGATTCTTGGAAAATAATCTCTAATATAAACACTAATAATCTGCCTACTCTCAAGCACAAGTGGATCAACATAACGCTGAGCCGATAGCTGCTAAGATCCTGTGACGTCACGTTTATTCAGCCTCGTTTCCACTCGACAAATATGCATATCGGAACGCTCACGCAATTCTTACCCTATAATGTATTGTATATTATTTTCGGTGCAACTGGGTCGCCCCAAACTACTATTTAATTTATCATATGTATCAAAATGAGTAATATAACCACAACTTTAACTGTAAGTTCCCTATTCCTTTAATATAAAATTTGTATTCCTATAAGTACCTTGACATTAGAATCTTTCATTGTCATGATCGCTTGTTCCAGGGGGAGCCATCGGGCAGGTTTTTCCTCCCCCCAATAGGGCTGTTGTGATGCCAGCTCAAAAATTCTTCTTTTCAGTTTCTCCAGACTGGGGTCACATTGGGTGTTATCAATGGCAATATTATCCATCAGGTGGAAAACAAGTGGTTTATTTTTCAACATTTGGCGTATTTTCATGAAATACTCATCAATGACCTTTTGTCGATTTTTCTGTGAAGAAAATAAAATAATTCATGGTGGAATTAATTGCAGTTTGTGACATTGGTTCAGCATTTGACAATACTGCATTCTAAATCCAATACTTAGAAAAAAACATTCAAGATTCTAATAATTATGCACTTTTGAAACACAAGACAATGTAAATACATATGTACATCATGCATTTAACATCATGGAAAATGTAATTTTGAAGATACCAATGCAATGAAAACATGTGTACAGCAGACAGACATTAAACATAATGGAATCAGATATTTTCAGACATTTTAATACAATGAGAGCACATGCATACAGCAGTCACATAAATAACATAAGAAGAATCTGGCATTTTCAGACATTTTATACAATGAAAACACATGAATACAGGAGTCATATAATTAATATAATGAAATTATGCATTTCAGGAATACACCGATACAACATAAACAAATTCATGCAGCAACCACATGTCAACTAATTATGTGCTACATATCTCATCTGATGGTCTGAATGTTAATACAGCAATAATCCATTCAAAGTGACCAGCCTCCAGTATTTGATTCCTTTCCATGTTAATATTGCAAAAATCCATTAAAAATGACCAGTGACCAGAATTTGACTCCTCTGCATGTTTATATGGGAACACTCCATTTCAAGTGACCAGTGGCCAGAGGCTGGTTTTAGTGCATTTTATTATTTGAATAGTACATTCGAACTATCCAGTGACCATAGTTTTGTTTCTTTAAGTCAAGGAATTGTGTCTCTACCTGCCACCATGTCTTTAAACCTGACATGTGATGAGATTATACTGCACATAATTGAAAACATTTATCTATAGGCCAGTAATTGAAATGACTTAAGTATATATCCATCTATAGGCCAGTAATCAACACACATATATATCATTCAATAGGCCAGTAATCAATATAATTTAGGCACATATCAATATATAGGCCAGTAATCAACATGACTTAAGTATATATTCATCTATAGGCCAGTAATCAACACAACTTTAGGATATATAAATATATAGGCCAGCAATCAACACAACTTAAGCATATATCTATCTATAGGCCAGTAATCAACACAATTTAAGCATATAACAATCTTTAGGCCTGAAGCAGCATGACTTAAGTATATATTCATACTAGCAAGTACCCGGCATGCGTTGCAATGCCTAATTCAAATTCATAATCGGTAGTAATACCTAATTTCGCGTGTGTTTGACGTAACCAAGACGCGAACTAAACGTAGCTAAGTAAATATGACATAACTAAGGCGCCTACAGTTTACACCAAACACACGCGAAATTAGGTATCGCTACCGATTATGAATTTCATACAGCTGTTGATTTACGTCATCATAGTTTCAGCCAATCCAGACCGTGTTCGATCACGTGACGTATATAAGGCGCCTACTGTTCTATCACGTGACGTACAAATTCACACCGCGATTGTTTGACGTAACCAAGGCGCGAACCAAACGTAACTAAGTAAACATGACGTATCTAAGATGCCTACAGTTTACACCGAAGACACGCGAAATTAGGTATCGCTACCGTGTTCGATCACGTGGCGTATTAAAGGCGCCTACTGTTCGATCACGTGATGTATCTAAGGCGACTACAGTTCACAGCGAACAAACGGTAAATGTCGCAAAACTATATGAAATACACACATTTGTTAATTTACAATTTAAATGGTTGTACTAATTCAGAAACCTTCGCGGGCGTGCGCAGAACAACTCACCAAAGTTTTATCGCAATAGGATGAACGGTACAGGAACGCATACGACACAAACAAACAAACATTCATTTTTATATATATAGATACAGAACACAGACCGTGTTCGATCACGTGACGTATCTAAGGCGTCTACTGTTCGATCACGTGACGTATCTAAAGGCTCCTACTGTTCGATCACGTGACATATCTAAAGGTGCATACAGTTCACAGCGAACACACGGTAAATGTCGCAAAAACACATTTGTTAATTGTTACAATTTTAATGGTTGTACTAATTCAGAAACCTTCGCGGGCGTGCGCAGAACAACTCACCAAAGTTTTATCGCAATAGGATGAACGGTACAGGAACGCATACGACACAAACAAACAAACATTCATTTATATATATATAGATACAGAACACAGACCGTGTTCGATCACGTGACGTATCTAAGGCGTCTACTGTTCGATCACGTGACGTATCTAAAGGCTCCTACTGTTCGATCACGTGACATATCTAAAGGTGCATACAGTTCACAGCGAACACATGGTAAATGTCGCAAAAACACATTTGTTAATTGTTACAATTTTAATGGTTGTACTAATTCAGAAACCTTCGCGGGCGTTCGCAGAACAACTCACCAAAGTTTTATCGCAATCGGATGAACGGTATAGGAACGCATACGACACAAACAAACATTCATTTTTATATATATAGATATAGGCCTGACTCAACATGACTTAAATATATATTGTATTGAAACTGTAAAAAAAACTGTACTAAGTTGTTACGATATCAATTTGTTGCATTATTTATATGTATAAATCTAAAATTAAATCTAATCAATTTTGTGTGTTTGTCCAATTTTTAGCCCAAACGAAAGTGTTTAACCATTCATTTACATTAACTGCACATATGTTAGCTGCCTGTACCAAGTTTCATAGTTGCTATTTGGCTTCTGTATCTTGGTTTTTATTATATCTTATAAATAAATGTATACTTTTGCTCTTACCCTAATAAGCAACATTTTGTTGAGTTTTACATTAAAAGTATTTCCGATTTCAAAAACGTTTAATTTTTTTTCCCCATTTCACTGTTATCTTTGAGATAAGATCAAAGTACAGTGTAGCATTAATAATTTGTGCTGCTTATTTTATTTCATCAAAACTTAATTGAAATCCTTGTGCATGAAAAATATATAGTGTAACACAATTTGTTATATATATGTATATATGTAATAGTGTAACACAATTTGTTATATATATGTATATATGTAATAGTGTAACACAATTTGTTCTCCACCTTGTCCATGATTCAAAATAATCTATACGTGCTAAATTCAGAATATCTTGAGACAAAAATTCCTGAACAGTCGATGAATCATTTTCCTGGTTTAAATTTTCCAAATACTTGTGTGGAAACAAGTTTTTGACATTAACTTCCAATCTTCATTTAGTATAAGGTGCTTTTGCTATCTCAAATAAACCTCACAAATGTGATTCAGTTCATTTTCTATATGGGGTGGCAGGCTTGGTAGAGGAGCAAAAAACATGAATAAATTTTGGCAAAATCAATGATTTTATTAAAGATTTTTTTTCAAAAAAAGGGACAACTGCCTTCTACTCCACCAGCCAAGCAACTTCTTTACTTCCTAAACTTCATCAGAAAATTGAATTCAACCAATTTCTCTTTTTAAATTGAAAGAGAAATCTATTCCCAGTAACCTAAAATTGGCAACAGAGGACTTAATTCCAATTTCAGGACAAATCTTTTCATTTGAAGTTTTAAAATTTTTAAATTTATAAATCCAACTTGCTTTTGACTTAAAAACATTGCAGCCCAGAGGCAAAGTCATTACAAATCCGCTTGGTTGCTTTCAATGACAAAGGAGAACCATTTAATAATTTTTAAAAACATCATCAGTGTACTACCTAAATTTCATTTTAGAAAATCCCTGTAATATTTGTGTACTATTTTAGTTCTGTTGCAAACAGTTCAATTTCTATTATAAATAAGTAGGGTGCTAAAGGGTCTCCCTGGTTACAACCCCTCTCTAATTTGAAAATGTGGACAACTGTCCATTATTAATTATAAAACATTTAGACTTATTGCAGAATACTCTAAACCACTGATAAAAATATTCTCTAAAGTTAAACAATTGTAGGCATTCACTTGAAAATCAAATTCAAATGAGTCAAAAGCTTTTTCAAAGTCTATTAGTAAGAGACTACTAGATTCTATTAGGAAGAGACTACTAGATTCATTTTTTTTCTCAAGATACAGCATAAATTCGTGCTTTCATCAATGAATCTCCCTTTCATAAACTCTTCTGACTGTCATTACCAATAAGATGGAAACTTTCTTGATCCTAGAAGCAACTGATGCTGAATCATGTAACCTACATTAAGTGGTGAAATTGGATTCCAATTTGTAACACAAATTCTGTCTTCATCTAACCTAAATAAAGCAATTAATAATTCCAGAAGACTGAAATTCAGAAAATATTATCCAGCATTTAGAGACCTTTAAAGAAAACCACATAAATATTTCCCAAAAAATTGTATAATTCTACAGTAAATCCATCTGAATCTGGGCTAGTTTCATTTTTATATTTTCAGTGCTAAAACACATTCCTCTAAAGTTAGCTATCCTTCACTTGGGCCTCTTTTAAAAACCTGAAACATTTCTATTTTGATTTAAAAAGTGATTATGAGTTTGTAAATTACTGTTGTGTTTTGGCTTTTGTATAGTTTTCATAAAAATCGTTCAACTGATTTTATATATCTTTTGGACCTGTTACCATTGTTCCATCTTCAGTATTTAAGTATTTTATTGTTTTGTTTGTGTAATTTCACTTTTAAAAGTTAAGGAAATATTTTGAATCTTTTTCACCTGCCTCATACCATCTTCCTTTCAATCTTAACATTACGCATTCCATCTATCTCTTCCTCATTTCTAAATCTACTTGCTTTTTAATTCAGTTCTATTATAACAGTGTTTTTTTTTTATTTTGCATCACTAGAGTATGTAAGGTCTGTATTTCAGCTTAAATTTTCTTTAATAATTTTTTCTCATGTTTTTCTTAGCTTGAGAATAACTAATTGATTCTGATCTTAAAATTATCTTAATGATTTCGAAACTAAAACGATCAATTCAATGTGGGTTGTTCTTATTGCCTTCACAATAACATTCTTCTACTGTGTTATATATTCAGCTTTTGACCAACTGAATATATTCTTCTTGCTTTAGTAGCTTTAAACTGAATTTACAGTACCAAGGTCCTATCGGTACTGTGGATATTAAAAATTGTAGTGTTACTTCTGAATGGTCTGTTTTATAACCAGGAATAATGGATGCATCTTGACAATCTGAAAACATGTACTCAAATTTAAAAATACCGGTATGTTTATAAAAAGGGGTTAGTGTACAGGTAGTACAATGTCATGGACCACTAGGTACACATATGATGTTGCCCAAAATAAAGACACCTGAAGTCTGTTCTACACTAGGATGTGGGTATACCAATACACTTTTAACATAACTATAGTGTAGCAGTATAAGATAAAACTATATAAAAACACAGCTTTTACTCATTCATTATCCTCCTTTGCCAATAAATTAAAAGCCATTATATGTGAGATAGTTCTTCATCTTTTTGTTGTTGAGTGTATATGGGCTAGTGATTCATATGCAGACACATACATACATACATACATACATACATACATACATACATACATACATACATACATACATACATACATACTTCATAATTAGACATATGCATACATGTGGTAATTTAATTACACATAGATACATAAATACATACGTATTTATGCATTCATATATAGATATATACATATACATACAGACATATACACACAGACATGTATACATATGTCCAATGTATAAAAATCACAAACATTTAATACTCATTTTTTTCAAGGAAAGCACAAGTCCAAATTAAAATGCAAGGTCATTTGAAATTTTGTACCCTTTATAAAAACTTTGTCCTTTTACCAGCCTTTGTTTGGCATACACATGAGGAAGATCAAATTTTTGAATGCATTGTCATCAGATTTAAGAGTCCCATAGTTTGCACTCGGTGAATCTTCCACTACTCTTACATTTTATATGCTCTTAAAATCTCTTTTCTTTCTGACAATATTGACTTTATATTCTGCATTCCAAAATTTCACAACTGGCTTTGGGGTAAGAATTTTCCCAGGGATCCATTATATTGGAAGATATAAACGTAAATTCAAACGTAAATTCATTGGACCCATGACTAGAAAGCTGTAGGTTCAGTTTTACATGATGAAATCAGCTTGGATCGATTACTGAATTTGTCAAAATCTTTTCTAAAGACAAGTATTCATTTGCTTCTGGTAATAAAATATGGAATGTTGCAGGAGAAGAAGGTTGGTTTTCTTTTAATTACATGCGAAAACTGCAATATCAATTTAAATAATTGAATGTTCAGAGTTTTAACATTTGGAAGAGCTTTTTGACTTATGCCCAAATCTGACAACATTCAGCCATATTTCTTTACCTGTACACAATGGCGTTTAAGGATGATATATGAAAGCTGACAATGAAATAGTCAAACTCATATGGAATGATAAATGTGGCTACCTTGGGACTGTGGTTCTGATGACACTCAGCAGAGATACAACAGAGACTGACAAGCTGAGTTCTGAAAGAAAGAAATTCACCTCATAGCTGATCAGTACAGCTCTGGGCATCTGGATCCAATGTATCCCAAGAAATATCCCATGTGCCTGGTCTAACAGGCCTGAAAGTCTTATGACTGCTTCAAATGATTTCATTCTTTTTGGGTGCAAGGGACCAAAAGTGCCTTGGACTGTTCAAGGCTTTGAAATGTTGATGTTATTACTATCAATGAAGCATTACCAAGTGATTCAGACAAACTGAAAGCAATACATTTGTTGGTTTACAATATTATATCCCATAGATGCATCCATTTGAAAGGGCTGTTATACATTTAGGTATTCATCTATTCAAACTTTGTTACAAATGTGCATTGAATTCATTAAAAATATATAAAATAATTATAGGGGGACTTCTGACCTCTCCTGACTGGATTATGGTTGATTGGTTAGGGGTGGGGTTGTACTAGATTTCACTTTGAATTGGAAAAATGCCTTAACTAAACAATACACCGTATACCGTGTCATCAAAATGTACTTAATTTTAAGTTAACACACGATTTGACACTGACACTACTGCTAACAATAGTGCCATGCACAAATGAACAATATGGAAACAGTCCGTCCTATAATCACATTAGAATTAGTACTGTTAATAATTTAATTAATATACATCTGAAGTGTCAGGTCTGTATTTGAGTCATTTATTATATATACCATCTACACATACCTCTGGAATCTTGTCAACATGGGTTCCAACGAGAATTACAGGAGGGTTTCCAGAATGAGAGGATGGTGCACAAGAATGTATCATGTTCAACCAGATCTCAATCATCTCTGAAGTCAGAACAGATAGAAACTTTAAAAATGTATCTGTATAATAATAATAATAATAATAATAATAATAATAATAATAATAATAAAAACAGCTAAAACAACAAAATTAATAATAATAATAATAATAATAATAATAATAATAACAACAGAAACAACAATATTAATAGTAATCATAATAATAATAAGTATAAATAATCATAAAAGATAATAACAGAGGCAACAACAATAATACAAATAATAATAAAAATCATCAGAAAAATAACAATTACAACAAAAACAACAATAACAATGTGTGTATAATAATAATAATAATAATAAATACAGTATAAATACAAGTCAAAATTAATACTTCAAACAATACAAGGTTTTTAATAGGACAGTCACTTGACCCTTAACCCCAAAATGGCAAGTGTCAAAATAAAAATGTCAAAAATGAAATCTCGAGAATCACTTCAGCTGTGATTCCTTGTTCTTGGTGGAAACGAATGATGTTTAAGATTTATGGTCTCATTTTGAATAATGAGAAATAACTGTACATTATTTTCTAAGAAATAAACAATCTATTTTTTGTAAAAGTGGTTTTCATTTTATCTATCTTATTTTGTTTATATTCGGTATATGACAGAGGGTTATTTAATACCGTAAAAAATATTTTCAACATAGTCTATTACATATTTCAACTGCTCAAATCTTTTTATTCACGACATAAAATAAAATATTCTTCTTTGCGCAATAGTGATTTTAAAGTTCAGATGTATGCACTAAGTGTTATGTTCATTCAATTTCTTTCTGAATGATCCATTAATTAAAATGTTCAATGTTTTGCCAATTTAAGTAAATAAATTGCCAATAAAACACAATCGCACGTCAAAAACTGGTTTAGCAAGAAACCATGAATTCCTGCTTTACCTGATTATAATCTAAAGTGCAATCAAACAAATGCCAATATTTTATCTGAAATTAATCCAGTGAAGTCATAAATGATTCTGGACTTTAAAACATGAAGCAACTTGCCAGTTCAACAATTAAAGATGGTCCACTTTTGTTGACAATCAATTTAGCGAGCTGCCATAATGATATGCTCCAGTTCTGACCAGATGTTTATAACTGATGTCCAAACATACCAATGCTGATATTTAAACATAGGTCAGTAGATTCATGTCATAATTGTTTCCTATTCCTCTATCATCAACTTCAGATGAAATTTTAAAAACAAAATACGACCAAAAACAGTTGAATGTAGTCTCTGCAAAGTTCATGTATATCTTCCATTGGTGCAATAAAATTTGCTGTCGAGCAGATGTCAATCAGAGCCTCCTACAGTACCTTTGTTATGGGCAGCTTCTTGTGACAAAAAAAACAAAACAAAGCTGGAAACCAATCAAGGGTAATCAAGATTGATGTTTCAAGCCAAATTTCTGTAAAAAAATTCTGTGTCAAAAATAGGTTATTTTCAAATTTGTTGCATCAAAAATCAAGGGTACATGTTTATTATCACCACACAAAAACCTCCAACCAATTCAACCAATGCAAAACAACCCTCTAGAAAGTTACAAAGAAAGCCCTTGGCACAGTTAGTAGTCTGTTACTAAAATTACAATATAAAACACAGACAATGTCCGGAACACAAGGCAAACTGCAATAAAATCAAAAGAACCCTGGCCCAGATCAAAGAGAAAACATCCACCCACACCAATAATAAGCTTGATAATAACCTACACAGAGAAAAACAATCTAGCTATGCAACAATTGTTTACAAAATATATTTTTCAAAAAACAATTCTCAGGTAAAGTGGACAAAAACCTGATCCTAGACAAGGCCAAGTTGAACACAGAATGTCTAATTATAAAATAATAAAGATGAATTGTTTTTAATACAAAACAAATGATGCAAATTAAATATTGATAACGAAAGGTCACCCATTGCAGAAATAAAACTAATTCTTCCTGGTGTGTGAGGATGTAAAAAAAGTGTCAGTGTCATCATGATCAATACAACAAAGTTCAGTTTCAAAGAACACAAACATTTCATCTGTTATAAAAAGCAGACACTTATATGAATGAATCAGATTTGTTGTAAATCATTAAACTCAAAATTTTTCGCGGTTAGAATGCCAGGTAATGTTGATACCAGTGATAATTATAATGTTGTGATCACCTAGATATCATAACTGTCAGATCATCTGTTCTAGGTAAAATTCTTATCTACAGACTTTTGTATTTAAATTAAACCTTACCTGTTTAGTATTAGCAAGAAAGGGGTAAAATGGTAACCATAATATTGAAAAAAGAAAAGAAAAGAATATTATTATCATTAAAAGAAAACCTAATCTGTAGCACATCTCTGTTTATGAAAACAAAACGAAACATAATTATAAAATATTTCTTGATGACAAATTCAATGGCAGTTCCTTCTCTCTTTTTTCAGACTTTACCACTATGGCATGAAATATAAATACTGTTCAAAATTGGTCAGAATAATCAACAAAATATCTCAAATTTGGTATACCCAAAATCGAATGTTGCAACAACCACAAATTACACCATATAAATATGAATTTATTGTAATGAACATTTATCTGAGAACCCATACAAATGATAAGCTCAATGAAAAATATTTCTATCTTTTGCAAAAATTTCAATTGTGAATTCGGATCAATATATATATATATATATATATATATATATATATATATATGCAAAATCAAACATCCAAGTTAAAAGTCTAGAAGTGTGATTCAAGACCAATGTAGTAGTAGTAAACACTGTATTCAACTCAAAAGTAAAATTTGCTTGAAACTTAATTACCTCTCTCCAGTAAAGTTTCACAAGCTGCAATTCATTTTTCCCACCATGTGACACACTCCAGTCAAAGCATGATATTAAACATAATCATTGCCTGTCCTGACCTTTCCCCAAAAAATCTGAATATTCCATTTAATTATTCTGTACTAATGAAATACTTTAACACATTAACCCCTGAGCCAAATAGCTAGGTAGTCAGAGATCGCCTAGAGCAGTGGTAGCCTTACCAATACCATAGACCAGCTAACTTGGTCTCTAAGCCTATTTTTTTTATAGTTTGAACTTTGAATTGACGTCAATTCAAAATATAAAAAAAGGCTTAGAGACCAAATTAGCTGGTCTAGCCTTACCAGTGCCTGTATCCCTGAGACTTGCTGACAATACTTCACTTGCAGATTTGGTTCTGAGAGCTACGAGTAATAAATGTTATTTTGTTAGATTTACGTTCCTTTAATTGCGCTAAATTTGGCACAGCAGTTTTCGATAAAATTACGTACAAAGTGGTATAAAAATTTCGAACTACATGCAAAAAAAAAACTGACACATACAGATAAAATGAATTTCGTACCAATTTATTTCTCTGGCCATGAATAATCCATAAAAATCTACGATGAATTCACAGTAAATAATTAACACAACACTAATTCTGCCGCTATCGATGTCAAAATTTTTCCTCTTTCTTCTGCAATGTACACTCTATCTATATAAGCTAACATTTGATTGGTTAAACTGCCGGCATAACTAGGAAATGGCTTCAAATCAACCAAATAGTGCCACTGAAACTCGGCGCTCGGGATACAACCTATGCAAACTCAGCCCCGTTATCGAGGTACTCTGGAGATGTGGGAGGTAAAGTGCGACAAGTTATCGAGGCGGCAGGGGTTAATGTATTAAGAGGTTTATTGGCCCTTTTGTCTTGACATGGCATTGTCAGAAACCATTTTAACAAGAAATAAGCATCAACTTGATCTTGACAATGTTTAGCATTGCATAATACACATGTATATACAGTTCAAAAGCATCTGTGGTACTCAAAGAAAGTTAGTCTGGTTCCAATACAAATTCTAGTGAATCTAATATGAATCCCAGATGTGACTGAAACACAGTTAAGACCGCATCCAGATTTTACTCGTACAATTATATTTCAATAGTTTGTCCTTTTATTTCATCAGTCTGTGATGTAAGGGCATTTCCGTGTGTGTGTGATTTGGATTTAAACGCAGACATGTAGCATGATGTCCCACACAGTCACATTATCCTGACACCAGCATAACCAGCCCTAACACTAACCTGTTAATGCTGAGCGCTAAGCGAGGCATCTGTTGGTACCATTTTTAAAAATCTTTGGTATGACCTAGCTTGGGATCTAATCTATGACCTCCTGCATCCAAGTGGATGTTCTAACTACCAGGCCATCAGAACGGCATTTAATTGATAACTGTCACTCTCTCAGAAGTAAATAATAAATGTATCACATATCTTATGATTTATAGACGCAATTAGTCAACAGAAACAAAATATTAAGCTGCAAAATTAATTTACTTCATATGCCTAAATCTCCAACTGGTCAAGTAGATTGGCTCTCAATTTTTGTAGCTGTCTACCGAACAATTAGCAGACAAAACACATCAGTGGACTGGTGGCAGTTTCGCATGATGGATGTCTTGCATTTTTTTAAAAAAACTTTAAACACTTAAAGCCATTCTTTCAACTTGTCCCCCACCCCCAATAAAAAATGTACTAGCAGTAGTAGTACATGTTACAATGATTATGACGTCCTGTACTAGAAGTATTGATTGTTACTATAATGATGTTGACTATCTGTACTAGTGGTAGTAGATGTTACCATCATGAGATTGTCTTTCTGTACTAACAGTAGTAGTAGCTGTTACCATAATGAGGTTGCATTTCTGTACTACAAGTAGTAGTTGTTACCATAATGAGGTTGTCTTTCTGTACTAGAAGTAGTAGTAGTAGTTGTTACCCTGATGCGGCTGTCTGTACTAGAAGTAGTAGTTGTTGACCTGTTGTGGTTGTCTTTCTGTACTAGAAGTAGTAGTTGTTACCCTGATGTGGTTGTCTTTCTGTATTAGAAGTAGTAGCTGCTGTTTCGGTGAGGTTGTCTTTCTGTACTAGAAGTAGTAGTTGTTACCCTGATGTGGTTGTCTTTCTGTATCAGAAGTAGTAGTTGCTAGGGGACCCGAGTGGTCTAAAGCGCTTTCTGCTACGGATCACTGCCATCTCACCTCTGTCTGCGTGGGTTTGAGTCTAAGATTCTGCTAGCGTAGTTATATGAGAAAGCTTGCCAGAAGCTTCTCATAGATCGATGGTTCTTTCCAGGGTTTCTCCTGGGTTCATCCTCCACCAATAATACTGACCACCATGTATAGCCTATTATGTGCTGAAAAATGGCTTTAAGCCCTAAAACAACAACAACAACAACAACAAAGTAGTAGTTGTTACCCTGATGAGGTTGTTTTTCTGAGCTAGAAGTAGCAGTTATTTAACTTGCAATATCACAAGTGGATACAGGAGCCCTCACAGCTAATAATTCATTTGTTTCTACAAATGAACTTCAAACTATTTTGACTCCAGTTTAGGTACCTGATGTCTTGTCTGACACCCCCCCCCCATTTCATCTAAACATGCTTTACTTACCAGGAATGTTACACAGTTTTTTCCCCTTGGCATCAAGGAAACACTCGTCATCTATGAGATCTGTGACTTGTTTACTGAGATCTATGACTAAGAGATATATAGCACGACTGGACAAGAAAGTCTGGTGAGTAGTGTAGAATGCATACTGTCCTGCAAAATCCCATAATGCTAAGGCAGCATATTGCACTGCATCCTTCTCTAGTTTGTCTGAATTTTCATTGATCTGCTTAATGATTTTCATCACTGTATCCTCATTTTCTTTGGAGTGTATTCCACTGCTTGCATCGTGGCCAAGTCTGACAATGGGTGATTCTACTGGCTGGGATGATGGTTGTTTGACTTTTTGATTCGTGCTTGGCTCTGCACTGATAGGCTGCTCCTGTTGGGTATGTACATTATCGTATTCTACACTGGTGACTTGGTCAGCCATCTCACTTTGTCTCTCTTGTTCTCTTTTGGATTCCTGCTTATTAGAATGCTCATTTAATAGTCTTACAAGACGCTGAAGTCTAGAGTATTTCTCTGCATCTGAAAGGAGGAAAATAAACTACATAAATCCCCAAAATGTCCATTATAAAGGCTGAATGTACACTAACTAAAAGGAGGTTCCAGGAATTCATATTTGTCTAAGCAAACTAACATGCAACTAAATGTAAATCTGGTTGTTACGTACATGCAACTAACTACATCTGGTCAGTATTTTATATGGCCACTGAAGTACAACATGCAAGCAACATCTTTTGACTTCACAAGAAGGTTTTGGTTTGCAAACTCATTCACAAAATGATGCATATGGTGTGATTACATATGTACTATTTTCATTAAAAAATATTTAAATGGTGGAAGAAGTGTTTTATTGAAAACCCCATGTCCATGCCACAGTTATGCAAAATAATTGGTAACAAAATTCGAGAGATGGAAGTGGGGGTCAGCTTGGGTCTCAAGATATGCTGGACTTTTTCCATGTTGCCGCAGCATGTACAATGGGCAATATGCCTTTATGGAAAATCACTTGTGCTATTTATGCTTAGATCACATAAGGAAGTATAGAGACCTGTAACAAGAACTGTATATTAAACTCATATTGTAAAATACAAACAACGACTTCATAAGGATAGATGGACTCATTTTTGAGTGGCGTTCTTGGTGTATAGTCACACTACAGTACATACATTGCTGCAGTGTTGAAAATGAGAGTTTATGAGCACACGTTAGGAATGATACTAAAGCTTGACTGCTCTGAAAACTATTGGGGAGAATTTAGAAAATTGATACACAAATATATCTTTTCTTCTAAAATTTATACATATACCATAGCACCGGAAATAACTAAACTTTAGCCCTATAATATGTCCCTCCGGCTTAGAAACATTTATTGTTGTGGTCTAATTGTATAATAAATTGGATTAATTATGTATATCAAAGTGTTTTACATGGCATCAGTAATCACACACCACTCTTTGCATACTACAAACCTACAATATCTATTCCGTTACAGAATTTACATTTCATAAGGTACAATAATATTTCAATTTATTAAAATACATTTGAATCAGACACCGAAAAAACTTGATAGTTCCAAGAGGTCTTATAAATGCTAATGTTAGGTAAATATCTTGATACATTTATATGCTAAATAGTTTTAAACACTCAAATATTAACCATGCTATTAATTTCTGTATGAACTTTGTCTTCCAAAAGCGATATGAATGACAGTTTCATAAATGTCCAACTTCCTACCAATCTAAAGCACATTTTATATGTTCCTTGAATGTCACATCAATTTTGAATGAAATTTGCAGAAAGCATGAGATTTTTTTGAACCTAAGAAGAATTGGCACCAACATTGAGCCATAAACTGCTTTAAAATAACAAGAAGTTATTTGTTTGCAAAGAAAAATCCTTTGGAATATGCAATATAGCTGTCCATAGTCCAAGTGCAGAATTCCTATATCTGTTCTGCTATACCATAGGAAGGAAGATGTGAAGGATAGACTTGGAAGAAAAGGTTGATAGGAAAGTAGAGCGCAGCAACACAAACATAACAGGTCCACACTATCAGGAATCTTCACTTTGCCATTATTATTAATTTTTATTTTTTTCTTCTTTCCTGTTGTGTTTTTGTTACATGAAATTATATCCCGCCATTTAACCCTATAAACAGGATTGCCACGATGCCTACTGAAGGCTAGAATTTCATCAACAATACCCCATTCGTCTTTTGACTGTGATTTTGCAGGTTCCTCTGAGGTCAATGACTTGGAAGATGGTACTGGAATATCAGTTGTCTTGTTGTCGGCTGTTTTAACCATGGGTTTGTCACCAGATGTTGTGGTCTCCTGCTGTGTAACTATCTGAGTTGAATGGTCCAAATACTCATTTCAATTGTCAGGGCTAAAGTATGGTTTTAGTCTGTTTGCATGGACTAAGGACCTCTGTAGTTTGTGATTATCACAATCATGTAACTTGAATGTATGATTGGGCCCAATGTCACTGATATACCATGGTCCTGTCCATTTCTTGTGTAATTTAGATGATCTCCCTTTTGGTACTTTTGGATTGTGCATCCATACTCGTTGACCTAGGTGGAAAGAGGATTCTTGAACATGTAAATCATAATATTCTTTATATTTTTGCTGGGAGTTCTGAATGTTGTCTGTGGCAACTTGCCTGGTTATTTCCATTTGTGTTTTGAGCTTGTGTAAATAGGTTGCTGTTGTGTCTCTTATCGGCTTTTCTGTATTCATAGGGTTAGCAAGAGAAACATCTAGTGGAGCTCTCATTTCTCTCCCAAAGACTAATTCATAAGGGGAAAATTCAGCTGAGTTGGTGCATGGTGTCTTGCGGTAAGCCATTAGGATTCCTGGTAACACATCGACCCAATTTTGTTGTGCTTTGTCAATATAGGTGCGTATAGATTGGGCTAATGTTCTGTTGAATCTCTCACACGTAGAGTTGGTTTCGGGATGGTAGCTTGATGTATGGAATCGTTTAATATTCATGTTCTTACAGAGTTCCGATATGATATGTGACAGGAAGTTCTGGCCACGGTCAGATACTAGAGCTGTAGGAGCTTCATAAAGACAAATGATTTCCTTGTACAAAATATCAGCTATTTCAGTTGCTTCTTGTGATCTTAATGGAAAGGATTCCACAATCCTGCTAAAACTGTCCACACACAAAACATATACTGGTATTTCTCTTTGGTTACTGTTAATGGACCAAGAATATCCATATGCCAGCATTCAAATACTCCAACTGATGACATAGAGTGTAGAGGTGCCTTTGCAGAGTGAGAAGGCTGTTTTGCTTGTTGACACTCCTCACATGTGTTAACATAGTTTTTTATATGTGCATACATTTTTGGCCAATAGTACTTTGACTGTATTGTTGCATGAGTTCTGTCAAAACCTTGATGTCCTCATCCAGTTACGGAATCATGACAGTTATGTAGAATTTCATGGCGTAATCCTGTAGGAATGGCTAACTGTTGTTTAATGCGGATTTATTTAGGAAGTTTCTTTGTCCGTCTGTACCACAAATGGTATATAAGTCCATCAAGCATGGTGTATTGTTCAATTTCTGCCAATGTCTTTGCTGCTTTTGTTGAGTCATATGGTAGCTGGCCTGTTTCTAAGTAGCACTTAATTGGGGCCAAGTAAGGAGACAGGGACTGAGCTTGTTTGATTTCCTTCCCTCTGTTGGAAATGAAACCTAATACTATGTGCTTATCCACAGTCTGGCCTACTATACTATACACAGAGACTGGTTGAGATTGCACTCTGCTGGGGGCACATGGAGGGTCACATTCCAAGGTCACCACTGAGGTTTCATTGAGGTTTGTAAACAATATAGTCAAGTTAGATTCAAAGTCACTATAAACGGTTTCCTTGTTGTTTATTACTTCTTTGTATGGAATCCTTGATAAAGAGTCCGCATTGGTATGCTTGGCACCACTTTTTTGAATGACTTCATAATTAAATCCTTGTAATACCATACTCCAGCGACCCAATCGTCCTGTTGGATTTTTAATGTCCTTAAGGTATTTTAGGGCTGCATCACAGTGAATTTCTGGTGTTCACGAAAGTGTCTATAATACCGTACTCTTTCCACTAAGGTTAAACCTTCTCTATCAGACATGTCCCATTTTGTTTGAAATATATGAAGTACTCTGCCTCCTTAAGAAATTGGATGTTCTCTAACCTGGTCATGTTTTTGACTTAGAATGTAAGATGTACTCTTTCTCTAGTCTCTGAATCAAGCTTGATTTGTCAGAAGCCGAAAAACATATCAAGCACTGAAAAATATACTGCTGAAGATTGGCCTAATGCTATCCATCATGTTATCAAAACGTGGAAGTGGAAATACTTATGGTTTTGTGATCTTGTTTAGTTTTCTGTAGTCAACAGCAAATCTGTATTCTTCCTATTTCTTCTTCACAAAGAACCACTGGAGACTTTGCCATGGTGATGTTGATGGTTCAATGATATCGTACTTCAACATTTATTTAACTTGTTGTCTGTCAATTTTTGCTTTTTGAAGGGGGATGGTTCTGTACAATCTTTGCCTAACAGGTTTCTCATTGCCTGTGTCAATTGTATGTTGGCATATATCTGTACATCCTAATTCTGACAAGTCTACTGCAAACACATCTCTTTTTTTCCAATAAATTCTTGAAAATACAATGTTTCTTCCGAAGTCAAATCAGAGTCCAACAAATCAAAGCCAATGTGTTGTGCAATTTTTACAAATTCATCTCTTTCAGAACTGTGAACTGTGTGTGTGGAGTTCACACTATTACAAGGTTTGTCTTGAAATATGTTACTTTCATAATCAGGTTGTGCAATATTATCAGCTTCAAGAATTTCCACTGTTGCTATTGCTTTGCAATTAAGGCCTTAAGATTATATTTTGTTTTTGGGGTTTAGTAGACGAAATCATCCTCTGCCTCTTTGAATCTGATCTATTGCTCTTGCTCCAAGTAATTGGGTTGTGGAGGGTAAGTGCGATACAGGTTGCAACAGTATATTGTCCTTTGGGCAGTTCTGAATATTTACTGGAATCTCGCATTCAGATGGTGCCGGCACTACAATCCTGGCAACCATTCTAGCAAAAACCGTATTTTCTGTTTAAGTTCACTTTTTAATGCTGTTAATCCATCATATAGAAATATTGTTTTTGAGTTCAAGTCTATTGTAACTTTCTTGCTTTCTCAGAAGTCCATACGTAGAATAAGGTCACAATGTAGATGTTTAAAAACATGGAAACTGTGTGTAACTGTAAGTCAGTTGATTCTGAGGTCTAGAGTTACACATCCAAGAGGCTTTTGTTGATCACCGTTAACACCAATGATATAGGGAATTTTGGGTGGTTCCAAATCAAAATTGCTGTCCAACCACTGCAGTTGTCTACATGAAATGCATGAAAGTGCTGCTCCTGTATCAGTTAGTGCTGTTGCTTTTGTGTTACTGATAATCAATGTTATGTGATTTCTGTTAATGTCACATGTAACTGAATCCTGTATGCTACAAAGATTTGATTGTGGCATTTTCTTACGGTAATGGAATTTTAGTTTCTCTAGTCATACTGTTGACTGAGTTCGTGAGGCTGATCTGCATGCTACCTCAAAATGGTTACATTTTCCACATTTATGGCATTGTTTGCCGTATGCTGGACATTTGTGCTTTGCATGACCAGAAAATCTTCCACACCATCCACAAACTTCAGTTTGCTGCCATGTGCGCTTCTTCCATTGTCCACTGTCTCTTAATGAATGCTTGAATTCTGGCTTGGATGACACGGTCACTGACATTGCTTCAAGTTTTTCTTCCAGTTTCTGAATAGCCGATACAAGTGTTTATTGTTTTTTAGTGCTGTCTGTCATAGTTACTTCAGCAAGTCTTCCACTTTGACGGAGATCATCCACTGTTTCTGGATTCTGTTGTAATACGAATTGTCATATATATAGCTTTAGGCCACTGATGATGATATGCTTAATTTGTGTCTGTGGTAGTTCCAGCTCAGTTCCTTCAACAACTATATTTGCAATCAAATCTTCCACTTTCTCAGATGTACCTTGTAATGCTTGACACAGAGCTGCAGTTCTCTGCCACTGTACTCTTTCATCCAGCCCATATCGAATGATAAATTCTTTCTGAAGCAAGCTGAAGTCATCCTTTATATTTTGTGCCATGTACCAGCGTAATGCATTATCTGTTAACAGTAGAGGCAGAGTTGCTTTTGCTTTGTTGTCATTTAGTCCCTTTGTTGTTGTAAGGAGTTGAAAACGTGTTAACCATAGCTTCGCATCTTTACTTCCATCACCAGAAAAAGGAGGCAAAAAACTAAAATCCACACAGCTTCTATCCATTTTGATGCAGCAGAATGAATAAATCAAAGGCACTTCATAAAACGTGTTGAATAAAGTCCAAAGAAAGGTCAGAAAGATGAATGTACTAAAATTTTGCTACTAACTTTTCATATGGAGTCAGCACAGCCTAAAATAGAATAGAATTCCCCTAAATCCCCCAAAAAATTAAAATATAATTTAACACAACTTTTCCATTTTTGAACTCTCCACCAAACTGTAGTAGCTCCCCTTTAATGTTTCTGCGCTATGGGGAATTAGTCAAAAGCAAGAGGGTTTTTCTTTCCACACTTTCCAAAATATTATATTAAATAGGAAATTACTTGTAAACCTTATCCTTATGAGCAAATTAATTTAAAATTAAACAATAACTATCCAACTTCATTTTAAACACTCTATACCTACTAAAAGAGGTTCAAATGTCCTTACAAATGGTTCCTAATTTGAAGGTTTAAGTAATAAGGTAAACTTGCCATAATTGATTTTAATGAGCTTAACAAACACATCTTCTAAATGTCCTACTGACTTCATTGTTTCAGTTTCTCAGCTGAACTGTAACTTGACACCTTGTATTTGAGTATGGTGGTGACTGTAACTTGACACCTTGTATTTGAGAATGGTGGTGATTGTAACTTGACACCTTGTATCTGAGTATGGTGGTGACTGTAACTTGACACCTTGTATTTGAGTATGACAATACCATATTTACCCCAAATTTCAGCTTCTTAATTAAACAGTGACAATTGAAGAACTCCTTTAACATAGACATACTATTATTAAATATTTGGGGAGAATTTAGAAAATTGATACACAAATATATCTTTTCTTCTAAAATTTATACATATAAAATAGCACCTGAAATAACTAAACTTTAGCCCTATAATAACTGACTGAGATAGCATGTGAAACATGGAACTGATACTGGTATTGATGGTGCATATTCAGTGGCTACAGTAGTGTTTTAACAAGTATAAACTGGACTATCTTGTGTCTTGACCCTTGACACTCCTGAAGGACAAAACTGAAGTGCAAGACTTAAAAACACATGAGACAAAGATCTACTGCCAAACAACGCTTTGTCTATCCTTATCACAGAGGATGGTCTGGCAAGACAACATATTCTTACAGCAACCCATCAACTTATGTAGGCTGCTTATAGAAGGATTATAATGCTGCTATACCCCAAATGGTAAGGACCACAAGAATTTCACATGAAATGTCATCTGCTAGACAGAAGTCACGCCCTGGAAGTTACAGGCAGAGGATAAAAACCAGCTTACTCTGTACAAAAAGTATGAGCATGCAGTAAATTTGGTGGTTTCATTGTTTCTTAATAAATAAACCAGGTGATGTAGGACCCTTTATCTCTCATCTTGCTGGCAGAAGAAACAGTGAAATCAAAAGGTTGACTTCTGCCACATGACAGTAATCAATCAGAAAAACAGACAGCTGGTAAATCTGTGATATTTATGTCTTTTGGTAAGTGTGCTGGAGGACATGTTGAACACTTTTATTTCCAAATCTAGTGTTACTTAAATCAAACTGTTATTAATCAAACTGATGCCAACAATGAAGCTCTTCTTTCCAGATAACATAAACTTTCAAATCACATGGCTTATAGACGAACTACAATGCTGCTATTATACCCAAAACTTTAAATGATGAGTTTTGCTTTTTTTTCATTGCTTTACGTCATATACAAGAATGAGGACTGCCTCATATTCTATCACCCAATTCCATATGACCTGCAGATCCACATTAGAAAGTAGTGAACTACCAATGCCACTGTCAATGTATGTTGGAACAACTACCTGCTTTGACGTGTAAAATCCAAAACCAACTATAAACATGGCTGAAATGGTCAAAGTCACCAAAGATATAAGGCATTAACAAGAAAGCATCTGCTGTACATTTCAACTCAGGTACAACAACATTTGTAAATGAAATATATTAACACTGTATATAATGCCTATACACTCAGTATAATAAAACAATAGGAGGAAACTCAGAGGGTGCTTTGGTTAAAAATTTACAATGAGTGGAATAAAATAGCTATATACAGTGCCAAGTAAGCATGGGTTTACAGATTAACCATAGCAGCTAAACAAAGGGCAATTCTTTAACAAACATAAATCTGCCTGGGGGTATTGCAACACATTACTCACCTGAAGTCATTGTAAGCAATGTCCTCACTGATTTGACATTATCAACCCAATTTAGTCATTACTTAATGTAACACTTAATTCCTACATTATCATAATAAGTTCAAATGTCCAAGTCACTGTAAGCATTATCCTCACTGATTTGACATTATCAAACCAATTTAGTCATTACTTAATGTAACACTTAATTATTACATTATCATAAGAAGTTCAAATGTCCAAGTCATTGTAATCATCAAACCAATTTAGAGAGAGAAAAGAAATGCAGCAGCAAAAAAGAAAAAAAAAAGAAAGAAGACGAAACCAAATTTAAACACCTTGACGGACAATAACAGTATAGAAAACCAGGAAATGAGAAGCAGGAAAAAGGCACCACTATAGCAGCTTGAAGAGAAGAATAATGGGACTGTAAATAATAAGCAGAAACCAGCACAACAACAGCAACAAGCGGGAGAGAACAAAGCATACAAAAGCTGACACAAGAAGAGGCAAAGAAAAAAAAATGCAAAAGCTAAAGCACAATAATAAAACCCCAGAGGAACACCAAAGTAATAGAAAGGAAATGGAAAAGAAACAAAAGGGAAACGAGACAGAAGAACCAGAAACTGAAATAAAAGAAAATGTGACAGCGGAGCAAATGTTTATCCAAGATAGAGAAAACAGAAGGTAAAGAAGGAGAAGAAGGGAAGAAGACCGAGGATGATGGAAGATAGCCTGTACAACAATGAATGTCTAGAAGAACCAGTATTTTAAACTGAAATAAAATAAATATAAAAACAAATAATAAGAATAACAATCAACCTATAACATGCATACAAAATTTATAACTTGAATACAGAAAGTAGGGCAGGAGGGCCTCCCCATAGTGGTCTGAAAATATCAACGCGGAAAGCGCCCTCCCAAAACAAAAAAAATAAAAAAAGAGCTTCGTGACATAATTGAACTATTATTAAAGGATATAAAATGTATAAATCTTTGCCAAAGTATATGCTGAAGAAAACTTTGTCAACAGAACATAAATTATACAGAGTATTTAAACATTATGGGTTACTGTTAATAATCTGAATGGACTTGGCAGTAAAGTTATACAATTATATCCTTTCTTATATCTTTTAGAGATGAGGACTGTACTTCTATATTGAGCAAACCAAATTTTGGTCACTAGACAAAATTTGATTTTTTAAGAATCATACATTGTTCAACTTGACTATATTTTCATTAAATGTTCAAACAAACCAACAGCTTTCTTAATTTGTGCAGTCTTGCATATATACACACAATGTTCTGTCATAAATATTTTCTCTCCCCTCTTTACCTTTCCCATAATATAAGCTCTTGTTTTAAAAAACAACAACATGGTTTTTGCCTCTAGAAAGCTGAAAACCAAACATTTAACTTGGTCTCAAGCATTTTAGGTTTTGAGGAGTTTAACTTTATTATCCATACTAAGAGAATGTTCTGCTTGAACATATACTGCTGATTAAATGTTAAATGCAAATGTGGATAATGAGAAATATAGAAAACAGTTAAAATTAGATAATCCAAATAACATACATCAATTCCATTCTAACCTGAACCTCCAAGTTCTCCTGTACTGAGATGATCTGGTTAATGGCTTATATGGTGTTAGTACAGCTACCATTCACCATGAAGCTATGTTATGTAGCAGGTTAGCATGCAACAGAGGGTGACTAAAAGCCAAAAGGTGCATAAAGGTTACAAGCAAGTAAAAGAGCTAGGATCAAGATGAATGGAAATACATGCAGCTAAAAAAAAATATGACCGATAACGTTGCCGAGGTAGGTTATAAAGACTAAGAACAGTAGGAGTCAGTAACAGGTCATATCGTCATTTTGAACTGACTATGTCACTCATGTGTTTCATATATTATTCTTTTTATTACACATACCTTTAAATGACAATTATTCACTTTATTTGGATCCGCATACATCCATGTTCCCTTGGAAGGTACTTGTTTATATGTGATGTGCCTGAGAAAATCTGACAACAAATCTATGCTCAATTATGTATTATGTATTTTGTCTGGAGGCGATTCACCTTAAGGTGTGATACAGTACAAATCCAGATTAAAACATATGCACTGTGGTGTTACAATGAAAGCAGCATGCATTTAAACAAAATTCACACCACCCTTATTGTTTTATTATGATAGACCTGGCGCTCTATTTTCTTAACCTGTGTAGTAGCTGGCTACATTTCTCCATTGCAATCAATAATTTTTCTCTGTAAGTTTATTGACGACATTTAAGGCACAAAACATTTAATATTCAGGACTGAATATGCTTTGATTAAACTATTTTAGAAAGGCAACATCTGGACTGCATGAGATCAAAATAATTTTACTGTACTATTATATAAAGTGCCAAGCAAAAATACAAGCTCTGTATATATGTATGTATATGTGTGTGTGTGTGTGTGTGTGTGTGTGTGTGATTTTATGACACACCAGCAGTGTAAGGCTATACATTGCCAAAGAAAAGGATATGATGAATGATGTATGCATGAAATGTGGTTCTCGATCATTGACTGATAAAAACTAAATAAAAACAAAATCATGAGTGATAAAAGACATAAAACAAAACCATGATATGGTGAGGATTTGGTCTGGTTTGGTGTTGTATGACTCGGCAACACAAGTAGGTTATTCAGTGATGAGGCAATCTGAGTCAAGTGCTTGCCCAAGTACACACCACTGGTGCTGACCCAGGCTTGTCTGATAGTGTTCTAAGATGCACTGTTTTAGATCACGAGGCTGGCATACTAACCAAGGAGCCACTGTTCCTCGAAGATGGTTAGGAGTATGTGTGAATGTGTGTGTGTGTAGGATTTTATGGCACCTTAGCAGTGGCCATATTGTGATAAGTAACAAAAATAACTGAGAACTCAAATTGCTTGGCACTCCGCATTAAGAGTTGATTGTTTGGACTGGTCGGCCTTGTGTCAGGATAACGTGACTGGTTGGGACTTTAAGATACATGGTAATATATTTTGGCTGAGTAAAACATATACTGACCTAAAACTTTCTCTGTTTGTCACTAAGAAGTACTGCAAATTTTTATTTTTAAAAAACCCTACTAGATTACAATCCCATCAATTTACAACAAATTGAAGGATAAAACTTTTTGGCTATAATGCAAGGTATCTAATTTAGGCTGATTGTGGATCTTCATCATTCTACAAACCTGAAAGACCTTCACACCAGGAAGACATATGACAAGTGTGGCTGAAATTGTTTAATGGCTTTGCATAAATAAATTGAAAATTTGCAGTTATACAAACATGTGCAAGAGTATTTTTTCAAACTGTTTTTGGAATAGAAAATACCTTTGGTCAAATAAACTCCAGGGTTCACATCCCTTCCAATCCAAATGTTTGATTCCTAATAGATAAATTATATACCTTTACTGCCAAATACCTAGAAAATCAGGTTCATCAGAGAGACAATGAATAAGTAGTTTTTGATGAATGGGTATGTAAAACTATGTGACCTACTTTTTTCTTGTGTTGTCCACTCTCCAGCTGGCAAAGAAACCTTAGAGCACTCTACATGAACATCTATCCCTTCAGTGCTATGTCTCTCAGATATGTTTACATTTTTTCCCAAAAGTCGCTGGGTCAACGTTGTTTTGCCCACACCATATTGCCCTACAACCATCACCCTGATGTTGTACACCTTTTCATAACCGTCGCAGAGAGCCTTCTTGTACATCTTAAGGGATCTTGTATTCATTTTAAGGACCTCTGCAGGAATGTCTGAAGCTGAAGTCAAATGACAATAAGAGTTTTGATGAAGATAATGTATTAACAGTCCAAAATGGTCAAATTTCACAAAATATTCTGAAACATTATTTTACCTGAAACTTAGAGGACTAAAATTTTGTTTCCAGTTTCTGCTTGAACCAGAACTACCAAGTATTCATTGAAATCATATGATCTTATTACACTATCATCAGAACACACACACACACACACACACACACACACACACACACATATATATATATATATATATATATATATATATATATATATATATATATATATACAAATTTTTCTCCATCTTTTTTTTAAAACTATGCTTGTTCAGTTTTCCATGGCTACTCACAGAATAAAATTATAAAGTATCATGCTTCATTTACTAATTTAAATACATGAAACACCCACACTAGGTTATTAACATACTCGATTGACATCCCATTATGTCTTTAAAAGCAGTCTAATATACAATTTATAATTTAGTCTAATATATATATATTTTAATTTTAGTCATTTAGAATTTTTCATTTTATTCTAATATATAATTTTCAATATTTTTCTAACAAACTTTTGAGTTGATTTCTAATATAGAATTTATAATCCTAGTCAAATCTAAACTTTTATAAATTTAGAAATTTAAATATAATCTAGCATAGAATGTGTAATTTTAGTTGTTTACAGTGTTTTTCACAATTTTAGTCTAGCAAATAATTTAACTTAGTCTAATCACAGGAGTCTGACGTTTTATCAATATATATATATATATATATATATATATATATATATATATATATATATAATTTTGTCAGACATTTGGCCGTACTTTATTGATAAAATGTCAGACTCCTGTGGTCTAATATAGCCGGATATTTAAAATCATCATAGCAATGTTCCAATAAATAACGTGGATATTTCCAAAACGCTGCTAAACAAAGTATAATCCGGTACCTTTCAACAAAAAATAAAAAAGTATTCAAAATTCCCTGACAGTATTGAATATTACGATGTGGTGTGATCTAGTGTAAACAAGAGCAAGGAATGTCGCATGCTATGACGTCACTAAGGAAGCTCCGCCTACTGGGAAAAGTGTATTACATGTAGATTACACTCATCTAAATTTAGTAACAATCCGCCATTCACAAAGTCTATATAGCAACTGATAAATTTCGTGCATAAGTTTTCTGGCGACAACTAAGATGTACATCAGTGACTCACTGACTATGATATAATTATATTATTGTGAAATTTTAAAATACTTCAGTATTGAATCTTAAAATAACAAATATTATGTAAAATCGACGTAAAATGAAAACGTAATAATTTATTCCACTTTGAATTAATTTAATTGATGCATTTGATTTTATTTCACATCTTTTGAACCTGTTTAACTTAAAAATAGAGTTGTAAGTATAATATTTATGAAAATCATCACAGAACCGCTCCATCAACATGAACGATCTCAACACAAAATACGTGGGAATTTTAGACGCTGAACGAGATCCGGTCGCGTGCATGTCGCGTGCAATGACAGGTCGTGTGCAAAGATTTATCAATGAAAGCGCCACCTTCTGGGAAAAAATATGCATTGCCCCGAACTGATGATGATGGCGAGTTTTGCAGATAAGCAGCCATTTTGATAGTCCATACAGATTTAATATTTTTATATGAAAATTATGTAGTCACAACCAACGAGCAGACGACTGAACAATCATTAATGAATAGAAATGGCTATAATATAATTTGTAATAAATTTTAAAATCACAAAAATATTTTATTTATATTATAAATCGATAAATATGACCAAGCACGACAAAATTTACATTTTCAAACTTCCAAAATAATAAAATAATATTTATTCCACTTTTATTTTATTTTAAATCTGTTATACATGTTTGTCTTACAATAAAGTTATGACTACAATATTCATAAATCAAATTTTGAGACAAAAATGTTTATTAGGAAATGTAAATAAATGAAGTTTTCGTTGTGGAAAATGTAAAATAAAATAGAATTACCTGGTTGATGTAAAGACTCCATTTTGTAAACAGTTATCACATTACTTTCATAGCTTGTGGTGTAAAGTAATCGTTGCTGGTCATCATAGAATATTCCATCCAGACTTGATGACACTGTGTGTATGGTCACTAGTTGACCGCTGTCTGTCAGCTGATGAATTCTGTTAGAGTTCCAGTCACACACGTACACATAATCCCTGTCAGCCATTATTGACCCCGGTATTTTTAATTCCTGGTGTCGATACAGAAACTTTTGTGTGTGGTTTAAAATATCAAATGCATGAACTCCGTTAGTATCGCCTTGAGTAATGGAGTCTGAAGTCTGACACGAGATGTACACGGTGTCATCTTTGATGGCCATGCGAGTCCCAAACCCTTTACAGATGTCGTGAGTTGAGTCCATACGTCCATCTGTAATCGATAAAATTCCCCAACACAACATGAAGTCTTTAATACCGCTGACAATGAGTTTGTCTGATTTCCATTTTGCCAATGAATAACATTCATCAAATCCTGTCTTTAAAGTTTTGACGAGTTTTACGTCATCTATCGATTTCAATGACAGGATTACAACCGTACCGTTAAACAGACCCACAGCGACTTCATTCTTGCTAATAAGACAGACATCCGTGGGACTGTCATCCAGTCTGTGTGATGTAATCAGTTTACCGTCATGACCATTGTAAACATGAAGATTACACGCATTCTCGTCTACGACTATCAGTTTGTCTTCTATCAGCACAAGTCCATTGTACCAGGGTTTACGGCCGGCTGTGGATAAAAAATGACATACATCAGGATACGGAATACAAAAAATAAAGACATATATACTTTTAGTAAACAACTCCAAACAAACGTAAATACATCTATATATCTATTTCTGACCTAAAACAATAATCTCCTCTCGTAATTTTACACACCACCACCATTATCGTAATAATAATACAAATAATACGACTATTATAGTTCGTTCCAAAACATACCCAATTCATGTCACACGAAGTTTTAATAAAGAATTACATATTTTAGCTACATTGAATGACGATGACCTGAATATTTACGGAGTTAAAGATAGGAAAATTTAGCTATGATATGTCGAACGAACTATAACAAATACGTTCGAGTCAAATATGATAAACAGTAGTCAGAATAAAGTAGCGCTAAAGGGTAGCTGTGATTTTATTTAGTTTTATTTAAGTTTCAAGTAACTCCTGTTAATTACCATAGGTGATTGTAACAACCACTAACAAAAATAATATAAAATAGTTTTTAAATATTATTTTCTTGTATAGTATAGATGCTACTTTGTACTGTTACTGCCAACTATTACGTTTAAAAATAATAATAAAACTAAATTGATCAAAATAAAGTAGGGCTAATGTAGTAGCGGTGATTCTACATAAATTTTAAGTAACTCAAGACAATTACCATATGTGATATGTGGACTAAATATTTACACAAACAACGTGAGATGATAGTCCGATGTCTATCCACACCCAAGTATTCCCTGGGTCACATCATAGAAATTATTAAGATCACCAACTAGCAACCGTAACACAGACTTTCTTGACATACAAAGACATGCAAAGACAAATTTACACCTATTACTGGCATTTACAAGGAATTAAATCGCTACTCCTGTATAACAATTTTGAAACTTTTGAGATTATCACTCTATGACCATAAAAACAATTGTTGCCACTCTAAGACAAATTAATTAATGTATGCAACTTTTTATCATCACAGGAACTACCCCAACCACAGTGGAACTTTTGGACCCTGCTTAATAACTCTTAAATTATTGAGATCCCAGCCATATAACCATATATACGCTTACAGTGCATGAAAATGCAAATTAATATATGTAACCAATATAGGTCCTGGGGTTTCTTTTGAGCCCCTGGATCAAGCTCGTGAGTCGTTCATTGAAAATGATCGATTTCCGCTCCATATAACAAACTATTTCTAAGATCCTTGCTTTCTGACAATTAAAAAAAATGTACATAAAACACGGATTTTTGCCTCTAAGGTAGTCTGTATCAACTGAAACGGGTCCTACCCAAATAAGGCAAAATTGTCAGGTGTTCTGTCAAAACTAGCAGGCATGGAGATTGATGTTTTACATACACATAATTTAAGTAAAAAAAATCAGACACATAATTTAAGTTAAAAAAATCAGACACATAATTTAAGTAAAATAATCAAATCAGACACATAATTTAAGTAAAAATAATCAGACACATAACTTAAGTAAAAATAATCAAATCAGACACATAATTTAAGTTTAAAAAAATGACATAATTTAAGTTTAAAAAAATCAGACATAATTTAAGTAAAAATAATCAAATCAGACACATAATTTAAGTAAAAATAATCAAATCAGACACATAATTTAAGTAAAAATAATCAGACACATAATTTAAGTAAAAATAATCAGACACATAATTTAAGTAAAAATAATCAAATCAGACAATGCACATGGTAAGACATTAAATGTAAATTCGTTTTCTAATTTTATGAGTAAAAACCGTTAACTTTTCCTTTTGAAAATATTAAATGAATTTAAATTTTTTTTACATGACTCTGACAACACAAACGCAACGGGGAAAGAGGAAAGAGATAGACAATAAAGTCTACACAATCAGTATTCGGTACAAGCACTCATTTCTCTCAGTAAAAAGACAGTTATTGGAAACATCCCATCTCCTGTAAAATGTATTCGCAATTTCTACTCTGTATTAAAAGGGGAGCGAATGTTGCGGAGTTTTTCATTACACTAACGAAAGCAAGAATGCTTACTGTACCTTATACTTTTAAAGTTTTAAAAAATATAAACAATAAAGAGATATATCATCATCCAATATTTTGCATCTGATATTCAAAATTACACGTATACACTACTCTGATTATTTCAATGAAAATCCCTTCTCCATGTAAACTTCTGCACTGCACTCTCCATATTTTGTCGTCTGCTACTGAATGAAACGCCGGTGTGTACATATTCCTTACACTCATTCGGAATACAATACAGAGTCTTGGCGTATTAATACACATACCCGCATTCAGTTGGCCATACACCACAATTAATTTTACTATATGTTCTCTACATATATTTCTCAGCACTGGCATTTCCACAGTGTGACAATCAATACAAATCATATGAAAATCTAAAATACCCCCAAAGATGACTTCGCGGTGAAATTCTTGTCAAGGGTTGACCAGCATTTTTTTGAGTGGCTGCACTGTAAACAGCAGCATGTACACAGAACACTGATTTCACTTCCGGATCATCACTAAGGCCTACTTACACAGTGTGCACTGTCGCCAAAATACATACAGACAGCCACTCTCAGAGCTCCTATTCTCAAGAATAAACAATTAACTTTAAATCCATACCAAAGATGCATCAATATAACTCTTCTATCACCACCAAACCGCTCCGGTGGCCTAGTGGTTAGAGCGTCCGCCCCGGAAGCGGGAGGTCGTCGGTTCGATCCCCGGCCGAGTCATACTAAAGACTTACAAAAATGGTACTAACAGCTGCCTCGCTTGACACTCAGCAATAAGAGGTTAGTGTTAGGACTGGTCGGCCTGGTGTCAGGATAATGTGACTGGGTGAGACATCATGCTACATGTCTGCGGCATGATGTCTCAGTGCTCGACATCACTATAAACTGCCTCATTGCAGACATCGTAGCGATATGACTGAAAAATTGTTAAAGCTACGTTAAAAATCCTAATCAAAACAAAAACTATCACCACCAAAAGGAGAGAGGAAAAAATGTTCTAAAAATAGACTAGAACTACATTCGTAGTCCAGTTGTAACCTCGATACCGCAAGGACCACAATATCAGTAACCAATAACCAGACTAATGACTTCCGGTTTGTCAGAAGGTGCACAGTTGGGGTAAATCAACGTTAGTCGACGTGAAGTGTCATCGCTTTTGAAAGTGATCATAAATGCAGCCGAAAAAGGTACAGACACTAAATTTAGCAGATGTGCAAGATAACTATTGATATTGGTATAGTATGATACCATTTTACTGTTGGCTAGTGAAAAACTTATAGGTATTTCGCACTGTATTTATCAGCTGATTGTTGGAGATCGTATGGATGTCAAAATTTACATGCGAATGTAAACTTTAGCAATATCAGGCAGATGCAGTACACTTATAGCCAGTCGTGTACGACTCGCGCTTGGGTAGTTAGTGAAAGTGGTCATAATAATACAAATCTTTCCATGTCAAGTGGGTCATCTGATAGCGAGATTTCGGAGGTCCCCAATGGGTAATAGAAAATCAATTTTAACATAATATCATAAGTGAAAAAAGATAAATGCTTTGTTGAGATTAACCGAAACCTCCTCCAGAAGAAATCGAAATTTGAATATATCATAGAATGGACCAAGAATTCCCGAATCTGTTTGCTTATATAAAAAATTAATTAGAGGTTGTCAAAGTAACTTCCATTATGAATGACTTGAACAGGTTGAATTAACAAGGTAAAACATGCAGTTTTAGTATGAAACCATAAGATAGCTATAGAGAAAGTGGATATCGGTTTTAGAGGCACATGGAAAGCAAATCATTGATCACGTGGAAGAAACGCAAGCTGCAGACAAAATATAAAAAATGTAAGAAAGGCTACTGAAATTTAAAAAGCAATGTAAAAAGGTGAATATTTTGTTTAAGAAGGACCTCCCCTGTGCTCAGATATATATTTATGTACAAAGTTGTTCCATCTTTCTTTGTGGAATCAATCTATTTTAAATGTTAGAGCAATATGCTTTGTACTTGGCTGATAGACTACCTTGTTGGAAACAAGGGCAAAAACCAATTATAGCGAAATTTGCATATACAGTCTGCAAAGTTCCCCATTTTCTAGACATGATACATCTAGAGACCAACTACTTGCTGATGAGGCTCCTCAGGCAAAACATTGCAATGCGACTGTTCAGCATGAAAGTAATATTTTTTAAATTCATATTTAATTTAAGAAAATTAAAATTTTGCAAAATTAATATACTAATTAAAATGTTTGGGTAAAATTCATTTTGAAAATAAAATTGTTTTTGGAAAATTATGTTGTAATGCGCATACTTAATTTTTTAAAATATTGGTTCCAATTATCACTTTTACTGACATTATCTTGTAATGTGTATAAAACAATCAATAATTTAACATTTGTTTTATTAATTAGTGAAGCAATAAAGACCTACATGTTGGAGGCCACAAACTATACTTTAGAAGAAATAGTAGACACCAACATGACTAATTCTAAATTTTTTGGACTTCTTACTGCTGAAAGTACAGATGTGACTGTCCATAGACAGCTCACTATTTATGTGAAGTGTCTGAGTGGCAATAATATGTCAGTGATTCATTTTCTGGATTGTATCAGTGTTATTGATGAAAAATCTGCAACAACTGCTTCTGAAGTAGTGAAATTATTTGAGAGAAAGAAAATCTTTCAGTAAGCTGATGACATTAGTTAGTGATGGTGCAGCTGTCATGACTGTCAGACTCAATTGTGTTGGTGCTATAGTAAAGTATTATCACTCCAAGCATCTAATGAAGACAGACTCTTGCCCATAAGCTTGCACTTGATGATCATGGTGAAAATGGAATTGATCAATATATATGGTGGTGAGGGAGGAGCTTTTGATGTTGAAAGAGAACAAGATGGTTTCTACAAAGTGAAGGTAGTCATTAAATCATTGAACTGGACACTGACAGAAGCTTGTAAAACTTTACCTCAACAGTATAGAGATGTATGTCCAGATTTTGCAGTCCTAGCTGTAATTGTTTTGGTGTCACCAGTGACATATATATCATGCAGAACAAAATCAAGATCAAAGGAAGTTCTAGACTTAAACATGAGATCTTAACACAATGGATGTGAGTCAAAGAAGAGGGAAGACCTAGTGTGGAGGAATATGATCCATAGCCAAGCATCAGAACATTTTGTAAAATGCGACATAGACAAAAGTGAACTATATTGTAGTTAAGAATATGATATTTTAACATGATATCAATTTTAATACATAAGTTTAAAAAATAAAACATAATTACCACTAAATAAACTGACAAAGATTTGTGTGTTTATTCCTGGCATTTTAATAGACATTTAGCCACTTCAACATGCTTCCGGGAGGGACTGCAACTTTTTGCTGGTGGGACTCATATTTTTACAAATCAGGTGTCCTGAACTCCTAGATTTAAATTTTTGTGAGACCTTTGGTTTGTATAGTGCTGATCATTTTAATCTGCTCCACCTTCCCAGGGAATATGATTTTACCATGTTTCCTAAAAGGAAATATGGATTGACTTCTCATGCCTCTGTTACTGTTTGAACAGAGTGCTGTTCCACTGTAGTATGCTTTCCCCTTCACAGGGAATATAACTCTGTGACTGTGTTTGAATAAAGTACTTGTACTCTGTTGTTTGCCGTTCCCGCTCCTCCCTTCACAGCAGATATAAATTTGACTGTTTGAATAGAGCACTGTTACACAGTTTGATACAACCCCAAGTCCACACAACCCCTTCACAGGAATATAACTGTGTTTAAATGGAGCACTTCTACATTGTGGTATGCTTTCTCCTTCACGTGTAATAAAACCGAACCATCACTAGGGTCTACATTTCATATGTGCCATGCTTGTCTATATTGCTAGCTGTATCTCATTAAGGTGGTCCAATGTCTGCTTACAATCAATAAAAACAATTTAAACACTTGGAGCTACTTTTCTTCATTTGTCATTATTTAAAGTTTCCATTTATTTGTAAGTCAAATTTTGTCAATTATTTTAGAAATCATTATCGCAATAATTCATACAAATTATTTTCATGCTGTTTGCAAAGCTAAATCTAGAAAGGCAATAATGGAGTTTACACTTAAATAACATTTTGTAAATGAACTGTGTCAGGGGAACTTTGGAATATCATCTTCTGTACATAAGAGCAACAAAACGCGTAAAACATCCAATCTTTTCCCCCCCTCAGTTTTATGGCTTAAAGTGTTGCTTTTTTTAATTACATGTTTCTCTTCTTATAAGTCATTGCATATGTCCATTGCTTGTAGATTTGGAGGGGGTGGGGGTTAGCTTACAGCAAAAGGATTATTAGGTAAGCGATTTTGTGTCCTTTGAAACATATCCATATAAACGTGGCACTTCCAATGTGCTGGCAAGCTGTTGTCATTAGATAATTATCATATAACAATTTTCTTTCCATCCCTAACTAACGCCATTGCTTGTTTCAAGTGTTGCGGAGCTGCATGCCTTTTCAAACACATTCTCTTAGTATAACAGTTAAAACACTGAACTTCGCAATAGTGCATTTAAAGTCTCTCTTAATAATTTTTTTGTGTGGATATAAATCAGTACGTACAAAATGAATAGTGTTCGGCACAATGGCCATTTTGTTTGCATTAGTAACAGTATCCGTGACCGTTTCAATTAGGAAAGGTCATGATTTCTTTGCGTTTGTTACATAATGTAAATGTACGATGGGGAACCATTCTATGTTTTGGTTTCATTATGACGTCATCGGTATAGAGTGACGTATAAGCGTTCGGCCTTATAACATCTAACGACATGTATTCCATCGCTGCAAGAAAAAAATTCATAGCTTATTTATAACTTATTTTGAAAAACTCTACATTTATTTCAAAAGACCACACGACTTGCACCAATCGTGATCTAAAGTTCTAAACTGAGTGTGTTGCATTTATCAAAGGTGTGATTTCTAGTAGCATGTTACTGCTTTACCGTGACTTATTTTCAGTACACTCCAAGGCCAAGGTCATGGGGTTGTCAGGTGTAATATACTTTGTTTATTTATAGGTCGGACTGCACGTTTTAACAAGAACAAAAACTGAAATTGTACTCATTATGCAATTGGAAAGTATTTTCAGGAATGTCTCGTGAGCAGACTGCATGATACGTGCTTTCCATTGATTTAAATATCAAATTGTGCATGAAAAGCAATGTACCTCTCACAGGGCCGGACCTGCTATAGGGGCCCGCATCCCCCCTCCCCTTTTAAGAAAAACAAAACCTATTCACTCCTTTTGATAAAAGATGCAAACGGGGTTCCGATTTTATTTTTATTTATTTTTTTTAAAATATTTTTTTTAGTGTTTTTAAAACATTGCAGTTTTTAGTCACTTTTGTTAGATCCCTTTTTAAAGGTTCAGATAGCACCAGATTGCACCATTTTGCATCCTTAAAAAAAATATTCGGGGGGGGGGGCGTGCCCCCTGACCCTCCTAGAAGGCTCGGCGCTTCGCTCCTTCGCTTAACCCAATAACAAGTTTGCCACCCCCCACCCCCCCGAAAAACTTAGGTCCGTCCCTGTCTCATTTTTCTTTATTATATTAAGCTTATTTGTTATTCGCTAGAAAAGGATACTATGTAGCGAATTAAAGGTCAAGACACTTTCTGTTTACAAAACCATCTGCACATATTGCTGATAAATACAGTTTGTTTTGATTTCGTGTTATACATTTATAAGGCCTTGCAAATTAAAGTGAAACGAACCATCGGATGTATTGTGATTGGTCTTTGTTACTACGTCAGTCACTTGTTATTGTAACCTAAATTAATAAAATAGTTAAGGGAGGATGGGGTGGGAGTGCGTGTATATCATCTAAATTCTATTTATTCTTACTAATGGTGGCTGTTCAATCCTCAGACAACTTGTGTTACGGGTCTTCCCCAAGAACTGTCAGATATGTGATTAAACATGATGGGGTGTGATTAAACATGATGGGGTAATTAGACTTCAGAAGAAAAATAAACACTGTTCCGTGCTTATACTAAATAACATAGCTTCCAGACGAAAGAATAGCTTGACGCAAATTCTTTTCTCAGACGTACGAAATTTTCTCAAACGTATGTTTTTTGGAACGAGACAGGATTTCTTACCCTTAAAACTTGTCAACATTTTGTGCACAAAACTGCTCTGATATGTCAAGTGGATTTTGTTTGTTTGATTAGGATTTTCAACGTAGCTTTAACAATGTTTCAGTCATATCGCTACGATGTCTGCAGTGAGGCAGTTTATAGTGATGTCTACCACTGAGGCATCATGCCGCAGACATGTAGCATGATGTCCCACCCAGTCACATTATCCTGACACCAGGCCAACCAGTCCTAACACTAACCTCTTAATGCTGAACGTCAAGCGAGGCAGCTGTTAGTACCATTTTTGTAAGTCTTTGGTATGACTGGGCCGGGGATCGAACCGACGACCTCAAGTGGAGGAAAATGGCTTAATGTATGTGGCTACAGAAATCACTATATCTTATCATACAACACCTGGATACTACATACACGATCCCAAATACCATAACTAACGATTTTTCTCTCGAGTATACTTTTTCTCATTTTGTTTCTTTAACACCTATTTTTACTTAAAAAGAAGATATTAGAATATTCTCCCCAATTATTAAAATTGTATATATATATATATATATATATATATATATATATATATATATATATATATATATATATATGTATATATATATATATATATATATATATATATATATATATATATATATATATATATATATATATATGTATATATATATATATATATATATGTATATATATATATATATATATGTATATATATATATATATATATATGTATATATATATATATATATATATATATATATATATATATATATATATATATATATATATATATATATATATATATATATATATATATATCACAAATTGGAAATTATTTATGATACGACAAATTGGAACTTTTATTTTGATTTCATTTATAATTATTTGCTGTAAAATGTTTTCACAAATACTTATATTTGGAACTTGGATACTTACACATTATTGGCACTCCAATTAAATTGCAAACAAGTGTAATCATTGTTGTTTTGTATGTGAAGAGCACATTGACATGTCCCTTTCATTTAAATGTAATAACCGCCCCCAATTTCATTTTCATTTTAAAATGATCGTACCTGGTAACTGTGTGAAGATTGCAGTTCCCAAAACATATTATTCTAAATCTGTGTGTGTGTGTGTGTGTGAGAGAGAGAGAGAGAGAGAGAGAGAGAGAGAGAGAGAGAGAGAGAGAGAGAGAGAGAGAGAGAGATGTATTTTTTTCTAGCACTGGGCAACAAGCCACAGACATTTAGCATGGTCTACCGAGTCCTACCCAGTCATGTTATTCTGACACAGGCCGACCAGTCCTAACTCTAACTTCCTTATGCTGAGATCCAAGCGAGACAGCTGTTTGTAATATTTTTGTTAGTCTTTGTTATGACTGAGACAGAATCAAACACATGAAATCCAGCATCCGAGGAGAACGCTCTAACCACTAGAACACCGGAGCGGTCTAAATCTCTGTCATCATCTCGCCAGATATTAAACATAGAGTGAAAATGAATATGTATAAACTTGATTGACCGTTTAAGTTTTTGAAGTATAAATATTACGGTTTTCTAATATGTAGAAAATTGATTGACCGTTTAAGTTTTTGAAGTATAAATCATACGGTTTTTTAAGGCGTGGTTTAGTCCGTTTTTACATTTAAAATGCATTGATAAAATGTGGAGAAATTATATACGGAAATCAGTCAGCGAAATGCAGCTAAAATATGTCTTTTAAGATATGTTATTTTTGACACCTTTTGATTCCCTAGATTCAGGTTTACATGTAATTTGGAGAAGTAATTACTACGAACTTCGTGGCATTCTTACGTTCTATATATCCACTTCACTCAAATTTTCTTATCCGAATCTTCCTCATTACGGTCGTTTATAAAATAATTGAAGTAAACTTACTGTATCCACGTAGTAAATATCAGTTTGCCACACAAATACTTCTGAAGTGATCATAACAAGAATTTTGTCGTTGAATTGAAAAGAGACAGGTCATTAGTTACCGTAATTGTTTCGCTTTTAAACCAATATCACACGTAGACATTCCTTTCGGGATAATCACGTAAAAAAGTAAAGAATCATTTCTGTCATTTGATCGGTTCAATAAGGAAGCCAATGCTTATGTTCGTAAAATTCCTTTTATTAATCGAATTAAACTCGTTGGATTTAAAACCGTATGTGAGGAATTGGTCTGAATAAACACAGTACAACAACGCCGCTTAAAACACAACTAATTTGCCATTGGTTTGATTTGGTGGCTTAGCTCAGAAATGACGTCAAACGGTACTAGAACGTGAGCACATAAACTTCGTACCGTCTTAATAAGAGGGGTAGTTAATTAGATTTAGCTACATTACTTCATTTTAAAGTGTATTTTTGTCATTAACCATTAGAGTGGGCCTTGTTATCTGGATATAACCATTTTGATGTATGATGTTATCCGTGTCTAACAATTAGGGTGGATTATGTTAAATATATATATATATATATATATATATATATATATATATATATATATATATATATATATATATATATATATATATATATATATATATATATATATATATATATATTTACATATATATATATAATGATGGATCCTGTTATATTATGTCTAACTATTATTAGGGTGGATCATGATATCTTATGTATTACCATTAGGGTGGATCATGTTATATATGTCCAATATTAGGGCGGATCATGATATATGTCTAAAGATTAGTGTGGATCATGTTATGTGTATCTAACCATTATATTATCTATGTGTATCTGTTGGGGTGGATCATGTTGTATATGCCAAACCATTAGGGTGGATCATGTTATCTATGTCTTACCATTAAGATGGATCATGTTATCTATGTCTATCCAAGAGGGTGGATCATGTTATCCATGTCTAACTATTAGGGTAGATCATGTTGTGTATGTCTAACTATTAGCATGGATCATGTTGTATATATCTTACCATTAAGATGGATCATGTTATCTATGTTTAACTATTATAGTGGATGATGTTATCCATGTCTAACTATTAGGGTGGACCAGGTTATATATGTCTTAACTATTAGGATGGATCATGTTGTCTATGTCTTACCATTAAGATGGATCATGTTATATATGTTTTTTTATTAGGGTGGATGATGTTATCCATGTCTAACTATTAAGGTGAATCATGTTATCTATGTCTTACCATTAAGATGGATCATGTTATCTATGTCTTACCCTTTAGATGGATCATGTTATCTTTGTCTAACTATTAGAGTGGATGATGTTATCCATATCTAACTATTAGGGTGGACCAGGTTATATATGTCTTAACTATTATGATGGATTATGTTCTCTATGTCTTGCCATTATGATGGATCATGTTATATGTCTTTTCATTAGGGTGGACGATGTTATCCATGTCGAACTATTAGGGTGGATCATGTTATTTATGTCTAACCGTTACTTTTGTTCATGTTATCTATGTCTAACTATTAGGGTGGATGATGTTATCCATGTCGAACTATCACGATGTATCATGTTATCTATGTCTAACTATTAGGGTGGATCATGTTATCTATGTCTAACTATTAGGGTGGATCATTCATCATGAAAACATGTTATAGCAGTTAACAAACATATTGCATATTATGTCACAACAACAAATCCTGTTGGGACGTAGCATTACGAAATGGAAAAATGACAATATGGGAATACGACCCTGTGTTCTGTTTTTGAGAGCTGAATAAGGTGAATACCTTTTTGGTTTGGTTTTAAACGGAAATTATTCTGCCACGCAAAGGGGCTTGCTAAAACCGTAACGTTATCATCATTATCTGCAAGAAGTAAATATGTGCTCAACGATTTCGCTGCATACTTTAGACATTAAATAACAAATCAGATTGAACTATCTCATCTAAATTTAGGCTTATTAAAATGTTGATGTGATTTGCACCTCCTGTGTTTAGTATATTTTGGAACGCCATGTATAATCATGTATACTCATTGATGTGTTAGTAATTAGCATCAAGTTTTCTGTTAAAATATGACATCTATTACATACCTCCCCTTTCTAGTTCCAGAATCCCATCTTCGACTATTCTGCAAGTAGCATCTTGCGATCTTTCTGTGGCCATCGTGTCTTTTTTAATGGAATGTCGATAGAGACGTATTGACTCTAGGTGAAGTGACTTGTTAACCAAATACAGTGACGGTGTTAGTTAGACCTGGTCTGTAAAATATTGACAGCAAACGTTCAGTCGAAATCAAGGAATAGCTACTGTTAAAGTTAGAAATTATCGAAAGGATATCAGCTTGTATATAAAAAAAACCAATGTCTTAGGCATATATTAGTATTTACTATTATAGAATACCAATATTATAGGGGCTCTCGAGTTGACGAGTAGCCATTTGCCAATATCTCACATCTGTCTGCGTAATATAGATATGTGAGTAAACAGCCAGTAACGTTCCGTGGTTCGAAATAATTTACCGAGGTTTTCACTCCGTCTTTATCAAGGCCGCCATGTATAACCTATCTTGTGATATATAGTGGCACTAAACTTCAAACCAACATCATCCAAAGTAAGTCAAGAATATATGCATGGTGCATTAGACCTTGTCTGCAAAATATAGACACCGAGTACTATTGATCTCAAGACCTACCCTCTATATACTTTATTCATCAATAACCATCACCAATTCACATTAAGAAGGGATTATGTTTCCGTAGCAAATTTAGCATTGACCTTCAAGCATTTGCTTCGTACTGTCTGCATAAATAATTTGTTCTGCATTGTTTCACATGTACAATAGATACCTGTCACTATATGCTTTGCAAATATAACAACATTATACAATTTGATGTAAAGTGTAATAAACATTTAGCGGAAATGTAATAGTATGTGGATGTCTTAGTTACCTCCCTTAAAGTAATGAATAGTTTTCCTTTGCACATGGACAGTGTAATCAAATACAGCTATTGATTAGGACGGGGCTCAACTGAAAGGAACCGATTAAAAGTAATATTCTCGCAAATTCTACATTATTAATAGTTTTCAAACTGAGTAACAGTAACATTTCTTAACATGAAGTTGAAAAATCTGTTGTTGTTGTTTTCGGTTTAAAGCAAAGTCTACATTATTAATAGTTTTCAAACTGAGTAACAGTAACATTTCTTAACATGAAGTTGAAAAATCTGTTGTTGTTGTTGTTGTTGTTTTCGGTTTATAGCAAATTCTCAGCACATGATAGGCTATACATGACTGCCAGTGTATCTAGTGGAGGAACTAGTAAAAATACCAGAACGATTCGCACAGCCCACGCGACACTAATGGCAAGCTTTCTCACATAACCATGCTGGCCGAACCTGAGACTCGAACTCAGGCATACAGAGGTGATATGTTGGTGATCTGTGTAAATGTGAACGCCCAAGACGACACTTGACAGTTGGGGCCTTTATTGAAGAAATATAATTGCGTTTCACTTTGAGATTAACAATAAATCAAAGATATTACATGGACCAACCCTAAGCGTCTGCCTAAATAGAAACAATAGAAACACGGTGATGTCGAAAAGCGTTAGGAACATACAGTTAATTGTCGTCTAATCGATTGACATACTTCATCAAAAGAGTAACCCAAACCTAGATTCAGCTTCTTCATTGAAAACAGTATCGTGTTATACCAGTAAAAGACTACATCGGAGGTTATATTGTCACATTCTGCTAGCTAGATATTCATTGTGTCATTATCATATATTTTGTTCCTTTCAAATTCACTGTAGGGGATGGGTGGATTTAAAAGTATTTTTTTGCTTGGGACATGAAAACATGGTATAAAAAGATATTCTGTCGTATACCTCAGTTTTTTTTACATCGCTATCGGATGTTATGCGCATGAAATTTTTCCGTCACCAATTTTGACGCAAAACGCATACCGAATTCGACCGATTTGACGTAAATAAAATATTTCACTGTTTCCCATTTAAAAAAGCGGCAATTGTCACCATAATATTCTGTCGAGAACAATGATAATTTTGGAAACACTGGATACCACCCCGTGTGTTTTCATGACTGGCGAGATGTCGGACTATTATGCGCATGCCTTTGAAAAAATGGAATCATTATGCATCGAGTTATTGAAATAAAATGTATTACTTTGGATTATTTCTGTCAGCATTTCAACCGAGGAGTCTGGTCAGCTTTATAGCTAGCTTTACACAAAAAGTCAGCATATCAATGCCACTATATAGCAAGAGATATTAAGCAAACCAAAGCAATCTTATGAAAAAAAATTGGTAACATGTTCAATATTTAGTAAATAAATAAGTTATATGTTGAAAATAAGCAACAATGAATAGGATATAATGTTTACATCGCCTCGCTTAAGGGGAAAAGTACTAGAGAATTTAGAGACAGACTTGAGAATCTGTTCAAGCAGCAAGTTGACAAGTTAGATAGCAGACGATAGAGTAAGTGTAGGAGACTTGCAAAATTGGAAACTTGGAATAATTGCAATATTGTGCTAAGAGAAACATTTGTTACTTTTAGATGGATTTAATTTATGACTCTAAAGATAAATATTAAAAAGGTTTTTCAGGATACAAGTTCAGAATGGTCATGGAGTGGCTCTTCATGTTGACATTTAGAAATCAAATTTTCATACGCATTTAGAAACATGGGATTGTTTTGTACACTTTATATCATATTTTCATACGCATTTAGAAATATGGGATTGTTTTGTACACTTTATATCATATTTTCATACCCATTTAAAAATATGGGATTGTTTTGTACACTTTATATCATATTTTCATACCCATTTAAAAATATGGGATTGTTTTGTACACTTTATATCATATTTTCATACGCATTTAGAAATATGGGATTGTTTTGTACACTTTATATCATATTTTCATACGTATTTAGAAATATGGGATTGTTTTGTACACTTTATATCATATTTTCATACCCATTTAAAAATATGGGATTGTTTTGTACACTTTATATCATATTTTCATACGCATTTAGAAATATGGGATTGTTTTGTACACTTTATATCATATTTTCATACCCATTTAAAAATATGGGATTGTTTTGTACACTTTATATCATATTTTCATACGTATTTAGAAATATGGGATTGTTTTGTACACTTTATATCATATTTTCATACGCATTTAGAAATATGGGATTGTTTTGTACACTTTATATCATATTTTCATACGCATTTAGAAATATGGGATTGTTTTGTACACTTTATATCATATTTTCATACGCATTTAGAAATATGGGATTGTTTTGTACACTTTATATCATATTTTCATACGCATTTAGAAATATGGGATTGTTTTGTACACTTTATATCATATTTTCATACGCATTTAGAAATATGGGATTGTTTTGTACACTTTATATCATATTTTCATACGCATTTAGAAATATGGGATTTTTTTGTACACTTTATATCATATTTTCATACGCATTTAGAAATATGGGATTGTTTTGTACACTTTATATCATATTTTCATACGCATTTAGAAATATGAGATTGTTTTGTATACTTTATATCATATTTTCATACGCATTTAGAAATATGGGATTGTTTTGTACACTTTATATCATATTTTCATACGCATTTAGAAATATGGGATTGTTTTGTACACTTTATATCATATTTTCATACGCATTTAGAAATATGAGATTGTTTTGTACACTTTATATCATATTTTCATACGCATTTAGAAATATGGGATACTTTTGTACACTTTATATCATATTTTCATACGCATTTAGAAATATGGGATTGTTTTGTACACTTTATATCATATTTTCATACGCATTTAAAAATATGGGATTGTTTTGTACACATCATATTTTCATACGCATTTAAAAATATGGGATTGTTTTGTACACATCATATTTTCATACGCATTTAAAAATATGGGATTGTTTTGTACACATCATATTTTCATACGCATTTAGAAATATGGGATTGTTTTGTACACTTTATATCATATTTTCATACGCATTTAGAAATATGGGATTGTTTTGTACACATCATATTTTCATACGCATTTAAAAATATGGGATTGTTTTGTACACTTTATGAATATCACTTTCTTTAAGTAATGTAAGATCGTTCTTTCTTTACACAAACTGGATCTTCTACCACCACTACCCTTTATGTGAATCAATGTTTAAGGAAATGACGAAACGCAGAATTTTAAGACGCCCATAATAGGCCGACATGGTGGTAATGATATGTACCTATTCACGTGCTACACGTGAGCTAGATATTGATATACTTAGCTCAATGTAACTCTAGTGTAAGTAGCTCGTAAAATACGTGGTCAGCGTGACACGTTGGATGTCCTCTTCGAGAAATCTGGATTTTATAGCATATATATATATATATATATATATATATAGCAGCAGAGAGGGTGAACAGACCACGATTTCAAGCAAAAATAAGGCTTCCAGATAACGTTTCCGAACAAAAAATGGCCTACACACTACGTTTTCAGACAAAAAATAAGACTTCCAACAAAATCTCATTTAACCAAAAAAAAAGTCTCCATTTTTGCAAAAACGGATATTTTACGATTTTTTAATCAATTTTGCTCGCAACGATGTGGTCATCCACCCTCTCTGCTGCTACAGGTTAACAAAAAATAATAAATGATTTGATCAAGTCTTTAGGATTTCACAAACAGACTAATCGCTAAAACCTCTTCTTGTAAATCAATCAGATTATTTGACTGGTCGGTGAGTTTGAAATTAATTCTGGTTAATGAATTATTATGGCATCGCATATAGACAGGATTAATTGGGTTTTCAATTATTAAAAATCCTGGAGGAGCTGTTGGTGCAAATGAATATAAAATATATCCTTGCTGAGCTTGATTTGATCGTTCGAGATTAATTTGATAGCTTCCTTCGATAACATCACACACTAAATTGAGCGCAATCACCGAAGAAATATTCACGTTGAACGGAGCGATATGCCTACCGCCACCATCTGGGTCATTATTATGTTTGAGGATTTTTATTTCCGGTGATGTTGTTTTTTTCCATGCGTCATGAATTATTTTAAAACCAACATCGATAGCATCGTTGAGAGATTTTTTTAGTTCTGGTACGTTATATCCTGTTAGTTTGACTGTTGGAATATCCTTGACGGGGATGCCCCTGCCTTCTGCAAAAATTGTTATTGTTTCAGGATTACTGTCATCCAATACCTCTTGAATAATTTGTGAATTAAATTTTTCCATATCGTCGATAATTTTGTTACATGTTTCTACGACGCTGATAAATTCATCTCGGGTAAGAGAGCCGGATTTAAGAGGTATTAACAACAGTGAAAAAATATTATTCATTGCTGTGAAATTTTTATTGATTTTAAGTTCGTTAACAAAAAGATATTTCCCTCCCTTATTAAAAAAATCTCTAGCAACCCTGTAATCGCTATAGCTTTTTACTGGATTATCAGGTTTTATCCTATCTGTGATATAATCAGATTTTTTTGGTTCTGGTAAATCAACGGTTTCCTCCAGAGTTTTACTCTGGGGTGGTAATTCAGGCCATCCTAGTACGGTTCTTATTGAGCTTTGATAGATATCTACGACATATTCTTCTGAGTTTATTTCAATGGCGGATGATAGCGTCGGTTCATGAACTGTTATAGCGATTTTTGACTCTACTCCAGTAATCGATTTTATTCTACGCGCGAATTCATTATTGATTTGTTCTATTTGGTATGACCCAGTTGGTATGGAAACGACGTTCCAGTCTGGGGTACCGTCGTCTTTATTCTTATACGAGAACACCAGTGAATTATTCGGTTGTTGACCACCAAATGCTACCGATCTAATATTAGGCCAACTGTGATACATTCGTAGTTTTGCTAGCGCGATTTCGCTCACAGGAACCGGAGAGGGGAAATTCACACTAAACTCGGGTTTCGTAGATGTTATTGATATCATACTCGTTTGTACTGGGTTCGTGTTCTCCACTACTTGTTGAAGTAATTCCATCTGTGTCGTCATTATACTCATGATTTATTTCTAATTTTGGTATCGAGGAATCATAAATACTGACCATCACTGAGAACTCACAATCTGGTAATGTTGATATTATTGAGATCATTTTGTTTTTTGGGTTCGTGTTTTCTGATTCCATCGGTGTTGTCATTGTTATTATACTCATGTTGTCGCTCTAATTTCGATATCGCGGAATCAAAAATACTGACCATCGCTGAGAATTCAATATCTGATATAATCGTATTGTCGAGTGACGACGATATCATCAATGATAATTGCGAATATGCGGTTGATGCAATATGAAATTGAAGTAAGTAATTCTGCAGTTTACTCTGGCTGCATGATGATATCTTTTTTGCTATCCCGGTTGATATACCCCCGATTGTAGCCACCGCAGAAATGCAAATTGGAACTACGACCGGGGCAATCATTGTAACAGATGCTAGTATTATTCCGGCACCAGTAAGAACGCTTGACACCGAGTATATAATAACATCAATTGCGGTGATTCTTCGTCGGTATTTTTTTATTTTTATTTGATATTCCTCAGTGAGGGTTTTGAGTCTATTTTGAAATTCTCTGACCTGATCATAGCGACATTGCGTCGATGACAAAGTCATTGTTGTTTATTTTAAAAACACTAGCGTTTTCAATTGTGAAATCCGAACGATTTAGTTATTTACTTAAATCCGCTACGAATTCCAGATACCATGTTACTGATGCCTTAGCCAAACTTTTATCATCGGCTTTTATCGTTAACCGTTCAGTTTTATCCTTGTCGATGATCGTTGAAATCGTATTGTTGACCCCGGATGAACTCGACGATGATATATTAAATTGAATTGGTGCTACCAGTGTTAATCGATAAATACCCTTGATAGTAGCTGTGATATCTAATTTGTTGTTTGCAGGTGTCCACTCAAATGATCCGTGTTGGATTGTATATACTACGTTATTGGTTTTCTCATGAGGAATTTTTGTTTTTTCAATGATTGTTATCATCCTCGAAAAATCACCTTTGACGGCTTCGATGAAAGTTTTCGTCTCATCGATGGATTTTTTAATATCAGGGAGTTTTATTTCAATTTTATCCAACTGGGTTCCAATAAATTTATCAATGATATTTCTACGAAATGATATAAACTGTTTTCCGTTATCTTCAATTTTAGATTCAAGTATTTTTAGTACAGCCAGAGAATTGTTTAACTCATCGTTGAGAGTTTTTAATCGATCTGTAATCGTCGAAACGAGTACACCCGGTTTGAGTTTACCCTGATCGGAAAATAACGCGATAGTATCCTCGATTGCGTTTTGTTGTTTAACTAAAATATCATCCAGAGAAATATTACTGGTTTTCAATTTACCCTGATCGGAAAATAACGCAACGGTGTTTTCGATTGCGTTTCGTTGTTTAACTAAAATATCATCCAACGACACATCACTGGATTTCAATTTACCCTGTTTGTCCTGAAATACAACTATTTCATTAGGATCAACATTTGTTAAGTTCAACGTCTCAGCGATTTCATCTTTAATTTTTTTTGTTATATCCTTGACAGAATCAGGTGGTGCAGTGCCATCGGGTTTGGGTTTCAAAGATCTCCCCCAAATATCAATCATGTTATTGTAAAACTCTTTCTCTCTCTAAAATCGTTTCGATTTCCAGCGATTGCTAGTGTATTCATTCACGACAACATGTGGTGGTTTTCCGCTTGGGTTACTCAAGGAGTTAGAAATAGCGTCAAGGACATTTAATACTTCGCTGCCACATATTGGTGGGTCAATCATCGTTTGTGTTGGTAGCGTAGAATACCAAGTCTTCATTGGAAGGGTTTTTATATACCGCATAAACTCTTTTGGTGGGGCTAATCCATATGAATCAAAATAGACAATCCCACGTGGATCAATAGCGTATGCAACCCAGTGAGTTCCAGGTCCGGTGCTGTTATCTAAATTAATGATTCCGGTTTCAACGCTGTTTGGTTGATGTGGTAATTGATCTTTCATAAAGACACCTCTGAAGTTTTTAATCGCGAGTTTTTTAGCCGCATCCATTAAATCAAAATTGGACATGGGAATCTTCGATTCCTGAATTAATAAATCGTTCCTGGTAGTCTTAGACCCTTTCCGCTGTACCACGAATACGGGGTTCCTGGTAGTCTTAGACCCAATCCGTGAACGGATCGTCCCTTTTTTTTATATCCTTTCCCAGTTGCCTTCTTTAGTGCCATTCCTGCTGCAGTACCAACGGCTCCTAACGCTGCCGCTTTAGCCACCGCTGGGGCTGCTGCTGCAATCAATGCTGGAATCGCAGCTAACAACGGAAATATACCGCCTGTTTTAATCATATTTTTGATAGCAGCCGCAGAAAGAGTAATCTGAACACCTTTTTTGGCTGCAAGTGCATCATTGAAATGTTTCACCTGACGAGTTGTCAGCGATAATTTATTTGCACCACCAGTCATTTGGTTGGGTTTCAACGTGATTGTGGTTCCACATCGCTTAACCGATTCTGATTGCAATTTTTTTAATTGACCGGGAGTTAACGTAACACTAATAACACTATATGACATTATACATAATAGATTGATTCTAATTCAATGAAAAATCAATCAAAGATTTTCCACTGGGGCATCTACCACTCTCATTCTTCCACCAACACCTTCAAGTAGCATTGATTTGTCGCTGAGAATGACAGCAACCGCTCTATAATTATCAATAGTATCAGGCTTATCTACATTAGCTCTAAAATGTATATCAACGACGGATTGTCTTGTTAAATCGAGATGTTCCAGTGAGAAATAGTAGATCGGATACAGATTTTTAAAATCAAATTGTGATATTTGCAAACCAGTATCGACATTTTGATCGCGTGCCATAAATGACAATAAACGATGATAAACTCGTGCAATATGGTTGTTAGTGTAATCAAGTTGTATATCCTCGGATGGTTCCTGCTGGCCATTTATTCTCAGTGAGACGTCTTTCACACCTAATTGATCAAATATCATATGACTGTAGGTTTGATTGCCAATTCGCCTATTATCCTGTAACGCTACGAATATATGACGTGGCGCAGTAACACCTTGTTTTGATGCTAGATTCCACGTGAATAACCCGTTCAGATTTGTTTGTTTAACATCTGTACTTACTGATAACCAACTCAACAACGACTTTCCTCCTTGGTCCATAAATGATAGTAATCGTTCTTCTGCAGTGATTGCTGGAGTCAACACTGGCATCCACAATGATATTTTTGTTAAAATAACTTTACCGGCATCATCATTTACATGATCTGCAGCTGGGTTTGCTGGAATCCTCCAAATTGCGTCATTATCATCACCCTTTCGTACAAGCGATACTGTATGCTTCGCCCCATAAATAACTTTTCGGACGTTTCTACAGAATCCAAATATATGATGTAGTGGAATCGCGCATGAAAATGATTTACGCCCTGCTCCCAACATTGAGTTTCGTGTTGCAGCTCCTAGATTGAAATTGGGGTCGTTGTTTATAATCATATCCTCGACATCAACATCAGCATCACCAGCATGTTTTTTTGGTCGTCTTACAACAAATGGATTTCCATTAGCGCTATTCCTACCATCTTTTGCAAACATCATAGAAGGTCCTGCTGATCTTGTATAATCATCGGAATATCTCGCTAACCCGATTATTGTTGTAGCCACATCAACGTCACGATCTATGGACTCAATTTCTTTTCCATCAATGAGATATCTAGCACTCTCAAATAACGCCATAATACCATTATTGACAAAACCGACTTGAGTACCAATTGGATATGATGCTCCAGCAGCTGTTACAAGTACTCCTTCTACTTCAATAAACGCTTCACAGGGCAAAAAGTATTTACTGGTATCATGGACTTGAAGTTCAATTCGCGATCGACTATTTGCGTCTATTGCATGATAAGCGTAATATTGATAATCGCGTACAGAATCATCCTTGCCAACTGGGGCGTCTATATCAAACGCCGGATCATGTGATTTTTTGAACATTTTATTCTATTTATCAGAGTCTAAATCGTAAAAATCCGTAGGATTTTCATCGTAAACGATTTTCATCGACGTAGTTTTTTAAAGCCGCTTCCTGCTATCATATTTGCAATATTGCTTTGGTCCCCTTGATTTACCATCGACGCTAATTTTTCGTCTACTGCGTTATTTATAATTCTACTAACACTTGCAGGCATTTCCGCTGTAGACGGTAACGGTTTTGAAAATCCTTTGGATTTCATCCGTGATTTCACTAATGATGTTAATTTATTCCTCGCAGTTGAAAACGCTTTTCCAGCAAGATCTCCAACAGCACCAATACCCTTATCACGAATAACTTCAATTGCTTTCATTCCTAGTTGTTTAGCCAACGGCATCACTTTTGGAGCCATTCTCGCAAATAACCCTGCAATGGTATTGCCTAAACCATCTCCGTAGTATGCTCTATAAACTGGAAACCGTGAATTAACTACGTAGACGGGGGTTGGTTTATCATGATTGTAGTGTATGATCATTATTTGAAATCAGAAACCATTTTTCAATTGTGAAATCCTTCGGATTTCCACGCTAGCGTTTTATTTAATCCCGGTGATTAATCACTATGATAATCCTCCACTAACTCGCCAATGAAATCTCGATATGTGCTGATATCCATGATACCGCCGGCAAATAACCGTCTACAGATATCAGCTGCTTCATTAATTATTTCCGGTGAGTTATTTCCAGCTCGGAAACCTCCTACAAGAACTTCTAATCGTGATATATCATTGATAACACTACCAGGGCATGAAACGCTAGCGTTTTCACTCTTTGAGTTTCCACTGGAATCTTGCAATCCACTTCCGCTATAACCAGTTGCTTCATCCTGTTTTTCTAAATCCTTTTGTAAATAATCAAGAAGATCATCATCATCATCACGTGGTATTTGTTGTTTTTTAGGAGAGTAGACTACTTTCTTTGCAGGTTGCTGTCGCTTTCCTCGCAATTTTTGCGGTTTTTGTTGTTGTTTAAACTCTTCGTATTGATTATACACTTCGCCCACCTCATTGATATATCCAATGTATGATGCGTTACCCTTCTTCTTAATTCTACCTGTTTTTTCAGTTTTGATTTTGTAGAATATATCAGCCCAGTGAGTTATATCTCTAACAAAGTTATGATGTTCTGGTTTCAACAAATTTTTCCTGTTTTCATAAGTCGTAACAACAAGCGCAGGAATTTTTGCTAGTTTAGTCTCAATGATTGCTGCTAAACCCGCCTCGTTAAATATCACGCGTAAATCATCTACTATTTCTTTTGATTCTATTTGTTTTGTTTGTTCAGTTTTCGCTGCTATTTTTTCGAGTTCACCGATAACAGATTTTCCCGTCTCGGGAACATCTCCCAGTATAGCACGCTCTATCCCTTTCGTTGCTGTGGTTACTGGTTTAAACAATTCTTCGGATCCCATAGCAAAATCAGTCTGAAGACTCTGTCGTTGTTGTAGTTTATTCCGTACAGAGTCACGAATTGGTACAAATCTCCTGATTGCATCCAGTCGTTCACGAGCCAATCGGGTTGTTAATGCTTCATTGACCATTATTTGAAATCGCAAACAATTTTTCAATTGCAAAACAATTTTTCAATCCAACCTAACACCATCGGATGGTCATGGAAGTGTTATTTCGTCGTGAGACAGCTTCGTTCATCGATGGCGAAAGTAGCAAAATTGTATATAAAATAAATAATACTGACACTTTCGCCATTCTACGCTGATCAATGCGAACCAGCCATCAATTTTTTATTCACTGATTTCAACAGTTTTGATCAAAAAATGCTAAAAAAAAATTAAAATCTCTATGAGGGACGGTCACAATCAAATAATGATAAATGGTTGGTCAATCAAATAATGATAAATGGTTGGTCAATCAAAATTTTTCATTTTCTTGAATTAACGCCCGTAGGTTTCTAACTTTAGAATTAACCTCCTTTTTCAATTCGTATTCGTACCCCAATTCTTTTCGTATTCGTTCTACGATGGTATACAACGGAGCGAACACACTTACGTCACTGGAAAATGCGAGAGAGTCCTTAATAGAATTCTGAATTCTTTTGATGAGCGCATACTTCTTTGGTAGCATATATTTATTGTTGTTAACTCCGTATTCTATATCCTGAAAATCAGACATGATTTGATCAGGATTTAACCCATCTGATAGTTCAATATCCCAACCTTTCAATTTTGAAATCTCGGATATGATGCTATTCATGTTTTCAGAATTCATTATTCTATAATAATGATATATTTCTAAATGAAAAATATGACGTATTAGACATAACTAAATTGAATTTTCTGTCCGCTCTTTTTTGAAATAGCCGATCGACAAACCCCCTCTGCAACATATCGTACTGAGGGTCTACAAATATTGAAATACTTGCCGGCTTCATATATTGATTTAAATACTTTTTCTTCGTTAGTTATTGTATTCAAAGATTTCACAGGTCTCGCTTTTTTCGAGTATTTCCCAGTCCTTCCTCGTTTGGTATTCTCACTATGTGTGATTGCTTGAAGATTTGATAAGGAATTGTTCTTCGGATTAGAATCAATATGATCAATAACAAAACCATCTTTGATCAATCCATGGAAACATTCATACACGAAACGATGATTGTAATATTTCTTCTTTCCAACAGTAAAGAACAAATACCCCATACCATTATCCCACCCAACTGGGTTCTTCAGTCTACGGTTTCTTACAACACCATCACTGGATGCTTCATAATTTGTACTCACTGGGTGTGGTCTGAATTCCTGGTTCATTCGTATACTATACTATTTGTCTAATTCATTGACTGATCCATTTGCAGTGATTCATTATATAAAAATCTTTCATTTAGACACTTGTTTTTAGTATAGCATGATGGAGTTCAAGAGATTGACTTCGAGAAATGCTAAATTTAATGCTGATTTTAAGAGAGTATTGAAAATCAGTCCTAGATGTAATCTCGATAGACCCAAAAAACGTAACAAACGTCCAAGAGACGGAAACATGAAAGAGTTTAAGAGATTATTGAAAATCAGTCCTAGATTTAATCTCGATAGACCAAAACAACGTAACAAACGTCCAAGAGACGGAAACATGAAAGAGTTTAAGAGATTATTGAAAATCAGTCCTAGATTTAATCTCGATAGACCAAAACAACGTAACAAACGTCCAAGAGACGGAAACATGAAAGAGTTTAAGAGATTATTGAAAATCAGTCCTAGATTTAATCTCGATAGACCAAAACAACGTAACAAATTTAATCGCGATAAACCCAAAATCCTTCGGATTTCAAAAACGTCCAAGAGAGATTACCCCTGGAAAGATGCTCAATTCAATCTCGATATAGTTTCTAATACACCAAAGAATACAATTCTTGATAAAGCCATGATTAGTAAAATCAGAGATTGTTTTAATGAATTCAAACGTGATGGAGCATCTTATTGTTGGTCAACATTTCGAATTGATGGTGTTGTTGATGCTACCATGAATGATGAAAAAGCAGCAGTGATAATTTCACGTGTTGGGGAAAAACGGCATTTTTTCCGAATCAAATTCATTATCGAAGTCGATGGCAAATGGATTATTAAGGATAAATTTGAACCAATCCTCAAGAATAAAAAAGCTGTCATTGTGAGTAGAGATTCCAAACCAGGAATTCTAACCGGCATTGACAAACCATACTACGAAAGATCTTATCCCGTAACAGCAATGGTTTATGGGATATATCCGTTAAATGATAAACCCGATATCGCAAAACTAGCTCCTATGAAATATTCGTCAGGGCTTAATTGTGTAGCAGAACGAATAATAGAACATTTCACAAATGCATCCCGAGGAAATAAACTAACTGATCTGCGACGTAGAAAAATAACCGAGTGGGAACTGACAGTGAAACAGCATGGTGCAAAGATTTCTGATATAGCTAAATTAGAAGCATCATTAAAATTCCCAATATCAGTAACAACAATAACCGGAGAAGTATTATACGAACCGAAATATCAATCGCGAGGAGCCCCAATACAGATTATTGATCATAACAAACACGCGTGGACACCTGCGGTAACAATATTTCCACGAGAACGAACCGTGAAATATATTCCTAAGGAGTTCGTCGGGGATGTTTTCTATGAAGAGAGATTATTTGATGCTATTCATGCGTTGTGTAAGGATGATCCTGTGTCAGTGTGGCTACTTAGAAGTGATGAAGAATTCGATCAATTTGTAAAACCAAATGGTGAATTATATCGCATTGAAGAATTAGATAACAGAATGAGAAAAATCGCTAGTGATTTTTCACCGCAGAATTCCCATGAAAAACTACTCACGGATAGTTTTACTATTCCATCAGTGGTAGCTCACTTCGCAAGAGAAAAAAACTCATGGCGTCCAACACGAAGTGATTTTCTCGAAGATGTTAAATTGAGTTGCGTCGAATTTGGTCATGGAGGACTGTGGAATACGAAATACCATCGTGATGGTATGATTTCAATTGATATAGCCGCGTGTTATCCCGGAAGTTTTCTCGGGTATGGGGAATGCGCTGAGTACTTCAAACGATTTGGACACCCCACGCATGAAATGACTCGTGTTGCGATTAATGGACCATTGCCTGATTTTGATTTAACCGGATTCGCTCGTGTGATATCATTTGAATTAGCTACAGGGTTACATCCGTGTAGTTATGTTTGGCTCGGTAGACACCTATCTGAAAAACACTGGATGCCAATAGTGCTATTGAGATATATGATTGATTGTGGTATGCTAATATCGTTGATTGTTTCCGAGGCTATTATATGCTATCGAGCTCAGAAAGAAGTTTGGCTACCACAACCCAATCTAAATAGAATAATCAACGAACTACGAAAACAGTTTCCAGATTTCAGTGAAGAAGAAATCATAAATTGGTCTAAGAAGTTATTTGAAATTAAAAAAGAACAAACAAAAGATCTCGGAAGAAGAATAATCGGTAAATTTACCCAGGGTGGACGATACGATAACGCAAAATATTCTTCGCGGTTGATCATAGATGTCGCTGAATACGATTTTATTGTAGCGGATTTAATGAAACAGGGAAAACTTGTATCCCGTAAGGATGCTTTTCTATCCAATGGTGAGAAATTAGGTACGGTTGTTACCTACTGTGATGGATATAATTCCCAGTACACACATTTGAGAAGTTCAATGTTAGCCTATGCTTGCATTAATCTATTTTCGATGATAAATAGATTTCCTAATACCGCGGTTAGAGTAGCCACTGATTCGATGTATATACATAATAAGTACAAATCAGCTGTAGCTAAATTCACAGATCCCGAAGAAAATTGGGGGTGTTGGCGATTTAAAAAGGAGATGCTACATGAGTATTGTGAATCCGCAGACGTTGCCATGGATGATAAATATATTTGTTGTAACCGTATTGAAATTGGAAACACTAGTGTTTCTACAGAATTTTCTAATGCACCACCGGTATCTGATCCAGTATGTAGATACAAGACAGTTTATTTAAACGGTTTTGGTGGGTCAGGAAAGACAACGCGTGCAATTGAATTATATCGTGGTGGTGGAAATACTTGTATTTCTACTAACATGATTGTGCTAACACCGACTCATAGACTCGCCAGAGAGATGATACAACGAGGGGTAAATGCTTGCACTTATCACAGCTTCTTTCGATGGAAGGGTGACAAATGGACTCCTGATCGAATGGGTGATAAATTCATTCCTGAAATCATAATCTGGGATGAAATATGCACAGTGTCATTAGATGTATTAAAAACATTTCTTGAGTGGTTGTTAACCAAAAACACAAAAGTCGTCATGTGCGGGGATCAAGGCCAACCACCACCATTTGTCGGTGCATCTCCACATGAATGGCTAAAGGGTTTTGTAGACTACTATGAAGAAATCACCACTGATTATAGATCACTTGATGAACGATTACGCGAGTTCAAAGCGCTAATTAGATTACAACCGGATAGAATCCAATGCGAAATAGCGCGTGAAGTGATTTCAGAAACCCCAATGAATGATTTCTGGGAAACATGGAGACCAAACGATTTGATCATTGCAAGTAGAAAAATAGTCAGGGATACACTTCAGATGAAGTTATTTGAATTGCATAAAGAAAAATTTGCAACGCTTCCAGTACCCCTTTGTTATAGGCCATCGGATACACGAAAACAGAATATTGAAGTTGATATTCCAGGACAGAGTGAAAAACAAATTCTGGTATTAAATGATATTGTGCTGGTTGATATCAATGTCGTTGAAGATGCATTGCGTGCTAATAAATCCCCGTGGACGCTAGGATACGCAGCAACAATACACTCTTCACAGGGATTGACTATATCGGATACAATTGTTTGGATGGTAGATAATCGCATCGAATGGTCAAATTTAGTCTATCTCGCAGTATCCAGAGTACGAAACATAAATCAACTTCGAAGAATTGTCCTCGATGATGAAATCATTGGTGATGATAATGACACAACAATAAGTGATATTGATGTTAGCATCATTAATAAAAAACTCTCCGGTTACAAACAACAGGACAAAAAAAAACAACGAGAATTTGATATTGATGCTAAATTAATAATCACTTTGAAGAAACAACAGAATAATCACTGCGCGAGTTGCAATTGTATAATGCGTTGGCAGTATTCGGATAAGGATCCTCGCCAATTTACCGTAGACAGAAAAAATAACAATCTCGGTCATGTCAGAAATAATGTGATGTTGACTTGTCTTGAGTGCAATAGACGCAACGGCGCTAGTTAAGACCATGCGGTGGCAATTGAGTATCCTCGGGAATCACTTGTAGTTGTTGTCGAGTAAAACCCCGCTGAGGGGCAGTTGAATCCAGTTTATAGACTGGAGGTCTACCAGTTGATCGTGTTATACTAGATATCTTATGCGTAGTGACGCTCCAAATAGGATCAGTAGCCCTTTTTCTACCCCCTTCAAGCTCTCCTGGTTCGTATAAGTACCTCACAATGACACTACTACCAAGAATTGGTTGGGAAATGCTAGCGTTTCTAGGGAAATCTTTTTGTGGTTGTACGGGTATTGACTTCTTTTTAATCGCGTTGATAGGTTTCATGTTGATTGTTCTAGTAATCTCGTTATTCAGTGCAGTAATCACAGATGGTAATCTTTTAACCCATTCACTGGATCGCTTTTCTTGAATGAATTCTTTTGCGTATTGATATCCAAATAACCGCTCAGCAATCGTCCGATTAAATCGTTCTACAATGGCCTGATCGCGATGTAGCGCAGTATGCCCTCGTCGTATGGTGACATTATGATGTTTCATTGTAGATAACACTGCACCCTGAAATTCCTTGCCAGGATCAACTTGTAACAGATTTGGCCAGTGCAGAGGACCTCGTCGATAAATCCTTTCAAATGCAGAAGCGACTTCAGTGGCCGATTTTGTTTTCAGCGGTTCTGCTTCTTTGTATCGACTCGCAACATCAACTACGGTTAACGCATATTTGTAACCACGATCATGTGGCAGAAATAATATATCAGCCTGATGAACTTCATTAGGAGCGGTCACATCAAAATGCGAGAATTGAATTTGTTTAGGCGGTGGTAGATAAATTTGCCATAGTGCCTGTTTGGATAACCAATTAGCCGCAGTGGTTTTTTTCACTTTTGCAGCTCTAGCGAGTTTATTGATTGCAGCGTTACCCCTCCAGTATCCCCTCGGAGAATAATAAATTGATTCCATATTATTAATTACCGGCACCTAACATCAATTTACTTTTCATAGCCGATTTTATCAAAAATGAAGACAATTTTTCTTTGAAGGATTTATCAGGAATAGCATTTAACGCATGAATTAATTTCACATCTGCTAGATGCCTGTGTTGCAGATTGCTGCTTTTATAAGCAACATCATGAAGGTGACAGGCCTTATCAATGGCGTTTATTGGTTCTTCTCCGGGGTTGGGTTGATTTTGATTATTGAGTCTGATATCAAGTCTGGTTCCCGGTCCACAGTAGCTATATCCTGGAAGGTGCTTTTCTCCGGGGTACTTTGCCCATGGGGTTCCAGGGAGTTTTGCTAATTTGGCTGCGATATCACCTCCTCGTTTTTTTTTAAATCAGATTTCATAGACACAAATCTAAATTTCTTTGTACCACATTGCACGCATTTACCAGAAAGCGCTGATCGGTTATTTTTAGTTGTAATCGTCGTCACATCATCTGTGCCAGTACGCGTTCTACACTTCACACAATATAGATCCATAATTTATGTATAGAGATATGGATATAATTGATTTTTCAGCGACTAAAACAAGAGAACCAATTAAGCATCATGCAGCGCTACCAAACTCTATCCGGATGATTATAATCGGGCCATCTGGATCCGGTAAAACGCAATTGTTGCTAAATTTAATAATGAGATGGATGAAGTGGGATAAGTTGTATTTAATTGCCCCTAGCGTAGATGATCAACGATGTTATGAAGTGTTAAAGGATTTTAACGAGAATGCATCAGAAATTAAGGGTGAGAATGCCATTGATTTTATAACCGATATCGATGAAGCACCGAGTATTGATGATATTGATGGAGATATTAACAATTTAGTCGTATACGACGATATAATGTTGGATAAACAAAAGAATCCTGCTAGAATATTTTCCCGTGGGCGTCACAAAAACACTGACGTGATATATGTCACTCAACGCTACACTCAGGTTCCAAAAGTGATCAGAGATAACTGCAATATTCTTTCTGTATTCAACGGAGTTGATACTCATACTCTTAGAAATATTTGGCAGACATGGTGCTCTGATATGGACTTCAATCAATTTCGAGATTTCTTTAGTCATGCTCAGTCGACTCCGCACGGATTCGCAACAATAAATCTACATGATCCTCGGACACGATATCGTATCGGACTGGATCAAATATTCGGTTAAAATCATTTATTATTTTTTGTTAACCTGTAGCAGCAGAGAGGGTGGATGACCACATCGTTGCGAGCAAAATTGATTAAAAAATCGTAAAATATCCGTTTTTGCAAAAATGGAGACTTTTTTTTTGGTTAAATGAGATTTTGTTGGAAGTCTTATTTTTTGTCTGAAAACGTAGTGTGTAGGCCATTTTTTGTTCGGAAACGTTATCTGGAAGCCTTATTTTTGCTTGAAATCGTGGTCTGTTCACCCTCTCTGCTGCTTATATATATATATATATATATATATATATATATATATATATATATATATATATATATATATAGAGAGAGAGAGAGAGAGAGAGAGAGAGAGAGAGAGAGAGAGAGAGAGAGAGAGAGAGAGATGTTAATAGCTAAGTACATTTATCACTTGAAGATTTGTGACTTGTGTTAAATTTTTAAGAAAATGTTTGCGCTTTTTCAATTCACCTGATAACTAATTTGTAGCGTGATAGTGACGTTATCACAAGCCTTCATCCGTAGATACTAAGCTGCTCTCAAGACACTACAGGCCGGATCGGTAGTTCAGTTCCCGTGATTATATAATGCATACTATAACTGATACAAGTATACCACGACTCCCTTTGTTGCCGCGCATAAGCCGACGCTCTCTGTTGCCACAATGGGACAGTAATATATTGCATCTCGCGTCGGGCTGACAGCCATCTTGCAACGGTCATTACGCCAGAGAGTTTTACATTAGCGATATACTTAATGTAAAGTAGAGCACACAGTTCCTTACTAATATGATCAATTTTATAAGCATGAAATAAAGCTAATTGATACGATAAAAGTGCATGCTTAATACGTCACATTTTTCGTCTGAATAGTAAAAGCCAAACATTTTACACTTTCATACTTCACGTCACTACCCTTATACGGTAATTGAGACATCGAATTAATACCCATTTTATCTCGTACATCAGAACCATGCATTCTTTTAGAATTCATGCAAACGGTATAACTGAATAGACGTATGTTTTTAATTTATTTATCTTAATTTTTTGTAGAAAAAACTCTAGGACATTTTAAGTTTTGATGATTCCATCACCGGCATCTTCATTTTCCAATTCTATTATCCTAGATGCCTCAAATTGGGCATTTACAGAATAACCATAAACCCCTACCCCGATAGAAAAAAAAAAAAAAAACGGGGAAAATTGTGTTTTGTGTTTGACGCTATTTATCAGATTATATAGGCTATACCTGGCAACCAGTATAACTGGTGGAGGAAGAATCTGGAAAAACTCTGATAAGAACCAACTCCTTGAGGGAAGCCTTTTAGCACGTTTGCTCACATACCAACAGACTCCAACGAAGCAGATCATTCCGTGCTCAAGTCGTTCTGTGCCCGAGTCGTTTCATACCCAACTGAGTGGTCTCGTATTTAGTGCTATGGGAGTTTCCTACCTAATGCATGGTCTTTTCGTACCCAATGCTATGGTTAGTTCGTACCTAATGTTATGTATTAATTCACTGCACACATCGAAGTATAAACATAACCAGCTAGAACATGTAAAACGATATTTCCTACATATATCAAACTGTTAAATATCAAAGTATTCGATTTCAGGCATTGTCATGGTGAAAATAATTATTTTTGAATAATTTGCCGAGAACACGTTTTGGCAAATACTAGTGTACTCATTGCGCTGACATAAAGACATACGGTGTTTTACATTATTGGTATATACCGAGACAAAATATGACATCAGTTAAAACGTGAAGCGTTGTTGCAAAAGCGGGCAAAGCAAATCTTCCTTGCTATGTGCCGAACTAGCCTCATAAGAAGTCGCCACTTCAATTATAACATATTCAACTGGTATCCGTACAGATTACATTACCTGTCTGATTTGAGCTAGGTCACAATTAGCTTACCTTATATGTCTTCTTGATGCAAACTATTATGAGTATCCAGTGTTGCAATGTATGTATCCAATTCAGGTGTTTTTTTTTGTTTTTTTTTAAAAGCAAATGCCGGTGGTTAATGCACATTATTCAGAATTAGAGGGGAAAATAAACAAGAATTTAAATTTCATCACGAAACTCCAATTTTGCACTAATGTCTGTTTGTTTACTTATATAATTTCAATAAATAAAAATATTCGTGTTTGTAATCTTGTTCTTCAGTTTATTTATTTGACTTTAATATTCCAAAATACCTGTGTTTGCATAAATATCTTTAAGTTTATTTAGTAACGCGAAACTCTCAAGGTTTGTATCTATCGTTTTTAGTGTATTTGACTTCAGGAACCCAAGCTCTTGCATCGATATTTTCTTTCTCTCTTTGTGATAATCCAGCACATTCAATAAATACAATCTCAGTTCCTCATTTTGTTTGTTTTTTCTCATCTTCAGACTAAACAATTCACCACCGTATTATTGCCGCTGTTTCTATTATTAAATTTAAGTCACATTTGGCTTAGTATAAAACGTTATCACAACTACTAATGTCAGTGTGCATTTGTCTACGAGGTAATAAAAGCCTTGACGACTGATACCTTTGCGGACAGTATCGTGTATGTGGCAATGATAATGGTGGTGGTGGTGGTGGTTATAATGGCTGTGCATGAAATTATAAACATAGAAACAAATTTTTATTTTGCCTATGCTTGTACTTTATTTACAACTAAACATCAGCTATTTCCAAGTAAGAGGATTTGTCGGCTACAAAGTAGTCATTCATATCCACCGTTATCAAATTATCGTTTGTATGAATCCTTTTGTGCGTTTCAATCCAGAATGTATATCAGATGATTTTCACCATGCGTTTTACGAACGAATTACCAATCTACTGGTTGATGCAAAGTGTTCAAAATGTAATATTTAGGGCAGATGAACCAGTATGAGGACTTCCAGAATGTATATCAGATGATTTTCACCATGCGTTTTACGAACGAATTACCAATCTACTGGTTGATGCAAAGTGTTCAGAATGTAATATTCAGGGTAGATGAACCAGTATGAGGACTTCTTAGATATGTTATCTAGAAGGAGTCGATATTTTTTCCTTAAACAAGGTTAACAAAAACACATACAATGATTAATAAGGACGCTGCTTATTCATAACAATCATTAAAGTTGTTGAAAAAGCCGTACCATTGTTTAAAGTGAATAAAATTAACCTTTTAAACATAGAGATTACCACAACAAAACTGGCCTCTCCTTAATCTCTGCCTTACTCGATAGCAGGATAATGTTGGATGACACATACCGGTAAACTATTGAGAGAGCACAATATGTCAACCTTGAAACCTGCATTTTAAAAGAACTGGCATCGACTTAATGGGCTAGTGGCATTCAGAATCAAAAACATACCCTTATCATGATATACATTAGAAGCCTTGACTACATTATCGCTTTGTGAAGGTAAACTATTTGATGGCTCTTTCTAACTTCATTCTGTGGAGTTAATAAAGTGTCACAATAATGTTTTGTTCCTTCTACGTTTCGAGTTGAATGCAGGTGGTGTGGATTTCACGTTATTTAGGCATGGAACAATACAGCTGGATCCCAAAAATATATTGAATTACGTACTGACGTAAATTTAGTTATATGTACCTTTTCATGTAAAAACAGAAATTAGATACCGATATACCTTACTGCAACTGTAAAATGTCAGTAGCTAGCAAAATGGACGGCGATCGTTTCAAACTGTAGTATACTCATTGATTATCATCAAGGTTTTTATGTATTACTTAGCTATTACATACCTTTCATTTCTAATTCCAGAATCCCATCGTTGACTGTTCTGCAAATAGCATCTTGCGATCTTAACATGCCCATCGTGTCTTTTGAATGACGACATACGTTTGATGACGTGAGTTGTTAACCCAATACATTGACGATGTTAGTTAGGCCCGGTCTGCAAAAAATAACAAACTTTCAGCCGAAATCAAGGAAAAGCTACTGTAAATTTAAAAAAAATTATCGAAAGGATATCAGCTACTATATAAATAACTTATGTCTTAGGCATAAATTAGTATTTACTGTTATAGATCAATAAACTTATCCAATCCAAAATTAGCCAATATCTCTCATTTGTTTGCGTATGTGTCGGGCTGTCTAATATGGATATGTGAGTACACTGCCAGTAACATTCCGTTGTTCAGTAGATTTTACCGAGGTTTTCACTCCACCATTTATACAGACCGCCATGTATAACCTATCTTGTGCTATATAGTGCCAATAAACTTCAACCCAACAGCATACAAAATAAGTCTAGAAAATATGCATGGTGCATGTACATTTATAAACACCGTATAATATTGCTTTGCAAACAAAGCGGGAAAGAGTATTCAAACATTTGTCTTAGTTTACCTAGAGGACGTCAAGTAAGGTCATGGTATGGCCCAACGTCTGTCGTCCGTCGTCCTTCTTGCGGTTTGTCAATAAATCTAGAGGGTTCATTTATGAACAGGACCCGATCAATCTTGGTGCATAACTTATTACATCGAGAATATGACGTAGTTGATTATGGATGATGAAAAGAGCATGCTTACGTGTACGTGGCCGAATGTACGAAGACCCAGAGGCTTTATTATTAGACGTATTTATGGAATCCCTTAACCGGTTTCTCATTATTCCAAACCGTCCTGCACTTGAACTCAGATATGATCTGAATGCGTGTCATTACCATAAAACAAATTACTTCAACAGTACTGTAGTTCCAATATCGCTTTATACAGTGACTAGATAGGAATTCCCGTAATTGTAAAGACGTGCTCGAGTTTCGGTAGATTGATACGTGTACAATACGTTTACATCGTGAATATGATTATATATTTGTCTAATTGGATTGACAATGAAACAATAAACTAATTAGAAATAAGTCCCATCTTCCCATGAATATTGGCAATATGACTGATTATTTATGCTGTTAAAATGTTATCTGCAAAATAGATCGACCTGTTAATAGTTCAACAGTGTGAACAAATGCAACATAAATACGAATCTCCTTAGCAAGACTGATACATGCTTGCTATATTGATCAGGTTGTAATCCCCTACCCCCAATATGAACATAGGTAATGTGAATGTGTATCTTGCGTATATGTATAAGTATATAAAGATTGAAACTTGCATCAGTTGCAAAAAATCCTCAGAATACAACCTTCCAGAAATACACACCATATACTTTATAAGCCTTGGCGTCTCTGGGTTAAATCATGTTGCTGCCTGGTATGTTCTGTCCTGCCCTGGCAAATATCATTTATATAAACAAACCAAACAATCCGTGTAAAGTGTTTCAGAAGCGTGTAACAACATGCTAGGTTACGTACAGGTTACATTACCTGTATGAATCGAGCTAGGTCACAAATACTTTACCTTATATGTCTCTTTAGTTCGTGGCCTTTAATGAGTATAAAATGTTGGAATGTATGCACCCTGTAACGTTTGTTCAAACAAATGCAGGTAGTTGATGCGCATTATTCAGAACTAGAGGGGAAAATGAACAAGGATACAAAGGCCATCACAAAACTATCATTTTGCACTTATGTCACTTAGTTTACTTATATGATTTCAATAATTAAAACAACCGTCCTTGCAAACTTGTTCCTCATTTTATTTATTTGACTTGAGTATTCGAAAGCACCCATGTTTGCATTTAAGTTGATTTATTTTTCTTTATTAATGAAAAACTCTCAATGTTGGCATCCATCCTTTTTAATTTAATTACCTGACGTTAGGAACCCAAGTTCTTGCACCGATGTTTTCTTTCTTTCAACTAGACAGTCCTGTACATACAACGAGCTAAAATCCTCATTCTGCCCATTTTTATTCTCCCCTTCCGATCAATCGATCAACTAACATGCTATTGCCGCTGTTTATATTATTAAATTAAAGTCAAATAAACGTCCAGTCGAAATCAAGGAATAGCTACTGTTGAATTCTAAAAGTCTAGAAGGGATATCAGCTTGTGTATAAAACATCAGTGTCTTAGGCATACATAAATATTCCTCCACTCTTTATACAGGCCGCCATGCTTAACCAGTCTTGGTTAAGCTGGTACATTTGGTACATTTCAAACCAGTATCAGTCAAAATTAGTCTAAAATATATGCAAAGCGCATGTACACCTAAAACACAGTATATAATTACTTTGCAAACTAAGCGGGAAAGAGTATTCACGTATTTGTCTTAGTTTACCTATTGGAAGTCAACTCAGTTCTTGGTAGGGGCCCCGATTGGCTGAGTGTTCTAAAGCGCTCTCCGTTACGAATCATTGCCTTCTCATCTCTGTTTGCGTGGTTCCAGTCTACGATTCGGCCAGTGTGGGTATTTAAGAAAGCTTGCCCGTAGCTTCTCTTTGGTCGGTGGTTCTTTTTGAGGGTTCGTCCTCCACAATTAATACTGACCGCCATCTATATCATATCGTGTGCTGAAAAATGGCGTTATACCCTACAACAGTCAAGACAATGTATTGTATGGCCGTGCGTCTGTCGTCCGTCGTCCTTATTGCGGTTTGTCAATAAATCTAGAGGGTTAATTTATGAACAGGACCCGATCAATATTGGTGCATAACTTATTTTGTGCTCCCTTTCCCAAAACAAGTTTAATTCCTTAAAAATATTGTTTTTATCTCAACAAATGAATACACCTGGGTGCTTATCACACACCGTCCTACACTCAAGTTTTTCTGAGCTAAAATATGCTGTGCATGTGTGTCATTACCGTAAAACAAATTACTTAGACAGTACTGTAATTCCTTCACTTTATACAGTGACTAGATTGGAATTCCCGTAATTGTATACACGTACATCAGTTTTGTTAGATCGATACATGCCGAATACGTTGATTAAAGATAATGGCTATAAACAAAGACAATATAAATGTGTATTTGTGCAATTTTATAATTATATCGTGAAGACCGATACGTAAAAATATATAAATATCTCAAAATCCAACCTTCCTTAATTTGCACCATGTATTTCTTCTACGCTGCCTGTGCAAATTCACATGTTTCTATAAACAAACCAACCAAACACAGCAGATAATATATTAAGCATACAGCAATGCGCTAGGTCTTGAATAGGTTACATGACCCGACTAAATTATTTTTCTCCTGTAATATGTATACCTCTTTCATGTGGTTTGTTCAAGCAAATATAGGCAGACAATGTATGGGAAATAGGTTAAGGGGAAGAGTGAATAACGGCCAAATTGTCACAGGAAAACTCCAAACTCCATACCTGTGTTTCAGTTATTTCCTTGAACTCAGTAACCCCAGTACTATTTTTTCTTTCCGTCTGTCCATCAGATGCAAGTAGTATGGGTCAAAATCAGTTTTCTCCCTTTTCCTTCCTTCCTTTTTCTCTCAAAACCTTCACCGTCATAAACAACAACAACTCTTACTGATACTACTCCCGATAATGCTATGCCTGTAATGAAATCACTCAAATATCGACGATTATAACAAGAATTAAATCAATAAAGTTATTAATACTCCGTTGTGTTTACAAGACTGTACATATAGGTCATAAATTCTACTACCATATAATATTTTAAATCTGCATGAAACACTCAATACCTGCCGGCTATTTACTTTATTCATCAGTAAGCAACACCAATACATCTATATGTGGGATTTTGTCCGTAGCAAATTTAGCATTGATAATTGTCGTTTAACACGATTCACATACTTGATCAATAGAGTAAACACAGAAACCCTGATTCAGCTTGTTCATTGAATACAGTATCGTGGTATACCAGTAATAAATTTTATCTGAGGTTCTATGGTCTCTTTCTACTTGCGAGATAAATACTGTATCATGTATCTTCTAACTTCCTGAATTACACACCATATACTAATATAAGCCTTGGCTTCACTGGGCTAAGTCCTCTTGCTGCCTAGTGTGTCATGTCGTTCCCCGGCAAATATCATTGCTATATACAAACAAACCAATCCGTGTAAAGTATTTCAGAAGCGTATAACAACCGGCTTGGTTACGTACAGGTTACATTACCTGTTTGATTTGAGCTATTTTGCACAATGTTACCTTACATGTCTCCATGATGCAAACTATTGCTTCGTGGCCTTTTATGGGTATCAAATACTGCATTTTATGTACCCCGTTCATTAGTTTGTTCAAGCAAATGCAGGGGGTTAATGCGCATTATTCAGAATTGAAGGTTAAAGTGAACAATTATCTAAATATCATCACAAAACTATAATTTTGTACTTATATCTGTTAGTTTACTTATTTGATTTAAATATTTAAAAACACCAGTATTTGCAATCTTGTTTAGATTTTTGTTTGACTTTAGTATTCCCAAACTCCCATGCGTTCATAAATATCTTTAAGTTTATTTAATTGACTTTAGTAATGCAAACCACCGAAGGGATGCATCCATTGTTTTTAATTTATTTATCTGACGCCATGAACCCAAGCTATTGCACTGATATTTACTTTCTCTCTACTTAACAATCTAGTAAATACAATCAATACGAGCGCAAATCCTCATTTTGCCCGTTTTTCTTTTCCGACCAAACAATTCATAACCATTCTATTGTAGCCTTTTCCATTACAAAGTTAAAGTGACCTTTTGGTGTATTATCAAAAAGTAACCACATTTACTAATGGTCAGTTTGCTTTTTGTTCTCGTGGCAATGAGAGCATTGAGGACTGAAAACTTTACGGACAGCATCATGGTGCTGATATGTAGCGATTATCATGGCGGTTTTGGTTATAATGGCCATGCATACAATTATAAAAACATGCATTCAAGATTTGTTTGTTTAAACATGTACTTTCTTATCAAGCGACTCGGGCGTTTGGCCGTCTGGTGTTCATTCGGAAACGACACAATCACCCGTCAGCAGCCTATGTGGCCAAGCAGCATTATCTACGGACATCACTGCTTGCTTCACATGGAGAGGGGCCTATTAAAAGTGACCTAAGCAAAGCTCGTCTCCATACTCCCATTTGGCTTGCAGCAGCCCACGGGCATCTTCCAAACAAGGCATGCCCCACCTACATCACATCGTGGGTAAATACAAAAACTGGCATGTTGGAACATCAGAACAACGCTAGACTCAACAGATAGTAACAGACCTGAAAGACGCTCTGCATCAATCGCACACGAACTCTTTCGCCTTGGTATTGACATTGTTGTACTTTGCGAAGTCCACCTGTCAGAGAAAACTTGGCGCTAAATACAGGTCAGGAAAAACAATGACTGACAAACGCCTTTCACGAGTAGGTTTCATGATCACGGACTCAGTCGACACCAAGTTAACAAACCTTTCGACTTGTCAGACAAACCGCATCACATCCATGCATCTCCCATTATTGAACTAACAGCATGCCACACTCTTTAGTGTACATGCTCCAACACTCCAGGCGGATACTTTTGAAAGGGATACATTATACGCTGACCTGCGTAGACTTCTCAAAAGCGTCTCAGGGAGAGACAAAATAATCATCCTCGGAGATTTCAATGCTACAGTAGGCATAGAATCAGACATCTGGAAAGCTTTTCTTGGTAAATATGGGGTGGGTGGATGCAATGACAAGGGTGCATGCTTCTTTACGTATTATACAGCTTACCATCACAATCACCGTATATCTGCAGGAAGATAGCCTGAAAACTACCTGGATGCACTCTAGATAAAAACAATGGCACCTAATATATTACATTATAGTACGATAAAGGGACTTAAAAGATATCCTTCATACCAGAGTGATATCCGGTGCAGAGTACCACACAGATCATCGTCTTGTCAGATGCAAACTCTACTTCCACTTCAAGCCCAGGTCCAGAAAACAATGATGTATCCATAGAAGAAAACTCCAGATCACAAACCTTTTTGAGTGCTGACGTCAATGCAGATTTTCAAGAGAGCCTGCATTATAGACTTGAAGAACCAAATGTTGCAACTGATACCGTACAATGGACAACATCAATTTAAAGGTAAGATTAGACTTGTAAAGAAGTGTTAACGATGTATGAGACAGGGTCAAAGCGTCTGAGGTTTATTTTTTTTAGTTGCTGTTGTTATGTCGACGACGGGGACGTGTACACGACAGGTCCTCCGTCTTGGCACCAGTCGTGAAACAAATGGGTACGAAATCGCAAATATTCTGGAGTTGTTGGTTTTAAATCCACGAGTAAATAGTTGCATCATCGTACGCATGAGTCAACCAAGGTGTTCATAAGTGTTTGGCTAAGACTTGCTCTTGCAATTTATCTCTAGGGTTTTTAAACAAGTCAACGTAATGAGTATTTAGATTAATGGTGCGAAGCGCTTTACTTTGTTGATTGGACGTTCGATTTTAGGATCACAACGCTTGAGATTAATGGTCTGCATCTTTAGTCCAGACCTCAAATCCCCAACTTTTCCAGTCACGTACATCTGTTCGTAATTACGTTTCTCTTGGTTTTGATTTTTTATAATAAGGACCTACACTCACACAGGTACATCATGGGGTTAAAAAGGAATTTTTAGTTTTAATTTATTTTGGCAAACTGAATACTATCTCTTTTCGACAGAATTGAGCTGCCCTGAAAAAAACCATTGGGTGTTTTGTTTTCTTAATATTAAAAAAAAACTTTATTAATGGGACGAAACCAACTTTAACTGTCTTAAGCCTCTGCCACGGCCAAGGCCTACTTCAGGACTGGTTACCATCGACGACTTGGTAGATATCACAAGTGTTGGGATCTCAGGAGGAGAAATAATGTTGGGCTGCTTTGTTCTGGAAGTTTTTTCTCTTTGGTCGTGTTAAAGAAGTCTGATACATTTGGTTCAGACTCCTTAACTCACCCAAAGTGTATCATAGTACCGTTACCGTTTGACTTCCACTCTCCTCCTTTTCTCATAAACATTGTTTTTCATACTGATTCTTCTTCTTGCTGTCGTTTCCTTCTTGCTTCCTCTTCATCGTGCTGTTGATGTTCATGGAGAAAATCTATTACTGCATTTTTCTGTTGCTGTAAATATTTCTCCAGGTCTTCTTTCTGTCTTCTTTTAAAATTCTCGACGTGTGGTAAAGATGAAAAAGGTGGCGAATGTACTGGTTCTGGAATAAATTCTTGCGAAAAACATAAAAGCTCCACTTAATCCAAATTAAAATTTGTCTCTTCTGGAAGTAAACTTGTGTTGACTTTAGTAGCTATTGCTATATCATTGCTTCTCGTTTCCACGGCCGGTGCACCCATATTCATTATGTTCTTAGTTTCCGTCATGATTGAAAACTGTCTCATCGAAAAACGGCGCACAGACGAAAGCACACCTATTTAAAGAATGTGACAGCATATATCACTCTCTTTGGATTGGAAGACAGGCTCGGCACTGTGACTGAAATTTTTAACGCGTGATTGGATTGGTGAAAGAACTCAATCCGTTTCTATCCGCTCTTCCACTGTAATAACCGCAGTACACTGCATTGCGTCACCTGTTCTCGTCACAAGATGTGGATTAACGTAGCATCGTCTACCCTCATTTCTTCAATGCTCTTACACCCGGACTATCCCATGTATGTCAGATCATCATGGACAATCACTTGCATGCCTGATACAGCCCTTTGGAAAAGAAGGATATATCTACGGTCCAGAAGCTAGACGAAGTGTAAGGATGAGAAGACATTGACATATTTCAAAGCTTGACAAAAAAGGACAAAATGATGTTAATTAAATCAAATTCGAAAACTATAAAGCTTTCTTTGAAATTAGCTTTAGCTAGAGTTCGTGTAAGATGAAATTATATTTTAAAATGCAAACATCTGGTCGCCTTGTTTGTATGGTTTAAATATGTATTGTGTAGGTAAGTTTGTATGGTTTAAATATGTATTGTGTAGGTAAGTTTGTATGGTTTAAATATGTATTGAGTAGGTTAGTTTGTATGGTTTAAATATGTATTGAGTACGTAAGTTTGTATGGTTTAAATATGTATTGAGTACGTAAGTTTGTATGGTTTAAATATTTATTATGTAGGTACGTTTGTATGGTTTAAATATGTATTGAGTATGTAAGTTTGTATGGTTTAAACATGTATTGTGTAGGTATGTTTGTATGGCTTAAATATGTATTGTGTAGGTACGTTTGTATGGTTTAAATATGTATTGAGTAGGTAAGTTTGTATGGTTTAAATATGTATTGTGTAGGTAAGTTTGTATGGTTTAAATATTTATTGAGTAGGTAAGTTTGTATGGTTTAAATATGTATTGAGCAGGTAAGTTTGTATGGTTTAAATATGTATTGTGTAGGTAGGTTTGTATGATTTAAATATGTGTTGTGTAGGTAAGTTTGTATTCTTTAAATATGTATTGTGTAGGTAGGTTTGTATGGTTTAAATCTGTATTGTGTAGGTAAGTTTGTATTGTTTAAATATGTATTGTGTAGGTAGGTTTGTATGGTTTAAATATGTATTGTGTAGGTACGTTTGTATGGTTTAAATATGTATTGAGTTTTAAATATGTATTGTGTAGGTAAGTTTGTATGGTTTAAATCTGTATTGTGTAGGTAAGTTTGTATTGTTTAAATATGTATTGTGTAGGTAGGTTTGTATGGTTTAAATATGTATTGTGTAGGTAGGTTTGTATGGTTTAAATCTGTATTGTGTAGGTAAGTTTGTATCGTTTAAATATGTATTGTGTAGGTAGGTTTGTATGGTTTAAATATGTATTGTGTAGGTACGTTTGTATGGTTTAAATATGTATTGAGTTTTAAATATGTATTGTGTAGGTAAGTTTGTATGGTTTAAATATGTGTTGTGTAGGTAAGTTTGTATGGTTTAAATATGTATTGTGTAGGTACGTTTGTATGGTTTAAATATGTATTGAGTTTTAAATATGTATTGTGTAGGTAAGTTTGTATGGTTTCAATATGTATTGTGTAGTTAGGTTTGTATGGTTTAAATATGTATTGTGTAGGTACGTTTGTATGGTTTTAATATGTATTGAGTTTTAAATATGTATTGCGTAGGTAAGTTTGTATGGTTTAAATCTGTATTGTGTAGGTAAGTTTGTATTGTTTAAATATGTATTGAGTTTTAAATATGTATTGTGTAGGTAAGTTTGTATTGTTTAAATATGTATTGAGTTTTAAATATGTATTGTGTAGGTAAGTTTGTATTGTTTAAATATGTATTGTGTAGGCAGGTTTGTATGGTTTAAATATGTATTGTGTAGGTACGTTTGTATGGTTTAAATATGTATTGAGTTTTAAATATGTATTGTGTAGGTAAGTTTGTATGGTTTAAATCTGTATTGTGTAGGTAAGTTTGTATTGTTTAAATATGTATTGTGTAGGTAGGTTTGTATGGTTTAAATATGTATTGTGTAGGTAGGTTTGTATGGTTTAAATCTGTATTGTGTAGGTAAGTTTGTATTGTTTAAATATGTATTGTGTAGGTAGGTTTGTATGGTTTAAATATGTATTGTGTAGGTACGTTTGTATGGTTTAAATATGTATTGAGTTTTAAATATGTATTGTGTAGGTAAGTTTGTATGGTTTAAATATGTGTTGTGTAGGTAAGTTTGTATGGTTTAAATATGTATTGAGTTTTAAATATGTATTGTGTAGGTAAGTTTGTATGGTTTAAATATGTGTTGAGTAGGTAAGTTTGTATGGTTTAAATATGTATTGAGTTTTAAATATGTATTGTGTAGGTAAGTTTGTATGGTTTAAATATGTATTGTGTAGGTAGGTTTGTATGATTTAAATATGTGTTGTGTAGGTAAGTTTGTATTGTTTAAATATGTATTGAGTAGGTAAGTTTGTATGGTTTAAATATGTATTGAGTTTTAAATATGTATTGTGTAGGTAAGTTTGTATGGTTTAAATATGTATTGAGCAGGTAAGTTTGTATGGTTTAAATATGTATTGTGTAGGTAGGTTTGTATGGTTTAAATCTGTATTGTGTAGGTAAGTTTGTATGGTTTAAATATGTATTGAGTTTTAAATATGTATTGTGTAGGTAAGTTTGTATGGTTTAAATATGTGTTGTGTAGGTAAGTTTGTATGGTTTAAATATGTATTGAGTTTTAAATATGTATTGTGTAGGTAAGTTTGTATGGTTTAAATATGTATTGTGTAGGTAGGTTTGTACGATTTAAATATGTGTTGTGTAGGTAGGTTTGTATTGTTTAAATATGTATTGTGTAGGTAAGTTTGTATGGTTTAAATATGTATTGAGTTTTAAATATGTATTGTGTAGGTAAGTTTGTATGGTTTAAATATGTATTGAGCAGGTAAGTTTGTATGGTTTAAATATGTATTGTGTAGGTAGGTTTGTATGGTTTAAATCTGTATTGTGTAGGTAAGTTTGTATGGTTTAAATATGTATTGAGTTTTAAATATGTATTGTGTAGGTAAGTTTGTATGGTTTAAATATGTATTGTGTAGGTAAGTTTGTATGGTTTAAATATGTATTGTGTAGGTAAGTTTGTATGGTTTAAATATTTATTGAGTAGGTAAGTTTGTATGGTTTAAATATGTATTGAGCAGGTAAGTTTGTATGGTTTAAATATGTATTGTGTAGGTAGGTTTGTATGGTTTAAATCTGTATTGTGTAGGTAAGTTTGTATGGTGTAAATATGTATTGAGTTTTAAATATGTATTGTGTAGGTAAGTTTGTATGGTTTAAATATGTATTGAGCAGGTAAGTTTTTATGGTTTAAATATGTATTGTGTAGGTAGGTTTGTATGGTTTAAATCTGTATTGTGTAGGTAAGTTTGTATGGTTTAAATATGTATTGAGTTTTAAATATGTATTGTGTAGGTAAGTTTGTATGGTTTAAATATGTATTGTGTAGGTAAGTTTGTATGGTTTAAATATGTATTGTGTAGGTAAGTTTGTATGGTTTAAATATGTATTGAGTAGGTAAGTTTGTATGGTTTAAATATGTATTGTGTAGGTAAGTTTGTATGGTTTAAATATGTATTGAGTACGTAAGTTTGTATGGTTTAAATATGTATTGAGTTTTAAATATGTATTGTGTAGGTAAGTTTGTATGGTTTAAATATGTATTGTGTAGGTAAGTTTGTATGGTTTAAATATGTATTGTGTAGGTAAGTTTGTATGGTTTAAATATGTATTGAGTTTTAAATATGTATTGTGTAGGTAAGTTTGTATGGTTTAAATATGTATTGTGTAGGTAAGTTTGTATGGCTTAAATATGTATTGTGTAGGTAAGTTTGTATGGCTTAAATATGTATTGTGTAGGTAAGTTTGTATGGTTTAAATATGTATTGTGTAGGTAAGTTTGTATGGTTTAAATATGTATTGTGTAGGTAAGTTTGTATGGTTTAAATATGTATTGTGTAGGTACGTTTGTATGGTTTAAATATGTATTGAGTAGGTAAGTTTGTATGGTTTAAATATGTATTGTGTAGGTACGTTTGTATGGTTTAAATATGTATTGTGTAGGTACGTTTGTATGGTTTAAATATGTATTGAGTTTTAAATATGTATTGTGTAGGTAAGTTTGTATGGTTTAAATATGTATTGTGTAGGTAGGTTTGTATGGTTTAAATATGTATTGAGTTTTAAATCTGTATTGTGTAGGTAAGTTTGTATGGTTTAAATATGTATTGAGTTTTAAATATGTATTGTGTAGGTAAGTTTGTATGGTTTAAATATGTATTGTGTAGGTAGGTTTGTATGGTTTAAATATGTATTGTGTAGGTACGTTTGTATGGTTTAAATATGTATTGTGTAGGTACGTTTGTATGGCTTAAATATGTATTGTGTAGGTAAGTTTGTATGGTTTAAATATGTATTGTGTAGGTACGTTTGTATGGTTTAAATATGTATTGTGTAGGTACGTTTGTATGGTTTAAATATGTATTGTGTAGGTACGTTTGTATGGTTTAAATATGTATTGTGTAGGTACGTTTGTATGGTTTGAATATGTATTGTGTAGGTAAGTTTGTATGGTTTAAATATGTATTGTGTAGGTAAGTTTGTATGGTTTAAATATGTATTGTGTAGGTATGTTTGTATGGTTTAAATATGTATTGTGTAGGTACGTTTGTATTGTTTAAATATGTATTGTGTAGGTAAGTTTGTATGGTTTAAATATGTATTGTGTAGGTAAGTTTGTATGGTTTAAATCTGTATTGTGTAGGTAAGTTTGTATGGTTTAAATATGTATTGTGTAGGTACGTTTGTATGGTTTAAATATGTATTGTGTAGGTAAGTTTGTATGGTTTAAATATGTATTGTGTAGGTAAGTTTGTATGGTTTAAATATGTATTGAGTAGGTATGCTTGTATGGTTTAAATATGTATTGTGTAGGTAGGTTTGTATGGTTTAAATATGTATTGTGTAGGTAAGTTTGTATGGTTTAAATCTGTATTGTGTAGGTAAGTTTGTATGGTTTAAATATGTATTGTGTAGGTAAGTTTGTATGGTTTAAATATGTATTGTGTAGGTACGTTTGTATGGTTTAAATATGTATTGTGTAGGTAAGTTTGTATGGTTTAAATATGTATTGTGTAGGTAAGTTTGTATGGTTTAAATATGTATTGTGTAGGTACGTTTGTATGGTTTAAATATGTATTGTGTAGGTAAGTTTGTATGGTTTAAATATGTATTGTGTAGGTAAGTTTGTATGGTTTAAATATGTATTGAGCAGGTAAGTTTGTATGGTTTAAATATGTATTGTGTAGGTAAGTTTGTATGGTTTAAATATGTATTGTGTAGGTACGTTTGTATGGTTTAAATATGTATTGTGTAGGTACGTTTGTATGGTTTAAATATGTATTGTGTAGGTACGTTTGTATGGTTTAAATATGTATTGTGTAGGTAAGTTTGTATGGTTTAAATATGTATTGAGTAGGTATGCTTGTATGGTTTAAATATGTATTGAGTAGGTAAGTTTGTCTGGTTTAAATATGTATTGTGTAGGTAAGTTTGTATGGTTTAAATATGTATTGTGTAGGTAGGTTTGTATGGTTTAAATATGTATTGTGTAGGTACGTTTGTATGGTTTAAATATGTATTGAGTAGGTAAGTTTGTATGGTTTAAATATGTAATGTGTAGGTAAGTTTGTATGGTTTAAATATGTATTGTGTAGGTAGGTTTGTATGGTTTAAATATGTATTGTGTAGGTTAGTTTTTATGGTTTAAATATGTATTGTGTAGGTAAGTTTGTATGGTGGTTTAAATATGTATTGTGTAGGTAATATTTCACACATAAGACAAATAAATTTGTCACTTCATCATTATGGATCTTGTTTTTCTGATTTATAGGACAATACTTTTGTTGAAATGACCACGTTTGCTTTAACGTGCCTTGGCTGTCACCTTTACACTTAACTTATACAATAGTGTAACTGTATTCAGAAATGATCAAGTAAACTGAAGATCTTCATAATTATGGGTTTGGTTTCTGTATGTACAGTACATAGGAGTAACTATCGGGGACAAAACCTATAGTTGTATGACAATAAGCATCATTATCAATATTTACATGGATTTTGTCTACTATCTAACACTGAATGTCTAATGCAATATATTTTACTTCCAAACGTAATACAGATAATTTAAAACACTTTTGCAACTTTAATAGTGACTTAGAACATTTTAGTTATAAATGTGTTCGTAACACAAACTATCAGCACATGACCAAACATATGGAATTATAATCCAATTCCAGCGGTGGTCCAAATTATTAGACATATATTATGGTGTTTATAAATCAATGTAATTAGTATGTAGTCCCTTAACTCTATTATTAACAAAGATCAGTCGTACTTAATAGCTATGCGCAACATGTTGTTATAGAGAAATAACAACACACAATTACAATTACATATATGAAACCAATTTCAAGAAATTATCACCCTGAGTCCACAATGTTTCCTTGCAACACAATTTATTTTCATTTTGTCTTTGCAATGGCTTAATTAGAACAAGTATACGTCTTCACCCCCGGGCATGTATTACAGGAATCTAATGAATTTATTGCATTAAGTTCATGTATATAAAACATATTTTCTTCAATAAGAATTTATTATATTAACAACTATTGTTGTGTCTGTTATGATGGGGATACTGTGCCTATTATTGCATTATTGTTTCCAGGCTCTAAAATATCATTTATAACAGTTGTAATTAAAATTATTCAATATCATTTTAGTGGGTATATTTTACTCCAGCATTTGTACAGTTTCCAAAAGGTTGACGATCTATAGGTTAATTATTAAAACGTCTACTGCCAACTCTACATAGGGTGAATTTTGTGTCGTAGTATTCAATTGTTTTGTCGGCTGAAATATCCCAAATTTGCCAAGTTTAAAATATTTTGAAGATAAAGCACTTTTTTCCTTTTAGGTCTTACTCATAAATAAATTTATTTATTTATTTATTTTTTTTTATTTTTATTTATTTGTTTGTTTGTTTGTTTGTTCGTTCGTTCGTTCGTTAGTTTGTTTGCTTGATTGTTTCTTTGTTTATTTATTTATTTATTCATTCATTCATTTATTTATTTATTTATTTATTTATTTATTTATTTATTTATTTATGTGTGTCTTGTGTATGTGAGTGTGTTTGTGTGTGCATTTCATTTTTTTTTACTAAAGCCTATTTACTGATTCAAAAAAGATTTAATGTTTTAATAATATAATGTTAAAATCATAATCAAACAAACAAGTAATGTTTTATCAAACGTCTGGTTTCAGATATCCATTTGTTACACTACAGAGGTACTGTTATAATACCTTGTATCATCAACAGCCGGGTTCCGAATTCTCATTCTGACAGTGATCGCCACCTTTCTTTCTTTTTCCCTTATGTAGTAATTGATTTTCTTGTTAAATGCACGGCAGATATACACCTGTCTAGTGGCAATGATTGGGTGTTAGATATTGCGAAACACAACAGTAAACCACCACAAATTATTGTATCTTCAACATGCATATGGCTACTTGACCCAGAATGATATGCGCATGGTGTAATTGTCAAGCATTACTCCGTCTCACATGTGTAATCAAAATTAAATACAGAATGCTGACGTTCTTTACTGCGTATAAATTCAACTGTAAAGAAGAAAGCCTAATGCAATGGATCTTTACTGGAATTATGATCTAAAAGTTGTATTTTCCTTTTAGAAAATTGCGTCATCATGAGCATAACCTAAAACCATACGTATACACACCCAATCACCCTCCTACAATATACAACATACGCCCGTTGCCTTGTCAATTATACCTTTCTCACACGTTACTTGATGTTGGGAATACGATATACAACATGCGCCCGTTTGCCTTTTCAGTGATACCTTTCTCACACGTTACTTGATGTTGGGAATACGATATACAACATACGCCCGTTTGTCATGTCAATGATACCTTTCTCACACGTTACTTGATGTTGGGAATACGATATACAACATACGCCCGTTTGTCATGTCAATGATACCTTTCTCACACGTTACTTGATGTTGGGAATACGATATACAACATACGCCCGTTTGCCTTGTCAATGATACCTTTCTCACACGTTACTTGATGTTGGGAATATAATATACAACATACGCCCGTTTGTCATGTCAGTGATACCTTTCTCACACGTTACTTGATGTTGGGAATACGATATACATCATACGCCCGTTTGTCATGTTAATGATAACTTTCTCACACGTTACTTGATGTTGGGAATACGATATACATCATACGCCCATTTGCCTTGTCAGTGATACCTTTCTCACACGTTACTTGATGTTGGGAATAATAAGTTATAGCTTCGAACTAGCTATCAGCGTTCATCGCTTTACTTTGTGCTAATAACTATTAGAACATTGGTTCTTATTACGATGACTCGATTATCCGTCTAACATCGGTTTCGTTTCAACGAATGTTACGCATCAGAATCCATATGATGAAATGGTTTGCATCAAGGAACTAAAATGACTTTGGAAAATTCTGTTTACATGATTAATTTGACGTTTTGTTAATGTACATAGTTGTATGCCGAGGGATAACAACGAATGAAATTCTTCTTGAGTCACCACAGCGTCCATAACATTTAAATTCGAGACATCTTGTACATATGTTTCCGAGTTTATAAACCTTTACTAGTCTATGCAAAATTTCAAAGTCGGCTAATTTCAGTCAGGATCATTATATTGTCCAGGAAGATAAAATTTAGCGATCTGCACATACAAAGTTACTGCGTTGATTGGAATGATTCAAATTGTAGAATAATTCCGCTTATCTTTATATATCCAGATAACGTATGCATTTTATTGTAAACATGAATCTACTTACATTATATAATATAATACATATATATATATATATATATATATATATATATATATATATATATATATATATATATATATATATATGTGTGTGTGTGTGTGTGTGTGTGTGTGTGTGTGTGTGTTTTAAATTATCCTCATTTGTATTAAATTCAAGTTTTATCTAATGTGACATAAAAACCAAAATTAATAAATTGAAAGAAATTCGTTTTTAATCATGTTTTATGGAACGTTTCTTGCCATCAATAGTGTTCATTTAAATAATCATTAATTAAAATTAAATCCATCCAAGTGACACAAAAGTGTGCTGATGTTAAAGATTTTCAAAATAACATGATACAATTATCATCAATTGATTTTCTGTTATGTTATCTGGAAGGCATCAATACGTTATTGTCTGACTTAGCGTGATAAAAGCTTGCCTCCTTGGTTATAAATGCTAATATTGCCTTCACATAATTGTATGGAAGAAAAGTTGTTATGAGCTCGATTGTCATTTATTCTCTCACTAGCAAGTTTGTTTGAATTTTAACGGCGCACCAGCACTTTTAGGCTATTTAGCGCCATACAATAGGTTAGATGTTTAAAAATAAGAAAGGTTTAACATCGACCAGCGATATAAAAAAACATAATAGTTAAATATAAAGTGATAAGATGTTGGTAACAGGAAAATATGAAGCTTCCCAATCAACGGGAGATGTAAATGGTGTATGTTGATGATAAGAAATGGAAGTAGGAGGTGGTATTTGCATTAGATAAAACATTTTTAGGTGATGGCATACAAGTTATAGTTTAAAATAGAGATTTACTTCCTTTAGGAAATCTAAAATACAAGTGATTTGTATAGTATCAAAAAGTTCCTCCATGTCATGTACATTATAATATTTAGCACGCGTAGGTTGCAGGTCGGAACACTCGGTCATAAAGTGTTTAACATTGAATGCAAGAAACACACTCTGGTGGGTCTTCACCTTATAGTATGTGGGAGTGGGCAATGTATGTATGACCGATTCTGATTCTTGCAATGACAATCTCCATCCTACGGATAGTTCTGTCAGAAGGAGTCCATTCTCTCAGGGTTGGTTTGATGGCATGAAGTTTGTTATTGACTGCATCATTCCATGACGCCTGCCACTTCTGAAGTAGATACTTTTTGATACAAGGTTAAAAATCAGTAAACGGTAATTTAAAATCCGATGGTTCTTGGGATAGAGCCATCTTGACAGCCCGGTCAGCTTCTTCATGACCTCTAATACCAATATGGCTAGGTAGCCAACAGTATACTATATTATAGGAGGTACTAAGCTCAGAGTTCATGATGAGAATATTGACTAACAATGGATTATCCAGTTTTCTTTTGTGAAGCGACTGAAGCACTGATAGTGAGTCACAGAAGATAATGCTATTTAAAATGTGTTTTTGTTCGACAAATTTCAGAGTAAGGTCTATTGATCTGATTTCCGCTGAAAATATGGACGCATCGTTTGGCAAGCGCACTTTGGTTATGTGCTTGCCACTAACAAAGGCTGCAGCAGCCTTTTCATCAACTTTTGATCGATCAGTAAAAATTTTTGTGTAGTTTTTAAAATCGTTGAGGAGTTCATGATAAGAGTTTTGGAAAATGGCAGGGTTTGTCTATGATTTTTCCCCATCGTGCAATGTAAAAATCATTTTGGGTTGCTTTTGGTTACTCTCACTAGCAATAAAATGTAAATAACGACCTGAACTGGTCCGAATGTGTTGACTACTATTGCGGAGTTTACTTTCAAAATATTATTTTGGGAGAAGAACGCATATACATTTCTCATCGTCAGCCGGCGCATGGTCGTTTATGCATTTTATCTGTTAGTGGCTTTTCAAAAATAAAACCTTAGAGAATCGAAAGAAAGCAATCGAAATCTTTCATCTAACTGTAAAGACTAAATGACAGTTGGATTCAATAAGAATCTTTCATCTAACTGTAACGGCTAAATGAGTGTTGGATTCAATTAGAATCTTTCATATAACTGTAAAGGCTAAATGAATGTTGGATTCAATTAGAATCTTTCATCTAACTGTAAAGGCTAAATTAATGTTGGATTCAATTAGAATCTTTCATCTAACTGTAAAGGCTAAATGAATGTTGGATTCAATTAGAATCTTTCATCTAACTGTAAAGGCTAAATGAATGTTGGATTCAATTGAAATCTTTCATCTAACTGTAAAGGCTAAATGAATGTTGGATTCAATTAGAATCTTTCATCTAACTGTAAGGATAAATGAGTGTTGGATTCAATTAGAATCTTTCGTCTAACTGTAAAGGCTAAATGAATGTTGGATTCAATTAGAATCTTTCATCCAACTGTAAAGGCTAAATGAATGTTGGATTCAACTGAAATCTTTCATCTAACTGTAAAGGCTAAATGAATGTTGGATTCAATTGGAATCTTTCATCTAACTGTAAAGGCTAAATGAATGTTGGATTCAATTAGAATCTTTCATCTAACTGTAAAGGCGAAATGAATGTTGGATTCAATTAGAATCTTTCATCTAACTGTAAAGGCTAAATGAATGTTGGATTCAATTAGAATCTTTCATCTAACTGTAAAGGCTAAATGAATGTTGGATTCAATTGGAATCTTTCATCTTACTGTAAAGGCTAAATGAATGTTGGATTCAATTAGAATCTTTCATCAAACTGTAAAGGCTAAATGAATGTTGGATTCAATTAGAATCTTTCATCTAACTGTAAAGGTTAAATGAATGTTGGATTCAGTTGAAAACTTTCATCTAACTGTAAAAGCTAAATGAATGTTGGATTCAATTAGAATCTTTCATCTAACTGTAAAGGCTAAATGAATGTTGGATTCAATTGGAATCTTTCATCTAACTGTAAAGGCTAAATGAATGTTGGATTCAATTAGAATCTTTCATCTAACTGTAAAGGCTAAATGAATGTTGGATTCAATTAGAATCTTTCATCTAACTGTAAAGGCTAAATGAATGTTGGATTCAATTAGAATCTTTCATCTAACTGTAAAGGCTAAATGAATGTTGGATTCAATTAGAATCTTTCATCTAACTGTAAAGGCTAAATGAATGTTGGATTCAATTAGAATCTTTCATCTAACTGTAAAGGCTAAATGAATGTTGGATTCAATTAGAATCTTTCATCTAACTGTAAAGGCTAAATGAATGTTGGATTCAATTGGAATCTTTCATCTTACTGTAAAGGCTAAATGAATGTTGGATTCAATTAGAATCTTTCATCTAACTGTAAAAGCTAAATGAATGTTGGATTAAATTAGAATCTTTCATCTAACTGTAAAGGCTAAATGAATGTTGGATTCAATTGAAATCTTTCATTTAACTGTAAAGGCTAAATGAATGTTGGATTCAATTGAAATCTTTCATCTAACTGTATGGGTAAATGAATGTTGGATTCAATTAGAATCTTTCATCTAACTGTAAAGGCTAAATGAATGTTGGATTCAATTAGAATCTTTCATCTAACTGTAAAGGTTGAATGAATGTTGGATTAAATTAGAATCTTTCATCTAACTGTAAAGGCTAAATGAATGTTGGATTAAATTAGAATCTTTCATCTAACTGTAAAGGCTAAATGGATGTTGGATTCAATTGAAATCTTTCATCTAACTGTAAAGGCTAAATGAATGTTGGATTCAATTAGAATCTTTCATCTAACTGTAAAGGCTAAATGAATGTTGGATTCAATTAGAATCTTTCATCCAGCTGTAAAGGCTAAATGAATGTTGGATTCAATTAGAATGTTTCATCTAACTGTAAAGGCTAAATGAATGTTGGATTCAATTGAAATCTTTCATCTAACTGTAAAGGCTAAATGAATGTAGGATTCAATTAGAATCTTTCATCTAACTGTAAAGGCTAAATGAATGTTGGATTCAATTAGAATCTTTCATCTAACTGTAAAGGTTAAATGAATGTTGGATTCAATTAGAATCTTTCATCTAACTGTAAAGGCTAAATGAATGTTGGATTCAATTAGAATCTTTCATCTAACTGTAAAGGCTAAATGAATGTTGGATTCAATTAGAATCTTTCATCTAACTGTAAAGGCTAAATGAATGTTTGATTCAATTGAAATCTTTCATTTAACTGTAAAGGCTAAATGAATGTTGGATTCAATTGAAATCTTTCATCTAACTGTAAAGGCTAAATGAATGTTGGATTCAATTAGAATCTTTCATCTAACTGTAAAGGCTAAATGAATGTTGGATTCAATTAGAATCTTTCATCTAACTGTAAAGGCTAAATGAATGTTGGATTCAATTAGAATCTTTCATCTAACTGTAAAGGTTAAATGAATGTTGGATTCAGTTGAAATCTTTCATCTAACTGTAAAGGCTAAATGAATGTTGGATTCAATTAGAATCTTTCATCTAACTGTAAAGGCTAAATGAATGTTGGATTCAATTGGAATCTTTCATCTAACTGTAAAGGCTAAATGAATGTTGGATTCAATTAGAATCTTTCATCTAACTGTAAAGGCTAAATGAATGTTGGATTCAATTAGAATCTTTCATCTAACTGTAAAGGTTGAATGAATGTTGGATTAAATTAGAATCTTTCATCTAACTGTAAAGGCTAAATGAATGTTGGATTAAATTAGAATCTTTCATCTAACTGTAAAGGCTAAATGAATGTTGGATTCAATTAGAATCTTTCATCTAACTGTAAAGGCTAAATGAATGTTGGATTCAATTAGAATCTTTCATCCAGCTGTAAAGGCTAAATGAATGTTGGATTCAATTAGAATGTTTCATCTAACTGTAAAGGCTAAATGAATGTTGGATTCAATTGAAATCTTTCATCTAACTGTAAAGGCTAAATGAATCTTGGATTTAATTGGAATCTTTCATCTTAATGTAAAGGCTAAATGAATGTAGGATTCAATTAGAATCTTTCATCTAACTGTAAAGGCAAAATGAATGTTGGATTCAATTAGAATCTTTCATCTAACTGTAAAGGTTAAATAAATGTTGGATTCAATTAGAATCTTTCATCTAACTGTAAAGGCTAAATGAATGTTGGATTCAATTAGAATCTTTCATCTAACTGTAAAGGCTAAATGAATGTTGGATTCAATTAGAATCTTTCATCTAACTGTAAAGGCTAAATGAATGTTGGATTCAATTAGAATCTTTCATCCAACTGTAAAGGCTAAATGAATGTTGGATTCAACTGAAATCTTTCATCTAACTGTAAAGGCTAAATGAATGTTGGATTCAATTGGAATCTTTCATCTAACTGTAAAGGCTAAATGAATGTTGGATTCAATTAGAATCTTTCATCTAACTGTAAAGGCGAAATGAATGTTGGATTCAATTAGAATCTTTCATCTAACTGTAAAGGCTAAATGAATGTTGGATTCAATTAGAATCTTTCATCTAACTGTAAAGGCTAAATGAATGTTGGATTCAATTGGAATCTTTCATCTTACTGTAAAGGCTAAATGAATGTTGGATTCAATTAGAATCTTTCATCTAACTGTAAAGGCTAAATGAATGTTGGATTCAATTAGAATCTTTCATCTAACTGTAAAGGTTAAATGAATGTTGGATTCAGTTGAAAACTTTCATCTAACTGTAAAAGCTAAATGAATGTTGGATTCAATTAGAATCTTTCATCTAACTGTAAAGGCTAAATGAATGTTGGATTCAATTGGAATCTTTCATCTAACTGTAAAGGCTAAATGAATGTTGGATTCAATTAGAATCTTTCATCTAACTGTAAAGGCTAAATGAATGTTGGATTCAATTAGAATCTTTCATCTAACTGTAAAGGCTAAATGAATGTTGGATTCAATTAGAATCTTTCATCTAACTGTAAAGGCTAAATGAATGTTGGATTCAATTAGAATCTTTCATCTAACTGTAAAGGCTAAATGAATGTTGGATTCAATTAGAATCTTTCATCTAACTGTAAAGGCTAAATGAATGTTGGATTCAATTAGAATCTTTCATCTAACTGTAAAGGCTAAATGAATGTTGGATTCAATTGGAATCTTTCATCTTACTGTAAAGGCTAAATGAATGTTGGATTCAATTAGAATCTTTCATCTAACTGTAAAAGCTAAATGACTGTTGGATTAAATTAGAATCTTTCATCTAACTGTAAAGGCTAAATGAATGTTGGATTCAATTGAAATCTTTCATTTAACTGTAAAGGCTAAATGAATGTTGGATTCAATTGAAATCTTTCATCTAACTGTATGGGTAAATGAATGTTGGATTCAATTAGAATCTTTCATCTAACTGTAAAGGCTAAATGAATGTTGGATTCAATTAGAATCTTTCATCTAACTGTAAAGGCTAAATGAATGTTGGATTCAATTAGAATCTTTCATCCAGCTGTAAAGGCTAAATGAATGTTGGATTCAATTAGAATGTTTCATCTAACTGTAAAGGCTAAATGAATGTTGGATTCAATTGAAATCTTTCATCTAACTGTAAAGGCTAAATGAATGTTGGATTCAATTGGAATCTTTCATCTTACTGTAAAGGCTAAATGAATGTAGGATTCAATTAGAATCTTTCATCTAACTGTAAAGGCTAAATGAATGTTGGATTCAATTAGAATCTTTCATCTAACTGTAAAGGTTAAATGAATGTTGGATTCAATTAGAATCTTTCATCTAACTGTAAACGCTAAATGAATGTTGGATTCAATTAGAATCTTTCATCTAACTGTAAAGGCTAAATGAATGTTGGATTCAATTAGAATCTTTCATCTAACTGTAAAGGCTAAATGAATGTTTGATTCAATTGAAATCTTTCATTTAACTGTAAAGGCTAAATGAATGTTGGATTCAATTGAAATCTTTCATCTAACTGTAAAGGCTAAATGAATGTTGGATTCAATTAGAATCTTTCATCTAACTGTAAAGGCTAAATGAATGTTGGATTCAATTAGAATCTTTCATCTAACTGTAAAGGCTAAATGAATGTTGGATTCAATTAGAATCTTTCATCTAACTGTAAAGGTTAAATGAATGTTGGATTCAGTTGAAATCTTTCATCTAACTGTAAAGGCTAAATGAATGTTGGATTCAATTAGAATCTTTCATCTAACTGTAAAGGCTAAATGAATGTTGGATTCAATTGGAATCTTTCATCTAACTGTAAAGGCTAAATGAATGTTGGATTCAATTAGAATCTTTCATCTAACTGTAAAGGCTAAATGAATGTTGGATTCAATTAGAATCTTTCATCTAACTGTAAAGGTTGAATGAATGTTGGATTAAATTAGAATCTTTCATCTAACTGTAAAGGCTAAATGAATGTTGGATTAAATTAGAATCTTTCATCTAACTGTAAAGGCTAAATGGATGTTGGATTCAATTGAAATCTTTCATCTAACTGTAAAGGCTAAATGAATGTTGGATTCAATTAGAATCTTTCATCTAACTGTAAAGGCTAAATGAATGTTGGATTCAATTAGAATCTTTCATCCAGCTGTAAAGGCTAAATGAATGTTGGATTCAATTAGAATCTTTCATCTAACTGTAAAGGCTAAATGAATGTTGGATTCAATTGAAATCTTTCATCTAACTGTAAAGGCTAAATGAATCTTGGATTTAATTGGAATCTTTCATCTTAATGTAAAGGCTAAATGAATGTAGGATTCAATTAGAATCTTTCATCTAACTGTAAAGGCAAAATGAATGTTGGATTCAATTAGAATCTTTCATCTAACTGTAAAGGTTAAATGAATGTTGGATTCAATTAGAATCTTTCATCTAACTGTAAAGGCTAAATGAATGTTGGATTCAATTAGAATCTTTCATCTAACTGTAAAGGCTAAATGAATGTTGGATTCAATTAGAATCTTTCATCTAACTGTAAAGGTTAAATGAATGTTGGATTCAGTTGAAATCTTTCATCTAACTGTAAAGGCTAAATGAATATTGGATTCAATTAGAATCTTTCATCTAACTGTAAAGGCTAAATGAATGTTGGATTCAATTGGAATCTTTCATCTAACTGTCAAGGCTAAATGAATGTTGGATTCAATTAGAATCTTTCATCTAACTGTAAAGGCTAAATGAATGTTGGATTCAATTAGAATCTTTCATCTAACTGTAAAGGTTGAATGAATGTTGGATTCAATTAGAATCTTTCATCTAACTGTAAAGGCTAAATGAATGTTGGATTAAATTAGAATCTTTCATCTAACTGTAAAGGCTAAATGGATGTTGGATTCAATTGAAATCTTTCATCTAACTGTAAAGGCTAAATGAATGTTGGATTCAATTAGAATCTTTCATCTAACTGTAAAGGCTAAATGAATGTTGGATTCAATTAGAATCTTTCATCCAGCTGTAAAGACTAAATGAATGTTGGATTCAATTAGAATGTTTCATCTAACTGTAAAGGCTAAATGAATGTTGGATTCAATTGAAATCTTTCATCTAACTGTAAAGGCTAAATGAATGTTGGATTCAATTAGAATCTTTCATCTTACTGTAAAGGCTAAATGAATGTTGGATTCAATTAGAATCTTTCATCTAACTGTAAAAGCTAAATGAATGTTGGATTAAATTAGAATCTTTCATCTAACTGTAAAGGCTAAATGAATGTTGGATTCAATTGAAATCTTTCATTTAACTGTAAAGGCTAAATGAATGTTGGATTCAATTGAAATCTTTCATCTAACTGTATGGGTAAATGAATGTTGGATTCAATTAGAATCTTTCATCTAACTGTAAAGGCTAAATGAATGTTGGATTCAATTAGAATCTTTCATCTAACTGTAAAGGTTGAATGAATGTTGGATTAAATTAGAATCTTTCATCTAACTGTAAAGGCTAAATGAATGTTGGATTAAATTAGAATCTTTCATCTAACTGTAAAGGCTAAATGGATGTTGGATTCAATTGAAGTCTTTCATCTAACTGTAAAGGTTAAATGAATGTTGGATTGAATTAGAATCTTTCATCTAACTGTAAAGGCTAAATGAATGTTGGATTCAATTAGAATCTTTCATCTAACTGTAAAGGCTAAATGAATGTTGGATTCAATTAGAATGTTTCATCTAACTGTAAAGGCTAAATGAATGTTGGATTCAATTGAAATCTTTCATCTAACTGTAAAGGCTAAATGAATGTTGGATTCAATTAGAATCTTTCATCGAACTGTAAAGGCTAAATGAATGTTTGATTCAATTGAAATCTTTCATCTAACTGTAAAGGTTAAATGAATGTTGGATTCAGTTGAAATCTTTCATCTAACTGTAAAGGCTAAATGAATGTTGGATTCAATTAGAATCTTTCATCTAACTATAAAGGCTAAATGAATGTTGGATTCAGTTGGAACCTTTCATCTAACTGTAAAGGCTAAATGAATGTTGGATTCAATTAGAATCTTTCATCTTACTGTAAAGGCTAAATGAATGTTGGATTCAATTAGAATCTTTCATCTAACTGTAAAGGTTGAATGAATGTTGGATTAAATTAGAATCTTTCATCTAACTGTAAAGGCTAAATGAATGTTGGATTAAATTAGAATCTTTCATCTAACTGTAAAGGCTAAATGAATGTTGGATTCAATTGAAATCTTTCATCTAACTGTAAAGGCTAAATGAATGTAGGATTCAATTAGAATCTTTCATCTAACTGTAAAGGCTAAATGAATGTTGGATTCAATTAGAATCTTTCATCCAGCTGTAAAGGCTAAATGAATGTTGGATTCAGTTGAAATCTTTCATCTAACTGTAAAGGCTAAATGAATGTTGGATTCAATTAGAATCTTTCATCTAACTGTAAAGGCTAAATGAATGTTGGATTCAATTAGAATCTTTCATCTAACTGTAAAGGTTAAATGAATGTTGGATTCAGTTGAAATCTTTCATCTAACTGTAAAGGCTAAATGAATGTTGGATTCAATTAGAATCTTTCATCTAACTGTAAAGGTTAAATGAATGTTGGATTCAGTTGAAATCTTTCATCTAACTGTAAAGGCTAAATGAATGTTGGATTCAATTAGAATCTTTCATCTAACTGTAAAGGTTAAATGAATGTTGGATTCAGTTGAAATCTTTCATCTAACTGTAAAGGCTAAATGAATGTTGGATTCAATTAGAATCTTTCATCTAACTGTAAAGGCTAAATGAATGTTGGATTCAATTAGAATCTTTCATCTAACTGTAAAGGCTAAATGAATGTTGGATTCAATTAGAATGTTTCATCTAACTGTAAAGGCTAAATGAATGTTGGATTCAATTGAAATCTTTCATCTAACTGTAAAGGCTAAATGAATGTTGGATTCAATTGGAATCTTTGATCTTACTGTAAAGGCTAAATCAATGTAGGATTCAATTAGAATCTTTCATCCAGCTGTAAAGGCTAAATGAATGTTGGATTCGATTAGAATGTTTCATCTAACTGTAAAGGCTAAATGAATGTTTGATTCAATTGAAATCTTTCATTTAACTGTAAAGGCTAAATGAATGTTGGATTCAATTGAAATCTTTCATCAAACTGTAAAGGCTAAATGAATGTTGGATTCAATTAGAATCTTTCATCTAACTGTAAAGGCTAAATGAATGTTGGATTCAATTGAAATCTTTCCTCTAACTGTAAGGGTAAATGAATGTTGGATTCAATTAGAATCTTTCATCTAACTGTAAAGGCTAAATGAATGTTGGATTCAATTGGAATCTTTCATCTTACTGTAAAGGCTAAAGGAATGTAGGATTCAATTAGAATCTTTCATCTAACTGTAAAGGCTAAATGAATGTTGGATTCAATTAGAATCTTTCATCTAACTGTAAAGGCTAAATGAATGCTGGATTCAATTAGAATCTTTCATCTAACTTTAAAGGTTAAATGAATGTTGGATTCAGTTGAAATCTTTCATCTAACTGTAAAGGCTAAATGAATGTTTGATTCAATTAGAATCTTTCATCTAACTGTAAAGGCTAAATGAATGTTGGATTCAATTGGAATCTTTCATCTAACTGTAAAGGCTAAATGAATGTTGGATTCAATTAGAATCTTTCATCTAACTGTAAAGGCTAAATGAATGTTGGATTCAATTAGAATCTTTCATCTAACTGTAAAGGCTAAATGAATGTTGGATTCAATTGAAATCTTTCATCTAACTGTAAAGGCTAAATGAATGTTGGATTCAATTAGAATCTTTCATCTAACTGTAAAGGCTAAATGAATGTTGGATTCAATTAGAATCTTTCATCTAACTGTAAAGGTTAAATGAATGTTGGATTCAATTAGAATCTTTCATCTAACTGTAAAGGCTAAATGAATGTTGGATTCAATTGAAATCTTTCATCTAACTGTAAAGGCAAAATGAATGTTGGATTCAATTAGAATCTTTCATCTAACTGTAAAGGCTAAATGAATGTTGGATTCAATTAGAATCTTTCATCTAACTGTAAAGGCTAAATGAATGTTGGATTCAATTAGAATCTTTCATCTAACTGTAAAGGCTAAATGAATGTTGGATTCAATTGAAATCTTTCATCGAACTGTAAAGTCTAAATGAATGTTGGATTCAATTGGAATCTTTCATCTGACTGTAAAGGCTAAATGAATGTTGGATTCAATTAGAATCTTTCATCTAACTGTAAAGGTTAAATGAATGTTGGATTCAATTAGAATCTTTCATCTAACTGTAAAGGCTAAATGAATGTTGGATTCAATTGAAATCTTTCGTCTAACTGTAAAGCCTAAATGAATGTTGGATTCAATTAGAATCTTTCATCTAACTGTAAAGGCTAAATGAATGTTGGATTCAATTGAAATCTTTCATCTAACTGTAAAGGCTAAATGAATGTTGGATTCAATTGAAATCTTTCATCTAACTGTAAAGGCTAAATGAATGTTGGATTCAATTAGAATCTTTCATCTAACTGTAAAGGCTAAATGAATGTTGGATTCAATTGAAATCTTTCATCTAGCTGTAAAGGCTAAATGAATGTTGGATTCAATTAGAATCTTTCATCTAACTGCAAGGCTAAATGAATGTTGGATTCAATTAGAATATTTCATCTAACTGTAAAGGCTAAATGAATGTTGGATTCAATTAGAATAATCGCATCCTAAGAAACGTAGCGATGTAAGTTTTATTTTAGGAAGGGATATAATACATGTGACTTTACATAAAACAGAAACGAAATGTACATGATCGCTTGTGTATATATTACGATGTGTAGATGGCAGACATTAAATTATTTTAAATTAGAATGTAGACGTTCTAATGAGTTTAAAATCTAAGACAACCTAGTATAAACAAGTTTATCCATCTCATGTAGGCAGAGAAAGTGACTTATTTGAAAGAGATGTCAATGTTTATTTGCAACATTGAATACAAGTATATTATGAACTATAATGAAATATATCACTATTGACAACATTGTATACAAGAAAATTATACAATAGATCAATATATACAACATTATATACAAGTATATGATGAAATATACCAATATTAACAACATTGTATGCAAGGATACGATGAAATATATCAATATTAATACAATTGTATGCAAGGATAAGATGAAATATATCAATATTAAGAACATTGTATGCAAGGATAAGATGAAATATATCAATATTAAGAACATTGTATGCAAGGATAAGATGAAATATATCAATATTAAGAACATTGTATGCAAGGATAAGATGAAATATATCAATATTAACAACATTGTATGCAAGGATACGATGAAATATATCAATATTAATACAATTGTATGCAAGGATAAGATGAAATATATCAATATTAAGAACATTGTATGCAAGGATAAGATGAAATATATCAATATTAATACAATTGTATGCAAGGATACGATGAAATATATCAATATTAATACAATTGTATGCAAGGATAAGATGAAATATATCAATATTAATACAATTGTATGCAAGGATAAGATGAAATATATCAATATTAATACAATTGTATGCAAGGATAAGATGAAATATATCAATATTAAGATTCCGATTTGTTTCATCAAGATCATTATTAATAAATTACACAAATTAATTTTTAATGACCCCATTCTGGTATGTCATATTAAAGAGTCTGGTAAATAAAGAATGCCGTGTTATTGTTTTGTGCCGTAACGAACATTGTTTTGCATTATCTCTACAGATGACTAATTGAAACAATATTTCGCCATGTTTTGAAAGCATGTTCTACAGAAAGAACGTTTGGAGCCTCGCCTGCATGTATTCGTCTTATAAAATGTTTTGACTGGCATTTTCCTTTGTCTATCAAAACTTTGTATGTCATTGTAGTTTAGCCAGCACATAACATAAAATATGTGTTATCATGAGTAAGGTATTGTTGACACTAGAATATTTAAGCTTATCTGTTTTGGCGTGATACCTATTTTCCTTTCTAATATTACCTCTTAATGTCAGATGCAACACAATCAGTCATTTGTTGTATAGTTTAAAAATACAATTAAAATGGTTTTTATCTCAAAATGAAGTCACGAAAGAAAAATAACCTTCAAATTCAAAAGGAAAGGAATCCAATTAAATATATTGCTCTTCAAGATTTCAGGTGTATATACAATTGACATGTTGGTCCTACTTTAGGCAATCATGATTAAATATAAATACTTTGATAAATGTACGCTTTTTGTACCTTATATAGCAAGCGCATTAAACGGCTTAATGGAAAAGGTCTATGTGCAAACAAAACACCAAGGTTACACGTTAGTTAGTTCGTACCAAACGTTTTCATGGTCAAGGTTAATGAGCCATCATCCACCAATGTAATATTTCATTTTCGTCATCTGGGGCATGGTCCATGTTCATTAATACACCATACAAGGGCATGCACAATGGTTACACCTTTGTTTGCTAGCACCAATCTGAATGTACTGTCTTATATCATGTCAAAATAAATCGCATCTGCTGCAATAAGTCGCATTACCCATTTAATCTTCTCATCAATCTCTTTCAAGGCTGAGTTAAAATAATTAAACCTTTAATTTTCAAGCCCATAGATGGTCAGTATTTAAGATTATTGTGCAATGCGTCTTCTCCTTGCTCCTGTCCTATGGATTAAATTCGTCCGATCATGGCGTTTATCTCCATTAGTGACACTGTTCAACCTGGCATGACTGCGCTCAAAGACCGAAATGAGAGATCGAAGGTTATCAGGGAGATGTTCTTTTCTGATAACGCAGCTTTGGTGACCCACAACTATGATGCCATTTAGAGACCCCGTACTGTTTTAAGCAGTTCGGGCTAACAATAAGCCTTAAAAAGACAAACTTCAATATGTCACCACAGCCCTTTCAATCAAAGTCGATTTTGTCGCCCTGATAGCAGTCATCACTTATACTTACCTGGAATCAACCATCGGCGACACCCTCTCGCTCGATATGGAGCTGGACAGTAGGCATGCAAAGGCAAATGCTATCATGGCACGACTAACGAATAGCGTTGACGGAGCACACCAAGATCCCAAGATCCAAGTATACCAGGCGTGCTTTTTCAGCAGCCTTCTCATATAAGGAAATTAAACCTTAATCACCTACATGAGGCAAGAGCGCCTCTATAGTAATTCCTTCCATATACGATACCTAAAACGCATCCTAAACATCGGTTGGTAACACCGCTCCCAGACCGCGAGATACTGCAGCGTGCCAATATTCACAGCATGTACTCCCTGCTGAGTAAAACTCTCCTTCAATGGATGAGACACGTCCGACGCATGCAGGATTAAGGCTGCCTAAAGCCTGCATTTGTCTAAATGCTGTTAATTAAATGCAAGTATTTGGTTGATATACGCTGCTAATTATTGCTTTGCATCGATGTATTAATTCCATAAATGACGCAGGCTATATACGTTACTGGTGCTTCAAGTGCTTTTTCTTTTTAACTATCGGTACTAAATCAGTTTACACAGCAACATTCAAACACTATGATAGTCCTTTGTGAAGTTTATGATACGCTGTCTATCCCGAGTGGTGATAAGTAGATTCACATTCCAATAGATATTGAAGATGGCTCAGTCAAATATGAACTTTGGGATAGACTGTTTGAGCAGAATGGTGATTTCGATGCTACTGGGGATACATGTTATAGTTTAATCTTTAAAATTTGCTGTTTTGAATGAAGTGTTTAGGCGGAATAGTTATCAAACGTGCACTCAAGGACACATACTGTAGATAACTCATAAACCATTAAAATGAGAAGTTTTTTTTTTCCATTGAAACACTACAAAGCACTCCTAACCATCTTGAGAGATCCCAAACCATCCCAGATCTCTTAAACATCCATACCTATCTGGTAACTATTGCATACCATATATAAAGAAACAATATTACGGTATAGTGCTATATACAAACGATTATATCAGTCTAATAGTTTACTCAAAAGGTGTAATATTGAGAGAGAGAGAGAGAGAGAGAGAGAGAGAGAGAGAGAGAGAGAGAGAGAGAGAGCTGTCCATGTGATGTTTGGACATTTTGTTGATTAAGTCATTAGTGTTTCCTTACTTGAAGAAAAACCAATATACTAATTATATCAGGGCATAATGAACGTATCAATTTCATGTAAATATCATAAGTTTAGGATTGAGATCTAATACAACCACATGATCAAATCAAGTTTAAATCCGATTCCGGCACTTTTGTCAGAGATTGAGGAAAACAATGCATGGGACACATTATGTTGTTTCACACTGGTGTTCGGAGTAAGACACTATAAATTGTGGTATAATATTTATGATGTCAATACAGCAGATATATAACTTTGTTCTTGCAGTTAAAATCTGTTCATTGTATTATTCCTCGAACCTGTCAGCTGGAATTATATATAACAAGTCTACGTATGGTTCAACAAATGAAATATGGCATGGTAAGCAAGTCCCACACAGACGAACGTTTTCCTACAGAATGGCATATCAATGGTAATGCAGTCGTCTGATGTTTCTTAAAGCCGATCAATATATTTTAAAAGGAAATCTATTTTTCAGAATAAATCTGTATATAATTATTTACAATCGAGCAATGTAAAGATAAATAATGTGTTATCTTACCTGTTAATGGCGTGATATATATTTACATTTTTGGTGGTTGGGGCGTATCAAAGAGTTAGATATGCGGTAAGGTCTTCTAATAACGTACTCAAACTCTTTTATCTTCTATGTCAGTTGCGGTATTGTATCGAGTCATTGTGACAGCTTAAGTATAAGTCAAACGATTGTACATTGATATGTCACGTGTTATCTTGACATACAAGGATATTAACAACAATGCTGACAATGTTAAGGTTATGATAATGGTGTTTTGTTTTGTTTCGTTGTTGCCATATATCGGCTAACATTGGCTTCGGCATGCAACTGATAACATTATTATGTCTAACATTTCCACACTGATATGTTAGGAATATTTCCCGGTGAATGTTTCTTAGCGTCACATATCTTCTACATCCGTTGCTTTTTCAACCGTAACTTCGAGATAGAATTTGATGAGAATTCATGGTGTTCCCCTTCCGTTTGTACAACTGACAAATGAGCCGCTCAGACACAATGAGAACTAACGAGTACCTCTTGTTTCACATTTTGCTAACAGTTTATTTAGGTATCCGAGGCATATAATTTCTACAATTATAAATATTAAACACTTAAGTGTGAAACATCTTGCCTCCTAGTGAGAGTACCACTGTCCTAGTTAATATTATATACCCCTATATCGAAGTTAAATTAGTACTCACTGAAACAGAACTAGCTGAGTCGTAATTATCAAAGCAATGAAATGGTTTGCGTTGGTTACGTTTTGTACTGATAATGTAATGTAATTAAACACTGTTTGAAATGATTAATTTCAATTATGCAAGGTCAATTCAATGTTGGTATCAAATCACAGCAAATCACAGCAAATCAAAGAGGGAAGGGGAAGGTTTGTGTACTAAGTTAGCCAAAAAGATGTTGATCAGTTTCAAATGACCATTGTGGAGAGTGGACAGACTTTAATGGTTTAAACCATTTCAGAATATATGTTTTTGCGGATGAAAGCCCGTATCCAGGTCTAACCACATTTCAAATATATACCCTTGACTATCAATTTTAATCTGACAATTTAGACTACAAATGGCAACTACAGACCCACCAAGTCTGATGAACGCCAGAAATGTTTACAATAACATTTTTAACCCGTTGCATATGGCGAGCAAATTGATGTTTATGCGCTAGCGAGTACGGTAAATGAAATAAACAAAATTGAAAAGCTTAAACGGCGCAAATGTAATGTTCACAGATAACGAGGACAACTATGTACATGCAATGGGAATGAGCGGACCTCATTTTAAACACTATCAAAGATTTCTTTGTGATTAACAAATATTGTCATCATGATTGCTGTAGTAAAGAACAAGGAAACGTAAAAAAAAATATTTCTTAAATATTACGTTGCTTTAGCAAAGCAAATAAAACACGGTTTTCATCAACATAATAAATCTGATTAAAGCTCTAGCTTATGCTGGAAGAGAAAACGTGAGCAAGAACGAATAAGAGATAAACATGATGCCGTAGACAAAATAGCTGACTAAATAAAAGTAAAGCAGTCAAAACACGTAAAATGGAAAAACTGTGATATTTTGCGAATTTGGTCTGAATTATCATGTTAAAAGACGTTGCTCAAAATTTTAGACGAACGGGCTGATGCAGATCTTCTAACAAATACATACGCTAACGCGTTATTACCCATGTTTAATTGCACTGATTTTGGTGATGAAAATATTATATTTGATCCTATGTGTGATCAAATTATTTTCAACAAATCCCTAAACGCAATTGCGGATATGGCGTATGTGGTTGATTCGATGAGTATTTTGGAAAAAGTTTTATTTTCGATAAAATTGAATCAGCAAGAATTTAAAGAAAATTGTATTTGTACTACGATATTATTGAAGGTAAACATACTCTACTGCCAAAGCTATAAGGCTCTAGACAACGGATGTTACATGAATATTACAACGAGATTTAGAAACTAATAACACGACGGTTTTTGAGATTAATGGAGAAGATTATTTTGTTACATGGGAAGGATAGTAACAAAATATGGCGCCATGCAAGGAATGCTACAAAATATTTGCAATTCTTAGAAGACACTTCACTCTCAAAGATCCTGGTTTGGATCAGATTAATGAATTATTAAGTTGTTTGATGCAACAGAAAAAAGGTAACGATATTACCGAAATAAAACTACGATATAACACATACATCTGGTTGGGAACGCACGATGTTATAAAAATATACCAGATAGTTTGATTCATCATCTGCTTTATATGACAAGCAAAAGGTTTCTTTGTGATAAAAAACCCGAAACGTTTCGTCCACTTCTTGAAGAAAGTTCTTGATGCGCTAATGCAATATTACAAAGACTACCACAATAAACTGTTGTGTCTAAAACAAACTATACAACTGATACGGCAGAATCTTGCGATTGACATCGTATATTCCAGTTGCTTTAATGAGTTAGAATATAATTTCTAGCGGAACTTCGTTAAAGCAGTTCTTTTAGTTAATATCCGGTGTTGGTGTATCGTTGACTGCCGCGTGTAAGAAAATCTAACCGCGACGTGAGACGAAAGATGTGCGTGTAAAAAAGGTTACTTAATCAAATACAGTCTTACTTGAGAGTTTCGGATAATTGATGGTATGTTAACTGACATCTTGCCCATGCGCGTTGAAAAATACGAAAATCGTAACCAAACACAATATCAAGTAGAATGTGTTCGCTCTAGTAAATCGGATCTGCATCAAGTTCGAAATTTTATCTCAACCTTAGAATAGCAATAAACAAAATTACTGATTTAGCAAACATGAGACAATTATACGGTAGCAAAGAGAATAGGGGTTGTTTCTGGCCCATACATATCATAGAACAAACAATATGGGTCGGGTTTAGGATCTGACCGTTAATATTTGTATTTGTCCGGAGAAAATAAAGATAATTGAGCCAGAAATCCCTTTGAAATTTACTACTATAGGAATGCAGTTGTAGCGGAATGTTACTGAACATGTATGCGACTATCGGACATGTTAGGTATACAGGTGTCACTATACGACGAAATGTCTTATTCTTTATAGTTTGTCACTGTGAGAAAGGTGTCCAATTCATTTTGTTTGATTCGGGCTGGAAAATATATTTCCCTATTCACTGACTGTTATGGAACTTGCAGTCCTTTGCTTAGCCACACAATTATTTCACTCAGCCCGTTTCCATGAAAATGCCACTCTCGCAGAAAGTATCCTTTTCCTGTTATATTTTATTACTTTTAAGCCTTTTGTTTCTCGTGAAATGCATGCTCTATGAAATATGTATCCAGCAAATAAACTGAATCAAGATATCAGTTTTAACAACAACATTATTTATACTAACATTAAAACTGCAGTGCCAATTTATGTTGCATATTTAAGAGACAAACATATTGTATCAATCCTTTCTGATAATAAGTCCTTTGTCACGGCTTATTTTAGTATCAAGCCTTATTGATACTAATTCTTTTGTTACCATTTATCTTTATATCAAGCCTTATTTATACAAAGTCCTTTGATCGTTTATCTTTTTGTATAGGGAGCATTCATAAATCAATTGGTTGAATGTCTGACTTGTAATCTATTGGTAACGCGTTAGACACTCGCACTGGGCAGCCAGATACGGAATGTTATGGCGTGTCTTTGAGAAATTTACGTAGCTAACTGTTCCTTGGCACGACATAGCCAAACATTTGATCAAAGTGCCGTTTAACCAGCAAAACATAAAATACAAATATCTTTCTATGTTAAATATGTTTTAATGCCGATTAAGTTGTAATACGTGGTCTGTTAGTAGAAGAAACTTCAGAACAGAGATGATACCGCCATACAATGTGACATACGACTGACTTTTACAAATAACGGCTCAGAGAATCAGACTCTGAACCGCAGACACCACATACGAACCTTTTAATACATCAACGCTGTATCTGGCTCTAAAACTAGTTTCTATTATTTCATTTTATATTATAATTCTATACATTCTGGTAAATTGATAAATAGGTCTGCTGTGGTTGTTTTTTGCAGTGGTCCAGCTAAGGCCATTCGATCGTCCGCTATAGCTGCAATGTTTATGTGTGTTCTGACAATCACTTATTATTATTATTATTATTATTACTATTAGTAGTAGTAGTAGTAGTAGTAGTAGTAGTAGTAGAATTTTAAAACAACTTTTGCCAATGTCCTATTTTGGATGAATACTTTACGATTAGTAGCAAATCGATAATCCCTAACCCCAATCACTGGAAATAATATATGTGGTTAGATATAAACAAAAATCAATGAAATCTATAATTCTCAAAGTTCATACTAAGAACATACTTCTATAACTGTTCGAAAGAAATCACTCATTTAATTTACCTAAACTTACCACTTTCATGCCGTATATAGAATCAAATAACAGAGATATTAAATTTGTAACTGACACAAAATAAGGAACCTATACCTGTTTCCAAAATAAAGAGTATTTTCACAATAAACGTAACGAAATTATATACCCCAATCATCCACCTTGTTATTCAAGTCACAATTGACAAATATGACACATTTAAAGCATGATTAAATTACATATTTAAACATTTTTCGAATACATCACTGTTTATGTCCACGTAGGTAGTGAATGATTTAACATACTGTAGTCAGCAATACAATTTAAGTACGTCATTTATACATATAAAGCGTATTTTACAATATGGCCGAGGGACGACCGTATAGTCTTTAATATAAAAATGTTCGATATAAGCAACCTGATCTACCGTATAACTTTATAACAAAATATCCATAGTAAAATCCCTTCGTCAATCCTTAATACTAAAGGTGACATGTTACTGAAATAGTCACATGTGGAACATTGACCTATGGTGGATATTTAATATAACACTGCTTATATAGGTTGAACAGGAGTTAAGACGGAGACTATTATAATATAACAGTATTAAAAATATTATTTTGCTATTTAAAAGACATTTATCGAATTTTGTTTTAGGTTAATCCGTTATAACCGAAAATTATTGAAAGTTTGGACACACATCGATATACTCTTAAATAGGTAGACCGAAATCTATATGGTATTATGCCACAATTATTAGCACTAGACTGAAATCAGCATTACCTGATGCAAATTAAAATAGAACTAGACTGAAATCAACATTACCTGATGCAAATTGAAATAGCACTAAACTGAAATCAACATTACCTGGTGCAAATTGAAATAGCACTAAACTGAAATCAACATTACCTGGCGCAAATTGAAATAGAACTAGACTGAAATCAACATTACCTGATGCAAATTGAAATAGCACTAAACTGAAATCAACATTACCTGGTGCAAATTGAAATAGCACTAAACTGAAATCATCATTACCAACTCTTGACCCCCAATGTTATAATTAGGACATACTGAGCGAAGAAACAAAGGAATACCGTATAATATTATACACCCTCCTACCACCGTAATTATAATGATTTAAGAAGACGTTTCCATCACAGTTAGTTTTATAATTTGCTACTACTAAACATTGGGTCAACAGATGTCCTTACAATCAAATGCTCAGCCCTCGTTTCATGCGGAATGTATGCAAAGTTTTAATTTTAAAAAAAACAGCAGACAACCGAAATAAAGACTTGACGATTTTATATCCGTTCACATAAAATCTTTGATATAGCACATATTTATCTATCTCATAATAAAACTCACTGTGGAGAAGAATTCACTTCATTGCACTACACCCCGTACCAAATACAGTCAGTGGTCAATATAGAAAATTAATCGGGGTGTTGTTCTTTGCTTTTGGTTCTTGGATGATGATATTAGAGGTAATGTTTTTTCATCTGCTTCTTTTTAATCAGACTGTGAATTCGATAATTTAGTTCTCTTCCATGAGTTAGTTGGGGGGTGGATGTTTAGTCCGCTTTGGACGCTTCGCAATAGGTCACGTTTATGTGATTTAAATAACCTAATTTACATATTTGACAGATGTATATCTAAACATCAGCCTTTTGCTTTATTGGTACCATACTCTTTCATACAGGTGATACTATCTTCTCATATTTCATTACCTCGCTGCTTTAACTATTGAAAACTCCTAATAAAGTGTGTGTTCGTCTATAATTTAGATCCAACACTATATTTAAATATCTTGACCTTTCATTTTACAATATCCAAAATAGCTGTTCAGATTTCACCTGTCATGTCAGTATTTATGTCTTTAAAATCTATTGAATGGCAGTGACTATACCAAGTATGGCATTATTCCTATTTATGATTAGCATTGGAGCAAATGGTACCAATTTTACAGTAATGAACACATCCCAAATCAAGCTTTCCAGTATATGCGACAACCCTTGCTGGATTGACATACACATAACAAATCGGATTCCACAGTGTGAGGCAACCTATGGCATGGCGACGAGCACATCTCATATAAAAAAAATTCCCAGTAAACACGACAATAAATATTGAACCGAATTTTTTCCATCATTAAATTTATTAAAAAACGCATAGTTTAATTAGGATTTTCTTGATTAAAATTCTTTAAAACAAAGATGGGACAAATAAAGGAAACGACATAGCCAAATAGGTTAATGTACATCGTACTAGACGTATATATATATACATACATACATACATACATACATACATACATACATACATACATACATACATACATACATACATACATACAAACATACATACATACATACATACATACATACATACATACATACATACATACATACATACATACATACATACATACATACATACATACATATACATGCGGGTACATACAAACACACAGACAGAAACACAGATTTCGATGTATGCAAGCATAAATACATCAAAGCACGCACACACAAACACTCACATACATACATGCATGCATACACACATACATACATACATACATACATACATACATACATACATACATACATACATACATACATGCAGACACACAGACAGACAGACAGACATTATACATGCATGTATATTGGAGTCCTTTTTGCTGTCTTCTTTATTTTTAAAGTTTTTCTTCAGGATTTGTCGAATTCCAAAGCAGAGGTCAGTATAATTCAAGTTCTCGTTTTACCAGATTACAAACATATCATAATGTAAAATTAATTCGCCATTATAATTACATTTATACCTCGATGTAATTTTACTTCCCCGTTTATCATATAAATATATTTAGAACACATTGTCTAATTAAGTTGCCATTTACCAAATAATAACTTGGTAACTTCAATGTAAAAGTGTGTCATCATGTACCAGATAATTACATCTAGATCACAACATAAACTTAGATCATCATTTACCTGATTATTAGATATAATTCCTAAATACTCACTGAAAACCAATTTAATTTTGTTCTATTAAGCATAATGTATTTATGAACAGTACCATTATCAATGCCTTGCAAAGGAAACTGCGTTTCATTGTTCAGTCATGATAACTTTGATTTTGTCATCTTGCGACCTCCAATCTATTATTCCAAACCCACTCGCTATTATTCCACAAAGACATTCATAACAAACGAGCTACAATTTTCATGGACATATGGGCATCATTAGTCCCGCTGTCATGGACAGATTCATTGCAGAATCCCGCTATGTAATATACAAATGAATTTATTATATTGTAACACTAACTTATGGAGAGACAATTTTATAGTCACGACTTTATCGAAATCGGCTTGAAATTATAAGAGGTGTTTAAATCAAAGTCCTATAAATAAGGGTTCCATCAGTACAAACAATTAATACAGTTTATTACATTTGCGTGTTTTTCACACAAATCACTCCCTTATGCGCCCTTATTTTGCTGTTTTGTCTCCATGAAATTGGTCAGGACTTCGATTAGAGCTGGACGCTATCTCTTAGAGATTAAAAGTCAATGAAGAGACCATGTCAAAGATTATTAACGTGGTAGGTACTTTCCCAACTGTATACGTAAAATCTTCTTAAATCACTTGCTTCACCAGACGTCCTGTATATAGCCGCAAATATCTCGAACTCCTCTATACGAATGTATATCCAAGTGTTCCAGAGTATGCATCGGACACATCGCATCTGAAAGGCAATTGGTCTTTTTTCATGTGAGGTGTACATTGTCATGGTTTCCTTGGCATAAAGGAGAGTGCTTTGCACTCAGGCACGGTTCACAGAGATCTTAGTGCTCAGGATTAGCATACTGACACTCATTGCGACAATCTGAAGAGAGCTGAGTTGTTGATGGATTTTCAAGCGGCTTATATCAGCATAGAGCGATGTGTTCTTTGTGATGTTAGAACCGAGGTAAGTAATCTGATTGATTACTTCATATACTGAGCAATCGTACTGCACTGTGCTTTTCATGTCATTGTGGAAGGACTGGATCATGCTTAGCAGCTTTGAAGGGCATTCAGGATTGTGAAGAGTCCGTCCCTGCTGACCAGATAGTACGCCTTGGTGAGGTGTATACAAGTGAGGAAGAGGGGATTGTGTTGTTTTCTACGTTTTTCCTGTAGTTGCCTGACGGAGAGGAATGTTTATGGTGGACCTCTCTTCGCGGAACCCGCACTGAGACTTTGCATACATTCTGCCATCAAGCGTCTGCAGTCTGTTCAGGATGAAGCGTTAGAAGACTTTAAACACGATGCTAAGAAAAGATATGCCCCTATAGTTGACTCATTCACTTTTTACTCCTCGAAAATACTTCACATAATTCTCCTCTTAGGACATTAAAACCACACCAGAGAAATCTCCAATTTCACACTTGCATGGTCTTTTTGCGGTTTAACTTTTACCTGAGTCATTAATAAGCTTTTCTAACCCAAAAACTACTACTTACAGCCATGCATAACAAGATACGACTTAAATGCATAACACAACTAATTAATCCTATATCAAATTACTAAACATGTATTTCTATCAACATCCTAAACCATTCCTACATATCGTTCGTGTTCTGACTATATTTATCTTTATATATCCCTCGTATTTAAGAGCTTTCAAGTGGATTAACTAAGTTGTAACCAATAACGTACTGAATTGTGACTAATGAATAAATAAAGAGCTTCTTGTGATTAATGAATAATTATATACATGTTTGTGAAAATATTTGAATCGGGGATACGTATATGGTTACTTATTCCTTTTAGCATTCAGAATGAGGAATAAGTAACCAACTTGACTTTGCTGAAGTAGTAAGTAGGCGTCTTTGTGATGTATGATGATGAGGTCGTGAACTGGGGCTTACTATATAGCAAAGGTAAATACCTGGCTTAAGTGTGATTTTTCTTGTCAGTCAGAATTGTTTAAGTGTTAATGCCACCCCTCATATTTGAAGTTTACTCAATGAATAGACCATACGTTTGTTAGTCTTAATAAGTGAGTTAACGTTTAATATTGTATTGAAACGATTGTCGAATATGATATACAAATGAGGTAACGTTCGATAAAATAGGACTAAGATATGGCCCTAGCTGACTTAGAAGCTTGCCCCAACATTTAAAATCAAAACTGACTCAGCTATAATATATTCACAGATGTATCTATGATCTCTGAAAACGTTTACTTTTCCATTTTATTTTCTAGCTCCACCAAAGAAACAAAACTAATTCAAATATCAGCACTAAACTCCATTTTCTAGGCTCAATAAAGTGAAGAGCATTGACTTTAATCACCAGAATTCTTCAATGTAGAATATTGTTCATATTGCGTTTTAACGAATAGAATGAAACATCGCCGAACCACATTCTGATCTACCCATTTATCACATGACGCACATGTACATCAATTCATACATAAACCATTCGACATAACAAATATCGAACTAAAACAGAATATCAAATTAACAGTAAATACTAGGCTCTAACGTGTCTCTCGCTGAGCTAATTGACATGAGCAGATCAGCGTGACTGGCACATAATACATTAGAACGATATTATATATCCAAGTAAACCCGTTTCAGCAAAGAATCGCTCAAGGCATTTGAAAAGACGAATACACTGAAAAGAATTATACAAATAGCTTTGGTAAATTATGAAGACCATGGATTGTTTTTAGAAAAGCCTTATAAAGCACTATTATTATTTAGATAATGGGCATACACCTCTCGACACAGAGTGCTTTTGATACAATCGCCTATATTGTTAAAAAGCAAAAACATATTCTTGGTGAATCAATGTACTTTAAAGAAAATATTTTACCTGTCAAACAAGAAGATTTATTCCATACTATAAATCTTCTAAAACTTTACAAAGAAAAGTAGAACGAAAAGATAAAAACAGTCATAAATGTATGTATTTAAAATAACAGCTAGCCTTTCTTTTATATAATAAAGCTTGTGTTTTATCGTTGGAATAGGAGCGAAATCGTGTTGAAAATGAACGATGTACATCCTATCCTTTTGATGAATGTTAGAGAACATTGCTATTTTGTAAATAGAATGCATATTTATTAGCCATATGATTAACTTTGTTTTGACCCTAAGATAACAGCGATCTGACAAGGTGGCTCACTTGCTTCAACAAATGTGGTTCCCTTTTCGTTCTCCTGATAAAAAATGCAAGAAGAAAAGGTGGTATCTCTTCCTAAATGAGCGCCCATGACAAAATCTGTTATGAATCGAAAATTTCATAATCTTACACTTCGCGGAACGTTTCATCCTGTCAGATTTATTATCAATGTATTATGTATGTGTGTCTGATTAGGATTTCTGACGTAGCTTTAACAATTTCTTTCGTCATATCGCTATGATGTCTGCTGTGAGGAAGTTTATAATAATGTCTAGCACTGGGGCATCATGCCAGAGACATGTAGCATGAGGTCCATCCCAGTCACATCATCCTGACATCAGGCTGACCAGTCCAAACACTAACCTCTGAATGATGATCGCCAAGCGAGGCAGTAGTTAGTACCATTTTTATAAGCCTTTGATATGATCGGCCGAGAATTGAACTCATGTTTTACTGTATTCAAGAGTGCATATAACATCAATACGTGGAAGAATTCACTAAATAAAATGCTACAAGCAAAATCTAACGAGAAAATCAAAATTCTGATCTACAGTATCCTTCATGTATCCTCTTTCTCATCTTCAAATGCGTACACTTACTAGTATGTATCACCGGTGCTTCTTTAAAGCACTGCTCAGTTTAAATGTTGTATTTCAAAAATCACTGGAATGGTTAATCTCAAGAATGCATTATAATGTACTTCTTCGTGTAAACATTTCAACCCCCTAAGACAATTCGGTCTAGATATTTCAACCTCAAAGACAATTCGGCTTTGAAATTTCAATTCCAAAGTCAATTTGGCTCAGATATTGCAAACCCAAAGCCAATTCGGCCTCGACATTTCAACCCCAAGAAAAATTTGGCTCATATAGTTCAACCCCAAACAAGAACAATTCAACCCCAAATTAATGAATTGTGTCCCCTGTTTACGAGCGGTCCGTTTACCCATGAAGTTTTCACGAGCTGTGTTGTCCTCCATAACCTTTAAAGTACAAAGTGGGTTGAAAAGTTTAATCTCATAAAGCATACAAAGAGGTACGTTCAAGACAGTTTAAGATGTGGAACTTTTTTTCTCAGCAGTTTGCCTTGCAGTTAAACACAATAAGAATTCAGCTTGGATGTGTGACCCAGTAGTTTGCAATTTAAACCTGGACAGAATAAGCGATTGAACCATGTGATATAGACGTGTCACATTTTCAAGGTATGAAATGTTACCTCATATTCGATAATTACCAATACAAAATAGAAGGAAGAACAATATTTTAAAAATATAAAAAATGTTGACATGCACATTTCTCGGTATATAAATCAATTAATCAAAACATACAATCAGACTTGACCATAACACCAAAATGGAAAACGTGCTAGAAAGATACACATCATTTTGAGAAGGGGCTGGTGTTTTATGAATGAAATACCTATTTTTCAATCAGGTAACCATTCTAGATTTGATATAAAGTTAACAGGAATCGTTAATAACTTAAATATTTGCTCGCATCTCTGCATCTCAGGTTCTCGCTATTGTTTTAATAAGCAGAAAAGTTAGGTTGTCATCTCTTTTTTGACCTTGCTGTTTGCTTGATGCTGTATCATGTTAGGTTTCAGAAGAAATCGTGTATTCATTTTCCGTAGGTAACCTGTCTGTGTTTAAAGATATTTTAAATATGCGTTGAATTTGTAAAAAAAAATATTATTCAACATTCATGATCAATATCTGTCAATATTTAGATAAGGTATTGAGTAAACAGTTAAAAGTGATCATCTTTTTAAATATAAAATTTACGTTAAAACGACTACAAAATTAAAATCGTCATTAGAATGTCCATGGTACACAAATTTGTTAACTATGGTTAGCATTTGAATGTCAAGGGATGTAACCTCTCTAAATACGGTAATCATTGGAATGTCAAGGGACATTACCTCTGCTAAATACGGCTGACATTGGAATGTCAAGGGACATTATTCTGGTAAACATAATTATCACTATTATGCCGAGGGAAATATAATTGTCGGTGGAATGGCTAGAAGCCATTATTTTGGCAAACATGGTTAACACTGTAATGTCAAACTACTATTCCTATGCTAACTATGTTTGTCAATTTTGTAATAAGCAACCTTATCTCTGCTATATGTAGCTGTCATTGGAATTTCAAGGGACCGTAACTCTGATAAATATAGATATAATTGGAATGTAAAGAAATACTTTTAACAAAAATTGTATTAAGGTTTGGGGGGTACTCGTTTGATATTTTCAGACCAATCGAGTCGGCCCCCTCTTAATAGTTATGATTATCTATAAGCTTACTATATTATTTTAACCGATGTCTTATCTGTATGTTAGTCCTATACTTTTCTTTAGTTTTCTTATCGTTTTAATTCTATTCATGGGATAGGAATACGTTCGTAATATGTTGTACAAAGAACTATCGACTAAATACATGATCAAATACTGACGAATAGTTAAAACCAGTAATGTAAAATTAAACTATGACGGATTATGAATGGACATAATTAGTGTCGAATTCTACTATGAATTAACCAGTATTCATTGTAAATTTGTTGACAATCGCACAACACATACAATTCTGGTATGCGGGTATTGTTTTGATAACAGCTGAGATCGGGATGATGTTAAAACTAATATTTGTTCTAAACCGATTTATATAAACACATCTGAATCTTTCATATTAAATACTTATATATTTTTAGCTTTTCGTAGTCTGTGTGTGTATAAACCCATCTGAATCTTTCTATTGATGTAAAGTAACTTGGTAAAAAATATATATATATAGACAAACGCTGCTGATACCAATACATAAAGGTACATAACTCTCACAACTAGCAGTGTAATACAAATACATAACGGTACATAACTCTCACGACTAGCAATGTAATACAAATACATAAAGGTACATAACTCTCACAACTAGCAATGGAATACCAATACATAAAGGTACATAACTCTCACAACTAGCAATGGAATACCAATACATAACGGTACATAACTCTCACAACTAGCAGTGGAATACCTGGTCTTCAGAGTAGTTTTCAACATCTAATTTGTTTTATGTTGAAATTATATATGTATTCCTTATGGATTAGAAATATATAAATGACACACAGACACATGCCAACCAATCTTACCCTGACCTGTAGTGGCTTTGAATAATGTAGTAACTAACTCTGCATACAACGTAGAGTTGGGGATATTACTATTAACGAAAAAGTCAAACCTTGATAATGGCACGCACTACCAATGAAATACAGAATGATTTACTCCTTTTTATAATATCTAAGAATCTCTTTTTCATATTTTCCAATGAATTTGATGGGGTGAACATGTACAGAAAAGGAAGCATTCATATGAGATATCAAAATATTTCTTCAATTTACAAACAAGCTAATAAATATAAATATTAATATAAATATATAATAATATTATGTGGAAAAGTGTGTTCAAATGTTTACCAGCACATTGAAAGACTAATACATTTAAGATGATTGAAAGACTAATATTCAATACATTTATGATGATGTCCTTGTACCAGTATTGATATGGTCCAAGCTGTATCAAGTGCAGCGAGCAGTCTATGTAGGGTTCACAAAGAAGATATTATATAAACAGAAAGATGATAGTGGTTGAGAACATATACCAATCAACTTCTTTTATCATTGTATAGACAGACACGTTCTACTTGATTGCTAAGCTTGAAGACATAACTATTTGCTTCTTTAACTACATTTTTAATGGCGTAATTGATGTGAGATCTCACTTTACAAAAAGCTTGTTATTACCCACTTTAGTCATCAGACTAGGGTTTGGGTGATTACATTATCTTTCGATATCTTGAACGAGAAATTTATACTTTCAGCCCCATTTCATCCCGGAGTCTTTCGCCTTGACTATAAATCAGTGTTCATTGTCTTTAGTGCGCAGATTGGTTCCTGCATCACTATCCCATAAACTGTTAAATGTATAAAAGGTAAATAAATGGCTTTGCTTTGGCTACCTAATGTTGGCAGCCTATTATTTGTCATAAACCGGATTAGGCAAAAAGTATTGAAGAATGTTTTGTCACCCAAAATTAAATGAAGGAATACATTGTTACGTTTAACAGTCTCGATTCTGCAGCTAAAATGATTATGTCTGCAAATGGGAACAGGATGTAAGACATGTTGAACTGTTCGTGAGTTGTCTACTGCACATGTTCAAATTACTGCCGATGTGCAAATGGTGTGTCATAATGTGCCAAACATCGTAGAGATGGGATGACGTGGTGTTAGGGTTTTCATGCATAGGCATGCAACCCAATTCATGAGATTAGGATATTATCCGGTATCAGTGTGACATGTGCTGTCGCAAAAAACCATGGCAATATATCTCTTGGCTTCCCACATGTGGTCCATCTCAGCAATTTCAAACTTAAGCATTAAAAGGAAGCGGTTTTATGTTTCACCAACGTAGATGTGGCATGCTTCAGACTGTTATCGACCTTGAGGAAAAAGAGTTAGTCATATTCACCGCCTCAGTGTTTTAGTCCACTGATAATAGGTTAACGCTGAACATCGGTGTTTAAGTGTAGTAAATGCAGAGTATGGCGTTACGCAAAACTGTACTCGATCGTGTCCATTATTTATTCAGTCAGGTGGTCTGAAATAAATTATTTCACCTTCACTGACTGTGGACAAAAACGGAAAGATTAATTTCTTAGTCATAGAAACATTGATCCAATACGTCTGACGAACAATTGATAGGACCAAATAGTATGTAGATGTTCTCAATAAACACGGAAAAGTTCTATTCTGGACGCTCCAATGTATGACCATTGAACGGTACATTATCAATGTTACTTCTGTAATCATTATGGGTATTATTCACATCAATTATTCTATCAGGAACTGAATCAAACATCCACGGGGTGGGAAGAGAGACAAGACTATGCAATTCTGACTGTATACTGCTTAATCTCTTCCAAAGCAAACGCCATAAAGATGTGTGTATTGCTCTCCAGAGTGATTGGCTCCATTTGACTAGGGTAACAACGGGATCGTTGCCAGAACGAAGATGGTTCACGAATATCGGAAGGTATCCCCGGAGGTGTGCCAAACGATGCAAGTTGTAAGAGTTAGGACAGTGTCGAATAATTGTCATCTAAAAAGACAAGATGTTAGATAATACAAATTCATCCTTGGAAAGCAAATAGTCTTTTGTATTAAATGCATCATTTGCGACTCCAACAAAGTCTACTGAAGTGGTAACGTCAGTCACTTATTCTGTTGCAGCTGTTATGATAACGTGTCACTTGCTAGTGTGGTACACATCACTTTGGTGCTATGGTGCCATGAATTTTAAACACAATGGTGGCTCATAATGAACAATTTTAGCACCACGTTATATTTGTACATCCAAAATGTTTGTGAAAAATGGAATTTATATACATTTTCTGTTACACGTTGAACTGAAGATATGCAAAAATAAAAATATGTGCCGCCTTCATTCATTTATTTAAATATATTTTCTTCACCAGTCTTTATAGTTATAGATTTGATAGGTCTCCGTCCCATAGTCTTACACCTGCACCCACCCCAGTGCAATATTCTCACTGTGATAGCTTGAAGGGTTTTAATGGGTTGTTTCTAGGATTTGCTTCAATGTGATCGATCAATAACAAAACCGGCCATGATTATCTCATGAACAATCTCGAATATAAAACAGTGACAAAGATAATGTTTTTTTCCAATAGTATACATTAGATGACTAGTATTATTGACAAAATGAAATGGATTTTTCAGTCGACAGGCCTGATAACATCACGAGATGCTTCATAATTAGTGACGGTGGGATGTCTCACGAATTATTGGCTCATTTATAATAATAATTTCTGCCTATATTATTACTTGAGAATCTAGGCAAATAATATATTGGTGTTCATATAACGTTTTCACTGTCATTATTTTTAAAAAGAAAATCATAATATCGCTTCAGATCTCTGTATCTTTTACCGCAACTTTGTATACACTATTGAATGTTCCCTTTAACTCCAATACCACATTGTAAAGACGGTTTCTGACCAAAGCTCCCTCGCAGTACACATTGTAAATACTGCCCGCATAATTAATTTACAGAGGATTCCTAACAAAGGATTGAAGACCCTATCATCATCCACCTACACTGATTCTTGTTTTGAGTCATCATATATATATATATATATATATATATATATATATATATATATATATATATATATATATATATATATATATATATATATATATATATATGATTTTTTAATTTAAACATTTGTCTTCAGTAGCACATGGAAGAGTTATCCAAAGTCAAGCCTAGTAAATTTCGATATGTTGAATCAATATTTGACATTGACATAATAATTCCTGACTTTTTGGGAGAGTTCTGGTTGAGAATAATAATCTGATTAATAGCATTCGAAGTGCTAAAAAGAATTTCGTGATGATAGGGCATATCACGTATGGTCCACATTCAAAATTATACACAACACCAAAGTCATTGCCACTACAATGAACGATGAGCGAGCTAAAAGATGATTGTTTATCTTAACGATCAGATATGGTATTATTTCAGAATAAAATGTATTGTTCAATAAAAAAACAGGATCTACCGTTTGGATTATCCGTGACAAACGTGACCCTGCTTTTCGTAGCAAAACAATCCACGCCGTGCTAAGTAAAATTTCAAAACCAGGAATGGTGACTGGGATCGATGAACCATATTATAAACAAGCATACCCTGTAACCGCGGTTATTTATGGAATGCATCCGCTAAATTATAAACCTAATATTAATGTTCTTGCTCATCGTTGACAGAGTCACGGAATAATTGGGTAACAGAACAGGTAATTGAACATTTTACAAACGCGATGCGTAAAAATGGTTTAGTTAATCAGCGACGTGACCGAATAAATAAATGGGTAGAATCGTTCAAGTATACTTAAGCCACAATAATTGATGTTGCCGAATCTGGAAGTAAATTAAAATTTCCAGTAATAGTAAAATCTTTAACCAGAGAGATTTTATATGAATCAAAGAATAAGTCGACGGGAGCTCTAATTGAAATTATTGATCATAATCCGCACGGACTAACTCAGTAACAATATTTCCAGGAGATATAACTGTGCGATTTTATCAAGACTCGGAAAAGTATCTTTGATTTTACTCACCAAATAAGTGAAAATGATTATGTATCAGTATGGCCATTTAAATTGATCAAAAATAGATCAATTATTACCTAACGGTGAAATATACAGTTTAGAATCTCTTCAAGAAACGACGGGAAATCTTGCTGAGAAGTTTTCATCTGATAATACTAACGAGTTGCTAAGCAACTGTTTCACCGTTTCGTCAGTTTCAGCCCACGCTGACAAAAACACAATTCGTGGAAACCAACACGCGCTGAATTTCTAAAAGATGTGCAGCTACGCTGCTGTGAATACGGACACTACGGATTGTGTAATACCAATTATGACCACGATTTTGTTATTTCAGTGGATATGGTCGCGTGTTATTTGGGAAGTTTTTCAGGGATGGGAGAATGTTCTGGATACCTTAAAAAATCTGGTCATCCCACGCATGAAATGACAAGAATGGAAATTATTTTGCCTGATTTGGATCTAGCCGATTCCGCTTGTATTATTTTATTCCAAATCACCAAGGGTCTTCATCCGATCTATTATGTCTGGTTTAGTAGGCACTTCATTAAGAAACGTTGGGCTCAAATAGTTTTATTACGTTATATGTTAGATAATAAAATGTTGATTGTATTGACGGTCAGTGAAGCAATTATATCATATCAGGTACAGACTAAAATTTGGTTACCACGCAATGGTGATAAAACATCAAACGAAACTCGCTAGAAGAATAATCGGTAAATTTATTCAGGTTGGTGCATATGATCATAAGCGACATTATGGTGCTGAATACGGTTTTATAATCGCATATGCAACTTCGAAAATATATTGGTAAGTCGAGAAAATGCCTACTAGTCTAACGGAGCACGACTATATACAATTGTTGGCTATACCAATGATATCTCTCCGCAACATATTAACATTTGAGAATATCCATGCTCGCTTTATGTTTCTATAAAGTTGCAACGGATTTCTTTTGTATCGAAATACAATATACAGAATTAGTGACTCGTTTTACAAACGCTGAATAAAAGAAGAAATGTTACAATGTTATACTGAATCCGCAGTTGTTGAAATCTAAGATACTTATCGTAGCAATCCGATATAAGAATTAATTCTAAATTACAGCTTGACCAGTATCACATGATCTATTCCAGATTACAGCCTAACCATTACCACATTTATTCTAGATTACAGCCTGACCGGTATCACATGATCTATTCTAGACTATAGCCTTAAACCAGGTAATCAATATTGTACTGTCTGACTTAATGATATTAATGCCTTATTATTATCTTTACATATTTAGATTTGCTTCATAAAATAACTTTAAACACTTCCCACAGGCACATTCCCATTTAATAAATTGTGGATATGTTAAGGTTGGAGGTGGGAATTAAGCAATGTGGACTGTTATGCGTTATGTTTATTTTAAATAAAAATGAAATAAATTAATTTAAATATTAATCCAATTGAATTGTTTCTAAAAAAAAGGCATCCAGTGAATTTATTTCCTATATTTCCATAAACTGTAATATTTATGTTTCATTTTCCTCATGAACTTTGAATATTTTGATAAGCATTCATGCAGATAAAATCCATATAGAAGAGTACATAATGTGCTCTGAAATTAATTTGTTTTATAGATAAAAAATGACAGTATCTGATGAAATGTATAGCGTTTAATACGTATGGGAACATGTCGTCATATTTATGTTCTGTCACAGTTACAGCCCCAGGGAATCATCGTCTAATGTGTGTCAACTTACTAATATAATAAATATGTAACAAATCATAAAAATGAAGGAAGTTACAAAAGTGTTTGACTTGCCCTAAGAACAAAATTTACCGATATACACATAATAGTAGAAACATGTAGAAATAACTACATTACATTTATTCTTAACGTACGACCAGAAGAATCAATGCTACTTGTTGTAAAAATATTTTTATAAAAAAGAAATTGAGAGAGGTAATGATTTTATTTATACTGTCTGTATTACTTTGGAAAATAAATTGCTCGGTTGATTAATACAAGTGTTAACGTCAATCTCACGAACACTGCTTAACTCGAATGACCGCCATAGTTGCATCATCACAATCTACCGGAAACAGTCTGTTACGGTAATCTATAACACGTGACTGCTTGTCTGACGAAATTCTCTTTATTTAAATAACAATAGAACAATGCAACAATATTCTACACATTATTGAAAATTGTTTTCTTAACTGATCGTGTTTGAAAGGGAAAGTTTGGTCTTTTTTCCCATTCAAACTGCCGACATGTTGGGTCACATATTGAATATTATTGTGGTCGGATATTTGCACAATTTACTTACTAAGAATGATGTGGATAGCTTGGATAGCTTGTTTACCAGACCAGCATCTGTCGATTTTCATCACAATAGAGGTTCATTAATTCACTCTAAAAGGTTGATATTTAGATCTTGCTTATTCATGGGTGGGTTGCAACATTCCTAAGTAATGGTGTTTCTCTGGCTGGGCGTTTTCACGTTGGACAGCTTTTATGATTGTCTATTCTATATTTCCACTATTGTCCGTGTAACGATTTCCACGTTTACTGATGTTCTGGTCTTGTTATTTTCCGTGTAAGGATCTCAACGTTTACTTGTGTTCTGGTCTTTGTTAATGTCCGTGTAAGGATTTGAACGTTTACTCGTGTTATGGTCTTAGTTATTGTCCGTGTAAGGATCGCAACGTTTACTCGTGTTCTGGTCTTTGTTTTTGTCCGTGTTACGATCTCAACGTTTACTGGTGTTCTGGTCTTGTTATTGTCCGTGTAAGGATCTCAACGTTTACTCGCGTTCTGGTCTTAGTTATTGTCCGTGTAAGGATCGCAACGTTTGGGGGCAGGGTCCAGTTTTTATGTACAAATTTAATGTCGCATGCACCTGCCTAATATAAAAATTCATTAAAAATATAATACGCGAGTGAGGTCAAAAAGGTACATATTTCTGGATAGGTATTATGTAGTCCAACATAATCATATCACACACTTGACCTGACAAGTCTACTGAAGTTCTTAGAATAAAATGTTTATGTACCCCAACCTCTATTTTATACATGCATTTTTCACATCCGAAGGCCATTTTTGACAGCATGTGGTGATCACAGTGCAAACGCAAGGCCTTTCCCTGGATGAAAATTTTGAAAAACATTGTCTACTAAATACCTTGATGCAATTCATTATAGTTGTCATCCATGCCGTTTTTTAGATATTCTACTTGCCTTGAACCCACGTGTCTACTGCTATGGGAGGCTAGCTCTTCTTCCTAGCCGACTATTGGTATTTCACTATCTACATACTGCAGAGTAACTATGGAAAGTGTACATGTCTGGCATCAATTTCAAGAACAACACAAGCCTGAAACACCTTGTTCACAAATTTATCCATATCTTTAATTATTACACAATAGTAGCTTAAAAACTCACATCATACCCTTAAGTTAAGAAATTTGACAGGGGCCAATTTACGAAACTGGACCCTGCCACCTTTACTCGTGTTTTGGTCTTTGTTATTGTCCGTGTTACGATCTCAACGTTTACTCGTTTTCTGGTCTTTGTAATTGTCCATGTAATGATCTCAATGTTTACTCGTGTTCTGGTCTTTGTTATTGTCCGTGTAAGGATCGCAATGTTTACTTGTGTTTTGGTCTTTCTTATTGTCCGTGTTACGATCTCAACGTTTACTCGTGTTCTGGTCTTTGTAATTGTCCATGTAATGATCTCAATTTTTACTCGTGTTCTGGTCTTTGTAATTGTCCGTGTAACGATCTCAACGTTTACTCGTGTTATGGTTTTTGTTATTGTCTGTGTAACGATTTCAACGTTTACTCGTTTTCGTTGCTTGACATATTTGAGGATAACAAGGCAATATCACAATATCACAATCGACGAAATGAAAGTGAGTTTGAAACGCATGGACATCCTTTTATTTATTTATTATTATTTTTGATGTTGGGGTCGGGAACAAAACTTGACTGGCTTCTTCCTTTTCGTATATAGTCTACAGCAATTTTACAGCACATGCAAATTCAAGTTGGGGTATTTGTGATTAAAAATCACAGCCGCTGTCCCCATCCCTATCCATTTGGCTACGGATCAGATAGATCATTCCATATTGTTGATAAAAATAGCAAATTATGTTGACTTCAGAAAGCGGGGGCAATGGAAAATTAATAGGTGTGAGCTAATCAGTAATGATAACAACGATTTATTTGTATGTTTTACACAGATTATTTCCATCCACAGACTGTAGAGTCACTCAAACACACACACACACACACACACACACACACACACACACACACACAGAGGCTATTTCCATCAACAGACTGTTCTGTCACACACACACACAAACACACACACACACACACAGACACACACACAATTTCCATCCACGGACTGTGTGGTCTACACAGACTGTATTTACATACACCATAGATGGCAATGTCTGTTATTATTTGCAAGAACATTTTTGTCACGCAAGCCTCTCATATACTATCGGTTACCAAGACGTTAATCTTCTACGCAAAATACGCGTCACGAACCATAACGTGAGGGAATAATGGGCTGAATGAAAAAAAGAGCAAATACTTAAAAAATAACAAAAATAAATAAATGATAAAATAAATAAATAAATAAATAAATAAATAAATAAATAAATAAATAAAAACTATTATTTGCTTTCTACACAGAGGTAGATATATAGAAAATGGTATGCAGTTTGTAGAGAATGTAAAATTTATTTTACTAAGAACAAATGCATTGAAACGTAATGTATTCCAATGCATAGCTCAATTTCTGTATTATCAATTGACACACTATACATGTAGGACATCTTACATCGATTTGATAAATGTATTAACTTTAAACATATTGACGCACACGAATTAATTCTTACTTCTTTGTGTACTATTATCACTGTAATTGGGAGTACGGTCGTGTGAGAATGCCAGCAGATACGTGACCCGGTGAGCTGACAAATGAAATTGTCGTCTGCAGCACTAAGGTCAGGATATGATTGAAAATTGTGCAGACTGTACTATTGAACCGAGGTACTTGACTGGTGATCGATTACTGAGTACCGTTAACTACTGGATAACGGTAAAATAGCTTAATGAATTAATAAGAAGAAAGAAAGTCAATTTGTTATGTCTTGGCTCTAAATGAAAGATTGGAAATATTTTATATACCTTATGAATTTGCACGCATAATTGGGTATATGTTTATTAACTGTAGACAGAATCAAAAGTGGACTGAAATCTTCACATAATAGACCAGAAAAAGTTTTGCGGAGACACAGGCATTGACACATGCTCGTGACAAGTGGCGGGAACTATTCAGATGTTCATCAGAACAGTGCCTCAACAACCACACTAAGCATAGAGATTGGTGATAGTCATTATTATTATTATTATTAGCTGAATTATTTTTTTTACTAGTCTCAATCGTATGTTTACCATCCGTACACGTCATTTTCATTATAATTTCCAATACATAATTTATGTTCCGCAGTCTCATATAACAAATATAGTTACATTTGTAACGGAATAACATGTCATATGTATTCCTCATGCCTTTTTAAAAAGAAAATGCATAATATAAATATTGTTAAAATAACTTATATTCCCTTTTATTTGAGTTCTGTTTGCTCATATTCACTTCCAGGACTTCAAATATATATATATATATATATATATATATATATATATATATATATATATATATATATATATTGTAAAAGACGAGACGATAATTTTTTTTTTATCTTTTCAATTATTTTTTAGTTTATTTTTATTACACATTCAGAAAGCTAATGCTATTTGACTAAGTCAGGCGTTGATTAAGAATACGGGAGCAGCCATTTTTGTCAACTGTTTTAGATCTTGAACACATTGTTACAAGTACAGATTATGACCGTAATACGTGAAAGTGGCTTTTGTGACAGTCCTAAAAGTTGTTGTAAGTATTTAGTGTCCTTTACATGAACAAGGTTGAACAAAGAATTCGATATGTATGATTGTGTCGGCAAACAACGACATATTCTAAAATGAACAGCAATCTTTTGAAAACTGAAGAGACTAACATAGATAACATTATATTTACATTCTATTTAGTCATCGTCATACAGTCATAAAAAGGATAACATTACCTTTGTTATCTATATAGTCATAGAGAGCTCGAGATTGTTGTTGGGATTAACGCCCTTTTTCAGCACACGATCGGCTATACATGGCGGCCAGTGTTTTTGGTGGAGGAAGAACCCGGAGAAAACCCTGGAAAGAACCAACGACCCACGAGAAGCTACTGGCAAGCTTTCTCACATAACTACATTAGCCGAATCTTAGACACGAACCCACGCAGACAGAGGTGAGACGGCAGTGATCCGTAACGGAAAGCGCTTTAGACCACTCGGACACCCGGAGCTCCCATATCATCATATATTGATACCAAAAAAAATCAGTATAACTACATAACTATATATATATATATATATATATATATATATATATATATATATATATATATATATATATATATATATATTGACTTTTGGGGCAGGTACGTTGTGAGCAGGCGCCACTGGCGTTAAAGAAGAGGAGGATGTCACCATTGGATGAGACGTTTTGGGAGATGCAGGTTTCCATTGTTTAATCATCTGAAGAAGAACGGGTGCCAAATTGGGTTGTTTAGCTGGCACCAGCAGCAATGGAGAAGTGAACAATACTGAGACTACTGGAGACGCAGGCACAGTCGCGGCATGTACTGCTTTGCTAATGTAAGGTTGCGTCTTGTCCGAACTGCCTGCTTGCTGCTGGAAGTTGTCATCTGTGGGCTTTTCTTTTTCTGTGGGTTTCTTATGAGCTGGTCTTGACACCATTGATCTTTTTCGTTTGGGTTCGTTTGGCTGTCTTGGGCGTAGCTTTTCATGGGAAGGACTTTGGAAGCATTGAGATCCCAGTTTAAGAGCGTCCTTTAGCATTGTCTTTGGGGAATATTCATGACAGTTCTGTCCTGAAACAAGTGTTTGTCCTCGGTGACGGATTCTTCTTCATCTTCTGACAATGTCACTAACACAGGATTAAAAGTTGCTTTTTTGATTTCTCATTGGATTTTAGGATTAGCTTTTTTGATTTCTCATTTGATTTTAGGACTACAACTCTTTAACATAACTCTCCATTTCTTTGGTCCATGTTTCAAAACCTCAACTTTTCCAGTCATATACATCTGTCCAATGAACGTAAAAGTCAAAAGCTACACACAAATCGTCGTACACATCTTTAGTTCCTAAAATAGGACAAATATTATTTTCCCGTAGAGGTCGAGAACTATCCAGATGAAAGTGCAAGGCTTTTAACAGTCACTCGTGGATATTTAAAAGAGTCACTATAATGTCTTTGTAGGTATTGTTCGTAATGTGTACACAATTAATCTTTCGTTAAACGAAATATCAGAAAGCAAATAACTAATACACACGTTACACGACGATCCCAATCTATGAGGCACAGTTCTTATAATAAAGTGTTGTTAATCCTCCACCGTTTGTATATTCGCATTGATTTACTTCACGGAATCGGCTGTATCACGAGTGATAAAGGTTGTGGCTTTGTTTATCGTTTTTTGGCCTCTATTTCTGAGGTAATAAGTGTACGTTTTAAACAGCATCATATTTTGTTTTAGCTCCGTACCAAGATCGTTTAGTCACTAACTGACAAACCACACGTTGAACAGAAGTTTCCTCTTCAACTAAGTTTACATTGTGCAAAAGATTTTGATAGTCATATAACTCGCCCGTTGAAATTCGGTGTATTAGGATGACCACCTTGTAAATAAGATGAGTGGCATCCAAACCTTTATAAACCTCACGCGATTCATCATTATCTGAACATTGGAACGCTTTCAAATCAATTAATGCTCTTATACCCTTTAAGTACCAGTGGTTCCAACATCAGTGACGTAACGGATGCATTTGTTATTTGCGTTTCACTTGTATGTTGACCAACTCTCGGAAATAGCGCTCTGTGAAATCCAAAGGCAAATCACGAATGTTCTCTTGGAAAGCATCCAGCAAGAGATTACTAAGTTACCACTATAGGTAAATAGTGACGATTCGGAGACCATGGTGCATGTTCCAAGTAAGTGAAATCTTTCTGTTTCCACCGGTAAAGTGACAAATCGCATCTGCAACACTTGACTTTATCCCGTTCGCCCAAGAAAAATCCGGCTCTGGCTAATTATTCGGGAGATAGGTATTGACAGATATCGTGGCCTTTTTCCTTTGAAGATTTGGAATCGACTTTCAAAGTTACAGTGTTCAGAAAAACGCACAGGGAACGACTATTCGTCTTTCACAGGTTCATGTCGATGAAGGTATGGTGAAATCTGCAGGAGTTTACTTAGGGTTGGAAGACATCCATAGTTTACTAGACGCATGATTACAAGCGAATATGGACGTCCAGTTAAGTGCCCACGGCACAGTGTGTCATCGCTTTCGCATCCAACAAGTTTGACACACACATCATCACTTTCCATGGTCAATATAGTGATAGTAGTCTTAGCAAAGTTTCCATGATGTCCTGTTAATTCTCTGAGGACACTGTGCGTACTGCATGCTTGCAATCCCAAGGTACAGCATTGCATTCCAATTGAGAATCCCCGAACTTAAATGATATATGTTTAAAAGTATTCTTCTTTTTCGTTTGGTCTTTGTAAATACAATGAACTATCGGTATTGAACGTTGTCCCTAATATGCTAATCGTATTGAAGTCTAAAACTTGTACATCGTTCATTATTTATGCCGAATTTTATAAGTCTTCCGTTCGTTCTTCCTTGACAAAGGTACTACCTTCCGTAAGTTACCGTCATACCGGTACCGTAGTGTAATGGGTGGAAAGGCCATTGAAAGGTAAGGACTGTGCTGAGACCATCGAATATGTTCTAGAATAGCTGAATCTGTATAGATACATAGATCCGTTTGCAACCTTAGACCACAACTGAAACACTGCATATCGTATCCCAATCCAGGCTCAAGTCCCAAGTAGACAAATCCTGTTCTAGTTAAGACCTTGGATGTAGATAATCCTTCACTATCAGTGGGCCATTTTTGAAACGTTTCCAATCGACGGGAAACAATCACAATAGTCAGGCAAGAAGACACGAAAATGGTATGGTTTGAATTTGGAGTTGTCAAGGGGTTTCCCACTAGATTCTTGTTGCTTCGATGTCACCCGTGATGTTGTTGGCTATCCTCTTGGATCTAATTTTATGCTGGAATGTCTGTACGGTAAAGTGAAGTGATTTGGAGGGCGCACTCTCTTTTGGTACACTATTTGATAGACTTTTTTCCACAGGTAGACTGATAGTTTGGTGTCTGGGTAAACGTACCATCTTGTGCGCTTAGTAGGTGGTCATTGTAAAGTTTTCATCCTGCCCTTCGTCCAAGGCTTCTTTTAGCGTGTCAAAGTTCACCACTCGACTGATGTGACAATTGGGATGGCTTGGTAAAAATCACTAGGGTGGGTATCTAAGGCATATTAACAGGATTGAGCTCCTTTGCTCAGGAAGGTATTTTTCTCTTGGGTCATAATAAAGAAGTATGATACAAAATGTCTTTGCACTAATAACCCTTATCATGTTTTGCGTTCTGTGCTTTTTGTAAAAAATTGGTTGGTTTGTTGGTTCGTCGGACGGATGGATGGACGGACGGACGGATATACAGACAGGCAGACAGACAACCATATATAGATAGAGATAGATAGATAGATAGATAGATAGATAGATATATAGATAGATAGATAGATAGATAAGAGCTCACTTGATTTTATCTGCGGCAAGAAATCATTAGATCTAACCAATAAATAAATGTTGATACTACTATATCTTGCCAGTGTGTCGACCTTCAGTGAGAATAAAATAATGTAGATTATTATTTAACATACAGTAGGTTTGTGAAATAAACTGATTGTCATTTAATACACTATTATTGCTTAAGTTATCATTCAAGTACCCACCCACGTTTAAAAGCAGTCAATATATGACAGTTTTAAAGACAATTTCCTTTGTTTATATTTCCGTTTTAATGTGTATGTGAATTTAATTTAAACCTGCTAATTACATTAGTATCCAGGTCCGGCACGTATAGTTGGCTCGTATTTGTAACAATAATATACACTTGTATATTTATGTAGTTATTGGCGAGAAAGAAAATACGTATTTAGTAATTTAGGAAGAGTTTATAATTATTTTAATTTTCCTTTTGCATATGATGGTTTGTGCACCCATCAAAACTGCAAACCTTAGGCATATATTAAAATGTGTAAATGTCATCCACACGTTACTCAAGTCACTAAAACAATGGCGGTTGTTTTCACCTCGTCGGTCGTAACCATGCACTGAAAATGTCCGGATGTTTAAAAGTGACCGGATTCCTTTTTCACCTATAAAAGGTTAAGGCACAAGGTAATGTGACGACACGCATGATGATACATGATCGGGATACACCATTTAAATGTAAAGTTTGTGATAAATGTTTTAGCAGCAACAGTGAATTGAAGATACATATTAGGTTGCATACTGAAGAGAAACCATTTAAATGGAAAGTTTGTTATAATAAAATGTTTCGACAGCGTAGTGTGTTGAACAGGAATGTGAAGATACATACTTGAGAAAAACTATTTAAAAGGGAAGTTTGTTCTCAAATGTTCACAAAAAAGGGAACATGAAGACTCACGTGTGAGTACATACTGCCACTGGAAATAAACCATTCCAATGCGAAGTTTGTTTTCAAATGTTTACACGGAGTCATGATCTGATCCGCCATTTGAGAATACATACTGGAGATAAACCATTTAAATGTGAAATTTGTTGTAAAATGTTCTAACTAACCTTTTCAATGTGAAGATTGTATTATTCATATAGGAAACTAATCATTTAGATGTAAAAGTACATACATAGGATACATGTGAAGGTACATACATTGAACACGTGGAGATACATTCACATGATACATGTGGAGGTACATGCATAGGATACATACTAGTGATAATCCTTCTGAAACGTGTATTACTTCTGTAATGCATCATAATGATATCTTTTCAAAATAGTATGAGAAGTTGTGAATAATATTTATGTTAATAAATTCCAGTCTTTAATTGTTTTGTCCAGTTTGTAACTTTCCTTTTTTCATATGTTATCTAATCAATATATTCTTGTTGATTTCTTTATATTGGTTCTTTCTTGTTTGATTTTTACAGTATAAGGCAGGCTTCCTGGTTAAATTATCTCTTGGACACTTCCACGCAAGTGTTCGTTATTAGATACTGTGAAATAAACGTGTGGAAAATCGGCTACAGCAACAGTCCTTACACAGAAGCTTTGTAGCTTTTTCTTCTCTATGTAAATACCAACTACAAAAAGAATACAAGACTCATCTAAGTAAAAGATATTTAATATCAATTTCTAGCAGCATTTTAAGTGTTTCTTATGAGCTGGTGATTATTTGTTTCTTGTTTGCAGGTGACTGTAGCAGGGGATTGACTCATTGCATCAAGTAAAACACTGTATATTTATCAAACCTTTTTTCATATGTTTTAATATTCATTTTGGTTGATGCCTTTACATGGTCTCATGCCTGAAATATAATTTACAATAATAATCACACAAAACTTTGTCCGTTTTATTTACTAGTAATTTTTTGTTATTTTTGAGAATTATGTATTAAAATTGATATCCAAATATTGTAGTCTTAACTTCAATAAAGTTCACTTTCGTCTATGTCGCATTTCAAACAAAAATTCTGATGCATGGCTGTGTATCATATTCCTCCACACTAGATCCTTATTATTTGACTCACATCAATTGTGTTAGGGTCTCATGTTTAATTCTGAACTTTCCCTTTGTCGTAATTTTTTTCTGGAGACTGAAGCCTCTTTATCCTGCCACATATGTCATTGGTGACACCAACACAATTGCAACCAGGACTGCAGTGTCTGGAAATACATCTGTGTATTGTTGCAGTAAAGTTGTACAAGCTTCTGTCAGTGTGCAGTTCAATGACAACTATCACTTGGTAGACATCAGCTTGTGCTCTTTCACCATCAAAAACTCCACTCTCACCACCTTATATACTGATCTATTCCTATAGTTCAATTTCACCATGATTATCAAGTGCATGTCAAGAGCATGCCAGTCATGACAGCTGCACCATCACTAACTAATGTAATCAGCTTACTGAGATGGATTTTTTTTCTGTCAAATAACTTAACTATTTTAGAAACAATTCTTGCAGATTTTCCATCTATAACAATGGTACAATCCACAAAATGAATCACTGACATGTTATCACTACTTTTTATGGACAGTCACATTTGTACTTACAGCTATAACATGTCCCAAAAATTCAGAATTAGTATGTTGGTATCTACTATATCTTCTAATGTATAGTAATTATTTTCCACCTGTATCCATAAATGACAATAAATTATCCTCGGCAGCGATCAATGGAGTCGTTACTGGCTATTAGAGTGTTGTTATATTTACGTCATCATTAGCAACACCATCACCTCAGCTGCTGATTTCATTGAATCATTGAGCTTAATAATTGGTAAGAAACACCCTTAACAATACACATTTGCACATTTGATCATAGCAAATACATGTGCTTTGTATATGCCCCACATATGCAAATTTCCATTATTGTTTGTTCTTTACGAGAGAGATTAGATTTGTAGTTATCGACATGGAAATGTAATGCAATTTTGCTATCAGAAGTTTAAATCTGAGCCTGCAGCTAGTTATACAAATAAATGCCTAAATACCTGACAAAATAAATATGGGACATAGCACATGTCGTTGCTTCTTTTAGTATGTGCATCTATATGCACCTGGATTTGCATATTGTCCTTTGTTGCAAAAATCACTATGATCCATGTTACTTCACTACCGCTGGTAAATATGTTTTTTGTACTACAAGATTAGGCCTGTCTGAAAATATGTTTGAAGTTTACAAATATTGATCAATTGTTATTTTCATGGAAATTTAAATAAAAATTTAAATTTATAAACTAAATTTTATTGTAAAATGAAATCTTCATAAAATTTTGAAAACACAGTTTGAGAGATTTTAGACAGAAAAGTGGACCAATCAATGGTACTTTAAACAAATGGTAATTTGGGTTTGTATAACTGAAAACATATTTACCAGCGGTAGTGAAGTAACATGGATCATAGTGATTACTGTATTGAAAAAGTCCTATCATTACGGATGATATTTCAAATTTAGTTTTGGTTTCTCAAGAGCACTTGAACCAACACGTGTACCCTGTGGAACACCAGCACTATACACTTTCCGGTGTCACGTGTCTTGTTTGCAAGAAAATTCAAAAAAACTTTATGTATAAAGTTCAAATAGGTGTGGAATGCAAATATTAAAGTTTGACTAAAATTGAAATGAACAATATTCTACATTGAAGAATTCGGGTGATTAAAGTCTCTTCACTTTATTGAGGCTAGAAAATCGGGTTTAGTGTTGATATTTGAATTAATTTTGTTTCTTCAGTGGATTTGGAAAATTAGTAAAATTTGGACGCTACATTCATAACACATTTCTTCCTCAGAGTTCATTTAATTTTTTCATTCATGTTTTATTTAACATGTGCTTACATGTGTTTGTTTGTATGTGTAATTTTTTTCGGTTTTCTTACACAATCGAAACTGTCATTTTCTAGTTTTTTCTGAATTAGTTTCGGTCTGTTCACCCTCTCTACTACTAAAGATGTTGCTTAATTTCCATCACTAGTCCCATTCTTATTCTAAGGATTCCCCACTTCATCAGAGAATCAGAAATCTCTTGGAGTAAAGGTCAAAGTTCAACTGGGCCTTTACTCAAATAAGAGTTAATCAGCCATAGGTGGACATTGAATGGTCACCGGAAGTTCTAATGGCCAATGCTACCCCGTAACAATATCTTAAAATCGATATGGTTTAATGGTAACGATAAGCATGTCAATTTGATATAATATTGTCTGATTAGCCATGTTAGAAGAAAATATTCAAAATTTTCAGGGACGGTCACACATGAATATGTTAAATACCAGTAGCTGACCATGGTATTTATTTAGCGTTCACTATTTTGCACAAGGAATTAACCCGAATACCTCCTACAAGCATGCATTAAGCAAAAACCATTGGTTTGATTTGATTTGCATAGTTTTCAATTTTTTGTAATTTGTCATCATCCTATGAAAACTCACTCACATGCACACGCACACACACACACAGAGAAAACAACCATAGTTACTGCTGTGCAAATTATGTTTCTCGTTTGTAAAGTAAAATAGCTGCCGGATTATTAATTTTTTCCCAGGTTCTCCTCATTGTTTATACAGGCTTTTCTAAAAAGCACTCGTATATTTTGGAGTCTGATTGAAAGGTCAAATTTTTATTATGGTCTAACTAATAATTGCTAGCACCGCATGATCATTTTGACTTCCTGGACTTTACAGGTAAGTTTACAAAAAAAAAATACAAGTTTTTGTTGTTGTTAAAATAGATTTTACCTATTTTATAATTCATTGTATAAGCGTTAAGAAGCTGGTTTTGTCTAGTCTGGCAAACGTTCTTCTCCCTATATTAAAACCGGCTAAAGATATAACACTTAGATTCATTTTGGCTGTTTTTGTAGCACATGGGATCAGACATTTTAGTTAGCTGTATGCTTATATCATTGAATATTTCCACAAGTTCAATTTCGAGGTACATTTCACCACAGTAAATGAAAGTAAATGGGAGATATACTAACCTTCTCTCCATTGTAATTGTTGCAAATGAAGCAAAAATGTTCACCATACAAATGTCACGTTCTCGAAAGGTTTTATTATCTGTAGAGCGCAAGTTTATATGATCAGTGCAGCGTATCCATTTGATCAAAACAATTCTAAAATTATAGTAGATGTTACTCTGTACTGAATCCCATATCTTGATCAACAAGAGGTTGAGCTTTTACGAAGTCTGATTTGTGCTTTTTGATAAGGAATCCAATACTGAGCATGTGAGACACAAGGGATATGATGTCCAGCTACACGATATAAATCACATATGCTTTGTAGTTAAGCAGATGATGGAGTGGGTCCTAGCATGGGCTGTTTTCAACAGTTAATGAACCTAATGAATCCACATGGACTGATGTTGTATCCAACTGAGAGTCCATAACTGGTAAACGCTATCTTTGAAGGCGAGTCGATGGAAAGTAGTGGAAGCTGCGTGAAAGGAGATATGACGCTGCACATCTTGCAAGTCTACATTAATTGCGTATTCTGCACTCTAGTGGTGTTTCCCAGAGGCGCGAAAGTACTCACTGAGTGCGCTTAATTTAAGGATCAAGCAACGACTGCCAAGTTTGTAGGTGATGGAACCCTGCACAAAGGAGGAGGTGCACTGAAAGTGATACTAAGTCCCTCATATACCAGTGGTAAGTCCATAGTTAGTCATGGCTTATCCTGTCTTGTTTGGCAGAAAATGATTTGAGCCTTCTTCAATCAGAAGATGTGATAAAGGCATTGTGAAGCTGATGTCATTCGTTGACATAGGTAGACTCTACTGAACAGAAACACGGTCGATAACGATCGCCTTCTTTTCAGCTTCTTGTCAACGTTTTCTTGTGTGAATATTGGTTTTCGATGGTTGTCGATTCGGAAGGACTTGTTCCTATTGATTAGTGTCCTACAGTTGTCTCTTCGATTTGTTATTGATCACCTTGCAGATTGTAGCTGTGACCATTTAAATAAACTTGAAGGAGTTGTAAGGTCATAGCTGCTATTCCGGCATTGGTCAGTGTGTGATGGAAGGTCTGTTAAATAGGTGTCTCATTCTGGAAACATACTCCTATTCATATCTAGTCTGCAGGGACAAACTTAGAGACCTAATCACGTTTTGTATCTTATATGTTTTCAGCATGTTTTATGTTTTCCAATTTCATTGATTTTGTAATTTGTTTTCTGTAGTGTAGTCATATCATTATTAATGGTGTAAAGCACTTAGAGCTTTTAAAGATTAGGTGCTATACAAAGTCCTCATTTTTATTTGTATTATTATTATCACTGTGAGAATGCGCATCCAGATGGAGTCATATACTGTAGATCATTGTGTTAAAGTTCACTCATATGGCGTCATATAGATCACTGTGATAATGCTAAATAAAATAAAATATATAGATGATAGTGAGAATGTTCATTCTAAGGGAGTCAAATAGATCACTGTGACAATGCTCACTCAGATGGAGTAATATAGTTCACTATGAGAATGCTCACTCAGATGGAATCCAATAGATCACTGCGAGAATGCTGACTCAGATGAAGTCCTATAGATTGCTGACTAAGATGGAATTGTATGAATCACTGTGAGAATGCTCACTCAGATGGAGTCATATAGATCAGTATGTGAATGCGCGCTGAGATGAAATCCAATAGATCACTGAGAGAATGCTAACTAAGATGGAGACCTAATGATCACTGTGAGAATGCTCACTCAGATGGAGGCACATAGATCACTGTGAGAATGCTCACTCTCATGTATTCATCTAGATCACTGTGAGAATACTCACTTATATGAAGTCATCTAGATCACTGTGAGAATGCTCACTCTTATGGAGTCATCTAGATCACTGTGAGAATGCTCACTCACATGAAGTCACAAAGATAACTTAATGCTCACTCATATGGCATCATCTAGATTACTGTGAGAATGTTCACTAAAATAAATCATCAAGATTGCTCTGAGAATGCTCATTATAATATAGTCCAATAGATAACTGAAAATGTTCACTCAGATGGAGTCATCTAGATCACTGTGAGAATGCTCACTCATATGAAGTCACAAAGATAACTGAGAATGCTCACTCATATGACATCATCTAGATTACTGTGAGAATGCTTACTAAAATAAATCATAAAGATCGCTCTGAGAATGCTCACTATATTGTAGTCCAATAGATAACTGAAAATGTTCACTCAGATGGAGTCATCTAAATCACTGTGAGAATGCTCACTCTTATGGAGTCAGCCAGATCACTGCGAGAATGCTCACTCATATGAAGTCACAAAGATCACTGTGAGAATGTTCACTCATATAGCATCATCTAGATTACTGTGAGAATGCTCACTAAAATAAATGATAAAGATCGCTCTGAGAATGCTCACTATAATGTAGTCCAATAAATAACTGAAAATGCTCACTCAGATGGAGTCATCTTGATGACTGTGAGAATGCTCACTGATATGAAGTCACATAGATGACTGTGAGAATGAGTACTCATATGGCATCATCTAGATCACTGTGAGAATGCTCACTAAAATAAATCATATAGATCACTCTAAGAATGCTCTCTCTAATGGAGTCAAATTGATAACTGTGAAAATGCTCACTCAGACGGAGTCATATAGATCAAGTCATACTTAGACAACATGACACAAATTGTATCTGCAAATGGAATACACTCCAGCCCAGTTGACATATGTTGTGGTGTTCCACAAGGATCTGTTCTTGGACCTGTTCTCTTCATTCTGTACACTCAGCCGTGTTCAAGTGTCATAGGTCATCACCAAGTGTTGCACCTATCCAGCCTCACCCATGTGTATACACCAGCTAAATACTTACGCTCTTCTTCTGATAATTATATACTCATTGTTCCCAAAGTGAAAACAAAGTCATATGGACAACATTCGTTTGCATACCATGGCCCGTTGAAATTAGATACAAAGACACAATGGTCCCTTTTAAGAGTGCTCTTAAAACTCACCTGTTTCGACTGCAGGGACAAACTTAGAGACCTAATCACGTTTTGTATCTTATATGTTTTCAGCATGTTTTATGTTTTCCAATTTCATTAATTTTGTAATTTGTTTTCTGTAGTGTAGTCATATCATTATTAATGGTGTAAAGCACTTAGAGCTTTTAAAGATTAGGTGCTATACAAAGTCCTCATTTTTATTTGTATTATTATTATCACTGTGAGAATGCGCATCCAGATGGAGTCATATACTGTAGATCATTGTGTTAAAGTTCACTCATATGGCGTCATATAGATCACTGTGATAATGCTAAATAAAATAAAATATATAGATGATAGTGAGAATGTTCATTCTAATGGAGTCAAATAGATCACTGTGACAATGCTTACTCAGATGGAGTCATATATATCACTGTGAGAAAGCTCACTCAGATGGAGTCATGTAGATCACTGTGAGAATGCAGTGAAATGCTTAGTAAAAATTATATTTCAGCACTCTGGTAGATAGATCACTTTTTATGAAAATATTTATAGTTTGGTCTTTTTGATGGAGTCATATCTTTTTGATATAGAGATAGATTTTGATATCATTGACTTTTAGATCAGTTGAAATAGGGTATGACCCAAATATTGAAACAGAATGATATTGGACTGGAACATTTACCACATGTTATAAACTGTTACAAAAAGGACAATTTATTGTTGCATTTCAATCCTTTAGAAAAATATAGATAACAAAGGTCCAAATGCAAATAAATGTTACACATGATTTTCTTTAAATTCTACTTTTGAAAGAATATTACCCAATTACAAGATGGTGGTTATTAATTATAATAGTTGTTTGAAAATATTTTCAAATAATACTGTATGTTTATTAGTTCATTCTGGAGAATACTGTTCTAACCCAGCCATTGATTTTATTTGCGTTTTGATTGCACGGATTTATTATCTTCCTAGCTCTCCTAGAATTACATAGTAGAAGTCATTTTTTGTGTTTCAGAAGAATATTCAGCAAAGATATTAAAATACAAAAAGAAAGAAAAAATGTAAGATATTGTCATATGTATCATGGTACAACAAATGTTAGCTTGATTTCCATTACATACAACAGACTTTACTAAGGTGTGTTTGATATCCTTGCTAGGAATGTCCAAGCTTTTGATATGTTTACAATGATTATCACAGATTTATTACTTTAATCATTATAATGTATAAAAACTATTCTCCATAAACATATGAATGAAAGATAGCAAGAACAAAAATAAAATCAATATCCTTAATAATTCATCCTAGCCTACAACACATTTTTGTATTGGTACAATAATATTTAATTTGTAGACACTGTCAATACTATCATAACACATTGCATCATAGAAAGTTATTCTGATACCAAATTGCTGGCAATATCCAGCTCAGTTCCTATATACGCATATTTGACTTATAAATGTTCAAGTGAATAGGGATCAACGTTTTAAAAAGGAGGCATAAAATGCATGTTAGATGAGCGCTTGTGAAATGCTGTACAGTATCATCGATAGGGATGTTTCCTTGTGAAATGCTGTACAGTATCATTGACAGGGATGTTTCCTTGTGAAATGTTGTACAGTATCATCAATAGGGATGATTGCTTGTTAAATGTGACACAGTATCATCGATAGGGAAGATTTTTGTGAAATGCTGTACAGTATCATGATTGCTTGTTAAATGTGATACAGTATCATCGATAGGGAAGAGTGTTCTGAAATGTTGTACAGTATCATCGATAGGGATGATTGTGAAATGTTGTACAGTATCTTCAATAAGGATGTTTCCTTGTGAAATATTGTACAGTATGATCGATAGGGATGATTGTTGTGAAATGTTGTACAGTATTATCAATAGGGATGATTGTGAAATATTGTACAGTATCATCGATAGGGATGATTGTGAAATGTTGTACAGTATCTTCAATAAGGATGTTTCCTTGTGAATATTGTACAGTATAATCGACAGGGATGCTTGCTGTGAAATGTTGTACAGTATTATCAATAGGGATGATTGTGAAATGTTGTACAGTATCATCGACAGGGATGATTGTTTGTGAAATGGTGCCCTGTTTTATCAATAGGGATGACTGTTTGTGAAATGATGTACAGTATCATCGATTGGGATGGATGATTATTTGTAAAATGTTGTACAGTATCATCGATAGTGATGATTGCGATATGTACAGCATCAGTTTTGGACTTGCAAAATAAATTTGAATGGATTTTTAAGTCATGGAAATCCTCAAAACATCCTCAGGTTATGAAAAAGCCATTAAGCTTTTGAATATGGAGCTTAAGAAAATAATAATTTTAATTTCATAGAACGAAAATACCCACAGATTAAGTCAATTTGTTTTGAACATGACACAATTATAATCAATAAACAGTCCTAATGTGATCTTAAGTTTTGTGTAATTGCCCTGGTCAAGTTTGGAAAAGGTGATGTTATGTTTGTTAATCTATTCCATAAATTTCCATCTTTCATCACACTGTTTTGTGTCATCATTTGATCCAAACATCCATTTTCGTATATCCTGCTACACACCTGTTAATAAAAGCTTAGGCGATTTTGATTTTTAACATTTCATGATATCTTGTGTCAGAAAGTTTATTGGAATTTCTTTTAAGTGGTGGAGGGAGGATGCTCAGTAAAACAATCTTTAATGCACCAGCAAAGAAAGTCTTCTGCCTTTTCTGTGAGTTATATTAAAAAATGACCCTCATATGTATCAACTTCACTATGCATTACTTCCCTTAGTTTATCTGGAAAGGTATATATTCCTAAAGTTTCATTTTTCTCTAATTTGTAATGTTTATTTCTTTATTCTAATTTACTTTTAATAACACAAATGTAGACACTATTGTGTTCATGTACCATTAAACACTTAATATATACATGTAAACATTAATTCATTTACATTTACTATTATCCACAATTGTCTCAACATGATTTAGTATTCTGTGCTAAAACACAAACTGGATTGTCTGATGCCCAGTGTTTGCTATATAAGACCACCACGCCATGTTTTCTAAGTAAATTATTAAAACCGCTTTTAGGATCCTTCATAATTTGTTCAGTTTTAACATGTAGTACATCAAAAGTTCAATATATGTGTTCTGGTTCCTGTGCCATTGTGTGGCATTTAGACAAACCAAAGTAATTAGTAAATTATGAAATCCCTCATATGTATGTTTCACAATAAATCCAGCATGTATCATTTTAAGTTTTATCCTTTGTATAACTTTTGGAAAAAAACATCAGTATTATGGATGCTTTGATTAATCTTGAAAGTTGTATCGCCTAGTATAAAGCAAACCTATTATTAAACTTTGATAGTCTATGGCAATAAATTATATAGAAACTAAAACGGAAAGTAAATTTTTAAAGTTTTAGGTTTCATTTAAGAGCTAATCATGGAATCTAAAATTGGAAGTCATCCAAATATGAAGAAAATTGGAACATGTTCATAATGAGATCAAACCAAGAAAAAACTGCTTTGTCTCAGCTAAAATCAATTATTAATAGACATCTCCTTAATTTGTGAAATGAGTACTATGTCTATCATGACTGTTGCAAAACAGAGTGTAACTTGCCTACTATTCTGAGTTCATTTATCTGGTGTCAGCATTTAGTAAAGGTATTGAGGTGTTTATTTTTTTCCTGTGTGGATCTGTGGTGCATCATCAGTGCATTAGAAATAAGGGTTACTCTTTGAGATTAAAGGTCAAATTCATAAAGGACATTTAATGTTTTCTTCTCCCATAGGTCATTGGTTTATACCTTGGTTTTTCGTTGTTTCTATCTGCACCAGTAATAGTGGTTGCCATGTATAGCCTATTGTGTAATAAGAAATGTAGAAACAATTCACATGTTGTAAGACCAGATAAACTTGTAGTACAGCCATACATCCCCAGTCCATTAAAATTAAATTTTTGTTGCCACCTTGCAAGCAATTTTGATGCACCACTTTTAATTATATTATGGATATAAGGTATTATTACATAACCATTTACATCTTGTATGCTTTATCAGGCACTGGGGTAACATGCCACAAACATGTAGCATGATGTCCCACCCAGTCATATTTTCCTTACACCAGTCCGACCAGTCCTAGCACTAACCTCTTAATGCTCAGCACCAAGCGAGGCAGCTGTTAGTACCATTTTCTTAACTCTTTGGTATGACTTGACCGAGGCTCGAACCCATGACCTCCCGCTTCCGCAGCAGATGCTATAAGCCACTAGGCCACCGGATTGGTTTAGTTTCTTTGCTGTCTGTGCTCAGACATGTTTAGATAGACTGAATCAAACTTTTATAAATCCTTATTTGATGTGAACTGCATTTATACAGCTATATTTAGGCAGCATATAAAGGGGGATGATTAACAATAAATACAAAACTAAATGTATGCATTGTTCGAAGTCAGGGACAGCTGTTATGATGTGACTTATGAATACAACTTAAATATCTCTAAACCATGCATTTTTGTATGTGAAAATATGTGTATATTCATAATAGTTTTACTCTGGACCATCATTTATTCTGATTTTAGAATGACATTTATATGCAATATGATGGTGAATAACTATTACTTAAGTATGGTTATGTGGGGTTATGAAAAAAGCAAATGTGTTATCTTCCCTAATGTGTTATCTCCCTTATAATCCTGACAAAAATGCACATTAGTTGCCATCTCAGGTGTACATTTATGAGGTAGTCATGCATATAATTGGCTATAATTACTACCTACCAAGGGTCTGCATGTCTGATTTATTTTGAAACTTGAAATAAAACATTTTATCATATGAATGGATAAGCTCATCAACACTTTAGTGACATGCTATGAAAAGATATTTGGTTAATGGCTATCTTCTGACCCGATCATGTACTTTATTCAGATGGGTGGCCAATTGGTTTCAAATCAAACAAGCTATATTAACATTAGCTGTGAAGTTCGTTGTTGAAAAATGACAACCAAACAACCAATAATACAAATACTCTCTAACTGGGAATAGTTTTTTTATGGTATCTTCTATTGTACACTAATTTAATTTTGACCATGTGTCCATATAGAATCACAAACTTAATTATTTTTGTAGTTCTCAATATGTTTCCACTTAACAATTAGATGTATCTAAAAGTAAGAAAGTAATCTAAATTGTGTTGGCAATCACATCAGGTCTCTTTTGTACAAAGGACAATGCAAGATAGAAAATATTAAGCAAAATTTATTATAAAGGTTATTAACAATCTATGATACATCAGTAGCTCATTAATATTTGGAACATACTGACAGTGGAATATTCAATTATATATATATATATATATATATATATATATATATATATATATATATATATATATATATATATATATATATCACATGTAAATAGGTATTGATGAAATATGATGATAATGTATTTTAAATAAATCAAATTGTATAAATCACATGTACATTGGCACTAAATAGATAAGATAATGAAAAAATCAATTGCATTTATATAATGTACATATACTGTATACTAAATAGATATATGAAAATGGAAAAATCAATTGTATCTAAATAAAGTATATATACTGTATTCTAAACTGATATATGATAATGGAAAAATCAACTGTATCTATATAATTAATGTACATATACTGTAATACTAAATGGATATAGGATAATTGAAAATCAATTGTATACTACTGTGTCCATATGATAATGATAATCCATATAATATCCGAATACTACTGTATCCATATGATAATGGAAAAATCAATTGTATCTATTTAATGTTGTTGTTGTTGTTGTTGGAGAGCTTAATGCCATTTTTCAGCACATGATCTGCTATACATGGCAGCTAGTATTATTGGTGGAGGAAGAACCCGGGAAAACCCCCGGAAAGAACCACAGACCTACGAGAAGCTACTGGCAAGCTTTCTCACATAACTACATTAGACGAATCTTAGACTTGAACCCACGCATACAGATGTGAGATGGCAGTGATCGTAACGGAGAGCGCTTTAGACCACTCGGCCACTCTGGAGCTCTTCTATATCATGTACATATACTGTATGCTAACTGGATTTTGATTGTAATGGTAATCAAAAAACCCAACCATACCTATATCATGTACACATGTACTGAAGGAATATGATCATAATGGTAATGGAAAATTGAAATTGTTACAGTATCTTTGTCATGTTAATAGGTCATCAAGGGTTAGGTCTGTACAAGTAATGGAAAATTGAAATTGTTACAGTATCTTTGTCATGTAAATAGGTTATCAAGGGTTAGGTCTGTACTGGAAATAGAAATATTCAATTTTGTCTGTATCATATGTATATATGCATTAAAGTTCTTTTACTGTACTGGTAATGTAAACATCTTTATTATGAAAACATGTACTGATAATATGTGACTTTACATGTAAGGACAAATCCAATTTGTATCTATATCATTTATATAGGTAATAGTTTGATGACTATAATTGAAATATCCATTCATATCATGTATGTATGTGATAAGGTAATTTGACTGTACTTGTAATGGAAACCTCAATTTATAAAATGTATATACATACATACATGCACATACAATCATGGACACATACATTTACATGCATTCATGCATAGTACATACATACATACATACAAACATACATACATACATGATTCCCAGAATAATACCCAAACAGGAACCAATAGCAAATCATTATAACTATATACATAGATAGATATATAGATACATACGTCCATATATACATGTATGCATACATACATTTGCATATGTACATAGATGTTTTACATACATGAACATACATTCATACATACATACTTACATAGATACATGCATGTAAGCATACATACATACATACATACATACATACATACATACATACATACATACATACATACATACACCCTTCAGGGTGATAAGAAGAGCACTAGGATGGATGTATGCCTAATTCATGCATAACTTGCTGAAAAATAAAATTTGACTCTTAATCAAATTGGACATATTAAAAAGTGAAACATATGCATAAAACTTTACTGTTAGTTTCATTTGCTTTTGAAGCTGAAGCTCATGGTCCATCTGGTCTTTTAACTGGAATTGTTTTAATATTTCTATAAAAATCAGATAAGAGACTTACTATTCAAGCCCAGAGAATATTTATGCAAATTAATTTACTCCAAATACTGAATCAAATTTTTGAGTTGTTGCTTTGCTTTGAACATGTCTGGCAAGCTCAATCAACCTGTCATTTCTCATTGCCTATAACTTCTACTTGGTAAGATTGGGAGAAAAAGAGGTAACTACATTAACAAATTCAGTGAGATTGTTAATATTTGGTGGTTTCACTACAGATTTATCAAATATCTCAATTAATTCATAATACAAAGGACAATGGCAATTTTCAACAAATAAGATTGTAATGCCATTTAATTAAAAAGCTCTAAAATGTTTTTAAAAAAATCACATTTTCGATGAACCAATGATTTGCGGCAGCAGTCATGAACTAAGTAACATAAATAAGCAGAACCAACACTTTTTGTAAAATTCAAGAAAACATGATTCTCTACAATACAAAAAAAAATTTAAAAGGGCCTTACAATCTTGTGAATTAAGTCGTAAAGGTTATATCACTTGTCAAAAGTGTAGACTACTCAAAATGATTTCAATGTTCTGTTGTACTAACAGTTTTGAATGAGCTTATGAACCAATAGTCTTGTAATGTCCCAATGATAGAATCCAAAATGAAATCATAATAATCCCAAAGTATCATTTTACTCCAAAATATCAATGAGTACCTTGAACTTCCAAATAATATTTTGAATAAATGATTTCTCTCAAAATACATTTGAATACGGGAGTACATTATTCCACATAGTGAACTTAAAACGGGATGAATAATTTTGTTTAGCTCCACAGTATATAATAATGTAGGGCTCAATAAACTAAGTTATCTTCCAAACATTCTTAAGTTTGTAAACGGGATAGACATTGACCTCAAACTTAGAAACATGTAAAACTCAGGTACACACATAAGCTCTATCCTCAGTCATGGAAAAGGATGAATCACACAAAAGAATTTTAATTTATATAACAATATGGCTGTAGGTAGTGCAGCATTTGGAGTCTTACTTGTTAGTATAGTTGTTACATAAGCATTGACTGTGTGTGCTGCAATTTTTTGCTGGTGATTTAATTGAATCTATCTAATTTTATGAAGGTTTGTGTTAGGATTTATGACATATTAACACTTTAATGGTTATATGGTTCTGATTTAAATAAAAGTTCTACAAATGTAAATATAAGAACTGAACAAAAATTGTCTGATGATTTTCAATAATATTAAACATGAAATACATTGTAATGGCTATATGATTCTAATTTAAATAAATGTTATATCAATGTAAATATTAGAACTAAGAAAAATTGTTTGATGATAATCACTTTCAAATAAACTTATTCGACATACAGCAAGGTAAGTCACACAACTGTTGCAATTCTGTACAATCTATATACAGTAAAAATAATAATTGTCACAGAATTAGGCGAAAATTTGAACTGATTTTTGTTGTTCTTCAATTGCAAACGAAACTCACCATTTTTCTTGATTTCGTCGTACACGCATTACCTGGGGTGATTAAGTGGCGTGTAACGATTTGCATGTGCCAATTTGTAATTTACATGAAATCCAAAATACTCGTTTTACGTGGTGTACGGCAAGCTCGATGTGATTTATGTTCACCTATTGAGAGTATATAAGGTTTAGGATTTATCATAAATTTTTACGGGAACCCAAATATCTAATCGAAGGATAGATAACCTCGTCTTGCAAATCTCCAGCCAAAGGGGTGAGTGTTAAATTTACATTTCGTTTTATTGTGAATTTTATTCAGATTATCATTTCGTATAATGATGCTTTTATTGCAATTAAACGTGGAATATTTGGAATTACTAGTCACTTTTAGACTTTAAATACAATATCGTAATCTATGGCTTAGATTATTTTTGAGACAACTATTATTAGTCTGGTTTTGTTTATTATAGCTAATTCAGTCTGATTCAGTCTGATTCCAGCTGATTCCGTCGTTGATTCCGTCGTTGATTCAGTCTGATTCCAGCTGATTCCGTCGTTGATACCGTAGAAGTACATCACTGATAGCGCATCTAATAACATCGTTGATACCGTCTCTGATACCGTAGCTGCTAACATAGTTGTTACATTGTTTCTGGTACCGTAGCTGCTAATAACATCGTTGATACCGTAGCTGTTAACACATCTGATACCATCTTTTGATAAACGTCTTTGAAATCGTCTGATTTGTTGTGGGACATCTATTGTTTGTTCTGGAACATCTCTGTATAAATATCTGAATGTGATTGTGCCGTTAATTTGTGCAAACGGAATTGAAGTATCTGTCTGTGTGTCGAACTGTCTGTTCGTCAATATCTGTGTAACGTGTAAATATCCGGAAAGCTAGAAGTCCGAGTGTCGGAGCTGTCTTAGAGTTGAAAAACGTCCGGGTTGACATCTAGGGGAGTGAGGAACCGTTGGTTCGGGTAGATGTTGTATGCTGTCTGAACGTATAACTGTGGTGGATCCGTGTAGGGAAACGTCCGATAATAGTATTGGTCAACCCTCGGTTCTCGGGGAAACTGGGAGACGATTCAACTGTTGCTGAATCGTGCGGTTATACAGGGGAGACACATAGGTGTATTGAAATTATAATATAATTTAATATATTGTTGTATTTGCATGCTTATGTCAGATCGCAATAATATTTCAAGTGATCACATAGATATCAATAAAAGCTAGCAACTTGATTGAATACAAGTATAGGATCGTGCTAGTTATCGCAATCCATCGTGCGATAGATAGTTTGTCGTTTGTGTTTATTTTTTTCGTAAATCATACTTGCATTTATTTAACTTTCGTAAAGGATTCTTGGATCTGTGTATAATCCAAGAGATCCCTTTACATTTGTGATTCCTTTTGTATTGTTATTTAATTTGTTCATGTATTGTGAATGGTTGTGAGTTTAATTGTGGGTTGAGTGCATGAATTATTGTGTTGTTACATCTGTATTTTTTTCATTTATAATTTATTACATAAATTTATATTTTCTTTCACAAATTGTGTTTGTATTGTTCATTTAATCCACCCTCCTCTCGGTAACAATTCTGTTACAATGGTGTCAGAAGTGGGATCGTTGGATTAAGTGAACTGTCAATCATTTTTGTGAAGGTATACATTTAATGTTTATATTTGAGCGTGACCTTCTGTTAAGATAATACTCTAGTTGGAGTTTATTTTTGTTTAGTTTACCTAGGTCCGTGTGTCCAGTATAAACGTGTTTAAAACATTGGTTTGGTTACCTATCTATATTCATATTACAATTGTCATGTCATCCCTTAAGGACTTGGTTGCCTTAGGCAAAGAATTTGGTTATGAAGGTGAAAGTCTAAGGAAATTTATTCAGGAAGAACAAGCCCGGGAAAGGGACGAAAGGGTAAGAGCAAGGGAATTAGAAAGGGAATCCGAAGATAGGAAATGGGCATTTGAGAAGGATAAGATAGAATTAGAGAAGCAGGCCGAAAGAGAAAAGATAGAATTAGAGAAGCAGGCCGAAAAGGACAGGATAGGATGGGAAATGGAAGCGGAGGGAAGGCGATTAGAGTTAGATAAACTAGCAAAAGTAGAAATGTTAGAGTTAGAAGAAAGAGCAAAGCAACGGGATCATGAGCGTAAGGTAGAATTAGCGACATCTGGAAGAGAACACGATTCTGCCACTAACAAATTAAGGGGCCCCAAATTACCTCCCTTTGACGATGAAAAAGATAACATAGATAGTTATCTTCATCGGTTTGAGCGGTATGCCGAAAACCAGAAGTGGAGTCAAAATGACTGGGCGCTGCATCTGAGTGCTTTATTAAAAGGTAAAGCACTGGATGTATACTCGCGACTTCCTAGGGACGATGTGTTTAAGTACGACGTCCTAAAGGAAGCACTTCTCAAAAGGTACGAGCTCACTGAACAAGGTTTTCGAAAAAAGTTCAGGTATAGCAAGCCCGATAAGGGAGAAACCTTTGGTCAGTTCACCGTCAGAATTGCGAACTATTTTGAGCGGTGGATTGAATGCGGCAAAGCGGTGAAAACGTTTGAAGGGTTGACTGATTTCTTGCTCAGAGATCAATTATTTAATACAGTTGGGCGAGAATTAGATCAATTTCTGAAGGAGAAAGTCTTCACAAACGTAAAAGATATGGCTAAGCAAGCCGATTTATTTGCCGAAGCTCATGGGGGAACCCAGAACGTGGTTTTAAAAGATTTTAAGTCTGGAAACCAGTCTGTAAGACCTATGCCTAGGGAGCCTGTAAAATCAGCTGAGGTAAAAAGGTCAGTTGGGAATCCAGTTTTTCAGCGTGTGCGGTGTTTCTTGTGTAATGCATTGGGTCATGTTCAAAAAGACTGTCCTAAAAGAAAGGCACTTATACATAAGGTAGCAGTGGCTATACAAAGTAAAGGTATATCCGATAACAACGTACATGTAGAACCTTGTATTCATTCACTTGGCACGTGTTTATTTCCTGAAGCGCGTGTACCAACCGCGAGAGGGTTTGTCAACGGTCGAGAAGTCGTGGTATTGCGTGATACTGGTTGTACGAGCGTAGTGATCAAACGTAGTCTCGTGCAGGATAACCAAATGCTCGGGTGGGAATCCCCATGTATGTTACTTGATCAGACGATGGGTCGCATTCCCGTAGCAAGGATCACAGTAAAAACACCTTTCTTAACGGGAACTGTTGATGCCCTTTGTATGGACAATCCTATATACGATCTGACGATCGGTAATGTTGAAGGTTCCCGTCTTCCAACCATGGCCGATTTTAAAATACCTTTGGCCCAGGCAGTCGAAACGCGAGCGCAAACACGGCGAGAAAAATCCGCGTTTCATAAATTAATAGTCCCTGAATCGATCTCAGGAATTTCCCGTGATGATTTCAAACAAGAGCAAGAGCGTGATGAATCCATCAGAACAATTGTCGAGAAAATCACGTCCGGCGCGATTAAACATTGCAAGCGTGGGGGTAGCTCTAGATTCGTACGCAAGAACGGATTAATTCATAGGGAGTTTAGCGCTCGGGAGGGTAAGAAGTATTGGCAAGTGGTCGTACCCCAGAGATATAGATCTCAAGTACTTAGGGTGGCGCATGAGTCAAGCATGGCAGGACACCTAGGTAAGGCTAAGACCACTAGCAGGGTAGTCGCTGAATTCTACTGGCCAGGTGTTAATGGCGATGTCACACGGTTCTGTAGGTCGTGCGACGTATGTCAGAAAACCGTCTGTAAGGGAAGGGTCACAAGGGTGCCCTTGGGACAGATGCCATTAATAGATACACCGTTTAAAAGAGTGGCAGTAGATATTGTAGGACCAATACACCCGGTTACCGAAAGAAAGAATCGGTACATACTTACTCTGGTTGATTACGCAACCAGATACCCCGAAGCCGTAGCGTTACCAACTATTGAAACGGAAAGGGTAGCTGAAGCATTAGTTGATATCTTCAGTAGGGTAGGGGTGCCAGAGGAAATCCTCACTGATTGTGGTGCCCAATTCACCTCTGACCTCATGGGTGAAATAAGTAGGCTGTTATCCATCAAACAGCTAAACACTACCCCATACCATCCGATGTGCAATGGACTGGTAGAGAAGTTTAATGGTACCCTGAAAAGCATGCTGCGAAAGATGTGCGCGGAACGTCCGCAAGACTGGGACCGTTATTTAAACGCTGTTCTGTTCGCGTACCGTGAAGTACCGCAGGAAAGTTTAGGGTTCTCACCCTTTGAACTGTTGTATGGTAGAACAGTTCGAGGCCCGATGCGGATACTACGCGAACTATGGACTGGTGATGTCTCGAACGAGGAAATAAAAACGACTTACCAGTACGTGTTAGATCTAAGAAATAAACTTGAGAGTACATGCCAGATGGCACGTGACGAATTGATTAAATCGGGGCGCAGATATGCCAAGTATTACAACCGCAGAGCGCGTAATAGGAAATTTCTTGTGGGAGATCAGGTGCTATTGCTTCTTCCAACGAGTTCGAATAAGTTATTAGTCCAGTGGAAAGGTCCATATGAAGTTAAAGAAGTAAAAGGTGACATGGACTATAAAATTGACATGGACGGTAATGTAAAGACATTCCATGCAAACATGCTCAAGTTATACATCAAGAGACAGAGCGACAATGTCAATAAGGGGAGTTGAAAATATAGGCGCAGACTACTTGAGTAGGGCATGATGGGAAATTTGTATGAATTTGCCCAGTAATAAAATCCAGTTTGTAGTATAACCAGTGTAAATGTTGTAAGATATCATCAATAGTTATTTTTCTTCTATTCTGTGTTAGTTTTAAAAATGTGTACATTTTTATTCTTAGGGGGGAGGTATTGTCACAGAATTAGGCGAAAATTTGAACTGATTTTTGTTGTTCTTCAATTGCAAACGAAACTCACCATTTTTCTTGATTTCGTCGTACACGCATTACCTGGGGTGATTAAGTGGCGTGTAACGATTTGCATGTGCCAATTTGTAATTTACATGAAATCCGAAATACTCGTTTTACGTGGTGTACGGCAAGCTCGATGTGATTTATGTTCACCTATTGAGAGTATATAAGGTTTAGGATTTATCATAAATTTTTACGGGAACCCAAATATCTAATCGAAGGATAGATAACCTCGTCTTGCAAATCTCCAGCCAAAGGGGTGAGTGTTAAATTTACATTTCGTTTTATTGTGAATTTTATTCAGATTATCATTTCGTATAATGATGCTTTTATTGCAATTAAACGTGGAATATTTGGAATTACTAGTCACTTTTAGACTTTAAATACAATATCGTAATCTATGGCTTAGATTATTTTTGAGACAACTATTATTAGTCTGGTTTTGTTTATTATAGCTAATTCAGTCTGATTCAGTCTGATTCCAGCTGATTCCGTCGTTGATTCCGTCGTTGATTCCGTCGTTGATTCAGTCTGATTCCAGCTGATTCCGTCGTTGATACCGTAGAAGTACATCACTGATAGCGCATCTAATAACATCGTTGATACCGTCTCTGATACCGTAGCTGCTAACATAGTTGTTACATTGTTTCTGGTACCGTAGCTGCTAATAACATCGTTGATACCGTAGCTGTTAACACATCTGATACCATCTTTTGATAAACGTCTTTGAAATCGTCTGATTTGTTGTGGGACATCTATTGTTTGTTCTGGAACATCTCTGTATAAATATCTGAATGTGATTGTGCCGTTAATTTGTGCAAACGGAATTGAAGTATCTGTCTGTGTGTCGAACTGTCTGTTCGTCAATATCTGTGTAACGTGTAAATATCCGGAAAGCTAGAAGTCCGAGTGTCGGAGCTGTCTTAGAGTTGAAAAACGTCCGGGTTGACATCTAGGGGAGTGAGGAACCGTTGGTTCGGGTAGATGTTGTATGCTGTCTGAACGTATAACTGTGGTGGATCCGTGTAGGGAAACGTCCGATAATAGTATTGGTCAACCCTCGGTTCTCGGGGAAACTGGGAGACGATTCAACTGTTGCTGAATCGTGCGGTTATACAGGGGAGACACATAGGTGTATTGAAATTATAATATAATTTAATATATTGTTGTATTTGCATGCTTATGTCAGATCGCAATAATATTTCAAGTGATCACATAGATATCAATAAAAGCTAGCAACTTGATTGAATACAAGTATAGGATCGTGCTAGTTATCGCAATCCATCGTGCGATAGATAGTTTGTCGTTTGTGTTTATTTTTTTCGTAAATCATACTTGCATTTATTTAACTTTCGTAAAGGATTCTTGGATCTGTGTATAATCCAAGAGATCCCTTTACATTTGTGATTCCTTTTGTATTGTTATTTAATTTGTTCATGTATTGTGAATGGTTGTGAGTTTAATTGTGGGTTGAGTGCATGAATTATTGTGTTGTTACATCTGTATTTTTTTCATTTATAATTTATTACATAAATTTATATTTTCTTTCACAAATTGTGTTTGTATTGTTCATTTAATCCACCCTCCTCTCGGTAACAATTCTGTTACAATGGTGTCAGAAGTGGGATCGTTGGATTAAGTGAACTGTCAATCATTTTTGTGAAGGTATACATTTAATGTTTATATTTGAGCGTGACCTTCTGTTAAGATAATACTCTAGTTGGAGTTTATTTTTGTTTAGTTTACCTAGGTCCGTGTGTCCAGTATAAACGTGTTTAAAACATTGGTTTGGTTACCTATCTATATTCATATTACAATTGTCATGTCATCCCTTAAGGACTTGGTTGCCTTAGGCAAAGAATTTGGTTATGAAGGTGAAAGTCTAAGGAAATTTATTCAGGAAGAACAAGCCCGGGAAAGGGACGAAAGGGTAAGAGCAAGGGAATTAGAAAGGGAATCCGAAGATAGGAAATGGGCATTTGAGAAGGATAAGATAGAATTAGAGAAGCAGGCCGAAAGAGAAAAGATAGAATTAGAGAAGCAGGCCGAAAAGGACAGGATAGGATGGGAAATGGAAGCGGAGGGAAGGCGATTAGAGTTAGATAAACTAGCAAAAGTAGAAATGTTAGAGTTAGAAGAAAGAGCAAAGCAACGGGATCATGAGCGTAAGGTAGAATTAGCGACATCTGGAAGAGAACACGATTCTGCCACTAACAAATTAAGGGGCCCCAAATTACCTCCCTTTGACGATGAAAAAGATAACATAGATAGTTATCTTCATCGGTTTGAGCGGTATGCCGAAAACCAGAAGTGGAGTCAAAATGACTGGGCGCTGCATCTGAGTGCTTTATTAAAAGGTAAAGCACTGGATGTATACTCGCGACTTCCTAGGGACGATGTGTTTAAGTACGACGTCCTAAAGGAAGCACTTCTCAAAAGGTACGAGCTCACTGAACAAGGTTTTCGAAAAAAGTTCAGGTATAGCAAGCCCGATAAGGGAGAAACCTTTGGTCAGTTCACCGTCAGAATTGCGAACTATTTTGAGCGGTGGATTGAATGCGGCAAAGCGGTGAAAACGTTTGAAGGGTTGACTGATTTCTTGCTCAGAGATCAATTATTTAATACAGTTGGGCGAGAATTAGATCAATTTCTGAAGGAGAAAGTCTTCACAAACGTAAAAGATATGGCTAAGCAAGCCGATTTATTTGCCGAAGCTCATGGGGGAACCCAGAACGTGGTTTTAAAAGATTTTAAGTCTGGAAACCAGTCTGTAAGACCTATGCCTAGGGAGCCTGTAAAATCAGCTGAGGTAAAAAGGTCAGTTGGGAATCCAGTTTTTCAGCGTGTGCGGTGTTTCTTGTGTAATGCATTGGGTCATGTTCAAAAAGACTGTCCTAAAAGAAAGGCACTTATACATAAGGTAGCAGTGGCTATACAAAGTAAAGGTATATCCGATAACAACGTACATGTAGAACCTTGTATTCATTCACTTGGCACGTGTTTATTTCCTGAAGCGCGTGTACCAACCGCGAGAGGGTTTGTCAACGGTCGAGAAGTCGTGGTATTGCGTGATACTGGTTGTACGAGCGTAGTGATCAAACGTAGTCTCGTGCAGGATAACCAAATGCTCGGGTGGGAATCCCCATGTATGTTACTTGATCAGACGATGGGTCGCATTCCCGTAGCAAGGATCACAGTAAAAACACCTTTCTTAACGGGAACTGTTGATGCCCTTTGTATGGACAATCCTATATACGATCTGACGATCGGTAATGTTGAAGGTTCCCGTCTTCCAACCATGGCCGATTTTAAAATACCTTTGGCCCAGGCAGTCGAAACGCGAGCGCAAACACGGCGAGAAAAATCCGCGTTTCATAAATTAATAGTCCCTGAATCGATCTCAGGAATTTCCCGTGATGATTTCAAACAAGAGCAAGAGCGTGATGAATCCATCAGAACAATTGTCGAGAAAATCACGTCCGGCGCGATTAAACATTGCAAGCGTGGGGGTAGCTCTAGATTCGTACGCAAGAACGGATTAATTCATAGGGAGTTTAGCGCTCGGGAGGGTAAGAAGTATTGGCAAGTGGTCGTACCCCAGAGATATAGATCTCAAGTACTTAGGGTGGCGCATGAGTCAAGCATGGCAGGACACCTAGGTAAGGCTAAGACCACTAGCAGGGTAGTCGCTGAATTCTACTGGCCAGGTGTTAATGGCGATGTCACACGGTTCTGTAGGTCGTGCGACGTATGTCAGAAAACCGTCTGTAAGGGAAGGGTCACAAGGGTGCCCTTGGGACAGATGCCATTAATAGATACACCGTTTAAAAGAGTGGCAGTAGATATTGTAGGACCAATACACCCGGTTACCGAAAGAAAGAATCGGTACATACTTACTCTGGTTGATTACGCAACCAGATACCCCGAAGCCGTAGCGTTACCAACTATTGAAACGGAAAGGGTAGCTGAAGCATTAGTTGATATCTTCAGTAGGGTAGGGGTGCCAGAGGAAATCCTCACTGATTGTGGTGCCCAATTCACCTCTGACCTCATGGGTGAAATAAGTAGGCTGTTATCCATCAAACAGCTAAACACTACCCCATACCATCCGATGTGCAATGGACTGGTAGAGAAGTTTAATGGTACCCTGAAAAGCATGCTGCGAAAGATGTGCGCGGAACGTCCGCAAGACTGGGACCGTTATTTAAACGCTGTTCTGTTCGCGTACCGTGAAGTACCGCAGGAAAGTTTAGGGTTCTCACCCTTTGAACTGTTGTATGGTAGAACAGTTCGAGGCCCGATGCGGATACTACGCGAACTATGGACTGGTGATGTCTCGAACGAGGAAATAAAAACGACTTACCAGTACGTGTTAGATCTAAGAAATAAACTTGAGAGTACATGCCAGATGGCACGTGACGAATTGATTAAATCGGGGCGCAGATATGCCAAGTATTACAACCGCAGAGCGCGTAATAGGAAATTTCTTGTGGGAGATCAGGTGCTATTGCTTCTTCCAACGAGTTCGAATAAGTTATTAGTCCAGTGGAAAGGTCCATATGAAGTTAAAGAAGTAAAAGGTGACATGGACTATAAAATTGACATGGACGGTAATGTAAAGACATTCCATGCAAACATGCTCAAGTTATACATCAAGAGACAGAGCGACAATGTCAATAAGGGGAGTTGAAAATATAGGCGCAGACTACTTGAGTAGGGCATGATGGGAAATTTGTATGAATTTGCCCAGTAATAAAATCCAGTTTGTAGTATAACCAGTGTAAATGTTGTAAGATATCATCAATAGTTATTTTTCTTCTATTCTGTGTTAGTTTTAAAAATGTGTACATTTTTATTCTTAGGGGGGAGGTATTGTCACAGAATTAGGCGAAAATTTGAACTGATTTTTGTTGTTCTTCAATTGCAAACGAAACTCACCATTTTTCTTGATTTCGTCGTACACGCATTACCTGGGGTGATTAAGTGGCGTGTAACGATTTGCATGTGCCAATTTGTAATTTACATGAAATCCGAAATACTCGTTTTACGTGGTGTACGGCAAGCTCGATGTGATTTATGTTCACCTATTGAGAGTATATAAGGTTTAGGATTTATCATAAATTTTTACGGGAACCCAAATATCTAATCGAAGGATAGATAACCTCGTCTTGCAAATCTCCAGCCAAAGGGGTGAGTGTTAAATTTACATTTCGTTTTATTGTGAATTTTATTCAGATTATCATTTCGTATAATGATGCTTTTATTGCAATTAAACGTGGAATATTTGGAATTACTAGTCACTTTTAGACTTTAAATACAATATCGTAATCTATGGCTTAGATTATTTTTGAGACAACTATTATTAGTCTGGTTTTGTTTATTATAGCTAATTCAGTCTGATTCAGTCTGATTCCAGCTGATTCCGTCGTTGATTCCGTCGTTGATTCCGTCGTTGATTCAGTCTGATTCCAGCTGATTCCGTCGTTGATACCGTAGAAGTACATCACTGATAGCGCATCTAATAACATCGTTGATACCGTCTCTGATACCGTAGCTGCTAACATAGTTGTTACATTGTTTCTGGTACCGTAGCTGCTAATAACATCGTTGATACCGTAGCTGTTAACACATCTGATACCATCTTTTGATAAACGTCTTTGAAATCGTCTGATTTGTTGTGGGACATCTATTGTTTGTTCTGGAACATCTCTGTATAAATATCTGAATGTGATTGTGCCGTTAATTTGTGCAAACGGAATTGAAGTATCTGTCTGTGTGTCGAACTGTCTGTTCGTCAATATCTGTGTAACGTGTAAATATCCGGAAAGCTAGAAGTCCGAGTGTCGGAGCTGTCTTAGAGTTGAAAAACGTCCGGGTTGACATCTAGGGGAGTGAGGAACCGTTGGTTCGGGTAGATGTTGTATGCTGTCTGAACGTATAACTGTGGTGGATCCGTGTAGGGAAACGTCCGATAATAGTATTGGTCAACCCTCGGTTCTCGGGGAAACTGGGAGACGATTCAACTGTTGCTGAATCGTGCGGTTATACAGGGGAGACACATAGGTGTATTGAAATTATAATATAATTTAATATATTGTTGTATTTGCATGCTTATGTCAGATCGCAATAATATTTCAAGTGATCACATAGATATCAATAAAAGCTAGCAACTTGATTGAATACAAGTATAGGATCGTGCTAGTTATCGCAATCCATCGTGCGATAGATAGTTTGTCGTTTGTGTTTATTTTTTTCGTAAATCATACTTGCATTTATTTAACTTTCGTAAAGGATTCTTGGATCTGTGTATAATCCAAGAGATCCCTTTACATTTGTGATTCCTTTTGTATTGTTATTTAATTTGTTCATGTATTGTGAATGGTTGTGAGTTTAATTGTGGGTTGAGTGCATGAATTATTGTGTTGTTACATCTGTATTTTTTTCATTTATAATTTATTACATAAATTTATATTTTCTTTCACAAATTGTGTTTGTATTGTTCATTTAATCCACCCTCCTCTCGGTAACAATTCTGTTACAATAATCTTGAAAAAATAACCTTTAAATGATAAAGTCATGAATTCTTATATAAACTGCATTCCTTTAAGACAAAGAATATTGTCTAATGGTATAGAATCACAAATTATGGTATAACCTGCATTCCTTCAAGAAAACAAAGGATATTGTCCAAAGACCTAGAATCAAAATTTATTATTATCAAGAAGTAAAAGAATTCTGTCTGATGGAAATTCAGAAAAAATTCATTGAGTTCACATCAAAAGACAAGTATTGGATTTTTGGGTTGCAGATGTCTCTGATCTTCTCTTTTGTTTTGGAGCTCTTGGATCTAAAAAAATACAAACGGTATAGTTTGGCATAAAAAAATAATCACTTAAAATAATGTTCTAAAGGCAGATGGTGAAATATGTTAACTGTATATAGATTTTACTTTCTGATGGAACTATTGTTGTATTCAAATATTCTTGAAAGCTGTGCTTATTGACCTATACTGAGTAATATATGGATGCATGTCGTCAATACAAACACCAGATGGATTCATGAGGTGAATACTGAGCACATATGGATGACTGTGGTCAATAATGGAAATAAATGGATACTTGATCAATACTAATTACATATGGACGTATTTAGTCAATGTTGAGTACACATGGATAAATGTGATCAACATTTAATATACAAGGATACAAGTGGTAAATTTCGTCAAGATATGGATGCATGTTGTCAATATTTAGGATGATGGATTGATGTATGTGGTCAATACTGAGTGCACATGGAAGTACATAATCAATATTAAGTACATACATGTGATCCATTCTGATTATTTATGGATACATATGGTCATTAATTACAACATATTGATACATGTGGTCAACACCGAACACAAATGAATTCATGAATAATTACATAGTTTTTACATTATACATGCTTTATTGAGAACTTGTGTGATATGAAATCTAAGAAAATAAATTAAAAAGAAACATTGGTAGATTGTTGAGGATCATTTCTAAATTGATTAAAATGATTGACAGCATTTCTAAATTGATTAAAATGATTGACAGGTATATTATTGTTATTTTCATTATTAATTATGATAGCAACTGTAATCAATCATTCATAGTTTGATCACAAGGGATATAAAATGACTGATTGCTACATAATTTAAAAAAAATAAATTTACCACTTCAAGCAAGAGTCACAAAGTTCTGAATTTTGGTCTTTCAGCAAGAGTAACAGAATGGTACTTAATATATAGATGCACTGTGTTTAACTGTCCTGTGTGTGAAATTGAGAAAACAAAAATGGTTAATTATACATATGCCACGTGCTTAATTGTCCTGTATGTCAGCAGAATTACATGACGGGTGATATATACACACATACATAAATGTACTGTGTTTTGTTACGTGCTTAGGCTCGAATAAACAGTAACATAGAAAGAGTGAAAATAACAAGCTTGTAAAAACTTTATAAACAATTTATTGAGCACAAATATTTTCCAGAAAAAAATAAACTTAACAGTTTTAAGAATCAATCCCAAAATTAATCCAAAAATAATTCAAAATATTATCCACTAGAGATTGCAAAAGTCCTGGTAATAAAATGTCCAAATAATTCCAAGATCGAATCTTAGTGAAGTATCCAAGATGGAAGACGATGTCACGTGATGAAGTCAGTTCTTGGTAATATAATTTAATGAGCACAATTACTTTCCAGATTAATAAGAAAGTACATCCTCTTGATCCAAACGAATTGAAATAATTTCCAATGCAAGGTAATTTAAAATAACTCAAAACGACACAGCTTAATATTCTAGCAGCCCAAGTTCTACTAAATAGTTCGCTCCAAAACATCATTTATATACCTGTTTTTACGTAAACAAGAAAGGGGTCACATGATCTTCTAGAATCTTTTAGAACAAATTTATGTTCAAAAAATCATTACCCAGCTAAAAATAGAAAGATGTTTCTAACAAAGCTCCACAATGTCCTTGGAACCAACCAATCATTTTAAAAGCTTGTTTACAAATCACATATGATATGGAATTATTTAACCTACGATTTATTCAAGCTGTATTAAATGCCAAATATGGTTCTGAGAGAATAAAATTTGAAGATCCAACTAATCCGGCCTATATGCGATGTCATAATGATTCATTAACGAGAATTAATTTTAAACTCAGTGACCAGTCCAATAATTTGATTGATTTACAAGGAGAGATTTTACAAATTAGTCTATATGTGAAATCGTAAAGGGTTTTACCGTAGCAGTTTAGATTTGTCTCCATAGCTTTCAAAATTAGGTCTATTTACTCTCTCTGGAGACTCTGTCTGAATTAATTTTGGTTTGTTTGAATTAGTTTCGGCTTGTCTGAAATAGTTTCGGTTTGTCTGAATTACTTTTGGTCTCCGTAGAGGCCTTATTTTTGTTTGAAAACTTGGTCTGTCCACCCTCTTTGCTGCTCTAGCTCAAATAATTTACAACATATATATTTCGAGAACGACTATAATAATCTTGGCCAGTCTGATTCAGAGACATTGCAAGATTCATAATGCAAAAAGGAAAATGGATGCAGAGACATAGCATAATATTAATTAACCAGCTAGCCAGGCACATAATACAAGAAGGACAATGGATACAGAGTCATAGCAAAGGATTACTTAGCCACACAGCCAGGTATATAATTAAAGAATGACAATGACTGCAGAGGCATAGCATAAGAATACTTGACCACACATCCAGGCACATAATGCAAGAAGGACAATGGATGCAGAGAGATAGCACTAGGATTAATTGGCAACACAGCCAGGTAAGCTAGCAAAGAGGCACAAGTCGGCACAATATTACCGGCTTGGCTAACTGACATCTCACTGTCACACAGACATATGTTAACTGTACAGCAAAAGTAAAGGTTTGGAGCATTATAATTGGTAGATATATGACATGACCTTCTCTGCATAATCATAGTCAGCATTCTTGCTGGATCACTCCTTGGCGTTTGAATGTTGGCCTTATTCACTATAAAGAAACTGTTCATAGCTAATCCTTAAAGTATATAAAATCATTCGAAATTTCAAGGTGAAGTAGTGATGTACAAAAAAAGTCATCTCTACCTGGATGCTTTCTCTCAAATTTTTGTCAAAGGTCTGTTGAGCAGTTTTTGAAGGAATGATGACTATACGTTTTAGGTGGATTGGCATCAGTTAAAGAAATCTGACTGACCTTCATGTCAGTATGCTTTCTGTCAATTTAATTATATTATTTTGAGTGCAGTTTGTTTTCATTAGGTCATGTCATGCGATGGTTTTCTGTTCAGTAACTGAGGACATGGTTTATGGCTGATCAGCATTACAAATCTGAAAGAGTTTCATTCCAGGATGTCTCGAATAAAATTTAGTCAAACTCACATGAGATGTTTCTGAGAAGGTTTTTAATGGGTTTCTATTAATAGTAATGTTTATTGTGTATTGGAATCGTTTGAACAAATCTATATAAAAAACTTCATGCCTGGATTATTTTATTCTAATCTGATCAAATTTGTTAAAGGCATTTTGTGAACTTGTGTATAGCAATTGTGAATTAGGGATGCATGAAATACGATACCATAAGCATACGTGGCTTTACTATTAGATGAGCTAAAAGGTAACCTGTACCCTGGTGCTTTTATTTCATTTCTGCAGCAACCTTTTCCTCCTCCTCTTCCAACATTTTTTTAAGATCTTCTTGCTTGGCCTTGACCAGACATTTTTTAAACCTTTCATAGGTATCTTGGTCCCTTTGCTTAATCTTGTCTATGAGGTGCAATATTTTGGCAGTTGTTGTTGTCTGTTCCTGTAATATCAAATTAAGGAAACTGTTAAATGATGTGGTGTGATGATGTTCTCTGCTCTTGTAACATCATCACACAAAGCAAATAGTGTTATGAGTTCTGATATGTCTGATGTTTTCTGCTACTATGGAATCATACAATAGAAAGAGTTTTACATTACATGATGTCACAGAGTGTTAAATCATGCAATATCATATGGTGTTCACTGCTCATGTAACATACAGGGATAACAGTTGTAGTTGTGCTTGAATATGATGTCAGGTATTGTTCTCTGCTCCTATTACATCATACAAATGAAATCTTGTTTAAAAGTGTTTCAAGGAAAAGTTTAAAAATGCAAAATAACATAAAATAAAAATATGCAAATACAGGTCCAAGTGTCATCAACTAAACAGAAACCAACAAATTCGGAAAACATAATGGCCTTGAAGAAGAGTAGATTGGGTTATCCGTGGGCCAATGTCTAAACTTGAAATTTTTTTTACTACTGTAATGTCTGGAAATCTTGGGACATGAAAAAAAAAAATTTCTGTGTCCTTATATATAGGCATGCAAAACAATAACTTTCTGTAACTTGACAGTTATTAAACTGTTATAAAGTATAATGATTTGGGACCTATAATCATGAGGTTTTTTTGGTGGCATCTTTGAAACCCTGTTTTCACTTAATGTTGATCGATCTTCCCGGTTTAATATAGATGAAATTTGCGAAGACTCTGTTTCTCCCTGTGAAGCACCCTATTGTCACACAGGATGTGTCCTATTATCTTATTCTGGTCAGCTATGCCCAAATTGCACAGTAGCACAAGATTAGTCTTAAATAAACATGCAGAAAAGCCAGCGTGACTAATTAAAAGTTAATCCTTTTTCAATGCAATTATTTTGTGAAACTAACTGGCCCTCCAACACATTTCAAAGAAACCATGTTCTACACTACTGTGTGTTATGCAAGCACCAACAAATGACACATGCCACACCCACCTCCACACTCAAAACAGCAATTTCCAGCAATAATGGATAACATGATGTCTCAATGAATAAATCAACTAAGAAACAAATCCATAAATGCCAAACCCAAGATCCCTCAAAGTATTAAACCAACAATCAACCACCTTAAAATAAACCCTCTAAACCCAACTACCCCTCTACTATAGACAGCTCCAGAAGAAACCTATTTAGGTAAAGGAAAGCTAACTATGGAAAAGAAAAACCCACCACCACTCCTACCCAAACTGTAAAACAGGATACAAGTACTAACAAATCCTCTCCCTCAGGCAACAAAATCAAAATTTCATTCACTGCAACATACTTTATATATATATATATATATATATATATATATATATATATATATATATATATATATATATATATATATATGCAGTAGGGACAAGAAACTACTCAACCTTGCAACAACATCATACTGGTAACAAGTGCCAGTTCCAAAGCAATCCACGGGAAATTTAGGTTAATTAGACTAAAAACTGACTAGTATCCAATTGTTCACTATATCACTTTTAACCAAATGGAAAAATTCTTGCAACTGGAAAACCTATGCCACATTATATTTAAAATCGAAAAGCACCACAAATTACTCAAATCTGACAGCAATGACATCCCAATCAACTTAGAAACTTTCGACAATAGTCCACTAATCAGTTTGGAAACCTAATCATTTGTGGTGACTTCAATGCCCACAATGAACTATGGGGAGACAGTAGAAAGGATAAACGATGCAAATTAAAGGATAATGGATTGCTGAATCCAACCTAACCATATTCAATGATGGGTCAAAAACCTGACTTAATCCTGCGTATGGCTCCCTCACAGACATCCATCTTACTATATGCACACCTAAATTAGCAAAACGTACAAACTGGATCAGCATAATGCATTAGGCACTGACCATTTCCCCGTCATAATCTCCCTCCGAATATCAATTAAGTAAAACACCATCCACATGAAGATATGGTAAAGCTGATTGGGATAACTTTATAAACACCCTAGCCGCTATTAATATCAATGCTTGATGACCCAGATATAACAATATTCCATGACAATGTAATTAATTCAATACTTAATGCAGTTATCCAAAATATTCCTAAAAAAAACCCCACTCAAATTAAGCAATCAGTACCATGGTAGGATGAATATTGTCTAAAAGCACATGAGATAAAATAAACAGTCCCTAAGTATCAGTGAACAAGAGACTCAATAGATTTCATGCAATATAACGAAAAAGTTAAACACCTTAAGGGATCATAAAACTAGCCAAAGAAAAGATTTGGTAACACATATGTTCCAAATTAAACCTCAAATTTAACTCTAAAGATGTATGGGACAGATAAAGTTTATAATAATAATAATAATAATAATAATAATAATAATAATAATAATGAGGACTTTGTATAGCGCCTAATCTTTCAAAGCTCTAAACGCTTTACACCATCAATAATGATATGACTACACTACAGAACAACACATGACAAAAACAATGAAATTGGAAAACATAAAAGCATGGTGAAAACATATAAGATACAACACATGATTAGGTTGCTAAGTTAGTCCCTGCAGTTGAAACAGGTGAGTCTTAAGAGTACTCTTGAAAAGGGACCACGGTGTCTTTGTGTCTAATTTCAATGGGCAATTCGTTCCACATCGCTGGGACCTGATGTGCAAACGAACGTTGTCCATATGACTTTGTTTTCACCTTGGGAACAATGAGTATAAGATTATCAGAAGAAGAGCGTAAGGATCTAGCAGGTGCATACACATGGGTGAGGCTGGATGGGTATGTTGGACTGGAGTCTGTCATTGCAACATAGCATATAGAACAAATTTTGTGTTTGATTCTGTATCGAATTGATAGCCAATGTAGGGTACAGAGCAGTGGTGAGGTGTGCTCTGATAGAGGTACTCTAAAGATGATCCATGCAGCTGTGTTTTAAGTTTTTGAAGTTTCTGGAGTCAATATTGTGATGAACCAGACATAATTGAGTTACAATAGTCCAGTCTTGAAGGTACTTATGAACACACAAGTGTTTTAGTGGCATCAACTGAAAGCTATTTTATTTATGAATGGAACTGATGCGTCTCAATTCAAGATAAGCAGCCTTGCACATGTTCATGACATGTTGGTGCAATGTGAGAGTACTGTCTACAGTAACGCCTGTGTTCCATACTGACTGTGAGAATTTAATGTTGGTGTTGCTGATATTTATTGTCTGAGGTAAAGTATGTGAATGAGAAAGTTTTTGTGTTGTGATCAGAATAGCCTCAGTTTTATCATCATTCATCTGCAGCTTGTTACATGTCATCCATGATTTCACATCAGAAATGCACTTCTCTACTCCATGAATGGTAGCATCAACTTAAGTTGGGTGGCTATACTTGTATATTTGGGTGTCATCAGCATACAATTGGTGCGACACTGGGTGATGATCTATGACATTTGTGAGCGGCTGACTTGATAGCGGCTTAGTGTACAGAATGAAGAGAACAGGTCAAAGAACATATCCCTGTGGAACACCACAACATATGTCAACTGGGCTGGAGTGTATTCCATTTGCAGATATAATTTGTGTCCTGTTAACTAAGTAGGAGTTGAACCACTGTAAGGCTATATTCTGAATGCCAAATACATGCTGGAGACGGTGAAGTAATATATCATGGTCTATTGTGCCAAATGCTGCAGATAAATCCAGGAGAGGGAGGACTGTAATCTTTCCAATATCCAAAGCAGAGAGAAGGTCATTAAATAATTTCAGAAGAACAGTTTCCGTACTGTGGCAAGGGTGAAATGCAGACTGTACATTGCTAACAAAACTGTTTGAATTCAAATAAGATACAAGTTGGGATAGAACAACCTTTTCTAAGAATTTTTATATGAATGGTAGATTAGAAACTGGGCGGTAGTTCTTTAAATCATTATGGTCCAGTATTGGTTTCTTCAGCTGTGGCTTTACCATGGCAGTTCTGAAAAATGATGGGGATTCCCCTGATGAGAGAGAGAGAGAGATATTAATAACATCAGTTATTGAAGGCAATATTGGGTCAAAGCACTCAAGCAGCAGTGATGTCGGAATTGGATCAGGTTCACAAGACTTTGGTGCACTTTACATCAAGATTGTCCGTACTAAATCAATATAAACAGGTTCAAATGCTCCTAACGGTTGTCGCTGAAATTCTGCATCATAACTGTATGGTGACGAATCAGTTGAATTGTGCTGTTAAGCGAATCTCTAATGGTTGGTACTTTGTCCTCGAAGAAATTTGCAAATTGGTCTGGTAGGTCTAGTGGAGACAAGGTTGTTGGAAGTGGTGTACATTTGTTCCTTGACATTAGTTTGTTAGTTATCTCTAAGAACTCTGCAGCCGGAACTATCCGTGATCTTAGTACTGTAGTGAGATGATTTGGCTAAATGAACTATGTTTGTAACGTTCTTCTTAGCGGCTAAATAGATTTGTTTATGAATAGTGAGTCTGGTGGAACGCCAAAGCCTCTATACTTTTCGGCGATGTCTTTTAGCAGTGCGAAGCTGGTCCCTAACACTGCTATACCATGGAGAACACTTTTTTTTTATTGATGCTCTGCATTTGGTGGCTGGGGCATATTTTTCAAGCAATGAACGCAGGCAGTTATCAAGTTGTTCCGCTGTTGGATGTAAGAAAGTTGTTAGGTTTCTTAGATGTCATGCATGAATTTGGTTCTGTTTATCATACGGTGGTTTCTCTTAGTAGCAAATAGAGGTGGAGGGTTAGGGACTGATACGTTGAGATGGTATACAATGCAGAGGTGATCTGATGCAAGTTTGTGGGATACAAGGGTGGATTGGAGAATATTATCATCAATCAAGTCTATAAAGAAACCAGTCTAAAATTTGATCAAGTTTAAGGGTAGGATGGTTAACTTACTGTGTAAGATTGAAAACATGAATGGAATCTAGGAGTTTTGACATGTATGACTTTCCAGGATAGTCAAAGTGAAAGTTGAAATCTCCAAGAATAATTAGGTTGCCACCTATCGAATTTTCATACTCTAAAAGATTTGGAAACTGCTCCAAAAAGAAATTGAAGGTTGTGTTGTACTTAAGGCATTTGATCATGGAATTCTTTGTAATTACAGCAATTCCACCTCCGCGAGAGTTGCGGGGGGGGGGGGGGGGGGATGACGACGACTTTATGGAGTAATCGCTGTGTGTTAAATCCGCACACTTAGATTCATCGCCTGCGGAATGTAACCAAGTTTCTGTCAGGAAGAAGACGTCAATATTCTGGGAGTTGACAATATTAACAATTTCTGTGATCTTTCCCAGTGATCCTACTGATTGAGCATTGAATAATGCAATACGTAGTGGTATCCCTGGGACAGTTGACACAATGACTGACGATTTATGAGGAATTTGAACCAGGTTATTAAAATTAACGGCAGAATTTTTAAGTTGTTTATTCGTTACAGGCTCAAGGGAGATAACTGGAATTCTTCTTCCTCTTCTACGCCGGCCAGCTTTGAAAGAACGTTTCTTTTTTTGCTTCCGATTACATTTATGAAATGATGTATGTATTCACAGTTCGTTTAGTCGTGAGCACAATGTAGTATCTAGAACCAAGGCGTGGTCATTTAATCCAATTAATGAGGGTCCATCGTACTGTAAGCGGTCACGTGATGGCGGTTTATTCAAAAACAAATGACGTCTTAACATTGGGACAAAACAGCTGAGAAAAATTCTAATTGTTCTCGTTTCCAAAACAAGGAGATGACTTAACACATATGAACGGAACAGCCAATGTATGATGAAACACAATAATGTAGACGATGATAGAGAACAAGCACAAATATCATAAATATAGCACAAATTCGGAAGAGCCTGTCTTGAGCAGTTAAGCGATGGCGGCCATCTTTCCGAAAGTCAATGGGGAAATCTATTAACTTAACACCTAAGCTCAAAAATGACACAACCAACCATGACAAAGCTGATTTACTTGTTAATCGTTTGTCAGCCATGAGCAGTAATGCCAAATACAGTAGGAACTTTCAAGAACATAGAGAGAAAGCTGAAACCACACTTCCTAACTTAAAGACCTAGGATTCAAGAACTCGGCTATAATTCCAAAATCACCCGTTAAACAAATAGATAATAGCGCAAGGGAAAGAAAAGAGAAGAAGTCTCTTCTGGAAATGATCAAATATATCAAGAACTCACTACCAGTCGGCTGGGACCAAGTAATTATCATCCCAATCCCTAAACCAGGTAAAGGCCCTAATAATATTAACTCTATCATCCCATCTAACTCACTAATAACATAAGTAAACTAAACCAGGTAAAGACCCTAATAATATTAACTCTATCATCCCATGTAACTCACTAATAACAGATGTAAACTGATGGAAACAATCATAGCCAACATATAAAAACACCAACCAGAAAGTAACAAACTTCTATTAGAAAACCAATATGGTTTCCGTAACATGCACTCCACCACAAATATACTAGTAGGACAAGAAGCGAAATTTAACAAGCTTTCAACTCCAAAAGAAAAAAATCAGACTAACAACTTAAAGCAGTCTTCTGTGACCTTGAAAGAGCATTTGATCTTGACTGATTGCAAAACTCAAACCACTTTTGAAGTAATGAACGCATGTTTAACTGGATCAAAAACTTCCTAACAGGTTGCAAAGTAATCACTAGAGTAGGAAACACCACCTCAACAGAATACCTCATTGAAGATGATTAACAACCTTGACCTTAACCTAGAGATAAAACAGGTTAACATTTCCCAATGTACTGATGAAAGAAGCATCTGGAGGGCAAGAAACCCTGCTAGCAAGCAAGTAGTCAAAGAAATCCAAAACAACCTAGATAACATTGGGAGACGGGCAGAAGAATGGGGATTTAAGATCTCACATGAACAAAACAACAATAAGCTTTCCCCTAAATGTAATGACCAGATAATTTACCCCAACTTCTATATTCAGAAACAGTAAATCAAATAAAATAAGTTAGTAGATTTCCAAGGTAAGTTCTTTTATAATCACCTAATTTGGAAACACCAGATTCGAAAACTAATTCAAAACTGCAATAAAGAAACTAATCTCTAAGAAATCTTAAAGGGACCACCTGGGGATCCACTCAAGTAACCTTATTAACCATCTATATATCAGTTATAAGGTCAAAGCTAGTATGTGGATGTCAAGTTTACAACTCGGCAAAACAAACATTACTGAACAAACTGGATACCATCCAAATGAAAGAATACTATGTTTTCATTGGCACTCTACCATCAACATAATTGGACGAACTTCAAGTCCTCATCGGTGAACTGCCATTCAAAATAAGTAAAGAAATTTTCCTCCGATACTCCTCAAATCTACCTGACTTGCATCCTACAAAAGTAATCATAAGCAAATGCAACAAACCATAGTTGCAAACTAGTTCCTAACCCACTAGATGGCAAACAAATTCTGGAACTCAAGGAAAACACTTGCTCTTCAAGAAGAGTACATTCACTCTCCTGACGTCAACCCTTGGTCAAACTCTATCCCTAGCATCAAGACTATAGTCACCAAATATGGAAATACAAATCTAAACTCAAATCCATCATAGCATGAAACCACCCAAAGTTAACAGCCTGGACCAAAAACTTAAGAATTGCACTGAAACCAGAAAAACAAAATTAGCCTGAAGTTTTGGCAAACATCTAGGACCCAAACATGGAGCCTCTACAACTTACCCAGATTTCCTTACAATAAATTACTACTAGCAGATGGGCACCATTGACATGTCCTGGGGGACCTGAATACTCAGCAAGGGTTTCCCTCTAGCTCAAAAATAACAACCTGTAAAGCATACATATCCCATCCAAACACTCTCTAAGACCAGTTTAATATACATAGAGAGACGGGCACTTTTGATAAATTTGGTGTTCATTGTGTTGTCATACTAATTTACAATGGGTTTTTTCCTGCACAATAGGATGCTAATTTTAATGAGTTAGGTATTTACAATTTCAATGTTAAACATAATTACCGGTACACTGATATAAAATGTCCACTGCAAAATGCATAAGCAAACAATAATCAAGTCAAAAGGAAGAGGTAGTGTTACAGCAACTCGCGATTGCTAAATTCTTGTTATTGTTTGATCAAATTATACACAAATCTAAATTAGGTAGATACAGTGAGAAAAGACAAATAAAAAAATTACTTTTCAAACAAGTTTATGCCTAATATTTTTAACAATTATACACGACAACCAAGATAAATATAAATATACTATATTTTAAAGATAAGCTTGCCTAATAAATGCTTTTAGAACTTACCTTGTGCATCTTGGGTAGGCTTATACATCGATCAATCACTTTTTTGGTGTTATACCTGTTCGATTTGGGGGTCAGCTTATACACGAGTCATGCACTTTGAAGTGTTTATATTTGTTCAGTTTGGGGGTCAGCTTATACACGAGTCATGCACTTTGAAGTGTTTATATTTGTTCAGTTTGGGGGTCAGCTTATACACGAGTCATGCACTTTGAAGTGTTTATGTCTGTTCAGTTTGGGGGTCAGCTTATACATGAGTTATGCACTTTGAAGTGTTTATATTTGTTCAGTTTGGGGGTCAGCTTATACATGGGTCAATCACTTTTTGTGTTTATACCTAAGAGAATTATCAAATGCCCCAACTGCAGAGGACCACACCGCCCCAGAGAATCTGAATGCCCCTATAATATTAAAATAAAATAATGAACCTCATCAATGCCAAACATTTGACATATCAAGCAATTTTAAAAAAGACCAACTGATAACAGCAATAACAACTTCCATCAAATCGGAACAAAGTAAGCCTCTGTTCAGTTTGGGGGTCAGCTTATACATGAATGGGCTTATATGAGTATATACAGTAATGGATGATCTCATGACTCCTATTCATTATTTTAATAAAACTGACTAGCACTAATTTATTGTAATGTTATCATGAGCAATATTAATTAAGTGTGTAATATTATACTGACTTCTACTAATTATTGTAACATTAGACTGACTCTTATTTATTATTTATTGTAACTTTAGACACTATTATTTTTATAATTAATTGTAACATTAGACTGACTCTAATTTGTATTTATTGTAACAATATACTGACTTCTACTAATTATTGTAACATTAGACTGACTCTTATTTTTTATTTATTGCAACATTAGACTGACTCTTATTTTTACTCTTTTTTTAAAAAAAAAAATTTTGTAACACTATACTTACTCCTATTATATAATTATTGCAAACAATACCACCTGACAATAGTAACAGTAATGTCAAATCACTGTCCTTATAGCACTTTAAAATGATAAGAATTACTTTGGTGATAATTCTATATTTATACAACTATCAGTTCTTGAGGAGTGGTTTCAGTGAGACTTTCAGGAAAGCTGCCATATTGAATGTCAGACTGACTTCATTTTCATTCCAACTGGATGAAGTAAGGCGTCTGGTGACTTTCAATTCAGGGTTTTTACAGTGATAACAAGAATTTCAAGATATCATATGACACCAATATTGTATGTCAGATTTGTAATGTGCTCATTTTGTACAAACTAAACACTGTAATAAATTTCTAATAATATCCTCATGTTGATATGACCATCCATTCAGAAGAAGTAGAAATAGCAACATAAGCAAACATTTCAGTTACATTTAGGGCCAAATAGACTTTGGCATGAGAGGCAGGGCAACTTGACTTTGGCATGAGCAGCAGGGCAACTATACCCTGACAAATGGGGCAGGGCAACTAGACTTTGGCACAGGGGCAGAGCAAATCGACTTTGGCATGAGAATCAGGGCAACTATACCCTGACATATGGGGCAGGGCAACTAGACTTTGGCATGAGGGACAGGGCAACTAGACTGTCATATGAGGGGCAGGGTAACTAGACTGTGGCATAGGGGCAGGGTAACTAGACTTTGGGATGAATGTGTATGTGAAGTTTAACTGTAATCTGTCAATTGGTTTTGAATATAATGAGAATGCAAAGATGGACAACATTTGAGAAGTTCATTTGGTCTTTGGCCAGTAGAACTAAAGAATATTAGAAGCAACAGTTAAATATTCAAATAAACTTGTAGTACCAAAACCATGACGTCAAATGACCTGAGTTATTATGATGTGAATCGTTTTGAAGAATAATCAAACATGTGCAGTATACAAACTTAGTGTTGAATGTAAGAAATAATTTTGTTTTTGTTCATCGGGGTGGAGAATACTGGACCTTTCGTACATAAATTAACGCAATTTAATTCTTAGTACATCAGAACTATGAGGAACTTAAAAGAGGCATATTTAATATTTTGAGTTACCTCCCTTGGCCCTTAGTTGACACCGGCTTGTGGTTCAAGTGCCATTTACTGCACACATGACAACTTGATAGATGATGAACTTTGGAAAACCCAAAGACTAAGAAACCACAGGATGCCACTAAAAAGCTTTCTCACATACCCATGATGGCTGAGCCAAGATTCAAACCCAAGAAAACATACGAGATGTCTGTAATCTATACAGGTGAGTACTTTAGATGACTCAATCACCTGGGGACCATAGTTGATACAAAAAAGAAATCATCTCTGTCCATATGACATACAGTTGGGTACAAGAGGATGTAATCAGTCCCACTAACCAGGGAAACTTGGATAATTTAGTTTCTAGCCAACATAATACTACTTGGATCATTGACTAAACCTATTTGTGTAGACAGAATAAATTAAAACGATTTCATTTTCTCCAATAATACTGGAGAAAATGTCAGATATTTCTTTACATTAAAAATAACATTTAATAACATTCAAGCACTTAAACATTAAAATGTTGGTATAAATTATTAATAAAGAAGAACAATATAGCAATATATAGAAATAACATATCCTTATACAATTTACAAAGTATTGCATCTGAAAGAAATATTTTCATTCAATCTGCCAACTTTCCTTTCAATTCATTTCGCTTATCATTTTAAACACTTGTCTTAATACAGAGTTCTCACTAGGATTTTAAAACTAGGAGTCCAGGACTCCTAATTTGGTAAAAATAGGAGTCCCACCAGCATAAGTTGCAGTCCCACCAGCAAAAGTTGCAGTGCCCAGAAACATTCTGAAGCGACTAAATGGCCATTAAAATGCCCGGAATAAACAAATACAAAACTTTTATCAGTTTTACATGTATTTCTTTGCAATTATTTATTATTCTTTAAAACAGTATGCATTAAAATCTATATCATGTACAAATATATTCTGAACTACAGTATAGTTCACTTTCGTCTATGTCGCGTTTTGCAAAATTTTCTGATGCTTGGCTTTGGATCATATTCCTCCACACTAGGTCCCTCTTCTTTGACTCGCATCGATTTTGTTAAGGTCTCGTGTTTTAATCTGGACCTTCCCTTTGTCTTGATTTTGTTCTGCACACTGAAGCCTCTCTCACATGCCACAGATGTCACTGGTGACCCCAACACAATTGCAGCTAGGACTGCAAAATCTGAAAATACATCTCTGTACTCTGCAGTAGAGTTGCACAGGCTTCTGTCAGTGTGCAGTTCAATGATTTTATTACTACCTTCACTTGGTAGAAATCAGCTTTGGCTCTTTCACCATCAATAACTCCACCCTCACCACCATAAATATTGATCAATTCCTTTAGTTCATTTTCTCCATGATCATCAAGACTGTTGGCATTTTTGGGGACTTTGGATGGAATTAGCAGTGTTCAGAAGCTGAAGGTTTTTCATTGATTGTTCATCAAACCTCTCATCTAAGTTTTCAACAAGTTTGTCCAGATAGTTGTTTGCATCAATCTGAAACTGCAATCTGAGTTGTTCTCTGTCTGTTACCTTCACCCCATGATATAATGACTTTGATTTTGTGAGTTCATCATACACTTTAGCCAATTCTATCCCATTCTTGGTTTTGAACTGGGTGATTTTCATTCGATTAGATTCTACCATAATGTTCACAGTCTCAATGTCCACATTGTCTCGTTGAAATACTTGAGATAACTTTCCTACTGCTCCAAGAACGTCTTTAAAGAATCCAGAAACCAGCACAAATGTCACACATTTGACTCTATTTAAAAGTCCCTTTGCCTCAGAAACACCCTTTGCAGCATCATGTTCAAGCGTAGAATACAGCGTTGGGTAACAGTCCACTATTGCTCTCACTGCTGCTTCCAGAGAAAGCCATCGGAAACTTGCTGGTTCTTTCAAAGTTACATATTTTATGTTTTCATTCTCCATAATTTCCACCATGGCTCTCAGTTCATTATATCGTACTGCAGAATTGCTGAAGTACCTATACACCATCTTCAGAGTGTGCTGGTATTCATTAAACAGTGTAATGTCCCTACATGCATGGCCTGCAGCAAGTGCAAGCTTATGAGCAACACAGTGTATCTGCATTAGATGCTTGGAGTGATACTTTTTTAGTATAGCACCAACACCATTGAGTCTACCAGTCATAACAGCTGCACCATCACTAGCTAATGTCATCAGCTTGTTGAGAGGGATTTTCTTTCTCTCAAACAACTTCACTACTTCAGAAACGATTGTTGCAGCTTTTCCATCTATAATACTGATACAATCCACAAAATGAGTCACCGACGTATTATTACTACTCAGACACTTCACATAAACATTGAGCTTTTTATGGACAGTCACATCTGTACTTTCATCAATAATAAGTCCCAAAAATTCTGAATTATTCATGTTGGTGTCTACTACTTCTTCTAAAGTAGAGTTTATGGCCTCCAACATGTCCATCTTTATTTCTTCGCTTGTGTACAATTTCTTGTGCTCTTGAAGGTCTGGACATTTGTTCTTGATTTGGAGAGCAATCACTTTGTTGTACTGTTTCAGTGGCTGACCCTCTTTCACAATGTAATAAAAGGTGTTGAATTGTGCCTCTTTTGTGCTGTCACAATCACCTTCTAACTTCCGTTGCTTCTGATCTTCAACAAGCTAAAATCGTAAATATTAAATTATGTAATTATTTTTTTAAACAATTAATATAAATATTTTATTGGAACCAATATTTTAAAAAAATATAGTATGCTCATTACAACATGATGTTCCTAAGAATATTAATTTTTTGAAAAATTATTTTGCCTATTACATTAATTATTTAGTATATAATATTTGCATAATTTTAAGTTTTTTTAAAATTAATTGTAATGAATAAAAGTAGTCAAAAAATGAATTAATGACTGACTTGACATATTACAAGATCCAGCAATTATTACTTACATTTCAATGAAGTCGGAGGGCATTGGTCATGGTGCGGTTTAAAATGCAAATGCACACATACACCCCTTAAATAGCAGTAGTTTTAATACTTGTAATAGTTAGGTAAGATCGACAGATAGAGACAAAAATATTACTTACATGTTGAACAGTTGCTTTGCGTTGTTTTGCATGATGAGCCTCAGCAGCAAGTAGGTGGTCTCTAGATGTCTCATGCCTAGAAAATGTTGAACTTTGCAAATTTGAAGAACCGGTTGTTGCCATAGTTTACTTTCCCACATTCTTTACACCAATGACATATAGCTCTTGTTTGTCCATCATAATCAATTTTGTCAATCCAAGGAAAGTTTTGACTCCAAACACTAAGCCAGGCATCACGTACTTTCTTACACTTGGATAGTGTCGCATCTGAACTATCAGTTCTAGCAACTTTAGCACAGTTCTGAATCTCATTTAAATCTTCATCATTTTTTCGTTTAACCCCAAAATACTTGTCTAGATTTGCAAATGGCATTTTGTTCAAGTCTCGATGTGACTTGGTTTCGAGTTCGCATGCAATATTTATACAGCTACAATCGGAAATGAAATCAATTACAGGATCACAGGGCTTCGCTGATGTAGCAAACTGCAATTCTGTTTTCCGTTTTGGTGACAAAATATACCATCTGGTGATATTTGTGGCGACACCAATTTTGGCTGATAAAAACCGTATATACAGTCTTGCGTTTGGAGTAGAGAAAATCAAAGGCACCATGACAGGAAACAATGTACTGGAATATATTGTTAAAATAACAAGTCCTTGTCTCATACTGACAAACCACCCTAACAGTGCACTGTTATATCATAATCCGCTAATGATGATATCTGGCCTTATTACTTTATGCAACTGACTAGTTAAAATCCGAATCCGCAGAAGGCGGAAACGTAAAATGAGTACAGTCAAGCAGATGACACTAATTTAAAAACAAATACCAGATGGAAGAAGAAAAAATACGTTTGCTGACACTTCAAAGAGAACTGATTACCTTTGAAGCACTGATATATACTAAACAAATAAAACAAATCTGTTTCAATGTTCTACAATTATCTGAAGTTGCCGCAGCAATAACAAACAGGTATTTGTTTGACCCTTCAACTGGAGCCTTTAGCGGCGCCTTCAATAACAAACGTACCATCATCAAAGTAAGCCGACGACCTTTGCTCAAAAAAAGTCAGAAAAAAACACCTCAACTAAAAGCATTGCCTCATTTTTCACAGTTATTAGAACATATTTTTTGTGTTGCAAAACTTTCCTGTTTGCAAAAAAAGAAAATTAAAAAAAAAACAGAAAAAAAAACGTGCGTACGGAGGACTCGTGTATGGGCGATTTTCTGCGTCCCGGAACAAAAGTTTGCGTCCAAATACGCGTAATTAAGCGTTTCCGAGATCTCTGTAATATATAATTTCCCTATCCCTATGTTAATCAGACTTGATGGTATAATCGTAACTAGGGTATTACTTTCTCTGTCCTTATTGGATTTATTGGCATATATATATATATATCTGTTTTGCTACACAATGGTTAAAAAAACTGCAGTTAACACTGCAAAAACTATGGCCTGTTCACAGTTGGGGCTTGAATGGGTCTTTCAAAGCAGCAAAGTATAGAGCATCTTGTTCTGACTGGTAGATTCTAGATGGATGAAAGGTCTTTACTGACGAAAAGATCAGTGAATACAGGAAGTGGTAAATGGGCAATACTACTTTTAAGGTAGATAGAAAACCAAGGCTCCATCTAGCAAATGTCATCAAAATCATCTACATATATTGTGGGATCGAAGAAATAAGTTGGTCATGTGATAGAAAACCATGGCATATGTTCGAGTATAGTGATATAATAGTGTCTTGCAATAGGCGTGAAGAGTATGTCCATGCTGGGATATAACTAATCTCTATGTAAAAGAGCTGAACAAACATGTCAAAGAATAAACTATCTTCATGTCACTGACTGAATTAAGAATTAAGTCTGGTGTGGCACTCAAAACACATCATTAAAAAATGATTTGTGTGGCCCTGAATAAAGGTAGAATGAAAATGAAAGTCTGGTATGGCACTAAACACAAGTATAATGAAAAATAAAGAAACTCCATAGCTGTGGTGAAAGATGGACAAAATTCTTTGAGGTTGACAACTTTCAAGCCATAGTGTTGCTATCAATCTGAACCATAATGTTGAACTCTGTGAAGAATATGAGAAATTGTACAGAACGGTCGGAAGACATGTGTATTGTTACCTCGATTGTACACTGAGTATGTCCACAACCAAAGGAGAGTTTTAGTATACTCCATTCGGTTTGAAGAAACAACTGAACTACATGTCTAATAATGACTGTTGTTGTTGCTTTTTGTCAGCTTAAAATAATTTTTCTAAACATCCATGACCAACAGTACAACTAGTCAAGGAAGGACCTGGGAAAGCTCCGCTAAGAACAACCAAACCCCACATCTCAGCTATCTGCATGGGTTTGTGTTTCAGGCCTGGCGAAAGGGTGTGTGAGAAAGCTTGCTAGCAGCTTCCCATCATCTTTGCAAGCCAAAGTCTGATATGTTAACCCTATCTACACATTGGCATAACGATCATCACCTTTGCAGAACAATCATAAATTTCTGATCAAGACGAAGGGTGTACACAGCTGTAATAGACTCGTAAATAAGCTAAAATACACATGTAATGGCTTCTCTCTGAAATATAGTCATACGTTTGATGTTAAACCTACAAAGTATCCTTTAGAAGACAATTGTCTTCACTATTTTCAGCTGATGTCCAATATACCCCTTTACGTGCTACTGTTTACTTGGCATTTGCATAATAAGGGAGACAACTCATGAAATCCAATCCAAGAGATATCACAAGGACAAAGTACAGACTATCTGATTGATCTGCCAAAGTAATATCTGACTGATCTGCCAAAGTGTAGAGCAGATGAACATATCAGAATCTTGGCAAGTGAAGATGGTTTCCCATGGGTTGGTGATTCTTCAAGAGATTTTTCCAACTCTAATCTGATTTAATGTCAGAAACATTTTTTTAAAAGGTTAGGTTGTGTGTGTGTTATTTGGATTTTTAACATAACTTTAACAATTTTCCAGTTATACCACTGTGATGTCTGCAGTGTGGCAGTTTATTGTGATATCTAGCACTGAAGCATCATGCCACAAATGTAACATCATGTCCCACCCAGTCACATTACCCTGACACCAGCAGACCAGTCCTAACACTAATGTATTAATGCTGAGAATTAAGCAATGCAGTTGTTAGTACCATTTTAATAAGATAAGTATCTGATATGACTTGGCCAGGGATTGAACCTGTGACCTCCCGTATCTGAGAGGGACATTCTAACCAATTAGGCCACCAGAGTAATCTAACATTAGTGTAATTATAACATACATGCCAACCCCTGATGAGGAATTGGCGTAATCCAAGTGGTAAAAAAGCGGAATCTAGGCGGAAAAAGCGTAATCCACATATAACATGCTAAAATTTCAATAAACAACGATTATTTTCCCTGCTCATCCTTTACTGTTTCAAGTTTTCATATGCAGCACTTTTAGCTTTACACACATCGACTAGAAACCTTCTTGAGACGTTTCGCGCTAAATTTTAAAAAAAATTCAACACGACCGGAAAAAGATGTCACGTGATGCTTTACTTTTTTTTTTGTTCTTAATATTTAGATGATTCTGTTATATTTCGTTTCGGGGGTTTTCGGTTGCCTTTTTCTAATTTATCTGGGAAATTTTTGAAAGGGGATATTTTTGCTCACATAAATGCATAGAATAAAATAAAATATACTTTTTAAGTGCTAAAATATATTTAGACTGGTGCTGCAAGAAATATGAATTAGAATATGGAATCTTCGAGTAAATATTAAATTTGGAAAACCAGTCTGCTATCTCCTCACTACGCATATAAATAAATATAAATAGAATCGAGGTCAACAGTAGAACCAGGTTAGCTATAAACAGAACATGATACTATTACGAAAGTCCACGGTCTAGCGTACTCTTATATTGTAGTTACGTAAAAGCCGTCTTTTCTAAAATACGGTCTATGGGATTAATGGAACTTTAATAATAACGAGAAAACAAATAATTGATTTTTTGGGGGGAGGTTGATGTACCGAAAAAGCGTAACCCATATACGTTTAAGCGTAACGCGTAATTTAGTGACAAAAAGCGTAATGATTACGCCAAAAGCGTAATGGTTGGCATGTATGTTATAATTATGTGTGTGTATGATCTACATGGTGTGTAATGCTTTACAACATTTGGTAATGCTAATAATCTAAAAAACTTAGTTGATAGAGTCTATTTTAATTGATGCAAACAGTAAAATTAATATATTTTAGTTTATTTTATTCCAATCTGAATTAGTGATTTTTCTTGAAGTTTATATGAGTGTATATTTTATTCTCAAGTGCTTTAAGTTGCTTTCCTTGCACCAAGCACTCTGAACCCAGCATATATGTTAATACATCTCTGATTGTCAAACCCCTGTATCATGAAGGTTGGCAGTTAGTTACTCGTACAAAATAACGTGTTATATCGTCTATGTATTTGCATGCAATAGTTAAGAATCACTCTCCTTACCTTGATATCACGTATTGTCACATCATCAAAAAGTCCTTTTTGCTGGATGTACTGCATTACAGAATCAACATTAAGATCCTTCGTCAGAATTGGTAGGCATCGATTCAGAGCAGTCTGATGCAGTTTTTCTGAAACAGTCAAAACACAGTGCAGAATTACACTTGTATCATTACTTCTTGTATAATTATCTATGACCCATGGGAGGACTACACATATCTCATTCTTACTTGGTTCCCCGAGTGGTCTAAAGACCCTCCGTTATAAATCACTGCCATCTCACCTCTGTCTTCATGGGTTTGAGTCTCAGATTCGGCCAATGTGGGCATGTGAGAAAGCTTTCCAGTAGCTTTTCGTCAGTCAGTGGTTCTTTCCAGGGGTTTTCCCAGTTTCTTCCTGCACCATTACTACTGGTTGCCATGTACATGTATAGCCTATGGTGTGCTGAAGAATGGCGTTAAACCCTACAACAACATTTCTTTTTGTACAATTATTTATTACCAATGGGAGAGCTATCTAATTTTAGATGCCGATGAGGATCTAGTTGTCTGATGAGCAGTGTGATAAAAGGTACAGCATGGGTGATTTTATACTTGGGCTTTAAACCTAGTTGTGCTTAAACAATTGAAGATGAACATAACTGTAATGGCATTGTGTTGTAAACCATTTTGACATTAACTATTTATACATTAAGACATATGTTTTTGATTATATCAATATATTATATCAAGATATATTAATATCTTTCTCCTCCATTCTGATATACATATTTTACTTAAATGATAGTAATAAAAATGTCAAAATTGATTTTAAATTTTGAAGTATCAAAATGGTTTAATGGCAACTAATTATTTTATGAGCTATGAAACAATTCCAAATGTAGTAGTTCAATAAATACCATATTTAAATGAATGAAGGTTGCTGACTGGCTAAAAAAAGTGCTGTAAACTTAAACAAATTTCATCCAAAGCATTTGTATGAGTGAATAGTAGGCTTGAAACTAAAACATGTCTTTAAACCCTTACATGCCTAGTGTATGAACCAAGTAAGGTGCAATTGTTTTGTTTTTTTTTTATCACAAAAATTGATATTGCATTGCAACCATTTAGCACAGTTTAGTTTAATTTAAAAATAAAAAAAAGTTAGATAGCTTAATAATATGCTATATAATGCATTTAATGAAGAGTTTCCCATGCATAATTAATAACCCACAATTTTCAACAGTATGAGGTTAGATTACACTGGTCAACAGTGAAATCATTACTGACTTGAAAAGGCCCTAATCTGTAGCATTTTGGTGTGCCGAACACGAATATAACCGTGAAATTTTTTTATTGGCTCTCGTTTTGAAGATATTCATATACCTCATTTTCTATGTTTCACTGTGTAAATTTCTCCAGTAGGACTGCAGCAACATCCGGAATAATGATGCAACATTGCATAATACCATCAAGCTCACATCATCCACGGTTGATTGCATCATTTTCTGATGCAATGCAATACTAATGCCATGCGGCTGCTGAAGTAAGTTGACGTCAGCTGTGTACTATACATGTGTAGGCCTATTATACTAATGCCAGGCGGCTGCTGAAGCTGACGTAAGCAGTATGCTATATAAAGCCCAATCAGATAGGTTCAGCATTTAAAATATTTTAGACGTTGTGCGAGACAGTTCAAGCTACTGTTACATAAAACTTATTATTTTATCCATTTACGTACAATAAAGAACAGTAATGCCTCGAAAGTATGTTAATACCGCGGATAATTTTTGCTATATTTGTGGGGAAGTGACATTTGCCAACCAGAAGAAAAGTATCAATTCTCAAGTGAAGAAGGCATATCATCTTTACTTCGGATGCAAGGTTGGTGACCAAGACAAGCCTTGGGCTCCGCATATATGCTGTGCTACATGTACAACACAGCTTTCACAGTGGTTGAATTGCAAAAGGTCATCAATGCCGTTTGCAGTCCCAATGGTGTGGAGAGAGCCAAGCAACCACCTAAATAACTGTTACTTCTGCTTGGTTCCTCCTCTTTACGGCGGAATAACGAATCGAAAGAAGTCGAGAATAGTCTACCCAAACATTCCGTCTGCATTGAGACCAGTTCCACATGGTGAGGGACTTCCTATTCCAGAACCTCCAGCAGAATATTCTCTTGATTCATCTGACGAAGACAAAGGTGAGTCGACCTGTTCTTCTCCTGGTCCATCAGCATGCAGTGATCCAGATTTTCACTGTGGTGCATCATCAACCCCACACAGAATAACACAGGAAGAACTAAATGACCTGATTCGTGATTTGGACTTATCAAAGAACAAGGCAGAATTGCAAGGATCAAGACTCCAACAATGGAATCTTCTAGAAGAAGATGTCACAATTACTGCATATCGAAAGCGCCACCAGCAATTGGAGCCTTTCTTCAGAAAGGAAAGTAATCTGATATTCTGTTCCGATATTGAGGGCCTCATGAATGCTTTAAAAATCACTCATGACCCACAAGAATGGAGACTAGTTGTGGACTCTTCGAAACTGAGTCTCAAGGCTGTGCTTTTGCACAATGGAAACATTCTTCCATTCTTCCATCTATTCCAGTAGCATATGCTGTCCACATGAAAGAGACATACGATAACTTAAGGCAGCTACTGAATTCCATTGAGTATAACAAGTACAGCTGGCACCTCTGTGGTGATTTGAAGGTAGTTGCCCTTTTAATGGGACTGCAGCAAGGATATACAAAATACATGTGTTTCTTATGCGAGTGGGATAGCCGAGCAAGGGAAATGCACTACATGAGGAAGGAATGGACTCACAGGCAGAATGTAGCCATTGGAGAGAAGAATATCTAACACCCAGCTCTGGTTGAGGCTCTGAAAATCTTGCTACCTCCCCTTCACATCAAACTAGGTTTGATGAAGAACTTCGTGAAAGCCATTGACCGGACTTTGCCAGCATTCTGATACCTGCTTGAAAAATTCCCTCGACTCAGCGAAGCAAAGATTAAAGAAGGAGTTTTTGTGGGTCCTCAGATTCAAGAGCTTTTCAAAGATGACCGGTTCAACAACTTGCTGGAAGGTGATGCGAAACAAGCATGGAATGCTTTTCGCCTAGTTTCTTCAAACTTCCTCGGAAATGTTAGGGCAGAAAACTATAAGGAACTAGTAGAAGACATGTTGATGAAGTAAAAGAAACTTGGCTGCAATATGTCTCTAAAGATTCTCTTCCTTCATTCCCATTTGGATTTCTTTCCTAGCAACTGTGGTATTGTTAGTGATGAACACGGCGAATGTTTTCATCAAGATATCGCAACAATGGAACAAAGATACCAAGGAAAATGGTCCACTACAATGCTGGCTGACTACTGCTGGACACTCCTCAGAGATGCTCCCGAGCAGCTGTACATGAGACAGGCGAAGAAACCTAAGATGTAGTCAATGACTTGATTTTTTATAGGTAGGCTATTACAGTTGACCTTGTACTATTGGAATGCATTTCGTTATGCAAACATTAATTTCTTGCATATTACAAAAAAACTAGAGCCAATTTTGCAATTTGACTGTCATATTCGTGTTCATCACATAAAAATTGATAAGAATTGACTAATTTTATTTCAGTAACATGACTTTTGTAAAAATTTGTTGTCCAGTGATTATTAGAGTGACGTGTGGGTAAGGAAAGAAAACAAAGTTTTTGGAGTAACGTTTCTTTAAACACTCCAATTTTTTCTATTTCATTAAATATGGTTCACATTGAATCTGGGGCATCATATGCCATGGGGTCATATGATAATTATCTGGTAAGTCTGGTATCCTGCTTGTGTAACTTGGCATTTAACTGATCAATATTTCGGTTCAAAAGTTTCATTATTTTGATCCATTGTATCAAATATTTCACTGATTTCATTATGGGTGGATTTAAGTGTCTCGGATACAATGATCTAAATGGTCAAGAAAACATGTTCCTTTGAGAACATGAATCAAAAGCGATATACTTTAGGGTATATGGTACATATAAACATATTACCTCCCTTGATCAACGTCATGTTAAAATATGCATCACAGTTTGCTTAAGTTTGGATATACACTACATATCCACATAGGAACCAAAATGCCCCTGTTCGTAATGATGAAACTGAGAAAACATTACCGTTGATAGCATGCTTTGTAATTTTGAGGAATTATATAAACCTATTACAACTACTGCAGTACAATCTATATTATACTTTTTATCAAATGCAATATATCTTTTGGTAGTGATCATTTGCTCTGTGAATATTTAACTGAATCTCTAGATATACTGTAATGGTAGGGTAAAAATAGTTGTATTCAAAATGCAAAGCCCCTGCAGACCCTCAAAGAAATGACTCTATATTAATAAATAGTAAACTGTTGTAAATGTTTGTAATGTTGGTACAGGATACAGTTATTCAGGTTATTCGGTCTTGAGTCAAGAGGTAATATTCAGCAATGGTCTTAAAGTTAACAATACCTTGCTAATACATGGATACATATGTTTGATGAGAAGGCAAAATGAATATGGTAATTGTTGCCACATGTGCTAGGTTGGTATTAAGCCATGCATACGAAATTAAGGGATCTTCAAAATAAAGAGATCATATGTACACATTAGTAACATATAACAAAATATTATGGACCCCTTTCTAGTAGAACTCAATTATGGGTCATCCTTCTTAAAAAATGTTGCATGCAAGATGTAGATTTTGTGTTCCCACTGAGCCTGTCCTCTATCCAAATAGTAGTCTTTTTGGGGTTACATGGTTAGATTCTACCCCTCCGGTGTGCATAACAAAATATAAACCGTTTATGTACTACTAAGACCTGCACAAGTAATATGATAAATTATCTGTATTTATCATGATATGCATAGGTTTTCACATGTTGATGCTCTATAATTTTAGCAATATTATTTTTAAAAAATCAGTACATTGGATTATTTTAAATGATTCTAGAAATGAGTATAGAAAATTGAATACCAATAGTGAAGTCTTAATAGATTACTCCTACTTTTCATGTAAGGAATAACCAATCATTTCATGATGTAAATAACTTTCATTTAAAATTTAAAAGAAGAGATTTAAATACATTCACAAAACAAATGATTGATGCCAATGCTTTATATTCATGTAACAGGTGAAGCACTTTTAAACTAAGAATTACTGCTTATCATCTTATCAAATACAAATGTCTGTTAAATTGTAACTATAGTCAAACAAGACCGATGCTAATGATTGACAAAATGAAAAGAATTTTGCTTAATTTGTCTGCTTTACCCAGCTTTTTCGCAGGAAATGTTTTTTTTGTGTTAATGTTTTAGTATGATTTAATATTAATATGATGTAGGTATGAGTATTCTTGGTGTCAGACATATTTGTTAATATCATGTCAGTATCGGACAGCTAGGTCACTGCCATAGTGTGGTACACTTCCACATATGCCAGTAGTTTGAAGATCTTGTGTTGGGTCAGATCTAACCAGTCACCCGTTGGTTGAGTTGGGAATGTTATGTGTCTACTGATTATATGACCCATGGTGTCAGTGACTTGATGTTAATTTTGAGGAAACAATGTAAGTGGTATTTCATCTTTAGTATTAGATTTCTTATTTGTTCCACTCTCACTGTTTATTTACATGACCTTCTTCACAACCTGTTTAGGTGGTTACTAGCAGAGGTTTTCTGCAAGATAAACTAAATTTAATTATTTTGATATTTTGGCCATGTATTGTCTGTCTTTTCCACTTCAATATGGATGTGGCTACCATGAATTTCCAGGTGTTAAGAAAGTGTATTTCTTTTTCCTGCTTCTCTCACTGGATTTTCAGCAACCTGGACCCTGTTTCCATTATGATAGGCTGCATGAAAAATTCCTGTTTTTCAGATCTGGGTACTGATTTATGTTTGCTCATCTTCCATTTCAAAACCCAACAAGAGGGAAATATAATTTTCATTTGCTTTATTTCACATGTCAGGGCTACACAGCAAAATGCCAGATCTTCAGCAATAAGACACTACGTAATATACACCTGCCATCACTATGTATAATCTATGTCATTGTAATGGTTGAAGAACACGACTACTAAATTGCTCCAATTAATTATGCAGCCCCTGAAATGTATACCAATCAGTGAAAATGATGTCCTAACACATTGCTTTGCTTGATTAGTCAAATGATGAGACCAGATGTTGCTGACCATCTGTGAACCTTAAGTGGAAGCCAAAGTTGGGTTCTGACCTATTTAGCAGTTGTTGGCCTCTTGTCTTCTCAACTCCCAGGATTTTCTCTAATGACATGAGCTGTAAACCAAATCAAATGGGTTGCCTCCCTTGAGTTGCCTCTTACAATATGCAGCAGGACACTTGATTAACTAGTTTAATAATTAAAAACAACATCACATCATCAATATAGCTTTCAGAGTGTGTAAATTATGGTAATATGGTGCTAGATGGTTAATGAGTTGTGTTTAGAAAAAAACTCATTATCAAGACTTGTCCATGATCTTTATAAGGTATGCCTCAGAAATATAATCTAGAAGAGTGGTAGCCAATTGTAAGGTCACTTAATTAATCTACAATAATCTCACTCTTTGTCAAACTCATATGAGATATCATCTGGTGATGCCATAAACCACTATTTGAAGTTTACTGAAACTGGATACAAATATGGATCTAGGATTGGAAACAAGCATGTGTCGATGGTTGGGCAGTCAATAATGTATTATGTGTGGTGCACATCTCATAAGAGGGACATACTGTAAGTTCATTAGGCCTAATGGTCAGAAGAGTGAAAAAGGCAAGAGTTGTTGTCTTAACAAATTTTAGTCACCACCACATCCTTAAGAAAAAAGGAATTTACTCTTAGAGCAAGAATGGATGTGATATTACTCAGCAGAAATTGAAGTAACTACTTGATTATTCAAAATGCAGAGTTTTAGTTAATGACTAATAAGAATTTGCATAGCAATCCATCAAAATCAAGATTAGTTTTGCTAACACTATTGTATGCCAGACAGATAGACAGAATAGAGAATATGTTATATCTCTCCTCATCAAAATCTTTTAGAGCTACCTGTATTTCTGGAAGTAGCGGGCACCTTTTCTGGCACTTCGCTTGTTTCATCTACTTTGAACCTTTTTTCTCTCCTCTTTCCTTCAATGGCAGTCTGTTCCAGATCAGAAAGGTAAATATGTTTTAACCAGATAATATAATCATTTAGGTCAGCTTCATTCAACACATTTTCAATAGTTATAATTATGATTTCCATAAATGTTTGGGTTATAGGAAACATAAAACATGAATTTATTGGCTTTCAGGTGCCACCAATGGTAAACACATTCTGTATTACTCAACATATAGCTAAATGCATTATGCACTTTACTGATAGCTCATATTTGTTACCAGATAATATCATGGATATAATACAGTGATATTTATAAATAAATTGGAGAAAGATTTTTTCAGCTACTGACAGAAGGCAAACAAACATAACAAATGTGCCAGATCATTGATTTCTTGGTCCTTAATATAATTGTGGTTTCCTATGGTTGTATTACACTACCTTAAGAAGTAACACAGTTAACAATGGTCCAAAATTGTTCAAGGTACCCAACTCTACTACTAATACTCACCCCATCCTCAAACCAAAATTTTAGTAGTTGTTGAGATTTAAGTGTATGACTCTTGACATGTGAATGACAGACTACTTCTTTTTCTTTTTGGAGTTTTGGCACAGCAATCATGCCCTTAAGGCTGTCAGCATCACAACTGGGGCATTGTATATGTGGCTCAAACTCTAGACTCTTGCCCAGATTTCCAATAATCTTTAACAGGTTCTCTAAGATGAACTTTCTTGCTTCACTGCAGAGTTTTGAAGATTTACTGATATCTGTGACTCGCATTATTTTGACACGAGCAAATATGACATGACCAAGAAAGTGCAGGTACAATCTGTGATATTCGTCAATATCAAACACACAGCAACCACAGTATATAAGATTCTCTTCATCTTGCTTAGCAATGGGCCAATGTGTTAAGCATGCACCCACAAGCCTATGGAAAATAGGTGGTGGTAGACACTTCTCTTTACACACGAAGCATAGGGCTGATGTACTTTTCTCATTAGGACCAGATTCAGGGCAGATCACTTCTCTGGGCGTTTCCTGGCGAAGAATACATGGGGCAAGGTAGTAATCCTCTTTCTGAAATGCAAGCATGGTGAGGTTCCTTACAATGAATCAAATGCAATTATAGAAATTAACATAGGTATCACATAAAGGAATTGTGTCTATGGGATATGATTACTTACGTGATACACCTGACAATGAATACCGCCTGAAAATTGTCTTGTAGCAAACATAATCTGAATGCTGTGAAACTCACTTTACAAAATTGGCACTGCATCTTATTTTCTAAACATAAATGTGGATGAAAGTTCTGTGAATCTCTTGATCTTAGATCACGAGACACAGCAAGGTGTCCTTGTCAAAACTAACAGTGACCAACAGCACCAACCTCATACTGAGAAAACGTATTAACATGACCTACAAATCATCAACACAGTCTAGTACTAGCCACACTGCATCAAGATATCTTGGATACACACAAACGCCATGCATTGGCATCTTACTGACCACATCATCAACAGTAGAGATAGGCATGAAGCCCAAATGATGATGGCCATTAGAAGTGAAGATTGCTAGACTGACCACAGGCTCATAATCTCCAAGCCCAATAATTTATCCAGACTCAATCTAGCAGACAACCACAAGGTAAAAGCATACCCAAAAAGTTCCGAGTTGCCAAATTTAAACAGGAGAATGTTAAACAGCCATTTGTTGAAGAACTGTGTCACCAACTTTATACAAATTGACACAAAGTCTGAGAATGATTAGGAGAACTGTAACTCCTTTAAAGACTCTGTAGTCAACTGCATCGAAAACTACTGGTTCCACCAAACATGAACAACAAGATTGGTGTGATAAGAATGCTGCTACCATACAGAGACTTCTGAATATCAAACATTGGCTACAGAAGGCTTTTATATAGCACCACACTTCATCTAATAAGGCAGCCATCAACAACATTAAGATGACAATCCAATGCACACAAAGTGTTGCAGGACTTGCGTCTGAGCAAGGCAGATGAGATTAATCCAATGCAGACAGGAATGATATGTAGAACTTCTATGATGCTTTGAAAGAAGACAATGTATGAGACACTATCATCATGGACATCTCCAATTCTGACTGCTGACAGCTCCTTGCTGCTGATGACTCATTAACAGAGAACAAATACTTCACAAACTGACAGAACACTTCAACAACATCCTCAATAAAAAGTCATCTACCAGTGAAGAGGAAACTGACTGACTGCTCCAAGTGGAAACCAACATCTCTCCATTGATACATCATGCACAATGGGGTCCATAAACATAAATCACAATGCAAATGAAGGTGCAAGTTACCAAGGGACCTTAGAAAAAAGCTAATTCAGGGTTTCTTTGTTTTACATACATGCCAACCCCTGACGAGGAAAAAGTGTAATCCAAGTGGTCAAAAAGAGGAATCCAAGCAGAAAAAGAGTAATCCACATATAACATACTACAATTACAATTAACAATGATTTATTTGCTTTTCTCGTCTTTTATCATTCATTAATGGTTCAAGTGTTCATATGTAGCACTTTTAGCTTTAGAAAGCAACAGATTGTCATGTTGCATTTCAAAACATTTTGTACCAGCTGAGGCCATGAATGTTTTGCATACCAGTAGAGCACTCAGTACCGGGTTACTTAGCCTGGACCTGAATTCAGTTTTATTTTTGTTAACAACACTGAACAATCTCTCACAGTCAGCATTAGAATGGTAAAGAACCAATATTCCTTTCATAACCTGACAAAGAAGAGGAAATTTATTTCTTCCAGTGATAGAGTCTTTTAGCTGGGAAATAAGGTGCCATTGCACATCAACTCTATCTGCATTAAGTATATTGTCAGGTAGAATCCCAACTTGATACTTCAGGAATTCTTCTTCCAGATGATCCAAGTTAGACAAGGGTGGCAATAGAAAGGGATATCTCTTGACAAAGAATCTAACACTTTTGAAGCTTTTTGACTGTCTCTCATTTACATAAGCAACTGAAGCATTTAAAAGCAGTTCATCTCCATATGGGAATTTATGGAGCATGTAATCACAGATATCTATTAATAAATGGCCAATATCTACTTCTAATTTATCAGCAGCAAGGTGCATCAAATGACAGGGGCAACCTGTTATGAACACTGATGGAGACATTTTCAAAATATAGGATGCAACTCCTTTATGAATTCCAGTCATCACTGATGCATTATCAGCTGCAAACCCCATACAGTTCTGCCAACTTATGTCATGTTTCTTCAAAACATTGTCAAGCAAATCAAAAATGTTTTGTCCAGTGGAATCTACTGTTAATTCTGGTAAAGAAAGAAGAACACTCATGACTTTGGCTTTTTCACTGTCAAAGTATCTAATACATACTGGGTACAACTTTTTATCATCATAATCACAACTCCCGTCTGTGGCAATACTAAACGGCCCAATTTTCATTGCTTCTGCAATTTTAAGTGAAGTATCTTCTGCTAGGCACCGAACAATGTGAGATGATTTTGTTCTTGCACAAGCATATTTTTCCGCAATTTTCGAATCAGGAAACATCCGCTTGAACAAGGGACCAACGTGGTCTGCTACCGCTAAGGGTAGTCCGTGTTCTATTAAAAACTCGGTAAATAACACCTCAGCATTTATAGTATTCAAGTCTGCACTTGAGCTCTGCTGTAAATAAGAAGTTACCTTAGTATTAGAGTTCGTAAGGCGAGCTAATTCGATGTGTTTCCTTGTTTTCATGTGTTTTTCCACATCAAATTTACCACCATGACCAATGCTAAAATCGTTTCCGCACAGTCTGCAATGAGCATGATGCCGTCCTAGAATGGAACGCTGTATTATGCCATTCATATATTCATCTTTGAATCTTTGGAGGACTCGTTGTTTTGCTTTTTTCTGATCCATCTGCGAAATTCTTGGGGAAAAAAAATGTGCTCTAACATACACAAAGACTAGAATCCATCTTAACATCTGAAGCCATTTAGCGCCAACGATTAGACGTCACGTGATGATGCCCTCGTCATGTTTAGAGGATTGATTACATTTTGCTTTGTTTATTATTGACTTTTTCTAACCCATCTGTGAAATTATTTAAGAGATATTTTTTGCACTCATAAACGCATTGAGAATTTTTTAATACTTTTTAGCGCAAAAAAACTTTTAGACTGGTTCTGCACTATACAAAATTAGAACAAAGAGTATGTGCATAATGATTTAAACAAAATAGAAACCAGTCTGTTCTCTCCTCACTAAGCCGCTATAAATAGAATATGAGGTCGAAAGTTTGAAAGTATCTTAGTAACATGATAGTTGCTATAAATAGAACATGAATATTAGGAAAGTCCACGGACAAGTATACTCGTATATCGTAGTTATGTAGAAGCGGGGTATTTTTTATTTAAAAATAAAACAGTATGTAAAAAATAAAGTAATGCTAATAAAAACGAAAAATTTTTTTTTTTTTTTTTTTGCAAGATGGATATATCGAAAAAGCGTAATCTATAAACGTTAACGCGTAACGCGGAATTTAGTGGGAAAAAGCGTAATGATTACGCCAAAAGCGTAATGGTTGGCATGTATGGTTTTACCACAATGACCAATATTAAAATCCTTTCTACAGAGCCTGCATGGGGCATGAAACTGCCATAGAATGGACTGCTGAAATGTGAAATTCATGTATTTATATCTGGATCGTTTTTTTTGTTATTTTCTTAATCTGTGAAATTATTTGAAAATCATTTTTGCTCTAACACACGCATCAACTAGAATAAATCTGACTTGACTTTTAGTGCGAAATACATACAGACTGGTTGTGTAACAGAGATGAATTAGAACAATGAATCTGTGAGTAAGGTTTAAACGTTAGCACTTTGTACATCTAAACAAAATTTTTTTGCGGCATACATTCTACTACAAATCAAAATCTTTCTTTTCCAGTCTGAGATCAAAAGGAGGAAGTGAATATATTTTCAAAATATTGTTCTTCATGATGATGTCCAGAAAGAAATGCAAAATTAAATAAAATATAGGAATGGTGATTATCCTCCAAAAAGAGATGGGGGATAATCCTCCAAAAAGAGCATGGTAATTATCCAAAAAAAGGGCATGGTAATTATCCTCCAAAAAGGGCATGTTAATTATCCACCAAAAAGGGCATGGTAATTGTCCACCAAATAAGGCCTTTAAATGTGCCTGCGTTATTTCTTCTTTTTCTTCACAATTAATGTGATTACTTTCAAAATTAAAATAAATCGTTTCATATGTATTCCATCCAAACTGCCTATGTTATTTCTTTTGTTTTCTCACAATAAATGCGATTACTTTCAAATTTAATATAAATTCTGCTTAATAATAATAATAAATATGTATTCCATCCAAAATGCTGTAGGAGTAAGGTTGTTTATCCATTTTTTCTCAGTATTGTCATATTTGTCATCTTTCCGAATCAAGGATAGATGTCATTCTATGGATACTGAAGTGAATGGCAAATGGTTTAATGAATGTAATTCTAAACCTAAACTAAATTTTCAACTAAATCTGTCATAAACTAATTGAAACAAATGACCTTTCTGATAATCTTAGATTCACTGCATTTGCCTGCTGTTAGTTATTGTAAATTAATCATATAAAAAGCATGTCATTTAGAAAAAATGTGAAAATTATCAGAGAAGATAATCCCCTTAATCAAAGCTACTCAACTGCATGTCAAATCTCTGTTCAGCTTGTGTTCACAGTGATACATACAATTCTAGTGATACATTCAAGTCTAGTGATACATGCAATTCTAGTGATACATACAATTCAGTTTCAATAAACAAATAATAAACAAAGACCTCCACATGTTTTAAGTCAAAAGGGAAATGCTGGCAGTGATACAAAAATAAAAAACAAATAGACACAAAAATAAAGAAACCGGAAAAAGGAAATAATTTGGCCCACTAATAAAGATGCAAAAGGGACAGGACAGCATCATGTAATACCTTCATATAATGACCTGACGTTAATACAGAGAGTCTTCCGTTCTTCAAAAGGATATTTATGACATAATGAAGGATGAATCATAGACGAAATAGAATGAATGCCCACTATCAACATAATATGCTTGTGTCGAAGAATATTTCAGGTGCAAATGAAAAATGTAGAAATACATCATCTGACACTCTTTAAACAAACCTTGACTGACTTCCCATCCAGGGTATATGACATTGGCCTGGCAATAATATTCAGCTTTTTCATCACACGTATTAAATACTCCTTATTGTCATGGAAATCCGGCTTCTCCTTGGTCCAGATGGCATCTATAAATCAATAGCACAAAGTCATTAAAAAGGCATTAATTTCACTGTCAAGGCATCTAGAAATCAATAGAATGAGATCATGAAAAGGTGATTGTATGTCAAAATAAATATGTAATGATGGGATGTATATGTCTGTCATAAGAATAAGGATGTAATGAATGTATACCTACTGTCTGTGTCAAACGAACAAAGGTGTGATGATGGAATAACTACTGTTCACCATTATAATTAAGGTGTGATGATAGTATACCTACTATCTGTGTCATAAGAATAAAGATGTGATGATGGGATACCTACTGTCTGCGTCATAAGAATAAAGATGTGATGAATGTATACCTACTGTCTGTGTCAAACGAACAAAGGTGTGATGATGGAATAACTACTGTTCACCATTATAATTAAGGTGTGATGATGGTATACCTACTGTCTGTGTCATAAGAATAAATATGTGATGATGGGATACCTACTGTCTGCGTCATAAGAATAAAGATGTGATGAATGTATACCTACTGTCTGTGTCAAACGAACAAAGGTGTGATGATGGAATAACTACTGTTCACCATTATAATTAAGGTGTGATGATGGTATACCTACTGTCTGTGTCATAAGAATAAATATGTGATGATGGGATACCTACTGTCTGCGTCATAAGAATAAAGATGTGATGAATGTATACCTACTGTCTGTGTCAAACGAGCAAAGGTGTGATGATGTAATACCTACTGTACATCATTATAATTAAGGTGTGATGATGGTATACCTACTGTCTGTGTCATAAGAATAAAGATGTGATGAATGTATACCTACTGTCTGTGTCAAACGAACAAAGGTGTGATGATGGTATACCTACTGTTCATCACTATAATTAAGGTGTGAGGATGGTATACCTACTGTCTGTGTCATAAGAATAAATATGTAATGATGAGATACCTACTGTGTCCGAAGAATAAATGTGTGATGATGGTATACCTAATGTCTGTATCATAAGAATAAAGGTGTGATGATGGGATACCTACTGACCATCACAATAATAAAGGTGTGATGATGGGATACCTAATGACCATCACAATAATAAAGGTGTGATGATGGGATACCTACTGTCTGTGTCATAAGAACAAAGGTATGATGATTGGATACAAACTGCATGTGTGATGATATGATGTCTATGTCAAAACAATAGAGCTGTGTTAATGGGATGTCCAAGTCTGTGTCATAAGAATACAGCTGTGTTGATGGGATAACTACTGTTGGTGTCATAAGAATACAACTGTGATGATGTAATGTCTATGTCTATGTTGTACAGCTGTGATGATGGGATGTCTATGCCTGTGTCATATGAATATAGCTATGTTGATGGGATGTCCGTGTCTGCGTTTTAAAAATACAGCTTTGTTGATGGGATGTCCATGTTTGTGTCATATGAATATAGCTATGTTGATAGGATGTCCGTGTCTGTCTTTTAATAATACAGCTGTGATGATGGTAGGTCCACGTCTGTGTCATATGAATATAGCTTTCTTGATGGGATGTCCATGTCTGTGTCATAAGTCTTTAAGAATACAGCTCAGTTGATGGGATACATACTGTCTGTGTCATAAGAACACAGCTATGATGATGGAATGTCTATGTCTGTGTTAGACATTCTTTCTTAAACTTAAATAAAGCAATACACACAACATGATATGCAAGCAAAGTCAAATGATTTGCATGACGTGTTTAAAGCAGTTGAACAAATATGCTCGTATACTGACAATAATAGATAGTTCATACTAATTTTTTAATTTAGCATATTGTATTTGATTTGTTTATACTTGATCACTTCATTAAAATGATTTTAAGAATTAGTTTTAAATGGGGTTTTTAAAAAGAAAATTTGCACATTTACGCTTTTAATTATATATTTTATAACTTGAAGAAAACAGCCCAGGAGAATTCGATGAAGTAAACAAAAGAGATTCAAGGTACAAACCTATTAGTTTATGTGTAAGTTGCCCTTTCTCTTCGAATTCAAACCACTCATCAGTAATGGTTGGATTTTGCCTAATGAACTTCTTAGCTGTAATAAGGGACCTGAAGACATCAATCATCCACTGTGGGTCAAGCACAATCTTCTCCCTCAATCCATCAGCACTGAAAATTGAACACAATAATACTGTTTTACTGAGACATAACACATTATTTACTATAACTAAGGTTCTTGCAGACAAAATTAAAAAACACTGAATGTGGTATCTGATGTACTGTATTATCAATCATCTCAATCTCAGGTAATTAATAGAGTTAAACGGTACTAACTAAGATATTTGTAGTACCTTATAATCAACATCCTCATACAGTTAAAAGGTACTAACTGCGGTATTTTTAGTAACTTATTATCAACATCCTCATACAGTCAAAAGGTACTAACTACGGTATTTGTAGTACCTTATTATCAACATCCTCATACAGTTAAAGTGTATTAATTATGGTATTTGTAATACCTTATTATCAACATTGTCATACAGTTAAAATGTACTATAGTATTTGTAGTACCTTATTATCATCCTCCTCCTACAGTTAAAAGGTACTAAGGTATTTGTAGTACCTTATTATCAACATCCTCATAAAGTTAAAATGTAACAACTGAACTTTAAACATTAGTAGTTCAAAGACTTGATGTTTAGATAAATGACTGTAAATTTGATTGAGTCTGAAATGCTTTTATATACAGAACAGGCTTTAATTAATTAGTAAATGGTCAAGCTCATACAGGGTACTACATAGATTTATGTTAAGAATAATCAGGTACAATTCAAGAAGAGATTCGAGATTAGTAAGGCGTAACACATGATAATCATTATATAAGCAAAAAGCCTCTAAAATAGGTGAAGTAGGAAAGAATTAAGGCAAAGTAACTGAACTTGAAAGCAGGCTGTCTGGTGTTCCAAACTGATGCATTTTGTTAATCTGAAAAGTTTGTAAAGTTCTAATACACACTATTTACCTTTAGTACAATTGTACAAGCTTCCTTTTATTTAGACCAATCTGAATATTTCCTTTTATTCTTCAGTACTGATTATTAAAACTATTTGACGACACTTATTTTTTTTTCCTTTTAGTCTTTAACATGCAGTGGTAGCTGGATGCGTAATTTGCTTCATTTTCTAATCTAAATATTTCCACTAATTTTGCCGCTATCGAAGTCAATTTCCCCCCTTTCTTAAGCTAACATTTGATTGGTTAAACTGACGGAATAACTAGGAAATGGCTTAAAATCAACCAATGGTTAGCGCCGATTCAACTCGTTGCTCGGGATACAGACATAGTAAAATAGTGCCACTCAAACTTGGCGCTCGGGATACAAGCTATGCAAACTCAGCCCCTCAGGAGATGAGGGAGATGAGGGAGGTAAAGTGCGACGAGTTATCGAGGTGGCTGGGGTTAATGTGTTAAAACATCTAGTATAATAAAATGAAAACATGTTCGTAGCATTTGATTCCTTGATATAAATGTTAGCTTTGTCATAAAATGTTTTTCGTGTGTTTCTGAACTCAATTTATGCTGTATTGTTGCCAGTTTTTACATTTAAATAACATTAAATGTGCATTGTGATGCATTTTAATTTATTTTACATTTAAATATCATTAAATGTATATTGTGATGAAATTTAATTTGGGGGCAGAAACAAATATTGATTTTGGTACATTTGGTGTTGATTGCTGTTGCATAGCGCAATGTTAACTCCTGAAACATAATATTTGTTTTAGATGAAAACAAGTCACTACTTATTGTAATCACTTAAACAGTTATAAATGTTGGGTTTGTATTGTAGATCAACTTCAAAGAGAATGGGTGAGCAGCAGTTGTTAGTTACAAAGATGGCACAATAGCTATTTCTATTTCCTTGCCATTGTCTGCTTGTATTTAGTGCTGAACTACAGACTCAAGGGTGTTCGGATCTTACCTTTTGGCCAGTGATGAGATTCAGAACTATCAGAATACAAGCGGCAATGACAGGGACAATTCTAATTTGTCCAGTGGTCAAAATCAGCGAACAATTATTGATATTTCTCAATATGTCACAAACTGAACAAAGTGTATCTGACAAGTTGTTTTGAAAATTAAAAAATTCTTGATTATGACTAGAATAATTAGGAAATTAGCAGACATAATTAGGATAAACGAGCAGGTTGGAACTACCGGGGGGTGTGGACTGTGTAATATAGTTACAGGTTAAGCCACCCATCCCTTCATTCATGGATGAATACTCTTAAAAATTTGTTTGCAAAGAACCCATGGTAGAATCAACACTTTGACTTGGAGATACTTCGCATGGAGAAAACAATATATGTGCAGTAGAAAGCATCTGAGGCACTCCTGGAAAGTCAGTCTGATTCCCTACCTAATTCACCCATAGCTATTATAAAAACCCATAAACAAATCAAACATAGACAAGCCTATGATCTGAAGTTTACCACAATAGTAATATTTCCTTAGCTTTTCCATTTATTCCGTAAGAACACATTTTAAAGCTCATTTTCATAAGATCTGAACATTTGGTTCAGATATCTTATTTTGTTATCATTTTCACCTATCTCAATTACATATATATTCAAGGACACAGTAAACATTTGTGCAGAACTCAAGCATATTCAAAGGCATGAAAACTTTAATTTTGAGGTCTTTTGACCCATTTTACATAAAGTAAAATCCAAATTAAAACCGATTACAAATATTAGGAACATGATTTACATACCCTATCTGACAAGATTATTAATAATAATATTAAGAATAATAATAATAACTGTGCCTTAGTACAGCATCTAATCTTCATGCATTTTATTTCAAACTGTTGTGTTGAAAAATATATGTTCAGCCCAATTTTTAGCTCAACACAGATTTGTACAATAAAACCATCTAATGTATAGGTCACTGTGTAATAAATTATTATTTCACTCAGTATAAACAAGGGTTAGTCTAAAATACTGTTAAGTGATTTTTTGTTAATCAAAGAATGGATTAAAATACATTTCTGGATCATTGGGGTAAAAATACCCTTGTCTTACTTGAAGTAAAGAATCGTGCCAATGTCATGCTGGAAATTAAGGAACACTTCCAGTTCACTTCTGTCTTCAATCTTAATAGATGAGGACCTATTTATCTCTTCTATGAGAGTGAGTGGTGCAACCTGACGAAAAGAAAGTAAATCATTACTGTAATAAAGTCAGGGGCCTAAGGTGATATACATTGGTAACCAGTAACATGAACATTGTTGGAACTTACTATCAGCACATTGAATTTATATAAGTAGAACAATATTTGCAGACTTAACAAATGTTGATGGTAAATATCAAATGATGTGTTGGATGTGCATTTTCCAACTAATTTCCTTCTTTGGTGTTATACTGCAGGACATTTCAGAACAGAAATAATTATATGAAAGAAACGTATTCTAAAAAATTTAAATCTCATGAAAACATTTCTTATGATTTAATATAAAATTTGTATTCCTATAAGTACCTTGACATCAGAATATTTCATTGTCACGATCGCGTGTTCCAGGGGGAGCCATCGGGCAGGTTTTTTCTCCCCCCAATGGGGCTGTTTTGATGCCAGCTCAAAAATTCTTTTTTTCAGTGTCTCCAGACTGGGGTCACATTGGGTGTTATCAATGGCAATATCATCTATCAGGTGGAAAAGAAGCGGCTTTTTGTCTTTCAACATTTGGCGTATATTCATGAAATACTCATCAACGACCTTTTGTCGATTTTTCTGTGAAGAAAATAAAATAATTCATGGTGGAATTAATTGCAGTTTGTGACATTGGTTCAACATTTGACAATACTGCATTCTAATTCCAATGCATACTTAGAAAAAAACATTCAAGATTCTAATAATTATGCACTTTTGAAACACAAGAAAAGGAAAATACATGTGTACATCATGCATTTAACATCATGGAAAATGTACTTTTGAAGATACCAATGCAATGAAAACACACGTGTACAGTGGACAGACATTAAACATAATGGAATCAGATATTTTCAGACATTTTAATGCAATGAGAGCACATGCATACAGCAGTCACATAAATAACATAAGAAGAATCTGGCATTTTCTGTCATTTTAATACAATGAAAACACATGAATACAGGAGTCACATAATTAACATAATGGAATCAGGCATTTTCAGACATTTTAATACAACGAAAACAAATGAATACAGGAGTCACATAATTAACATAATGAAATTATGCATTTCAGGAATACACCGATAAAACATAAACAAATTCATGCAGCAACCACATGTCAATTAATTATGTACTACAATTCTCATATGATGGTCTGAATTTTAATACAGCAATAATCCATTCGAAGTGACCAGCCTCCAGTATTTGATTCCTTTCCATGTTAATATTGCAAAAATCCATTAAAAATGACCATTGACCAGAGTTTGATTCCTCTGCATGTTTATATGGGAACACTCCATTTCAAGTGACCAGTGGCCAGAGACTGGTTCCTGTGCATTTTATTATTTGAATAGTACATTCAAACTATCCAGTGACCATAGTTTTGTTTCTTTAAATCAAGGAATTGTGTCTATCTGCCACCATGTCTTTAAACCTGACATGTGATGAGATTATACTGCACATAATTGAAAACATCTATCTATAGGCCAGTAATTGAAATGACTTAAGTATATATCCATCTATAGGCCAGTAATCAACACAAGTATATATCATTCAATAGGCCAGTAATCAACATATTTTAATCCTATAAGCAACTGATGCTGAATAATGTAACCTACATTAAGTGGTGAAATTGGATTCCAATTTGTAACACAAATTCTGTCTTCATCTAACCTAATTAAAGCAATTAATAATTCCAGTAGACTGAAATTCAGAAAATAATATCCAGCATTTAGAGACCTTTAAAGAAAACCACCTAAATCTTTCCAAAATAATTGTATAATTTTACAGTAAATCCATCTGAATCTGGGCTAGTTTCATTTTTATATTTTCAGTGCTAAAACACATTCCTCAAAAGTTAGCTAACCTTCACTTGGGGCTCTTTCAAAAACCTGGAAATTTTCTATTTTGATTTAAAAAGTGATTATGAGTTTGTAAATTACTGTTGTGTTTTAGCTTTTGTACAGTTTTCATTAAAATCGTTCAACTGATTTTATATATCTTTTGGACCGGTTACGATTGTTCTATCTTCAGTATTTAAGTCTTTTATTGTTTTGTTTGTGTAATTTCACTTTTCAAAGTTAAGGAAATATTTTGAATCTTTTACACCAGCCTCATACCATCTTCCTTTTGATCTTAACATTACACATTCCATCTCTCTCTTCCTCATTTCTTCTAAATCTACTTGGTTTTTAATTCAGTTCTATTATAACAGTGGGGTTTTTATTTTGCATCACTAGAGTATGTAAGGTCCGTATTTCAGCTTAAATTTTCTTTAATATTTGTTTCTCATGTTTTCCTTAGCTAGAGAATAACTAATTGATTCTGATCTTAAAATTATTGTAATAATTTTGAAACTAAAATTATTAGTTCAAGTTAATTTCACTTGATGTGGGTTGTTCTTATTGCCTTCACAATAACATTCTTCTACTGTGTTATGTATTCAGCTTTTGACCAAATGAATATATTCTTCTTGCTTTAGTAGCTTGAAACTAAATTTACAGTACCAAGGTCCTATGGGTACTGTGGATATTAATAATTTTAGTGTTACTTCTGAATGGTCTGTTTTATAACCGGGAATAATGGATGCATCTAGACAATCTGAAAACATGTTCTCAAATTTAAAAATAGTCCAATCTATTTTGTTTCACAGGATTTCCTTGTCACCAGGTGAACAATCCACTCTCAGGATTGACACAGCTCTCCATGCATCTACTAAGTCAGGTTTGAACTTGATTATTGAAGTCCATGGAGTGTTTATTATGCTGGATGATATAAGAGCCGAGCTCCACATCCTGCACAACATTCCAGTCATCACAACTAATAACAAAAAGATTGTCAAAATTTATGATAAATCCTCTTTTAAATTCATAAAAAAAACTCAGTGTTATCAACATTATGATCGCATAAATTCTCCAGCGTGAATTTCCATTAATTGATATATCTTGAATAATGTATCTGCCCTGACCATCACACCTTTTTCTATTAATGCAAAATTCACAATTATTTCTAAACTGGGTGGCAACACCTGTAATATCAGCAGATTTATGGCTAAAAACAATTATAACCTCATTCAGCCTCCCAATATTTTTGAATGTCAGCAGTACTATGTTTCCTCTAAGCAGAAAATAAATGCATTCTTGTATTTCACCCAGAAGAAAACATCTCGTCTTCTTAAATTGGAACTATACAAACCCCTAATATTCATTGATAATATTTTAATCTTGGTATCCATTACTAGTTCTGTTTTGTATTTGAAATTCAACATAGCTTATATAATAGGCATTACATAACCAATATTAATAAAAAATAATTCACATACACCCTGTGATACTCTCTAACAAGCACAACTAGAATATGTTTAAAAAAAGTGATTAGTGTACAGGTGGTACAATGTCATGGACCACTAGGTACACATATGATTTTGCCCAAAATAAAGACACCTGAGGTCTGTTCTACACTAGGATGTGGGTATACCAATAAACTTTTAACATCAACACAGTGTAGCTATATAAGATATAACTAAATTAAAACACAGCTTTTACTCATTCATTTTCCTCCTTTGCCAATAAATTAAAAGCCATTATATATGAGATAGTTCATCTTTTTGTTGTTGAGTGTATATGTTCTAGTGATTCACATGCAGACACATACATATCTACATACGTACGTACGTACATACATATGCATTCATATATAGACATATGCATACATGTTGCACATTTAATTACACATAGATACATAAATACAAACATATGTATTTATGCATTCATATATAGATATATACATACACACACATACATGTATACATATGTCCAATGTATAAAAATCACAAACATGTAATACTCATTTTTTTCAAGGAAAGCAGAAGTCCAAATTACCGCATGTTGATGAGTATAACGTGCACCTTTTTTTACCTTTCTTATCTTAAGTCGGGGGTGCACGTTGTATACAAGAACTAAAAAAAAAAGATTTTTTCCAGGTCAATCTGAAGAGGATGAAGGCACTATAACCGGCTACATGTATCACATTCACTACTTGTGAAATATTAAATCCATTGTACATTGCATTGTAACTAAAATGTTTACCGGTACTAGCCGTATTAAAGAAATAAATAATGCTTACAAATAGTCTTGTTCTTTGATTGCTTATGTTAATAAACTGGTTTCATTTGACATCACTGTGTCAAGTTTTGTTCTGGGCCTCGGCCGGAAATACATATACATAACGACTGGCAACTTGTTCAAAAGCTATGCAAAGTGCCGCATTGGAGCGGAACAAATACCACTGTGTGGATTGCCGTACTTGTTCCGTAAATGTTCAGTACCGTATTCCATAACTGTTGATCTACCGGTAATCAAATTTTTTCTTCATTTATTATTGGTTGAATTGAAATATAATATGTGTAGAATTCAACTAGTGTTAATGTACTCATCAGAGCATCTGTAGGGGACATATTTTTTTTTTGGCGACTACGGGTTCTTTCTTACGGGAACACTGATATGTTGTTGAACAAAATAATCAATGTATGAAGTCGGAAAAACATTTTTTTCCTCTTTAAAAAATAAGCTTGTTACTTAGTTTTATTTCTCATCTTAAATCATAGTATTTGAGATATCTATGCGATTATACAGTGATCAATGGCTTCAATGCTTCATTGACTCGGTGTGGTCTTTTCACGGTAATCGGCGCCAGGTAAGCTTTGATGCGCTCAACATACCACTTTTTCATTTACTATCTAAAATGACCAACTGTTGTTGCACTATGAAAACGGAGCGAAATACCGGTAGTCACAATTTTAAAATGCATTATATTACATACGCGTTATATGGCAGAACTACCTTTTTTTCCACTTATTTTGGGTCGAAAATCGGGGTGCGCGTTATACATCGATGCGCGTCATACACACAAAATACGGTAAAATGCAAGGTCATTTGAAATTTTGTACCCTTTATAAACTTTGTCCTTTTAGCAGCCTTTGTTTGGCATACACATGAGGAAGATCAAATTTTTGAATGCATTGTCATCAGATTTAAGAGTCCCATAGTTTGCACTCAGTGACATCTTCCACTACTCTTACATTTTATATGCTCTTAAAATCTCTTTTCTTTCTGACAATATTGACTTTATATTCTGCATTCCAAAATTTCACAACCGGCTTTGGGGAAACAATTTTCCCAGGGATCCATTGTATTGGAAGACTTTTAAAGGTAAATTCATTGGACCCATGACTAGAAAGCTGAAGGTTCAGTTTTACATGATGAAATCAGCTTGGATCGATTAGTGAATTTATCAAAATCTTTTCTAAAGACAAGCATTCATTTGCTTCTGGTAATAAAATATGGAATGTTGCAGGAGAAAAAGTTTGGTTTTCATTTAATTACATGAGAAAACTGCAATATCAGTTTAAATAATTGAGTGTTCAGAGTTTTAATATTTGGAAGAGCTTTTGTACTTATGACCAAATCTGACAACATTCAGCCATATTTCTTTACCTGTACACAATGGCGTTTAATGATGATATATGAAAGCTAACAATGAAATAGTTACACTCATATGGAATGATAAATGTGGCTACCTTGGGACTGTGGTTCTGATGACACAATGAGCAGAGATACAACAGAGACTGACAAGCTGAGTTCTGAAAGAAAGAAATTCACCTCATAGCTGATCAGTACAGCTCTGGGCATTTGGATCCAATGTATCCCAAGAAATATCCCATGTGCCTGGTCTAACAGGGCTGAAGGTCTTATGACTGCTTCAAATTATTTCAAATGATTTCATTCTCTTTGGGTTCAAAGGACCAAAAGTGCCTTGGACTGTTCAAGGCTTTGAAATGTTGATGTTATTACTATCAATGAAGCATCACCAAGTGATTCATACAAACTGAAAGCAATACATTTGATGATTTTCAATATTATATCCCATAGATGCATCCATTTAAAAGGCTATTACAAATATAGGTATTCATCTATTCATACTTTGTTACAAATGTGCATTGAATTCAGTAAAAAGTATATAAAACAATTATAGGGATACTTCTCGCCTCCCCTGACCAGATTATGGTTGATTGGTTAGGGGTGGGATTGTACTGGATTTCACTTTGAATTGGAAAAATGCCTTAACTAAACAATGCACAGTATACCGTGTCATCAAAATGTACTTATATTTAAGTTAGCTCACGATTTGACACTGACACTACTGCTAACAATAGTGCCATGCACAAATGAACAAGATGGAAACAGTCCGTCCTCTAATCACATTTAAAGAATTAGTACTGTTAATAAATTAATTAATATACATCTGAAGTTCAGCTCTGTATTTGAGTCATTTATTATATATACCATCTACACATACCTCTGGAATCTTGTCAACATGGGTTCCAACGAGAATTACTGGAGGGTTTCCAGAATGAGAGGATGGTGCACACGAATGTATCATGTTCAACCAGATCTCAATCATCTCTGAAGAAAAAACAGATAGAAACTTTAAAAATGTATAATAATATTAATAATAATAATAATAATAGCTACACAAAATTAATAATAATAATATTAATAACAGAAACAACAACAAAATTAATAGTAATCATAATAAGTATATAATAATCATAAAAGATAATAACAGAGGAAACAACAATAATAAAAATAATAATAACAATTGTTATGAAAAAGATTTTCTGTTATGTATGTTGTGATTAGCTTTTCATAACCTTCTTCTCATTTCTTGCTATGAGAAGGAATTACTCGTAAGTTGGGGAACGTCAATATCCATGGTAAGAGAGAGAGAGAGAGAGAAAAGAAAGAATTCAGGCTCTCTTAAAAGGAGCGCCGCCGCGATGATAGACAGCTACATCTGAAATTGAAGAGTCAACGTCAGTTTTCTGCTGATACGTATAACTTTATTTAAATACTCAACACACATATGTATTATTCTAGAAACACTTCTAAAAACTTTATAATAAAAATTCATACAATACATATTACATTTTCATCTTTAAGCTTTCCAACTTCATTTTATTCATATAACTTCTGCACCTTAGAATATTATACACTAGTTAATTCTCAATCAATTTCAAGATAGTAAAAGTATTAAATGTAATAACAGTTAATGCATTTTACTCATTTTAAAACAGAATATTAAGAATATTGATTTAGAATCTATTACTAGATATTACTCTTTCTTACTTAAGGAATACTTTTTTTCAATCATTAAATCAAAACATGAAGTTGGTAGCGAATTCAACCTTTACCATAAAACTTACATAAATATAATTAAATATGAACATAAAACATTCTATTGCAATATATATATTGTAAATAAAAGAATTCAGTAACGATGTTGGAAACATATCAATTTTACCATTAAAATCTCAAACATTAAAAATACTTATTCCTTACAGGAAATTATAACATGTACAGTTGCTTACCTGAAATTGAAGAGTCAACGTCAGTTTTCTGCTGATACGTATAACTAATCTGACCTGATTCGCGCATTTCTATATATACGTACGCGGCCAGATTCAGGGTTAGACAAGGTCATACCCTCTACGCATCAGACAGAAAACTACGAACTCTACAATCCGGTAGAAACCAGTTTTAACAGGTAAAAACCACCTTTCTTACGTCATAAGATTCAATTCTGTAGTTATTTATATTTGTTTTAACGACGTCAGACCAAATATGGATATCCGTTAGTTGGAAGCCATTTTGTTTCAGAATTTTCTTAGAGAGAGAAATTACTCCACCTTCATTAACCGAATTGAACCTTTGCCAATAACTAGGTCAGAGACATATTTTTACTAATGGAACCTAGAACTATAGCTAAGTCAGCAAACGCATGTATTATGGTATACAATCTTACACAACACTATACATTGGCAATGTTCTTAGTTCTTTTATCAGTCTTATGCAGCATGTCTATATACATTGCCTTTTTTCCACTTGCTCAGCAACCATTTCTTTTCTATATAGTTGTGTTACAAAAACAAATGAAATTACCTTTAATATCTTTTAGAATAAACAAAATAAAACATTACTTTAATATGTTTCAAAGAAAATATCAATCTTATTAATTTTACTAAAAATTCAATCCTAACACAATCATCAGAAAAATAACAATTACAACAAAAACAACAATAACAATGTGTGTATAATAATAATAATAATAATAATAATAATAATAAAAATAATAATAATAAAATAAATACAGTATAAATTCAAGTCAAAATTAATACTTTAAACAACAATACAAGGTTCTCAATAGAACAGTCACAAGACCCTTAACCCCAAACTGGCAAGTGTCAAAATAAAAATGTCAAAAATGAAATCACTTCAGCTGTGATTCTTTGTTCTTGGTGGAAACGAATGATGTTTAAGATTTATGGTCTCATTTTGAATAATGAGAAATAACTGTACATTATTTTCTAAGAAAACTGGTTTAGCAAGAAACCATGAATTCCTGCTTTACCTGATTATAATCTAAACTGCAATCAAACAAATGTAAAGTCATAAATGATTCTGGACTTTAAAACATGAAGCAACTTGCCAATTCAACAATTAAAGATGATCCACTTTTGATGACAATCAATTTAACGAGCTGCCATGATGATACGCTCCAGTTCTGACCAGATGTTTATAACCTGGTGTCCAAACATACCAATGCTGATATTAGATCATAGGTCAGTCGATTCATATCATAACTGTTTTCTATTCCTCTATCATCAACTTCTAATGAAATTTTAACAACAAAAAGGTCACCCATTGCAGAAATAAAACTAATTCTTCCTGGTATGTGAGGATGTAAAAAAAGTGTCAGTGTCATCATGATCAATACAACAAAGTTCAGTTTCAAAGCACACAAACATTTCATCTGTTATAAAAAGCAGACACTTGTATAAACAAATCAGATTTGTTGTCATTCATACCAGTGATAATTATAATGTTGTGATCACCTTGATATCATAACTGTCAGATCATCTGTTCTAGGTAAAATTCTTATCTACAACATACTTTTGTATTTAAATTAAACCTTACCTGTTTAGTATTAGCAAGAAAGGGGTAATATTGTTACCATAATTTTGAAGAAAAGAAAAGAACATCGTTATCATTAAAAAGAAAACCTAATCTGTAGCACATCTCTGTTTACGAAAGCAAAACAAAACATAATGATAAAATATTTATTGATGACAAATTTAATGGCAGTTCCTTCTCTCTTATTTCAGACTTTACCACTATGGCATGAAATATATAATACCGCTGAAAATTGGTCAGAATAATTAACAAAATATTTCAAATTTGGTATACCCAAAATCGAATGTTGCAATATCCACAATTTACACCATATAAATATGAATTTGTTGTAATGAACATTTATCTTGGAACCCGTACAAATGATAAGCTCAATGTAGAATATTTCTATCTTTTTCAATAATTGTGAATTCCGATCAATATATATATATATATATATATATATATATATATATATATATATATATATATATATATATATATATATATATATATATATGCAAAATCAAACATCAAGTAAAAAGTCTGGAAGTGTGATTCAAGATCACTGTATTAGTAAACACTGTATTTAACTCAAAAAGTAAAATTTGCTTGAAACTTAATTACCTCTCTCCAGTAAAGTTTCACAAGTTGCAGTTCATTTTTCCCACCATGTGACACACTCCAGTCAATGCATGATATTAAACATTAAATAATTGTTGCCTGTCCTGACTCTTCCCCAAGGAATCTGAATATTCCATTTAATTCTTCTGTACTAATGAATTACTTCAAGAGGTTTATTATCCCTTTTGTCCTGACATGGCATTGTCAGAAGCCATTTTAACAAGAAATAAGCAACAACTTGATCATGACGATGTTTAGCATTGCAAAAGACATGTACATACAGCTGAAAAGCATCTGAGGTACTCAGAGAAATTTAATCTGGTTCCAATAAAAATTCTAGTGAATTTAATATGAATCCCAAATGTGAATGAAACACAGTTAAGACAGCATCCAGATTTTACTCGAACAATTATATTTCAATAGTTTGTCCTTTTATTTCATGAGTCTGTGATGTAAGGGCATTTCCGTGTGTGTGATTTGGATTTAAACGCAGACATGTAGCATGATGTCCCACACTGTCACATTATCTTGACAACAGCATAACCAGCCATAACACTAACCTGTTAATGCTGAACGCCAAGTGAGGCATCTGTTAGTACCATTTTTATAAGTCTTTTGTATGACCTAGCCAGGGATCTAATCTATGACCTCCTGCATCCAAGCGGATGCTTCAACTACTAGGCCATCAAAACGGCATTTAATTGATAACTGTCCCTCTCTCTGAAGTACATAATAAATGTATCACAGATCCTATGCTTTATAGACGCAATTAGTCAACAGAAACAAAATATTAAGCTGAAGATTAATTTACTTGATATGCCTAAATCTCCAACTGGTCAAGTAGATTGGCTCTCAATTTTTGTAGCTGTCTGCCGAACAATTAGCTTGCAGCAGCTCAGTGGACTGGTGGCTGTTTTTTTTGCATGATGGATGTCTTGCATTTTTAAAATAAACTTTAAACAGTTAAAGCCATTCTTTCAACTTGTATCCCACCCCCAATAAAAAATGTACTAGCAGTAGTAGTACATGTTACCATGATGACGTTGTCCTGTACTAGAAGTAGTGAAATTGTTACTATAATGAGGTTGACTATCTGTACTAAAAGTAGTAGTTGTTACCATAATGAGGTTGTCTTTCTGTACCAGAAGTAGTAGTAGTAGTTGTTACCACGATAAGCTTTTCTGTCTGTACTAAAAGTAGTAGTAGTTGTTACCCTGATGTGGTTGTCTTTCTGTATTAGAAGTAGTAGTTGTTACCCTAATGAATTTGTCTTTCTGTGCAAGAAGTAGTAGTAGTTGTTACCTTGATGAGGTTGTCTTTCTGTACTAGAAGTAGTAGTAGTTGTTGTTTTGGTGAGGTTGTCTTTCTGTACTAGAAGTAGTAGTTGTTACCCTAATGAAGTTGTCTTTCTGTGTAAGAAATAGTAGTAGTTGTTACCTTGATGAGGTTGTCTCTCTGTGCTAGAAGTAGTAGTAGTTGTTAGAGGACCCGAGTGGCCGAGAGGTCTAAAGCGCTTTCTGTTACATATCACTGCCATCTCACCGCTGTCTGCATGGGTTCGAGTCTAAGATTCGGCTAGTGTAGTTATGTGAGAAAGCTTGCCAGTAGCTTCTCGTGGGTCGGTGGTTCTTTCCAGGGTTTCTCCCGGGTTCATCCTCCACCAATAATACTGACCGCCATGTATAGCCTATCGTGTGCTGAAAAATGGCATTAAGCCTTACAACAACAACAATAACAACAAAGTAGTAGTTGTTATCCTGATGAGGTTGTCTTTCTGTGCTAGAAGTAGCAGCTATTTAACTTGCAATATCGCAAGTGGATAAAAGAGCCCTCACAGCTAATAATTCATTTATTTCTACAAATGAACTTAAAACTATTCTGACTCCATTTTAGGTACCAGTGATGTTTCGTCTGACCCCCCCCCCCCCATTTCATCTAAACATGTTTTACTTACCAGGAAAGTTACACAGTTTTTTCCCCTTGGCATCAAGGAAACACTCGTCATCTATGAGATCTGTGACTTGTTGACTAAGATCTATGACTAAGAGATATATAGCACGATTGGACAAGAAAGTCTGGTGAGTAGTGTAGAATGCATACTGCCCTGCAAAGTCCCATAATGCTAAGGCAGCATATTGCACTGCATCCTTCTCTAGCTTGCCTGAATTTTCATTGATCTGCTTAAGGATTTTCATCACTATATCCTTCTCATTTTCTTTGGAGTGTATTCCACTGCTTGTATCTGGGCCAAGTCTGACAATGGGTGATTCTACTGGCTGGGATGATGGTTGTTTGACTTTTTGATTCGTGCTTGGCTCTGCACTGATAGGCTGGTCATGTTGGGTATGTACATTATCATATTCTACACTGGTGACTTGGTCAGCCATCTCACTTTGTCTCTCTTGTTCTCTTTTGGATTCCTGCTTATTAGAATGCTCATTTAAAATTCTTACAAGACGCTGAAGTCTAGAGTATTTCTCTGCATCTGAAAGGAGGAAAATAAACTACATAAATCCCCAAAATGTCCATTATAAAGGCTGAATGTACACTAACTATTAAGAGGTTCCAGGAATTCATATTTGTCTCAGCAAACTAACATGCAACTAAATGTAAATCTGGTTGTTACGTACATGCAACTAACTACATCTGGTCAGTATTTATGTGTGCCTGTAATGTATATGGCAATATGGCCATTGAAGTAAAACATGCAAGCAACATCTTTTGATTTCACAAAATAATTGGTAACAAAATTCGAAAGATGGACACTGGTGCCATAGTGAGGGTCAGCTTGGGTCTCAAAAGATGCTGGACTTTTCTCCATGTTGCCGCAGCATGTACAATAGGCCTGTATGGAAAATCACTTGTGCTATTTATGCTTAGATCACATAAGGAAGTATAGAGACCTGTAACAAGAACTGTATATTAAACTCATATTGTAAAATACAAACAACGACTTCATAAGGATAGATGGACTCATTTTTGAGTGGCGTTCTTGGTGTATAATCACACTACAGTACATACATTCCTCTAGTGTTGAAAATGAGATTTTATGAGCACACGTTAGGAATGATACTAATGCTTGACTGCTCTGCAAATTATTGGGGAGAATTTAGAAAATTGATACACAAATATATATTTTCTTCCAAAATTTATACATATACCATAGTACCTGAAATAACTAAACTTTAGCTCTATAATATGTCCCACCGGCTTAGAAAAATTTGGTCTCCAAATTTTAACTACATTTTATTGTTGTGGTCTAATTATATAATAAATTGGATTAAATATGTATTTTAAATTGTTTTACATGGCATCAGTGTTCACACACCACTCTTTGCATACTACAAACCTACAATATCTATTCCGTTACAGAATTTACATTTCATAGTGCAGGGTACTAAGGTAAAATAATATTTCATTTATTAGAATACGTTTGAATCAGACACAGAAAGAACTTGATAGTTCCAAGAGGTCTTATATATGCTATTTTTAGGTAAATATCTTGATACATCTATATGATAAATAGTTTCAAACACTCAAATATTAACCATGCTATTAATTTCTATATGAACTTTGTCTTCCAAAAGTGATATGAATGACAGTTTCATAAATGTCCGACTTCCTACCAATCTACAGCACATTTTATATGTTCCTTGAATGTCACATCAATTTGAATGAAATTTGCAGATAGCAGTAGATTTTCTTGAACCTAAGAAGAATTGGCACCAACATTGAGCCATTAACTGCTTTAAAATAACAGGAAGTTATTTGTTTGCAAAGAAAAATCCTTTGGAATATGCAGTATAGCTGTCCATAGTCCAAGTGCAGAATTCATATATCTGTTCTGCTATACTATAGGAAGGAAGATGTGAAGGATAGATTTGGAAGAAAAGGTTGATAGGAAAGTAAAGCACAGCAACACAATCATAACAGGTCCACACTTGAGAATCAGTTAATCAAGTCTGTCCGGAATCTTCATTTTGCAATTATTATTATTTTTTCTTCTTTTTCTTCTTTCCTGTTAGTGATTTTGTTACATGAAATTCCCAGAGCAAAAACGTGGTAAGTTTCTTCAGGTTCCCATGTTGTCTTAGGAAAGTCCCGCCATTTAACCCTATAAACACGCTTGCCATGATGCCTACTGCAGGCTAGAATTTCATCAATACCCCATTCGTCTTTTGACTGTGATGTTGCAGGTTCCTTTGAGGTCAATGACTTGGAAGATGGTGCTGGAATATCAGTTGTCTTGTTGTCAGCTGTTTTAACCAAGGGTTTGTCACCAGATGTTGTGGTCTCCTGCTGTGTAACTATCTGAGTTGTATGGTCCAAATACTCATTTCTGTTGTCAGGGCTAAAGTATGGTTTTAATCTGTTTTCATGGACTAAGGACCTCTGTAGTTTGTGATTATCACAATCACATAACTTGAATGTATGATTGGGCCCAACGTCATTGATATACCATGGTCCTGTCCATTTCTTGTGTAACTTAGATGATCTCCCTTTTGGTACTTTTGGATTGTGCATCCATTCTCATTGACGTAGGTGGAAAGAGGGTTCTTGAGCGTGTAAATCATAATATTCTTTATATTTTTGCTGGGAGTTCTGAATATTGTCTTGGGCAACTTGTCTGGTTATTTCCATTTGTGCTTTGAGCTTTTGTAAATTAGTTGCTGTTGTGTCCTTTACTGGCTTTTCAGTATTAGTAGGGTTGGCAAGAGAAACATCTAGTGGAGCTCTCATTTCTCTCCCAAATACTAATTCATATGGGGAGAATCCAGCTGAGTTGGTGCATGGTGTCTTGCGGTAAGCCATTAGGATTCCTGGTAACATATCGACCCAGTTTTGTTGCGCTTTGTCAATATAGGTGCGTATCGATTGGACTAATGTTCTGAATCTCTCACACGTAGAGTTGGTTTCTGGATGGTAGCTTGATGTGTGGAAGCGTTTAATAGTCATTTTCATACAGATCTCTGATATGATATGTGACAGGAAATTCTGGCCACGGTCAGATACTAGAGCTGTAGGAGCTCCATAATGACAAATGATTTCCTTGTACAAAATATCAGCTATTTCAGTTGCTTCTTGCGATCTTAATGGAAAGGCTTCCACAAACCTGCTAAAACTGTCCACACACAAAAAATATACGAGTATTTCTCTTTGGTTACTGATAATGGACCAAGAATATCCATATGCCAGCATTCAAATACTCCAACTGATGGCATAGGGTGTAGAGGTGCCTTTGCAGAGTGAGAAGGCTCTTTTGCTTGTTGACACTCCTCACATGTATTAACATAGATTTTTATATGTGCATACATTTTTGGCCAATAGTAATTTGATTGTATTGCTGCATAAGTTCTGTCAAAACCTTGATGTCCTCCTCCAGTTACGGAATCATGACAGTTATGTAGAATTTCATGGCGTAATCCTGTAGGAATGGCTAACTGTTGTTTAATGCGGATTTCTTTAGGAAGTTTCTATGCCCTTCTGTTCCACAAATGGTGTATTGTTCACTTTCTGCCACTGTCTTTGCTGCTTTTGTTGAGTCATATGGTAGCTGGCCTGTTTCAATGTACCACTTAATTGGGGCCAAGTCAGGAGACAGGGATTGAGCTTGTTTGATTTCCTTCCCTCTGTCTGAAATGAAACCTAATACTATCTGCTTATCCACAGTCTGGTCTACTATTCTATACACAGGGACTGGTTGAGATTGCGCTCTGCTGGAGGCGCATGGAGGGTCACATTCCAAGGTCACCAATGAGGTTTCATTGATGTTTGTAAACAATATACTCAAGTTTGAGTCAAAGTCACTATAAACGGTTTCCTTGTTGTTTATTACTTCTTTGTATGGAATCCTTGATAAAGAGTCCGCATTGGTATGCTTGGCACCACTTTTTTTGAATGACTTCATAATTAAATCCTTGTAATAACATACTCCAGCGACCCAATCGTCCTCTTGGATTTTTAATGTCCTTAAGGTATTTTAGGGCTGCATCATCAGTGACAACAGTGAATTTCTGGTGTCCAAGAATATGTCTATAATACCTTACTCCTTCCACTAAGGCTAAACCTTCTCTATCAGACACGCCCCATTTCGTTTTAAATATATGAAGTACTCTGCCTCCGTAAGAAATTGGATGTTCTCAACCCTGGTGTCCCAAATATTTGTGTCTTTTTTTATTGCAAACTGACATTTGGATGGTTTTAATTTAAGATTGGCTTTACGGAGTCTATCAAATACTTCTGGCAAATGAGAAAAATGCTCGTCTAAGGTGTGACTATACACCAACACATTGTCAATGTAGCAAAGAACATGTTTATAAGCTATACCCTGCACTAGTTTTGTCATGGCAAGCTAGAAACACATGGGTGAATTGGACAATCCAAACGGAAGTTTTTTGAATGCGTAACAACCATCAGATATGACAAATAGCAGCAGAGAGGGTGAACAGACCACGATTTCAAGCAAAAATAAGGCTTCCAGATCATGTTTTCGAACAAAATATGGCCTATAGATAACGTTTTCGAACAAAATATCAGGTTTCCAACAAATCTCATTTAACCAAAAAAAAGTCTCCATTTTTGCAAAAACGGAGATTTTACGATTTTGCTCGCAACGATGTGGTCATCCACCCTCTCTGCTGCTAAAGTTTTCAGTTCTGGGTTAACAAAAAATAATAAATGATTTGATCAAGTCTTTAGGATCTCACAAACAGACTAATCGCTAACACCTCTTCTTGTAAATCAATCAGATTATTTGACTGGTCGGTGAGTTTGAAATTAATTCTGGTTAATGAATTATTATGGCATCGCATGTAGACAGGATTAATTGGGTTTTCAATAATTAGGAATCCTGGAGGAGCTGTTGGTGCAAACGAATAAAGAATATATCCTTGCTGAGCTTGATTTGATCGTTCGAGATTAATTTGATAGCTTCCTTCGATAACATCGCATACTAAATTGAGCGCAATCACTGAGGATATATTCACGTTGAACGGAGCGATATGCCTACCGCCACCATCTGGATCATTATTATGTTTGAGGAGGACAGTTGAATCTGATTTTTGTAGCGCTTTGATATCGGTTTTAACAATTCTTGCTAATTTATCAGCGTTGTATTTCGGAAACTTGAAATTACGCAGATTGTCTTCTGTGATATTGTAATCGGTTAGGAATCGTTGTTTATTGTCGCTGTTGTCATTAATTATTGTTTGAATAATTAGTTCATAGATATATTCCATGTCCGATATAAGTTGATTTATTATTTCAACGTGTTTTTGCGATCCTGTTTTCCGTAGTTGTTCTAGTTGTGTGTCATATAATTGTTTAATCTCATTAAAATAACCACGGACGTCAGTTAGCGTAAATGAAATAGTAACAGATGAGTCGGTTGTTCTTTTAATGATAAAATCCCATTGCAATGTGTCTTTGTTGGTGAATATAAATCTATCGGCGATTTTTCCTTTTCTTATATCAGATAAATCATCTCGATAACTGGGATTGATTTCATGATATGATTGTACATCCGTGGTTAAGTCGGTGGTGGATTTTTCCGGTGGTAATTCAGGCCATCCTAGTACGGTTCTAATAGAACTTTGATAGATATCTACGACGTATCCTTCTGTGCTTATCTCAATTGCGGATGATAGTGTCGGCTCATGAACTGTTATAGCGATTTTTGATTCTTTTCCAGTAATCGATTTTATTCTACGCGCGAATTCATTATTGATTTGTTCTATTTGGTATGACCCTGTTGGTATCGAAACGACGTTCCAGTCTGGGGTACCGTCGTCTTTATTCGTATTCGCAAACACCAGTGAATTATTCGGTTGTTGACCACCAAATGATTTTGATCTGATATTAGGCCAACTGTGGTATACTCGTAATTTTGCTAGCGCTATCTCCTTCACTGGGACCGGAGAGGGGAAATTCACACTGAATTCTGGATTCGTTGATGTTATTGATATCATGCTTGTTTGTACTGGGTTCGTGTTCTCCACTATTCGTTGAAGTAATTCCTGCGGTGTTGTCATTGTTATTATACTCATGATTTATTTCTAATTTTGGTATCGAGGAATCATAAATACTGACCATCACTGAGAACTCACAATCTGGTAATGTTGATATTATTGAGATCATTTTGTTTTTTGGGTTCGTGTTTTCTGATTCCATCGGTGTTGTCATTGTTATTATACTCATGTTGTCGCTCTAATTTCGATATCGCGGAATCAAAAATACTGACCATCGCTGAGAATTCACTATCTGATATAATCGTATTATCGAGTGACGACGATATCATCAGGGATAACTGCGAATATGCGGTTGATGCAATATGAAATTGAAGTAAGTAATTCTGCAGTTTACTCTGGCTGCATGATGATATCTTTTTTGCTATCCCGGTTGATATACCCCCGATTGTAGCCACCGCAGAAATGCAAATAGGAACTACGACCGGGGCAATCATTGTAACCGATGCAAGTATTATTCCGGCGCCAGTGAGAACGCTTGACACCGAGTATATAATAACATCAATTGCGGTGATTCTTCGTCGGTATTTTTTTTATTTTTATTTGATACTCCTCAGTGAGGGTTTTGAGTCTATTTTGAAATTCTCTGACCTGATCATAGCGACATTGCGTTGATGAAATCATTTTATTTTAAAAACGCTAGCGTTTTCAATTGTGAAATCCGAAGGATTTTCGTTTCAATTATCCTATTATTGACCTGGTTTTAGGATCTGATGAGGGGACACCGGATACAAATTCTATTATCCAGGGTAGTGACTCCCTAATCACAGACTCGTCGGAATTCTTTATAACAATCGTAAGCGGGATTGGTATAGCAGGTGGAGGTTTTGGTATTTTCTCTAGTATATACATCAATGTGTTAACACCGCTGATACCTGTGTTGCTGAATTCCAAATCAAATTTACGGTGATGTATTATTGTAAGTCGGTAGCAACCTGGTGCACCAGTATGTCTGTTGCCAACACGAAGATAATTTTCATTTCCCCGGATCCAATCAAAAGTCCCACTATCAACCGTGTACACGATGTTATTGACGCTTACACTATGTGGAATTTTTATCCTATTGATAGCCGCGCTAATCTCAGCGAGAGTCATGACTGCTACAAGTGGGAATCCAAAGAACTTATTAACAATGTCATTGACTGGTTTTTGATTTTCTTTTAGTTTAAGAAGATCGTCGGAAATATCGAGATAATTTACCCTGATTTTGGTAGGATCTATTGTTTTTCCACTCTCCTCCTTGTTAGAAAAAAATGAAACCAGAAGTTCGTTGATTCTAATCCGTGCTTGGGTTTTAATATGGTTGTCGATGTTAGAAAATTTCGTCGTGATATCTTGGAGGCTACTGCCCTCAAAGAACTTATTAACCATTTCATTTGTGAGCTTTTGTTCGTCAATAGCTTTTTTAACTTCAGCGAGGGTTGGACCTGTCAACGATGTGGTTTCAGAACCAGGTGTTCTCCCCAAAAATCTATCCACGATGGTATTAAGTGTTGTTTGTCTCACCATAAACATATTAATATCTTTGAGAGTTATTGTAGATGTAGCCGGGATACCAAAGAAATTATTAGCGATGTAGGCATTGTGAGTGTGCTTGCCGATAAACTCACTGATTTCAGCGAGAGTCATTCCTGCCACAAGCGGGGTTCCAAAAAACTTAACAATGACGTCGTTAGTGGGTTTTTGATCTTCTATTAGTTTAGAAATCTCGAGATAATTTGCCTTGATTTCATTTTCATTCATCATCCTTCCCGCGTCCTTGTTAAAAAAGAATAGCGATAGATAGTTTTTAATTTCAGCGAGAGTCATGCCAACCACAAGCGGTGTTCCAAAGAATTTATGTATGACATTTTTGCGAAAATTATTATAACCTCGTATAAGATCATTCAGCTCACGTTCGTTGGTAGCAATCGCGTCGGTGATCGTAGACACAAGTGCGCCTGGTTTAAGTCGTCCGTCGTTGGAATACAGCGCAATAGAGTTTTCAGCGGCGTCGCGCTGCCGTATCAAAATGTCATTCAATGACACATCACTGGATTTCAATTTACCCTGTTTGTCTTGAAATACAACTATTTCATTAGGATCAACATTTGTTAAGTTCAACGTCTCAGCGATTTCATCTTCAATTATTTTTTTTACATCCTTGACAGAATCAGGTGGTGCAGTGCCATCGGGTTTGGGTTTCAAAGATCTCCCCCAAATATCAATCATGTTATTGTAAAACTCTTTCTCTCTCTAAAATCGTTTCGATTTCCAGCGATTACTAGTGTATTCATTAACGACAACATGTGGTGGTTTTCCGCTTGGGTTACTCAAGGAGTTAGAAATAGCGTCAAGGACATTTAATACTTCGCTGCCGCATATTGGTGGGTCAATCATCGTTTGTGTTGGTAGCGTAGAATACCAAGTCTTCATTGGAAGGGTTTTTATATACCGCATAAACTCTTTTGGTGGGGCTAATCCATATGAATCGAAATAGACAATCCCACGTGGATCAATAGCGTATGCAACCCAATGAGTTCCAGGTCCGGTGCTGTTATCTAAATTAATGATTCCGGTTTCAACGCTGTTTGGTTGATGTGGTAATTGATCTTTCATAAAGACACCTCTGAAGTTTTTAATCGCTAGTTTTTTAGCAGCATCCATTAAATCAAAATTGGACATAGGAATCTTCGATTCCTCAATTAACAAATCGTTCCTGGTAGTCTTAGACCCTTTCCGCTGTACCATGAATACGGGGTTCCTGGTAGTCTTAGACCCTTTCCCTTTTTTTTATATCCTTTCCCAGTTGCTTTCTTTAGTGCCATTCCTGCTGCAGTACCAACGGCTCCTAACGCAGCCGCTTTAGCCACCGCTGGGGCTGCTGCTGCAATCAATGCTGGAATCGCAGCTAACAACGGAAATATACCGCCTGTTTTAATCATATTTTTGATAGCAGCCGCAGAGAGAGAGAGAGTAATCTGAACACCTTTTTTGGCTGCAAGTGCATCATTGAAATGTTTCACCTGACGAGTTGTCAGCGATAGTTTATTTTCACCACCAGTCATTTGGTTGGGTTTCAACGTGATTGTGGTTCCACATTTTTTAGCTGATTCCGATTGCAATTTTTTTAATTGAGCGGGAGTTAACGCAACACTAATAGTACTATATGACATGTTATACATAATTGATTGATTCTAAATAGAGGATTTCAATTAGATGTTTTTGGAAAAATCCGAAGGATTTTCAATCAAAGATTTTCTACTGGCGCATCTACCACTCTCATTCTTCCTCCAACACCTTCGAGTAGCATTGATTTGTCGCTAAGAATGACAGCAACCGCTCTATAATTATCAATAGCATCAGGCTTGGTTACATTAGCTCTAAAGTGTATATCAACGACAGACTGTCTTGTTAAATCGAGATGTTCCAGCGAAAAGTAATAGATCGGATATAGATTCTTAAAATCTAATTGTGATATTTGTAGACCAGTATCGACATTTTGATCACGTGCCATGAACGACAACAATCTATGATACACGCGTGCAATATGATTTTCTGTGTAATCGAGTTGCACATCTTCGGATGGTTCCTGCTGGCCGTTTATTCTCAGTGAGACGTCTTTCACACCTAACTGATCAAATATCATATGACTGAAACGTTGATCGTCAACTCGTGTGTTATCCTGTAGCGCTACAAATATATGACGTGGAGCTGAAACACCTTGTTTTGATGCTAGATTCCACGTGAATAACCCGTTGAGATTTGATTGTTTAACATCTGTACTCACGGTTAACCAACTCAACAACGACTTTCCTCCTTGGTCCATAAATGATAGTAATCGTTCTTCTGCGGTGATTGCTGGAGTCAACATTGGCATCCATAATGATATTTTTGTTAAAATAACTTTACCGGCATCAGCATTGGGATTTGCAGCATCTGCTGGAATCCTCCAAATTGCGTCATTATCATCACCCTTTCGTACAAGCGCTACTGTATGCTTCGCCCCGTAGATAACTTTTCGGACGTTTCTACAGAATCCAAATATGTGATGTAGTGGAATCGCGCATGAAAATGATTTACGAGCCCCTTGCAACATTGAAATACGTGTTGCGGCTCCTAGATTGAAATTAACGTCGTTGTTTATAACTACAGCCTCGACATCAGCATCCTCATTAGCAGCACTGGCTTTTTTTTGGTCGTCTTACAACAAATTGAATTCCTCCAGCGGTATTTTTAACATCTTTTGCAAACATCATAGAAGGTCCTGCTGATCTTGTATAATCATCAGAATATCTCGCTAACCCGATTATTGTTGTAGCCACATGAACATCGCGATCTATCGACTCGATTTCTTTTCCATCAATGAGGTATCTTGCACTCTCAAATAACGCCATAATACCATTATTGACAAAACCGACTTGAGTACCAGCTGGATACGATGCTCCAGCAGCTGTTACAAGTTTTCCTTCTACTTCGATAAACGCTTCACAAGGCAAAAAATATTTACTGGTATCATGAACTTGAAGTTCAATTCGCGATCGACTATTTGCGTCTATTGCATGATAGACGTAATATTGATAATCGCGTACAGAATCATCCTTGCCAACTGGGGCGTCTATATCAAACGCCGGATCATGTGATTTTTTGAACATTTTATTCTATTTATCAGAGTCTAAATCGTGAAATCATAAACGATTTTCATCGACGTAGTTTTTTAAAGCCGCTTCCTGCTATCATAGACGGTAACGGTTTCTTTTTTCGTGATTTCACTAATGATGTTAATTTATTCTTCGCGGCTGAAAACGCTTTCCCGGCAAAATCTCCAACAGCACTAATCCCCTTATCACGAATAACATCAATTGCTTTCATTGATAATTGTTTAGCTAACGGCATCACTTTTGGAGCCATTCTTGCAAATAACCCCGCAATGGTATTACCTAAACCATCACCATAGTATGCTCTATAAACTGGAAACCGTGAATTAACTACATAGACGGGGGTTGGTTTATCATGATTGTAGTGTATGATCATTATTTGAAATCAGAAACCATTTTTCAATTGGAAACGCTAGCGTTTTTATTCAATCACTGTGATAATCCTCTACTAACTCGCCAATGAAATCTCGATATGTGCTGATATCTATGATACCGCCTTGAAATAAACGTCTACAGATATCAGATGCTTCATTAATTATTTCCGGTGAGTTGTTTCCAGCTCGGAAACCTCCTACAAGAACTTCTAATCGTGATATATCACTGAGAACACTACCAGGACATGAAATCCAAGGATTTTCCCTCGAAGAGTTTCCAACGCTAGCGTTTTGCAATCCACTTCCGCTATAACCAGCTGCTTCATCTAGTTTTTCTAAATCGGTTTCTTGGAAATAATCAGAAACATCACCATCTCGATCAGGTGGTGGTTGTTGTTTTTTAGGCGAGTAGACTACTTTCTTTGCAGGTTGCTGTCGCTTTCCTCGCAATTTTCGCGGTTTTTGTTGTTGTTTAAACTCTTCGTATTTTTCATACACTATATCCACCGCATTTCTATATTGAATATATGATGCACTCTTCTTCTTAATTCTACCTGTTTTCTCAGTTTTGATTTTGTAGAATATATCAGCCCAATGATCTAAATTTCTAACAAACTTATGATATTCTGGTTTCAACATATCTTTCCTGTTTTCATAATTCGTAACAACAAGCTCAGGAATTCCTGTTGGATCAGTCTTATTAATTTTTGCTAACCCCGCCTCGTTAAATATCACGCGTAAATCATCTACTATTTCTTTTGATTCCATTTGTTTTGTTTGTTCAGCTTTCGCTGCTATTTTTTCGAGTTCACCGATAACAGATTTTCCCGTCTCCGGAACATCTCCTAGTATAGCACGCTCTATCCCTTTCGTCGCTGTGGTTACTGGTTTAAACAATTCTTCGGATCCCACAGAAAAATCAGTTTGTAAACTCTGTCGTTGTTGCAGTTTATTTCTTACAGAGTCGCGAATTGGTATAAATTTCTTGATTGCATCAAGTCGTTCACGAGCCAATCGGGTCGTTAATGCTTCATTGACCATTATTTGAAATCGCAAACAATTTTTCAATTGTAAAACAATTTTCAGTTAAACGTAGAAGCGTTTTAACGGCGTTATCATTGATGAGGGAAGTCACATAATTGTATATAAAATAATTAATACTGTGACTTCCCTCACTTTTCTATTGATCAATCGGAATCATCATATCGACTAAACCAACCATTAACGGCCTATCGATTTTGTTGTTTTCAATCAAAAAATGCTAAAAAAAAATTAAAATCTCTATGAGGGACGGTCACAATCAAATAATGATAAATGGTTGGTCAATCAAAATTGTTCATTTTCTTGAATTAACGCCCGTAGGTTTCTAACTTTAGAATTAACCTCCTTTTTCAATTCATATTCGTACCCCAATTCTTTTCGTATTCGTTCTACGATGGTATACAACGGAGCGAACACACTTACGTCACTGGAGAATGCGAGAGAGTCCTTAATAGAATTCTGAATTCTTTTGATGAGCGCATACTTCTTTGATAGCATATATTTATTGTTGTTAACTCCGTATTCTATATCCTGAAAATCAGACATGATTTGATCAGGATTTAACCCATCTGATAGTTCAATATCCCAACTTTTCAATTTTGAAATCTCGGATATGATGCTATTCATGTTTTCAGAATTCATTATTCTATAATAATGATATATTTCTAAATGAAAAATATGACGCATTAGACATAACTAAATCGAATTTTTTGTCCCGTCCCTTATGAAATAGCCGATCGATAAATCCCCTCTGCAACATATCGTACTGAGGCTCTACAAATATCGAAGTGCCTACCGGCTTCATTCATTGATTGAAATATTTTTTCTTCGTTAGTTATCGTATTCAAAGATTTCACAGGTCTCTTCCCAACCGTTTTGCATTTTCCAGTCTCTCCTCGTTTGGTATTCTCACTCTGTGTGATAGCTTGCAGATTTGATAAAGAATTGTTCTTCGGATTAGAATCCTTGTGATCGATAACAAAATCATCCTTGATCAATCCATTGAAACATTCAAACACGAAACGATGATTGAGATAAGTTTTCGTTTCTTTTCCCTCCCTAACAGTAAACACCAAATACCCCATACCATTATCAGAACCAATTGGTTTCTTCAGTCTGCGGTTTCTTACAACACCATCACTAGATGCTTCATAATTTGTAATCACAGGGTGTTGTCTGAATTCTTGGTTCATTCGTATACATAATACTATTGTTTGTCTAATTTATTGTTTGGTTTAATGATAAATCTTTCGATGTAGTCTTGAGGAGTTCTTATGATTTTATCCTTGATACTGACTTTGTCAGCGTCAAGAATACTGACTTTGTCAGCGTCAAGAATACTGACTTTGTCAGCGTCAGGGTCATAATTTCTGATTGATTGTCCATTTTTTATTCTTTTATCATAATAACGCTTCAATTCCCTGTATCGCTTACCACCGCAATTTAGACACAACTGAGATTTTCCCCTGACCCCAACTCCACATAGAATACAAGGTAACGGACCAAGGCTTCCACGACGAAAGCTTTGCATATGATACCCACAGAACTCATTTCTGCATGATTTGTTACACGGGGTTACTGATCCAATCATAAGCCACTTGCAGTGATTCATTATATAAAAATCTTTCATTTAAATGCTTGTTTTAATTACAGCATGAGGGAATTAAGGAGAACGCCTTCGAAAAATGCTGATAAAGAGTTTAAGAGATTATTAAAAATTAGTCCTAGATTTAATCTCGATAGACCCAAAAAACGTCCAATAGACGGAAACATGAAAGAGTTTAAGAGATTATTAAAAATCAATCCTAGATTTAATCTCGATAGACCCAAAAAAACGTAACAAACGTCCAAGAGACGGAAACATGAAAGAGTTTAAGAGATTATTGAAAATCAATCCTAGATTTAATCTCGATAAACCCAAAAAACGTAACAAACGTCCAATAGACGGAAACATGAAAGAGTTTAAGAGATTATTAAAAATTAATCCTAGATTTAATCTCGATAGACCCAAAAAACGTAACATAATCAATCCTAGATTTAATCTCGATTAACCCAAAAAACGTCCAATAGACGGAAACATGAAAGAGTTTAAGAGATTATTGAAAATCAATCCTAGATTTAATCTCGATAAACCAAAAAAAACGTCCAAGAGAGATTACCCTTGGAAAGATGCTCAATTCAATCTCGATATAGTTTCTAATACACCAAAGAATACAATTCTTGATAAAGCCATGATTAGTAAAATCAGAGATTGTTTTAATGAATTCAAGCGTGATGGAGCATCTTATTGTTGGTCAACATTTCGAATTGATGGTGTTGTTGATGCTACCATGACTGATGAAAAAGCAGCAGTGATAATTTCACGTGTTGGGGAAAAACGGCATTTTTTCCGAATCAAATTCATTATCGAAGTCGATGGTAAATGGATTATTAGGGATAAATTTGAACCAATCCTCAAGAATAAAAAAACTGTCATTGTGAGTAGAGATTCCAAACCAGGAATTCTAACCGGCATTGACAAACCGTACTACGAAAGATCTTATCCCGTAACAGCAATGGTTTATGGGATATATCCGTTAAATGATAAACCCGATATCGCAAAACTAGCTCCTATGAAATATTCTAGTTCACTGAATTGTGTAGCAGAACGAATAATAGAACACTTCACAAATGCATCCCGAGGAAATAAACTAACTGATCTGCGACGTAGGAAAATAACCGAGTGGGAACTGACAGTGAAACAGCATGGTGCAAAGATTTCTGATATAGCTAAATTAGAAGCATCATTAAAATTCCCAATATCAGTAACAACAATAACCGGAGAAGTATTATACGAACCGAAATATCAATCGCGAGGAGCCCCAATACAGATTATTGATCATAACAAACACGCGTGGACACCTGCGGTAACAATATTTCCACGAGATAGAACCGTGAGATATATCCCCAAGGAATTTTCCGGGGATGTTTTCTATGAAGAGAGATTATTCGATGCTATTCATGCGTTGTGTAAAGATGATCCTGTGTCAGTGTGGTTACTTAGAAGTGATGAAGATCCCGAAATAGGATTCGATCAATTTGTAAGACCGAATGGCGAATTATATCGCATTGAAGAATTAGATAACAGAATGAGAAAAATCGCTAGTGATTTTTCACCGGAGAATTCCCATGAAAAACTACTCACGGATAGTTTTACTATTCCATCAGTGGTAGCTCACTTCGCAAGAGAAAAAAACTCATGGCGTCCAACACGAAGTGATTTTCTCGAGGATGTTAAATTGAGTTGCGTCGAATTTGGTCATGGAGGACTGTGGAATACGAAATACTCACGTGATGGTATGATTTCAATTGATATAGCCGCGTGTTATCCCGGAAGTTTTCTCGGATATGGGGAATGCGCTGAGTACTTCAAACGATTTGGACACCCCACGCATGAAATGACTCGTGTTGCGATTAATGGACCATTGCCTGATTTTGATTTAACCGGATTCGCTCGTGTGATATCATTTGAATTAGCTACAGGGTTACATCCGTGTAGTTATGTTTGGCTCGGTAGACACCTATCTGAAAAACACTGGATGCCAATAGTGCTATTGAGATATATGATTGATTGTGGTATGCTAATATCGTTGATTGTTTCCGAGGCTATTATATGCTATCGAGCTCAGAAAGAAGTTTGGCTACCACAACCCGATCTAGATAGAATAATCAACGAACTACGAAAACAGTTTCCAGATTTCAGTGAAGAAGAAATCATAAATTGGTCTAAGAAGTTATTTGAAATTAAAAAAGAACAAGCAAAAGATCTCGGAAGAAGAATAATCGGTAAATTTACCCAGGGTGGACGATACGATAACGCAAAATATTCTTCGCGGTTGATCATAGACGTCGCTGAATACGATTTTATTGTAGCGGATTTAATGAAACAGGGAAAACTTGTATCCCGTAAGGATGCTTTTCTATCCAATGGTGAGAAATTAGGTACGGTTGTTACCTACTGTGATGGATATAATTCCCAGTACACACATTTGAGAAGTTCAATGTTAGCCTATGCTTCTATTAATCTATTTTCGATGATAAATAGATTTCCTAATACCGCGGTTAGAGTGGCCACTGATTCGATGTATATACACAATAAGTACAAATCAGCTGTAGCGGCATTCACAGATCCCGAAGAAAATTGGGGGCGTTGGCGATTTAAAAAGGAGATGCTACATGAGTATTGTGAATCCGCAGACGTTGCCATGGATGATAAATATCTTTGTTGTAACCGTATTGAAATTCAATCAGAATTTTCTAATGCACCACCGGTATCTGATCCAGTATGTAGATATAAGACAGTTTATTTAAACGGTTGTGGTGGGTCAGGAAAGACAACTCGTGCAATTGAATTATTTCGTCGTGGAAACGCTAGCGTTTCTAACATGATTGTGCTAACACCGACTCACAGACTCGCCAGAGAGATGATACAACGAGGGGTAAATGCTTGCACTTATCACAGTTTTTTTCGATGGAAGGGTGACAAATGGACTCCTGAGCGTATGGGTGATAAATTCATTCCTGAAATCATAATTTGGGATGAAATATGCACAGTGTCATTAGATGTATTAAAAATATTTCTTGAGTGGTTGTTAAACAAAACACAAAAGTCGTCATGTGCGGTGATCAAGGCCAACCACCACCATTTGTCGGTGCATCTCCACATGAATGGCTAAAGGGTTTTGTAGACTACTATGAAGAAATCACCACTGATTATAGATCACTTGATGAACGATTACGCGAGTTCAAAGCGCTAATTAGATTACAACCGGATAGAATCCAATGCGAAATAGCGCTTGAAGTGATTTCAGAAACCCCAATGAATGATTTCTGGGAAGCGTGGAGACCAAACGATTTGATCATTGCACGTAAAAAAATAGTCAGGGATACACTTCAGATGAAGTTATTTGAATTGCATAAAGAAAAATTTGCAACGCTTCCAGTAACCCTTTGTTATAGGCCATCGGATACACTAAAACAAAACATTGAAGTTGATATTCCAGGACAGAGTGAAAAACAAATTCTCGTATTAAATGATATTGTGCTGGTTGATATCAATGTCGTTGAAGATGCATTGCGTGCTAATAAATCCCCGTGGACGCTAGGATACGCAGCAACAATACATTCTTCACAGGGATTGACTATATCGGATACAATTGTTTGGATGGTGGATAATCACATCGAATGGTCGAATTTAGTCTATCTCGCAGTATCCAGAGTACGAAGAATAAATCAGCTTCGAAGAGTTGTTTTCGATGATAATGACACAACAATAAGTGATATTGATGTTAGCATCATTAATAAAAAACTCTCCGGTTACAAACAACAGGACAAAAAAAAAACAACGAGAATTTGATATTGATGCTGAACTAATAATCACTTTGAAGAAACAACAGAATAATCACTGCGCGAGTTGCAATTGTATAATGCGTTGGCAGTATTCGGATAAGGATCCTCGCCAATTCACCGTAGACAGAAAAAATAACTATCTCGGTCATGTCAGAAACAATGTGATGTTGACTTGTCTTGAGTGCAATAGACGCAACGGTGCTAGTTAAGACCATGCGGTGGCAATTGAGTATCCTCGGGAATCACTTGTAGTTGTTGTCGAGTAAAACCCCGCTGAGGGGCAGTTGAATCCAGTTTATAGACTGGAGGTCTACCAGTTGATCGTGTTATACTAGATATCTTATGCGTAGTGACGCTCCAAATAGGATCAGTAGCCCTTTTTCTACCCCCTTCAAGCTCTCCTGGTTCGTATAAGTACCTCACAATGACACTACTACCAAAAATTGGTTCTTTGAAATCTTTTTGTGGTTGTACGGGTATAGACTTCTTTTTAATAGCGTTGATAGGTTTCATGTTGATTGTTCTAGTAATCTCGTTATTCAGTGCAGTAATCACAGATGGTAATCTTTTAACCCATTCACGGGATCTTTTTTCTTGGATGAATTCTTTTGCGTATTGATATCCAAATAACCGCTCAGCAATTGTCCGATTAAATCGTTCTACAATTGCCTGATCGCGATGTAACGCAGTATGCCCTCGCCGTATTGTGACATTGTGATGTTTCATTGTTGATAACACTACACCCTGAAATTCCTTGCCAGGATCAACCTGCAATAGATTTGGCCAGTTCAGAGGACCTCGTCGATAAATCCTTTAAAATGCAGAAGCGACTTCAGTGGCTGATTTTGTTTTTAACGGTTCTGCTTCTTTGTATCGACTTGCAATATCAACTACGGTTAACGCATATTTGTAACCACGATCATGTGGCAGAAATAATATATCAGCCTGATGAACTTCATTAGGAGCGGTCACATCAAAATGCGAGAATTGAATTTGTTTAGGCGGTGGTAGATAAATTTGCCATAGTGCCTGTTTGGATAACCAATTAGCTGCAGTGGTTTTTTTCACTTTTGCAGCACTAGCGAGTTTATGGACTGCTGATTTACCCCTCCAGTATCCTCTTGGGGAATAATAAATTGATTCCATATTATTAATTACCAGCACCTAACATCAATTTACTTTTCATAGCCGATTTTATCAAAAATGAAGACAATTTTTCTTTGAAGGATTTATCAGGAATAGCATTTAACGCATGAATTAATTTCACATCTGCTAGATGCCTGTGTTGCAGGCTGCTGCTTTTATAAGCAACATCATGAAGGTGACAGGCCTTATCAATGGCGTTTATTGGTTCTTCACCGGGTCGGGACTGATTTTGATCATTGAGTCTGATATCAAGTCTGGTTCCCGGTCCACAGTAGCTATATCCTGGAAGGTGCTTTTCTCCGGTGTACTTTGCCCATGGGGTTCCAGGGAGCTTTGCCAATTTGGCTGCGATATCACCTCCTCGTTTTTTTTAAAAACATCTCCGGGTTTCATAGACACAAATCTAAATTTCTTTGTACCACATTGCACGCATTTACCAGAAAGCGCTGATCGGTTATTTTTAGTTGTAATCGTCGTCAAGTCATCTGTGCCAGTACGCGTTTTACACTTCACACAATATAGATCCATAATTTATGTATAGAAATATGGATATAATTGATTTTTCAGCGACTAAAACAAGAGAACCAATTAAGCATCATGCAGCGCTACCAAACTCTATCCGGATGATTATAATCGGGCCATCTGGATCCGGTAAAACGCAATTGTTGCTCAATTTAATAATGAGATGGATGAAGTGGGATAAGTTGTATTTAATTGCCCCTAGCGTAGATGATCAACGATGTTATGAAGTGTTAAAGGATTTTAACGAGAATGCATCAGAAATGAAGGGTGAGAACGCCATTGATTTTATAACCGATATCGATGAAGCACCGAGTATTGATGATATTGATGGAGATATTAACAATTTAGTCGTATACGACGATATAATGTTGGATAAACAAAAGAATCCTGCTAGAATATTTTCCCGTGGGCGTCACAAAAACACTGACGTGATATATGTCACTCAACGCTACACTCAGGTTCCAAAAGTCATCAGAGATAACTGCAATATTCTTTCTGTATTCAACGGAGTTGATTCTCATACTCTTAGAAATATTTGGCAGACATGGTGTTCTGATATGGACTTCAATCAATTTCGAGATTTCTTTAGTCATGCTCAGTCGACTCCGCACGGATTCGCAACAATAAATCTACATGATCCTCGGACACGATATCGTATCGGACTTGATCAAATATTCGGTTAAAATCGTAAAAGAATTATTAACCCAGAACTGAAAACTTTAGCAGCAGAGAGGGTGGATGACCACATCGTTGCGAGCAAAATCGTAAAATCTCCGTTTTTGCAAAAATGGAGACTTTTTTTTGGTTAAATGAGATTTGTTGGAAACCTGATATTTTGTTCGAAAACGTTATCTATAGGCCATATTTTGTTCGAAAACATGATCTGGTTTATTTTTGCTTGAAAGTCTCTAAATCAAGCTTGATTTGCCAGAAGCTGAAAAACACATCAAGCACTGAAAAATATACTGCTGAAGATTGGCCTCTGCTATCCATCAAGTCATCGAGACGTGGAAGAGGAAATACTTATGGTATTGTGATCTTGTTTAGTTTCCTGTAGTCAACAACAAATCTGTATTCTCCCGATTTCTTCTTCACAAGAACCACTGGAGACTTTGTCATGGTGATTTGGACGGTAAGGTGATATCGTACTTCAACATTTCTTTTACTTCTCTGTCAATTTCTGCTTTTTGAATGGGGTTGGTCTTGTACAATCTTTGCCTAACAGGTTTTTCATTGCGTGTGTCAATTTTATGTTGGTAGATATCTGTACATCCCAATTCTGACAAGTCTACTGCAAACACATCTCTATTTTTTCCAATAAATTCTTGAAAATACAATGTTTCTTCCGAAGTCAAATCAGAGTCCAACAAATCAAAGCCAAGGTGTTGTGCAATTTTTACAAATTCATCCCTTTCAGAACTGTGAACTGTGTGTGTGCAGTTCACGCTATTACAAGGCTTGTCTTGAAATACATTAGTTTCATAATCAGGTTGTGCAATATTATCAGCTTCAAGAATTTCCACTGTTGCTATTGCTTTGCCAGGCCTTAAGATAATATTTTTGATTTGGGGGTTTAGTAAACGAAATCGTCCTCTGCCTCTTTGAATTTGATCTATTGCTATTGCTCCAAGTAATTGGGTTGTGGAGGGTAAGTGCGATACAGGATGCAACAGTATATTGTCCTTTGGGCAGTTCCGAATTTTCACTGGAATCTCGCATTCAGATTGTGCCGGCACTACAATCCTGGCAACCGTTCTAGCAAGCCGTATTTTCTGTTTAAGTTCACTTTTTAATGCAGACACTGTTAATCCATCATACAGCATGGATAGTGTTTTTGAGTTCAAGTCTTTTGTAGCTTTCTTGGTTTCTAAGAACTCCATACCTAGAATAATGTCACAATGTAAATGTTTAAAAACATGGAAACTGTGTGTAACTGTAAGTCAGTTGATTTTGAGGTCTAGAATTACACATCAAAGAGGCTTTTGTTGAAGACCGTTAACACCGATGATAAAGGGCATTTTGGGTGGTTCCAAATCAAAATTGCTGTCTAACCGCTGCAGTTGTCTACATGTAATGCATGAAAGTGCTGCTCCTGTATCAATTAGTGCTGTTGCTTTTGTGTTATTGATAATCAATGTTATGTGATTTCTGTTAATGTCACATGTAACTGAATCCTGTATGCTACAAAGATTTGATTGTGTCATTTTCTTACAGTGATGGAATTTTAGTTTCTCTAGTCATACTGTTGACTGAGTTCGTGAGGCTAATCTGCACGCTACCTCAAAATGGTTACATTTTCCACATTTATGGCATTGTTTGCCGTATGCTGGACATTTGTGCTTTTTATGACTAGAAAATCTTCCACACCATCCACAAACCTCACTTTGCTGCTTTGTGCGCTTCTTCCATTGTCCTCTGTCTCTTAATGAATGCTTGAATTCTGGCTTAGATGACACGGCCACTGTCATTGCTTCAAGTTTTTCTTCCAGTCTCTGAATAGCCAATACAAGTATTTGTTGTTCTTTAGTGCTGTCTGTCATAGTCACTTCAGCAATTCTTCCACTTGGACGGAGATCTTCCCCTGTTTCTGGATTCTGTTGTAATACGAATTGTCATATACATTTATATGGCTTTAGGCCATAGATGATGATATGCTTAATTTGTGTCTGTGGTAATTCCAGCTCAGTTCCTTTAGCAACTATATTTGCAATAAAATCTTCCACTTTCTCAGATGTAACTTGTAATGCTTGATACAGAGCTGCAGTTCTCTGCCACTGTACTCTTTCATCCAGCCCATATCGAATGATAAATTCTTTCTGAAGCAAGCTGAAGTCATCCTATATATTTTGTGCCATGTACCAGCGTAATGCATTATCTGTTAACAGTCTTTGCAGCAGAATGATAAAATCAAAGGCACTTCATAAAACTTGTTGAATAAAGTCCAAACAAAGGTCACAAAGATGAATGTACTAACATTTTGCCACTAACTTTTCACATGGAGTCAGCACAGCCTAAAATAAAATAGAATTCCCCTAAAGCCAATAAAATTTTTTTCAATATAATTTAACACAACTTTTCCATTTTTGAATTCTCCATTAAACTGTAGTAGCTCCCCTTTGATGGTTCTGCGCTATTGGAAATTAGTCACAAGCAAGAGGGTTTTTCTTTTCACACTTTAATGGATATCTGACACCTCTAGTTCTTCCTGCTGACTCCTTATAATGAATCACCCCTGCACTATGTTTTACCTGGCTTTTTTAAACAATACTAGCGAACTTCAGAGAGAGCATGTCCTGAAGGTTTTTCCTTGAGCTAAACTGCTAGTCTAATTGAATTAGGTGCAGATCCCTTATCTATCCATAACCTACATATAAAAATGCACAATATCTAAATTATGTAAGCTAAAATAAAGTCATATATCTACTCTTCATACACACTCTTTTCCCACTGATACTGTATGTTAGAATTTCGAAAATATTATATTAAATAGGAAATTACTTGTAAACCTTATCCTTATGAGCAAATTAATTTAAAATTAAACAATAACTACCCAACTTCATTTTAAGCACTTTATACCTACTAAAAGAGGTACAAATGTCCTTACAAATGGTTCTTAATTTGAATGTTTAAGTAATAAGGTAAACTTGCAATAATTGATTTTATTTAGCTTTATAAAAACATCTTTTAAATGTCCTACTGACTTCATTGTTTCAGTTTCTGAGCTGAACTGTACCTTGACATCTTGTATTTGAGTATGGTGGTGACAATACCATATTTACCCAAAATTTCAGCTTCTCAATTGAACAGTGACAAATGAAGAACTCCTTTAACATAGACATACTATTATTAAATTTTTTAGGAGAATTTAGAAAATTGATACACAAATATATCTTTTCTTCTAAAATTGATACATATACCATAGCACCTGAAATAATTAAACTTTAGCCCTATAATAACTGACTGAAATAGCATGTGACATAAAACATGGAATTGATACTGGTATTGATGGTGCATATTCAGTGGCTACAGTAGTGTTTTAGCAAGTATAAACTAGACTATCTTGTGTCTTGTGCTGATTTTGACTGTGCACCTCTGGTATGACATTACTGTACTTACACAACTGGTTGCAGCAACATTGCATGTACCTCCAGGAACCCATTCTTTGCTTTGGTGGCATTAACCTTAACATCATTCTGCAGAGGATTCCCACAAAGGCCATATGGGTTGCTAATATATATAAGTACCAAGCCAATGCCTCTTACAAACTAAAGGTTGTGCTTCACTGCTATGTATGCACTGATCTTATATTCAAACACTATGGCAGCAAACTGAAGAAAACAACATACCTTACCTGGAGACACAGGTGTATTAAGGAAGAAAAGCATATGCCCCCTACCCTCCCATGACACTTCAAACTAAATGTCTAAGCCATAATCCGTCAAGTAATGTCGAATTCCTGAAGGACAAAACTGAAGTGCAAGACTAAAAATTACATGGGACAAAGATCTACTGCCAAACACCACTTTGTCTATCTTAATAACAGAGGATGGTCTGGCAAGACAACATGTTCTTACCGCAACCCATCAACTTGCAAAGTTATGCAATGTCCGTAGAGTGATAATTCCCACATACACACCCATCACAACTGCTGAAATGGCCCACAAAAAATTGATGCCAGTATGCAAGAGACAGAAGTATATTCCAATTGAGTTATCATTATACACAAGATTTGAACAAAAGAGTTAACTGTGCCTCCTTGGGATTGACATTACCACTTCAGAGTTGGGTAAAACAATAATGCAAAGCAGACAGTCATCGTATGGTATGCCCTTGACAGTAATCTATGTAAAATATAAGACATATAGTAGTGAAATATTCTTTCCTAATTATAATTAAGTGTTGAAATGCCCCTGGTGATAAGGTTTTCTTCAGGTTATGTAGGATCCTTTGCCCCTCAACTTGTCAGCAGAAAAAAACAGTTATATAAAAAATGTTGCCTTCTGCTATATGACAGTAATCAATCAGAAAAACAGACAGTTTGTAAACCTTTGATATTTATGCATCATGTTAGGTGTGCTGGAGGACTTGCTGGACCTATTTTTATTAATCAAACTGATATCAAGAATGAAGCTGTTTTCAGAGTCCTGATCATGATCAGATAAACAATCACTTCAGACTGCTTATAGAAGAATTATAATGCAGCTATACCCCAAATGGTAAGGATCATCACATCAAATGTCATCTGCTTGACTGAAGTTACATCCTTACAGGCAGAGGATAAAAAGCAGTTCACTCTGTACAAAAAGTACGAGCATGCAGTTAATGTGGTGGATGGTGTTATTAATTGTTTCTTAATAAATACACCATATTATGAAGGGACCCTTTACCTCTCATCTTGATGGCAGAGGAAACGTTAAATCAAAATGTTGCCTTCTGCCACATGACAGTAAATTCAGTAATCAATCAGAGAAACAGACAGTTGGTAAACCTGTCAACAGATGGCATGGTATTGTGTCTCTTGGTAAATGTGCTGGAAGACATGTTGAACACTTTTATTTCCAGATCTAGTGTTATTAATCAAAATGTTATTAATCAAACTGATGCCAACAATGAAGCTCTTCTTTCCAGATAACATAAACTTTCAAATCACACGGCTTATAGAAGAACTACAATGCTGCTATTCTACCCAAAACCATAAATGATGAGTTTTGCTTCTTTTCATTGCTTTATGTCATATACAAAAATGAGGACTGCCTCATATCTTATCACCCGATTCCATATGACCAGCAGATCCACATTAGAAAGTAGTGAACTACCAATGCCACTGTCAATGTATGTTGGAACAACTATTTTCTTTGACGTGTAAAATCCAAAACCAACTATAAACATGGCTGAAATGGTCAAAGTCACCAAAGATATAAGGCATTAACAAGAAAGCAACTGCAGTACATTTCAACTCAGGTACAACAACATTTGTAAATGAAATATATTAACACTGTATATAATGCCTATACACTCAGTATAATAAAACAATAGGAGGAAACTCACAGGGTGCTTTGGTTAAAAATTTACCAGTGGAATAAAATAGCTATATACAGTGCCAAGTAAGCATGGGTTTACAGATGAACCATAGCAGCTAAACAAAGGGTAATTCTTTAACAAACATTAATCTGCCTGGGGGTATTGCAACACAGTACTCACTTGAAGTCATTGTAAGCAATGTCCTCACTGATTTTACATTTCCAACCCAATTTAGTAATTACTTAATGTAACACTTAATTTCTACATTATCATAAGAAGTTCAAATATCCAAGTCATTGTAAGTGTTATCCTCACTGATTTGACATTATCAAACCAATGTAGTCATTATCTAATGTAACAATTAATTCCTACATTATCATAATAAGTTCAATTGTCCAAGTCAGTGTAAGCGTTATCCTCACTGATTTGACATTATCAACTTATCAACCCAATTTAGTCATTACTTAATGTAACACTTAATTAATACATTATCATAAGAAGTTCAAATGTTCAAGTCATTGTAAGCATTGTCCTCACTGATTTGACATTATCAACCCAATTTAGTGACTACTTAATGTAATACTTAATTAATACATTATCATAAGAAGTTCAAATGTCCAAGTCATTGTAAGCATTATCATCACTGATCTGACATTCTACTATTATGAACACTGCTCTGTGGAGATGGAGGGGCATAAGGAATTTATGAAAAGGACTGTTTTTATGCTGTACTGTACACCTGAAACATTTAAGTCACAAGCATCAAACAGTTTAGTTTCTGATGTGATCATCTGAAGTAATACAGCCAAAATACAACGAGTATTTACCAAGAATGGCACTTTAACCTTACGTGCTGTTTGATGCCGCCAATGTCAACTCTTCATTGTGCTTGTGGATTCTCTTCTCGAAATATAATAAAAGCCAAGTACAACATCAAACTTTAGGAAATAAAACTTCAATATCTGAGGATGGACTGAATATGAACAGGTTTTACTTGATGAAAGTCTTGAAATGTGGAAAGAAGTGATGAAGAAATACTACAGTAAAATGTGCCTTGGAAAAACTGCTGCTATCAGAGATTACCTGTTGTGAGAGAACACAATTACATTTTACACTAAAAATACCCACACAATGGCAGACTTATCAGTGAGCAGCAGAGGGGGTGAATCCAACAACTATTACAAGGCGTCAATTCGACAGCCAAGGCTTCCTCGTAAATGTTTAATAGAAGCCTCCATTCAGTAAAACAGAATTTAAAAGAAGGGACGACGCCAGGTTATTGTCACCATGTGTTGCTGCATCACGCATCAAAGCAAAAACAACGACACCAGGTCGTCGCCACGCACCCCCGTTGCTGCTACCGGGTTAACAAAATTAGCCATAGATACAATGATGAATTAGCGATATATTTTTTTATATAAATGGCAAACGTCGGAGAAGCACAAATAACTAGATTAACTAGAGAACGGTTGGCTGCGATTAAGAAATTTCTCCCGGTGAGAGATTCTTTCAGAGATAATTTGCAAGCTGGACAACAAGCAAAATTAGATTTTACCGCTGATACTGAACAATTATTTAAGCCTATAACTACGGCAACTGGAGAAGTTGTAACCGCGATAAAGAAATCTAAACCTGAGGTTGTACCTGAGGTAAAACCTCCTAAAAAACCAGATAATAGAGTTCAAGAGCTACGAGATAAATTTACTGAGGAAACTTTAGCGAAGATTGATAAAGATGATATAACTGATTTAGTAAAGTTTGCTGCGCTGGGATATTACACTAAAGAAAATTATTTAAAACCTGGAAAAAAAGGTTATATCAAAAACGTAGGTGATTTGGCTAAAGCAGTTAATAAAATTAAAAATCAACTACCACAAATTGATAATGATGATCCCATATATCAGGCATATTTGACTGCCGTTGAACGAGAATATCTCGAAAATCAGGAAAAAAAGAGGTTTATTAGTATCTGATCAACAACGACTAAAAACCGAACAAAAACAACGAGAGAAAGAAGAACGAGAACGATTAAAACAAGAATGAGCAGAAGAACGAAAACGTATACAACCAAGTCCACGAGGACGAGGAGGACGAGGACGATGGCGAGGAGGACGAAGACAAAAGATCCTCTTGGGGAAGATCCTCAACCCCAAGAAGAAGAACCTGAAGCTGATCTCACGCAAGATATACCTGGAAAATTCGGTATGGGATATCACGGTGGTAATATACCATGTTCAAGAAGTATCCTCGATGATATTTCACGGTTAGAAGTTCTCATCGGAGGAAAACGAGCTGGAAATAATTATCCGGAGATAATTAACGAAGCTGAAATCTGTTAGCGGTTATTTCAAGGTCGTGTAATGGATATTGAATTATATCGTAGTTTCATCGATGAACTTACCGATGATCATTACAGCGATTAATCTCCGCGATTGATCATCGATTAGATATATAGCATTTAAATAAAATGATAGTACATCGTAGTATGAGCAGAGCAAGACCTGTTTATGTCGTAAATTCACGATTGCCAGTGTACAAGGTGACATATGGAAATGGACTCAGTGATGTTGTCACTGGATTATTTACTCGAGTTGCTCCAAAACTGCTACCGATCGGTAAAGAAATAGCGTCAAAAGCTATTGGGGTTCTCGGTGATAAAATTGGTACAGAAATAGGTAGTAGAGCTCGCTGGCAAGGGGGAAAAAACCAGTAAAATTACAATCTACGAATCAAATGCCACCTAAGGTAGGTAGCGCAATTAATACAATAGCAAAAGCGCGATTGAGATTAATTGCTGGTTCCGGTCTGAAACGATTAATGATTTATATCAACGACTATATATAATAAAATGTTTAAACATGAAATCGATGATGCTTTTGATGTAGATGCTCTTGTACGAAAAAATGATTCTATACGCGATTATCAGTATTTTTCATATAGAGCCCAGAATCCAGATACAAGGTCACGAATTGAACTTAGATTTGATGATACATCTAAATACTTCTTGCCGTGTGAAGCGAACATCTAGGTAGAGGGACGACTAGTAAAGCATGATCACACTCTATTTGTTGTTGGTGATAATCTTGGAACTACCCCTATTGGGTTTGTCAACAATGGAATAATGGCGCCATTTACCAGCGCGCAGTATATAATTAATTCTACTAGAATTGAATCCATTGACAACGACGTTGATGTTGCAACCACAATAATAGGCTTAGCTAGATATTCTGATGTTTTTATTAAATCTGCTGGTCATTCAATGATGTTCACAAAGGATACTACCAATAGCGCTGATCATATTGAATTTGATGTAAGAATACCAAAGAAGGCAGATAATAGTAACGCTGATGTTGAACCTGTTATTGTTAAAAAATTTGATACTTACAATGCAGGATTTGCAGCGAGAAAAAAGATGATAGACCCCCTTGGTAGATTTTCATGTGTGATTCCGTTGTCGCATATATTTGGATTTTGCCGAGATGTCAGAAGAGTTATCTTTGGTGCTAGCCATACTGTAGTACTCACACGAAGATCAACTGATGATTATGCTCTTCACCATGGTGCTCATCCTGTTACTGACGGGCATGTAGAATTGACAAAATTGGCGTTATGGATGCCAATTATGACTCCATCGTTGACCGTTGAGACACGATTGTTATCTTTTATGGACCATGAAGGAAAATCATTACTGAGTTGGTCTGATATTACAACAGCTACTACAACTAGTAACATTGCTGGTGTTTTTACTTGGCAACTTGCGCTAACGAAAAATGTTTCCGCGCCAAGACACGTCTTTGTTGCACTACAAAATGTTAATAGAACACAAAAAATAACTAGGGCTGCAAATGATAGTCAACAGTTGCGGTCTCATATGATATTTGATCAATGTGATGTCAGGAAAGTATCATTGCGAATAAGCAGTCAGCAAGAACCAGCAGAACAACTTATTCTCGATTACGGTGATAATCAAATAGGACGAGTATATCATCGATTGTGGTCTTATATGGGTCGTGATTAAAACGTCGATACTGGACTACAAATATCACAATGGGATTTTAAAGAATTGTACCCGATTTATTACTTTTCGTTGCAACATCTTGGTCTATCTAAACACTCGACCGTTGATGTAAAATTTCAAGCTCGTATTGGTGATGCTCTTGGAGGATTTAGGGCAATTGCTGTTATTCTCAGTGATAAATCTATGACGCTCGAAGGTGGCGGTGGAAAAATGCGAGTTATTGATGCACCCATTGAGAATATGTAACGGGATAATTAGATTATTACTATCTAAATAAAATGTCGTATAATCATGTTAATGTCACCCTGACACCTGGTCAGGTAAAAAAAACTTCAATCGAAAAATTCTACTGCGTGTGGTACAACGATAACGCTTAAAAAAACAACAAATAACAGGTGGATCAAATACATTATCGCTGACGAAAACTCAGATTAATCATTTCAATAAAGCATTAAAAGCTGGTACAGGAATCAAATTCACCTTTTCACAAGCTGCGATTGGTGACATGATTAAAACCGGTGGTATATTCCCGTTGTTAGCTGCAATTCCAGCGTTGATTGCAGCAGCGGCCCCAGCGGTGGCTAAAGCAGCGGCGCTAGGAGCTATTGGTTCTGCGGCAGGGCATGCAGTAAAGAAAGCAACCGGTGGATCAGTTCGCGCTAAATACAAAAAAGGGGTAAGGGATTCAGACTACCGGGAAGTCGGTTCACAAGGCATTACAGACCCGGATAACATCTGTGGCTGAATAATCTTTGATTCCCGTGTCTAATTTTTACCTCACTGACGCAGTAAAAAACTCCCAATAAAACATTTCAGAGGTGTATTCATGAAAGATCAATTACCAGCACAACCATATATCCCAGAAACTGGTATAATTAATCTAGATGACAACACTGGACCTGGAACTCATTGGGTTTGTTACGCAATATATCCAGCGTCGATTATTTATTTTGACTCATATGGATTACCACCGCCAAATGAATTTATCAATTATGTATCCAAAACTAACGTTTCGTCAAAAATCCCAGTTTGGTACTCAACACTGCCCACGCAGACATTAACAGATCCTCCGATATGCAGACGAGAGGTTCTTAACCCATTGACAGCTATCTCGACGAGTTCTAAATTACCTCACAAAGCCATCCACAAGTACACGATGAGCAATCAAAAGATTTTTCAATCGTAAAATTTCCCAAGCACTTAAAGGGGAAATATACAATATAACATGTCAGATATTTTTGGGAGATCAGCATCACGTCCTTCTGCAGAAGGAGTTACTGTCGGACAGGTAAAAAAATGAACAAGAGAGCTATCGCATCAATAGCAAACTTAAATGAATTAAAAAAATTACAGGATCAAATAAATACTTTTTCAAGTTCACAAAATTCCGTCAGTGACAACTTTGACGAATATAACGATCACATAACTAAATTTACTCAACTCCAGCAGGATATAATTGATTCCATTAAAACTCCCATAAATAATTTCTTTGGTGTTCCCCGTGTATACGATGATTTAAATATCGCACAAGTAAAAGCCACCGTCGACAATTTACCAAAATTACGAACTGAGTTTGATTCTCATCTCGGTCAATTTAATAATTTAAGTAAAAATTTTAGAAAAACTGATGATGCCATTGATAAATTTTTTGGTAGGGATATAAAACCCGATGACATTAAAACAACTCTGGAAAATATCACCACGGATCAACAAAAATCCAGTTATGATATAACCTATATTTATAATCGATTAGGAGTTGGCAGCGAAGATAGATCAATTTCAGATCACATAGCGATTATTAAAAAATCCATCGATGATCTTAAAACATTCAACGATGCCATCAAAGATGATTTACTGAGGATGATAGCAATTATTGAAAAAACAAAAAGTCCTCATGCAAAAACCAACAACATAGTATACACGATTCAATACGGATCATTTGCGTGGACACCATCCACTAACACGCTAAGTATCACTGCAACCATCAAGGGGATTTATCGATGAACACTAGTAACGCCGACTCAGTTTAATATATCATCGTTGAGTTCATCTGGGGTCAACAATATGATATCAACGATCATCGACAAGGATAAAACTGAACAATTAACAATAACCTCCCCTGATAATAATCTAGCTAGGGTTTCAATGTCATGGTATGTTGAATTCGTAGCGGATTTAAGTAAACAACTAAACTAAAAACTATAATTGGAAAATCCAAAAGATTTTTAATAATGACTTCATCAGTGTTTCAATATCGTTATGATACCGTCAAAGAGTTTCAGAGTAAACTACAAGCGCTGATTGAACAATACCACGTAAAAAAAGAAACAATATCAGCGAAGAATTTCCATCATTGACGTATCCGTGTCCTCGGTGTCGGGTGTTATTGCCGGCGCTGGAATAATACTATCTTCGGTTACAATGGTTGCCCCGGTTGTCGTTTTAATTTGTATATATGCTGCGGCAACAATCACGGGAGTATTTACCGGAATAACAAAAACATATCATCATGTTCCCAACGTAAATTACACGATTACACGGTTAAACTTGTTATTGTGTCAAACACGTATTCGGAATTTCTCGATTTTGATTTCGTCATCGATCGACGACACAGTAATAACCGATGATGAATTCTCGAAAATGGTTCGATTGTTCAATACAACGATATCAAAATTGGAAAACAATTTCAACAATGACAATTACAATAACAATGTCACAAGAACTGCTTCAACGAATAGCAGAAAATACAACTACGTCAAAGACAAAGTTGATATCGCTGGTAACGAAAGTACCAGAGTTTAGCGTTGAATATAATCCTCCGCTGGTAGCATCCGAGATAGCGCTAACACAATTAAGATGTTTTTACAGTTGGCCTAATGTGCGATCAGAACCGTTTAATGGTAAACCCCCCAACAATAGTTTCACATTTTTATGAAACAAACCAGGCACTGTTGAACCAGAAACGCATACTATACATTTACTCACCGGTGCATACGACATCGAAGATATCAACGACGTAATCATAGAATCCATTGAAGCAATCACAGGAAAAAGTATCATTGACGTCCCAGATGGACCTGATAAATCTCCAATAGAAATAAAATTAAATGAACCATTGCTGTCAACGGTCATTGAGGTAAATTCACCCGATTACTCCGTGGATATATACAACAGCTCAATTAGAACCTTTTTAGGGAATCCTGAGTATATTCCAGGCACCGTTGAAACAAAAGATCTACCACGTGAGCCACTAAAATCCAACTTTATTTCAACGAAGAAGGATTATCACGGTTTTGATATTGATACAATTGATGGTATTCCTAAAATACCGTGGTATGGGAAAATTATTTATTCGAAAGAGACAACCGAAACTACCGACACTGCCCGTATTAGAACTATTAAACCAGATGAATCGGTTATTACTCAAATGTTCGCATCGATAAATAGCGATTGTAATCGATTTCTAGGTTATTTGATAACAGCAATTAGTACAATCCCACCTGACCGAGATAAAGTCATCAAATACATGGAAGTGTGTAATAAAATTATAGCTGAGACGGAAATGTATTATCGGAGAGCTATTCAAACTATATTAGGTAATTCTACATGGAAAACAGAATTTATGACAAAATACAATATTCGTGAAGAAGACATCTCCGCGTTTAAATTCCCCGGATATAACGTACCGTGGATGCGTAAAAAACTCAGCGATACCATCGATGAATTCTTTCCCACGGTTCACAAAGCGTGGTTGGATAATCTTCCTGCGGTTCATTTCCAGTTACCGGAACCTAAAAAAATCTGATTTCTTCGATGATAAATTACCTGATGTTGATCCTAATTTTAATTACAATTTCGATATCAGTTTTCTACGACCTCAAGATATTTATCAAAAATATTCATATGATGTCTACGACGGAACAGAAACTGATACACTTAGACGTTACGAATATAACGAATATGGTAGAATAATATGGTGATTTGCTCTTGGTGATCAAGGTGTATTTGTGATCACAAAAAAAAGTTTGATTGGAATCTTCAACTCGATGAAACAATTATTCCAAACAAAACTAAATCAACTTCGAAATTATCTACAACGATCTCTGTTACTCGATTTAACAACTCAACGTGATACAATCAAGCAACAACAACAACAACTAAATCAAATTATCGCTGATATGAACTACCTCAATGATAGATTACTCTCATTGGTCTACGAAGATAAATCTCCCGAGAGAGAAAAATTCAAAAAAGTATTTTCACGCACCAATGACAATATAGTTTTTATGAAATTTCCCGTTATGGGATGTACCAGCGATGGAATTGTCACTGAAGAAAGTCATTGATGAATGTTTCCCACAAATTCACGCGTTATGGTTTTAAATAAATCCTCCCGTGGAAATTCTAACGTCGACGAATTCAGTGTATCGCAATAACAAACACAGATCACCTGGCAATGTTGATATATCATCCACGATTGCGTTACATATTATTTGTGATGCAGTGTTAGGAAGTTACGCTGTCGATGTTTCAAGATCAGATAATGCAGATCTTGGATATATCCTATATACTTTTCCCCCAAACGTTTCCCCGGGAAGTCTCATCGTGATGAATCCACCTCATTTAACCTACTTTGAAACCACTAATAGACTCATAACAATGATGAATTTTAGAATAACCGATGAGGATTTTTCCTTGATTGATCTCCGAGGGGAAAAATTACAAATAACGTAGGATGTGAAGTGAAAATCTTTCAGATTTTCCAAGGACTTTCGTCGTGAAAATCCCTTCAGGATTTCAATAAATAAATTATAAATAAATTAATTTTGATAATGGAAAATCATTTTATGATTTTTGATGATTTTGATTGATTTTTGATGATTTTTGATGATTTTTGATGCATTTTTCACTGATTTTGATGTATTTTTGATGCATTTTTACTGCATTCAGTCGGGTCAAATTATCGATTTTGTATGGGATTTTCCATAGGGAAAAGCTGTTACGGTGAAAATCTCTTTGAGATTTTACATTTTTGGTGGTTTTTCCATGGAAATCAATCAAAAATCATCAAAAATCGGTCAAAATCAATGAAAAATCAGGATTTGTTCAGTCGGGTTAAATGATCGATTTTCTGTTATTTTCCATAAGGAAAAGCTGTTTCACAACTTTTCAAAGCTGTTACGGATTATATTTAGTGTAAAAATATCTTTGCTGGGAAAATCTTCGATTTTCACTAAAATTATTATAAAAAAATTTATTTTTGATAATTTTTAATGATTTTTGTCTGTTTTTATTGAAAAATCTTTGATTTTCAGTGATTTTTGTCTGATTTTTGATGATATTTTGTTGGTCTTAGTTGAAAATTTCAAAGAAATTTTACGATCAAGTAGTCGATTTTCCGTGTTATTTATCGTAGACTTTTTCCAGTTCGATGAATTTTTAGTGATTTTTTGATGATTTTTGATGATTTTTGATGATTTTTGTCTGTTTTTGATTAAAAAAACTAAAAAATGTCCGTCGGGTCAAGTAGTCGTTTTTCCGTGTTATTTCTCGTAGACTTTTTCGATTAAAAACGGATTTTAACAGTGAATTTTTAGTGATTTTTAGTGGTTGGAAAATCATTTTATGATTTTCATTGATAATGGTGATGGGTTGATTGCTGAAAATCCTATGGATTTTTCACACTTGTGATTTAGAGTAGTGTAGACTTTTTTAATAATATGTATCATCATACGCGAATAGTTATTTACGAGAAAAGTAAACTTGAAAACGCAATCAAGGAAATTTTTCATCATCGTAAATATCCTATGGATTTCAACATTGATAACCTCAGTAATGATGATAAATTTCTACTTACTGAACCCCAATTACAACAGCTGGAAGAGAATATTATAAAAACAATTAATTGTGACTACGATCAAATCATGCAATATGTTCATTCATGCCTACACGTTGAAGAGTTACTGAGAATACTAACCTGAATCGGAATCTCAAAGAGATTCAAATCAAAGATTTTCAAGCATCTATAGGATTTTCCAGAGATTTTATTTCAATAACAAAAAAAATATTTTAGTGTTAAAATCCGAAGGATATACTATAACTGTTACAACTTCCTGGTTGTAAATTTCACCGCTATTGTTTGTTGGTTGAATGGGCCATACCTGTATTTCCATTCATTGATAGCGCGTGTGGTGTGTAAGCTAGTATAGAATTTCACCGCTATTGTTTGACTAAAACTACCTTATCGCGGTTGAATGGAAATACCTGTATTTTATACATGTCGGACTGAAGTAGTTTATACAACAGGGGCACCCGGAAGGGTTTGTTCATTCTGTTCAATTCGATTCTTTATATACCTAACCGTTGAATTGATCATCTTTTTCGTTTCATACTCCTGCCCCAAAGCTCTTCTTACTCGCTCCACGATAGTACATAACGGGACAAACACACCAACATCTTCACAATAAACAAGGGAATCACGGATAGAAGTCTGAATACGCTTTATGAGTGAATACTTTTTTGAAAGGCTGTACTTATTATTAATAATTGCAAACTCGATATCTTGATATTCTGACATAATTTGATCAGGGTTTAAATCATCTGATAATTGTATTTTTCGATTTTTCAGATTTGATATTTCAGATATAATCAGATTAATATTTTCATAATTCATTTTATATATAATTATATATTTTTAATTACAAAAAAAACAAAAAAATCAAAATGAACTGTGTCCATGATAAGATGTTTGGTCATCTTAACACGTCCAGAGATATTATGCGATTATATATGATGATATATTTATGAACCCCGTCGTGGTAAGTTGTTGTGTCATCTTACTCACGCATAGGGATATTATGCGATTATATACCATGAACCCCATTGTGCGCCTCAGGTACCTCCACATCGGAGACGCATAGAGGTTATACATATAGGTATACCATAATCTCCTGTGAAGATATTTAATTCGTCAAACAACGGTTTAGAAATCTAAGAAGGTATGCTTAGGGAATGACGTCACAATAATATATACATATATACCTACTATTTACATTAGACTGAATTGAATGGATTCTAAATACAATGAATGACGTCAATGGCGTGGTATTATATGAATATATTATATACAATGAATGACGTCAATGGCGGAATGAATGAATGATGAAATGAATGAATGAATGATAATGAATGATAATGACGGGGGCGGGTCTACATTCATACGTCAATCATTACAACCTAGATAAAATCCTAGGTTGTATGAATACAAAAGAAGTACCCATACTTCGGATAGTGTATAGGTTGTAATGATTCACGTATGATTTTCGACACTTAAAAGCCCCAATAATATAAGAGACGATATGGTATATAAGCCGTTAATACACGATTAACAATACACAGAGGCGTGTGATTTTATTCTTTGTTGTGTTTAAAAATGATCATTGACACCAAATACCTGAATAGAATACAAAAAGCGCGAATACAACTGCTTGAAAACACTTAGTGTTTGATTTATTTTCTTACAAAAAGCGAATAATTGATTATATCCGCTGAGAATAATGGCAGAGAATTCAACCAATCAAAAACTTCCATCAAAATTAAGTGACACATCAAAACCCATCGAGATTACCTCTCTTTGTTAAGCCGTAATATACCTAAGCGAGTTATTCCCCTTAATGATATTATATAATAATGCAAAATACATATAGTTAGACATAAATAAATTTAATGCTGTTTTTAAAACGCTTTGAAAAAGCCGTATTGGTTATATTCTCTGCAATGCATTGAATACAAGGCGGACAAATACCGAAATATCTACCGGCTACGGCTATTGACTGAAATACTTTTTCCTCGTTATTTTCAGTATTAAATGACTTTATCTGTCTAGCATTTTCAAGTATTTCCCAGTCCCACCTCGTTTTGTGCTTTCACGTTGTGTAATAGCTTGTAGATTATTCAAAGAATTATCAGTCCTAATCCTATTTATGTGATCAATAACAAAACCATCTTTAATCAATCCATTAAACACCTCGAAGACGAAACGATGATTACGATACCTTTTTCCTCCAGCAGTAAAACTCAAATATCCCATACCATTGTCAGTAACAACTGGCTTCTTCAGCCTACGATTTCTGACAATACCATCACGGGATGCCTCATAGTTTACAATCACTGGATGCTGCTGAAATTCTTGGTTCATTTATATACACATAATTTGTTTGTTTAATTAATTTTTTGGTTGAAATATAATATTACTTGAGAATCTATGAATGTAGTCCTGTGGAGTTCTTATGATCTTGTTGTTGACACTGTCTGGGGTACAGTTAGATTCATTGATGGAGTTCTTAGTAGAATCTTTGATTCTCTTATCATAATAACGCTTCAACTCTCTGTATCGTTTACCACCGCAACTGAGACACTACTGTGATATTCCTCTAACCCCTACCCCACATTGTATACAAGGTAAGGGCCCATTACTTCCACGTCGAAAACTTTGCATATGATACCCACAGAATTCCTTTCTGCATGATTTGTTACACGGGGTTACTGATCCAATCATGAGCCATTTACAATGATTCATTATATAATAAACTCTCTATTTAAATACTTGTTTTAATTATAATATGAAAGAGTTTGAGAGATTATCGAAAATTAAGCCTTGAAAAAATGCTAGATTTAATCTCGATAGAATCTCTAATATACCAAAAGTCTAATAGACGATAGAACCATATTGGGTAAAATTCGTGATTGTTTTAATGAATTCAAACGCGATGGAGCAGCTCATACGTGGTCAACATTTCGAATTATTGATGATGATGCCAATGTACCCACAATCGATGCTACCATGAACGACGAAAGAGCAGCTGAGATAATTTCACATCTTGGGGGGAAAAAGGTATTTTTTTAGAATAAAATTCATTATCCAAGAGGAAGGGGAATGGATTATCGGAGATAAATTTGAACCAATCTTGAAAGATAAAAAAAACTGTTATTGTGAGTCAAACATCCAAACCAGGAATTCTGACTGGAATTGACAAACCATACTACGAGAGATCTTATCCTGTAACAGCAGTTGTTTATGGGATATATCCGTTAAATGATAAACCAAGTATTGAAAAACTAGCACCTATGAAATTATCGTCGCTGACTTTGTCAACGAGAATGAATTGTGTAGCAGAACGAATAATAGAACACTTCACAAATGCATCCCGGGGGAATAAATTAACTGATCTAAGACGTAAAAAAATAACCAAATGGGGACTGACAGTGAAGAAGCACGGGGCAACAATTCAGGATATAATTAAATAAGAAACATCATTAAGATTTCCAATATTGGTAATGACGATAACCGGAGAAGTATTACACGACAGGAAATGAGAAGCAGTAAAAAGGCACCACTATAGCAGCTTGAAGAGAAGAATAATGGGACTGTAAATAATAAACAGAAACCAGCACAACAACAACAAGAGACAAAGAAAAAAAAACGCAAAAGCTAAAGCACAATAATAAAACCCCAGAGGAACACTAAAGTGATAGAAAGGAAATGGAAAAGAAACAAAAGGGAAATGAGAAAGAAGAACCAGAAACTGAAATAAGAGAAAACGTGACAGCGGAGCAAATGTTTATCCAAGATAGAGAAAACAGAAAGAGGTAAAGAAGGAGAAGAAGGGAAGAAGACCGAGGATGGTGGAAGATAGCCTGTACAACGATGAATGTCTAGAAGAACCAGTATTTCAAACTGCAATATAATATAAAATAAAATTAAAATAAATATAAAAACAAATAATAATAATAACAATCAACCTATAACATGCATACAAAATCTATAACTTGAATACAGAAAGTAGGGCAGGAGGGCCTCCCCATAGTGGTCTGAAAATATCAACGCGGAAAGCGCCCTCCAAAAAACCCAAAAAACTTTGTGACATAATTGAACTATTATTAAAGGATATAAAAAGTATAAATCTTTGCCAAAGTATATATTGAAGAAAACTTTGTCATCAGAACATAAATTATACAGAGTATATAAACATTATGGGTTACTGTTAATACTTTGAATGGACTTGACAGTAAAGTTATATAATTATATCCTTTCTTATATCTTTTAGAGATGAGGACTGTACTTCTATATTGAGCAAACCAAATTTTAGTCATTAGACCAAATTTGATTTTTTAAGAATCATACATTGTTCAACTTGACTATATTTTCATTAAATGTTCAAACAAACCAACAGCTTTCTTAATTTGTGCACTCTTGCACATATACACACAATGTTCTGTCATGAATATTTTCTCTCCCCTCTTTACCTTTCCCATAATATAAGCTCTTGTTTTAAAAAAACAACAACATTGTTTTTGCCTCTGATAAGCTGAAAACCAAACATTTAACTTGGTCTCAAGCATTTTAGGTTTTGAGGAGTTTCACTTTATTATCCATACTAAGAGAATGTTCTGCTTGAAGATATACTGCTGATTAAATGTTAAATGCAAATGTGGATAATGAGAAATATAGGAAAGAGTTCAAAAAAGATAATCAAAAACACACACATCAATACCATTCTAACCTGAACCTCCAAGTTCTCCTGTACTGAGATGACCTGGTTCATGGCTTATATGGTGTTAGTACAGCTACCATTCACCATGAAGCTATGTTATGTAGCAGGTTAGCATGCAACAGAGGGTGACTAAAAGCCAAAAGGTGCATAAAGGTTACAAGCAAGTAAAAGAGCTAGGATGAAGATGAATGGAAATACATGCAGCTATAAAAAAAATATTACCAATAACATTGCCTAGGTAGGTTATAAAGACTAACTACAGTAAGAGTCATACAGGTCATATCGGCATTCTGAACTGACTATTTCAGTCCTGTGTTTCATCCATTGTTCTTTTTATTACACATACCTTTAAATGGCAATTATTCACTTTATTTCGATCCGCATACATCCATGTTCCCTTGGAAAGTAATTATGTATATGTGATGTGCCTGAGAAATTCTGACAACAAAATCTATGCTGAATTATCTATTATGTATTTTGTTTGGAGGAGATTGACCTTAAGGTGTGATACAGTACAAATCCAGTTTAAAATGTATGCACTGTGGTGTTATAATGAAAGCAGCATGCATTTAAACAAAATTCATACCACCCTAATTGTTTTTTTAAAAATAGACCTGGCGCTCTATTTTCTTAACCTGTGTAGTAACTGGCTACATTTGTCCATTGCAATCAATAATTTTTCTCTGTAAGTTTACTGATGACATTTAATGCACAAAACATTTAATATTCAGGACTGAATAGGCTTTGATTGAACTATTTTAGTATTAAAGTTTAGCAGAATAACTAAATTTTTAATTAATTAAAGCACAAGGGATTACATGACCTATATGACATTTACTATAGTTATGCTCAAAATCAAATACAAGAAAGGCAACATATGGACTGCATGAGATCAAAATAATTATACTGTACTATTATATAAAGTGCCAAGCAAAAATACAAGCTTTGTGTGTGTGTGTATGTATGTATGTATGTATGTATGTATGTATGTATGTATGTATGTATGTATGTATGTATGTATGTATGTATGTATGTATGTATGTATGTATGTATGTATGTATGTATGTATGTACGTACATATGTCATTTGATGACACACCTGCAGTGTAAGGCTATACAGTGCCAAGGAAAAGGATATGATGAATGGTGTATGCATGAAATATGGTTCTCGATCATTGACTGGTAAAAACTAAATAAAAACAAAAATCATGAGTGATAAAAGACATAAAACAAAACCATGATATGGCTAGGATTTGGTCTGGTTTGGTGTTGTATGACTCGGCAACACAAGTAGGTTATTTAGTGATGAGGCAATCTGAGTCAAGTGCTTGCCCAAGTACACACCACTGGTGCTGACACAGGCTTGTCTGATAGTGTTCTTAGATGCACTCTTTAAGATCACGAGTCTGGCAAACTAACCACGGAGCCACTGTTCCTCGAAGATGGCTATGAGTGTGAATGTGTGTGTATGTAGGATTTTATAGCACCTAAGCAGTGGCCATATTGTGTTAAGTAAAACAAATAATTGAGAACTCAAATTGCTTGGCACTCAGCATTAAGAGTTTATTGTTTGGACTGTTTGGCCTGGTGTCAGGATAATGTGGGGCATTATGCTACATGCTAATATATTTTGGAATAATTATACCTATTGGTTTGTCCAAAAATGTTGAGCAGCCCATAGTGTACAAGCTGGTGGGAAGATGCAATATAAAGTTTGCAATATTCATTGTAAAGATCCATTCCAAATGGACTGCCTAGATTATAAAAAAAATGAAACTAAGATTTTTGAGCATACTCATGTGTTGGAAAATTGGTACAAAATTCTCTTTACACAAGGGCTTCATCATTTGTCACTTGTTCCATTTTTTTAAATAAAATTGAGACTAATGTAACAGCAAAGAAAAAATATATTTTGGCTGAGTAGAACTTATATACTGACCTGAAACTTTCAATTTTTGTCACTAAGAATTACTGCAAATTTGTATTTTTAAAAAACCCTACTAGATTACAATCCCATCAATTTACAACAAATTGAAGGATAATACTTTTTGCTATAATACAAGGTATCTAATTTAGGCTGATTGTGGATTTTCATCATTCTACAAACCTGAAAGACCTTCACACCAGGAAGACATATGACAAGTGTGGCTGAAATTGTTTACAGGCTTTGTATAAATAATTTGAAAATTTGCAGTTGTACAAACAAGTGCAAGAGTATTTTTTCAAACTGTTTTCGGAATAGAAAATACCTTTTGTCAAATAAACTCCAGGGTTCACATCCCTTCCAATTCAAATGTTTGATTCCTAATAGATAAATTAAATACCTTTACTGCCAAATACTTAGAAAATCAGGCTCATCAGAGAGAGAGAGAGAATGATGTAATTAGTTTTTGATGAATAGGTATGTAAAACTATGTGAATAAGAACAAGAACAAGAATCATCAGACAAAAAAGTGACCTACTTTTTTCTTGTGTTGTCCACTCTCCAGCTGGCAAAGAAACCTTAGAGCACTCTACATGAACATCTATCCCGTCAGTGCTATGTGTCTCAGATATGTTTACATTTTTTCCCAAAAGTCGCTGGGTCAGCGTTGTTTTGCCCACACCATACTGCCCTACCACCATCACCCTGATGTTGTGAACTTTTTCATATCCATCACAGAGAGCCTTATTGTACATTTGAAGGGATCTTGTATTCATTTTAAGGATCTCTGCAGGAATGGCTGAATCTGAAGTCAAATGACAATACCAGTTTTGATGAAGTTAATGTATGAACAGTCCAAAATGGTCCAATTTCACAAAATATTCTGAAACATTATTTTTATATGGAACTTTGCAGAAGACTCAAATGTTGTTTCCAGTTTCTGATTAAACCAGAACCACTGAATATTCATTGAAATCATATGATCTTATTACACTATCATCAGAACACACACACACACACACATACACACACACACACATCCACCTTTTTGAAATTAATCTTTTTCAGTTTTCCATGGCTTGTCACAGAATAAAGTATTATGCTTAATTTTCTAATTTAAATACAAGACACATCCCACAAGGTTATTAACATACTCAACTGACATCCCATTATGTCTTTAAAAGCAGTCTAATATACAATTTATAATTTAGCCTAATATATATATATATATATATATATATATATATATATATATATATATATATATATATATATATATATATTATATATTAATTTTAGTCATTTAGAATTTTCGTTTTATTCTAATATATAATTTTTTATATTTTTCTAACAAACTTTTGAATTTAAGTCTAATATAAAATTTATAATCCTAGTCAAATCTATATTTTATAAATTTAGAATTTTAATTTAATTTAGCATAGAATGTGTAATTTTAGTTGTTGATAGTGTTTGTTACAATTTTAGTCAAGCAAAGAATTTACTTTTAGTCTAATATAGCCGTATATTTAAAATCATCATAGCATTTCTCTAATAAATAACGTGGATATTTCCAAAACGCTGCTAAACAAAGTATAATCCAGCAATTTTCAACAAAAAATAACAAATATTCAAAATTCACTGACAGCATAGAATATTACGATGTGGTGTGATCTGGTGTAAACAAGAACGAGGAATGTCGCGTGCTATGACTTCACTAAGTAACAAGCCGCCATTAATACAGTCTATAGCAACTGATAAATTTCGTGTCAAAGTTTTCTGGTGACAACTAAGATGTACATCGGTAATTAATTGACTTTGATATAACTCTATTATTGTGAAATTTTAAAATACTTCATTATTAAATTTTAAAATAATAAATAGTATTTAAAATCAATCCACAAAGATGACGACGTTGACATAAAATGAAAACGTAATCATTTATTATACTTTGAATTAAATTAATTTATGTGTTTAATTTTATTTGACATCTTTAAAACTTGTTTAACTTAAAAATAAAGTTGCAAAGATAATATTTTTATAATTCATTTGTTTTGAATCTAAATCAGGTAAATAAATGATGTAGTTTTCTTTGTGATGTGATGTAAAATAAAATAGAATTACCTGGTTGATGTAAAGACTCCATTTCGTAAACAGTTATCACATTACTTTGAAAGCTGGTGGTGTAAAGTAATCCATGCTGGTCATCATAGAATATTCTATCCAGACTTGATGACACTGTGTGTATGGTCACTAGTTGACCGCTGTCTGTCAACTGATGAATTCTGTTAGAGTACTCGTCACACACGTACACACAATCCCTGTTAGCCATTATTGACCCCGGTCTTTCTAATTCCTGGTGTTGATACAGAAACTTTTGTGTGTGTTTTAAAATATCATATGCATAAACACCTTTAGTAATACACGAGATGTACACGGTGTTATCTTTGACGGCCATGTGAGTCTCACCATACCCTTTACAGATGTAGTGAGTTGAGTCCAGACTTCCATCTGTAATCGATACAATTCTCCAACACATCATCCCGTCTTTCCAACCGCTGACAACGAGTTTGTCTGAATTCCATTTTGCCAATGAATGACATCGATAAAATGCTGTCTCTAAAGTTTTGACGAATTTTACGTCATCTATCGATTTCAATGACAGGATTACAACCGTACCGTTATTATCCAGACACACTGCGACTTCATTCTTGCTAATAAGACAGACATCCCAGGGAAAGTCATCCAGTCTGTGTGATGTAATCAGTTTGCCATCATGACGATTGTAAACCTGAAGATTCCTCTCATACCATTCTACGGCTAAAAATTTCTCGTTCATCAGCACAAGTCCATAGTACAAGGGTGTAAGGCCGGCTGTGGTTAACAAAATGATATACATCAGGATACGGAATACACAAAATACAGACATATATACTTTTAGTAAACAACGCCAAACAATCGTAAATACATCTATATATCTATTTCTGACCTAAAACAATAATCTCCTGTCGTAATTTTACACAGCACCACCATTATCATAAAAGTCGTATTATTTGTATTATTATTACTATTATAGTTCGTTCCACAAAATCTCCAACTCATTTCACACGAAGTTTTAATAAAGAATTACATATTTTTGGCTACATTGACTGACGATCACCTGAATATTTACCGAGTTAAAGATAAGAAAATTTAGCTATGATAACTATACGAACTATAACAAATACGTTCGAGTCAAAAATGATAAACAGTAGTCAGAATAAAGTAGGACTAAAGGTAGCTGTGATTTCACCTAAGTTTTGTTTGTTTCTTTATATGGTTTAACGCCATTTTTCAGCACAATATAGGCTATACATGACGGCCAGTATTTATGGTGGAGGAAGAAACCGGACAAACCCCGGAAAGAACCACCGACCCACGAGAAGCTACTGGCAAGCTTTATCACATAACTACATTTTCCGAATCTTAGATTCGAACACACGCAGACAGAGGTGTGATGGCAGTGGTCCGTAATGGACAGCGCTTTAGACCACTCGGCCACTCGGGGCCCCTTCACGTAAGTTTAAAGTAACTCTTGTTAATTACCATATGTGATTGTAACTACAACTAGCAAAAATAATATAAAATAGTTTTTAAATATTATTTTCTTGTATAGTATAGGTGCTACTTTGTACTATTACTGCCAACTTTTAAAAATAATAATAAAATTTAAATTGCTCAGAATAAAGTAGGGCAAATGCAGTAGCGGTGATTCTACATAATTCTTAAGTAACTCACGATAATTACCATATGTGATATGTGGACTAAATATTTATACAAACAACGTGAGATGATAGTCCGATGTCTATCCACACCCTCAATAAAGTATCCCCTGGGTCACATCATAGAAATTATTTAAATCACCAACAAACAACCGTAATACAAACTTTGTCGACATTTAAAGATAAATTTACGAATATAGCTGGCACTTTCAAGGAATTCAATCCCTACCCCTGTCTGACAATTTTGAAACTTTTGAGATTATCACTCTATGACCATATAAACAATTGTTGGCACCAAAAGACAACTTAATTAATGTATGCAACTTATTATCAACACATGAAATAGCACAACTCCAGTGGAACGTTTGGACCCTGCTTAATAACTCGGAAATTATTGAGACCCCAGCCATATAATCATATATACGCCTACAGTGCATGAACAGACAAATTTTATATATGTAACCAATATAGGCCCTGGGGTTTATTTTTAGCCCTTTGGATCAAGAACGTGAGTCGTTCATTGAAAACAATCCATTTTCGCTCCATATAACAAACGACTTCTAAACACTGGTCACAATAAAAAAAAATGAACAGAACATATAACAACATATCTTTGCCTCTAAGGTAGTCTTTATCGAATAGACCGGGACCTACCAAAATTATGCTGAAATTTCAGGTGTTCAGTCAAAGCTAGCAGGCATGGAAATATTAAATACACATAATTTAAGTAAAAAATAATCGGACACATAATTCTAGTAATAATCAAATCAAATGATAGTAAGACATTAAATCTAAACTCGTTTTCGAATTCTACATTACAGTGAGGACACCAACGGGGAAAGAAGAAAGAGATTGACAATAAAGTCTACACAATCAGTATCGGGTACGAGCACTCATTTCTCTCAGTAATGAGACAGGTATTGAAAACATCCCCTCACCTTCAAAAATTTATACACAATTTCTACTCTGTATAAATTAAAAAGGGAGTGAATGTTGCGGCGTGTTTCATTTCACTAACGGAAACAAGCATGCTTACTGTACCTTATACATTTAAAAAAATTATTGAAAAAATATAAAAAATAAAGAGATATATCATCATCCAATATTTTGCATCTGATATTCAAAATTACATGTATACACTACTTTGATTATTTCAATGAAAATCCTTTCTCCATGTAAACTTCTGCCCTCTCCATGTTTTGTCGTCTGCTACGGAATGAAACGCCGGTGTGTATATATTCTTACACTCGTTCGTAATATAGTCTTGGCCTATTAATACACAAATCCGCATTCAGTTGTAACCTCGAGACCCCCTGGACTACAAGATCAGTAACCAATAACCAGACTAATGACTTCCGGTTTGTCCGAAGGTGCTCAATTGGGGTAACTAAACGTTAGTTGACATCCAGTGTTTTCAGTTTGAAAGTGATCATACACAGTCGAGAAAGGTACAGACATTCTAAATCTAGCAGATTTGCAAGATAGCTATTGATACGGGTATAGTATGATACCATTATACTGTTGGCTAGTAAACAAATTATAGGTAGTTCGCCCTGTGATACTGTGCATCAGCTGATCGTTGGAGATCGTGTGGGTGTAAAAATTTACACTTGAATATAAACTTTAGCAAGATGAAGCAAAGGCATTGACAATAATAGCCAGTCCTGTACGACTTGCGCTTGGGTAGTTAGTGAAAGTGGTCATAATAATAAACATCCTTCCATGGCAAGTGGGTCAACCGATAGATAGCGAGACTTAAGAGGTCCCCCATGGGGAATAGAAAATCAATTTTAACATAATGTCATAAGATAACAAAAAGAGAATTGCTTTGTTGAGATTAACCGACCCCTCCTTCCAAAGAAATAAAAATTTAAATATATCATAGGATAGGTCAAGAATTCTTGAATTTGTTTGCGGATATAAAAACTGAACTAGAGGTTTGAGAAAGTACTTCCAATATTGATGACTTGGAAAAGTTGAATTAATGAGGTAGAACATGCAGTTTTAGTGTGAAACCATAAGAGAGCTGGAGAGAAAGTACATATCTGGTTAGAGGCACATGAAAATCAAATCTTTGATCATGCGGATGAAATGTAAGCCTCAGGCAAACTAGAAAAACTTTAAGAAAGACTACTGGGATTAAGAAAGCAAAGCAAAAGGTGAATATTTTGTTAATGAAGGACATCTCTAGAGCTCAAAGAAAATATTTATTTACAAAGTTGTTTGATCTTTCTTTGTGGAATCAATCTATTTAAAGTAATATGTTGGAAATATGTGCTTTATACTTAGCTGATAGACTACCCAGTTGGAAACAAGGACAAAAACCAATTATAGCGAAAATTGCATGTATATAGTCTGCACAATTCCACATTCTATAGGGATGAAACATCTAGAGACCAACTACTACTCATCATGCAAAATAATGCAAAGCAACTGTTCAACATGTAAGTAATATTTTTTGTTATTCCTTCTAGTTAATTTAAGAAAATTGGAATTTTGTAAAATGAGTATACTAAGTAATTAAAGTGTATAGCAAAATTTTCTTAATTTTTAAAATATTTTTTAGAAACATCATGTTGTAATGTGCATATTTTTTTAAAATAAATATTCAATCCAATCAAATAATTGTGTTAATTTTCACAAATTACCACTTTTACTGACATTATATTGTAATGTATACACAACAATTCATAGTTTAACATTTGTTTTATTTCTGAGTGAAGCAATAAAGATGGATATGTGGAGACCATTAACTATACTTTAGAAGAAATAGTAGACACCAACATAACTAATTCTTAATTTTGGGGGCTTATTAATTTATTGATGAAAGTACAGATGAGATTGTCCATAAAAAACTCAAGGTTTATGTGAAGAATCTGAGTCATGATAATACGTCAGTAATTCATTGTGTCAATTGTATCAGTGTTATAAGATGGAAATTTCTGCAACAAACGTTTCTGAAGTAGTGAAGTTATTTGAGAGAAAGAAAATCTCACTCAGTAAGCTGACTGACAGACTCAATGGTGTTGAAGCTATACTAAAACAGTACCACCCCGAGCATCTAATGAAGACACAGTGTTGCTCATAAGCTTGCACTTGATGATCATGGTGAAAATTAACTATTGGATTTAATCAATATATATGGTAGTGAGGGAGGATCTATTGATGGTGAAAGAGCACAAGCTGATTTCTACCAAGTGATGGTAGCCATTAAATCATTGAACTGCACACTGACAGAAGCTTGTACAACTTTACCGCAACAGTATAGTGATGTATTTCCAGACTTTGCAGTCCTAGCTGCGATTGTGCTGGTGTCAAAAGGGACATCTATGATTCCTGTCATTGGAGCTCAACTCTTAGAAAGTTTACGGAAAACACAAGGCACCTTCACAAGCAAGAATGTTGTTCGATTATCTTGTATTTGCTAGTCTTATATAGATTTCAGTATACATAATTGTCTGAAAATTATGAGTCACGTAACATGTACATGCTCTGTGTGCCATTATGACTACTTGGTCTTATTCCTTTTGATAATTAGTACTCATGAAACCTCAAATGAATTAAAATGAGTCCATGTGTGACAGCGAATACGTTGTCAATCAACGGGATTTAATGTTCATTTTGTGAATAATTTAGTATATAATTTAGACCTGTCTTTTTCCTATGGATGTATTTATTTATCATTCTACAATATCCGATCTAAAGTAATGCTAAGAGTAGTGTAGGACTTAATTACTGTGAACAGTGACTTATAAGACACCAATACCCTAAATAATGCTATAAATCACTGCTATGCATGATACGAATTTATAGATGTATTACTGATTTATTTTTCCTTTTTTATGTTTTTAAAATTAAAAAAATCTATGGTGAGTAAGTAATTCCGTGTATAATTTGGGCCTGTCTTGTTTTCTATGGATGTATTTATTTATTATTCTACAATATCAGATCTTAAGTAATGCTAAGAGTAGTGTAGGATTTTTAATTACTGTGAACAGTTACTTATAAGACACCAATACTCTAAATAATGCTATAAATCACTGCTATGCATGATACAAATTTATAGATGTATTACTGATTTATTTTTCCTTTTTTTTGTTTTTAAAATTAAAAAAAATCCATGGTGAGTAAGTAATTCCGTGTGTAAATTTGGGCCTGTCTTGTTTTTTTTAGATGTATTTATTTATTATTCTACAATATCAGATCTCAAGTACCGGTAATGCTAAGAGTAGTGTGGGATTTTTAATTACTGTGACCAGTGAGTTATAAGACACCTATACCCTAAATAATGATATAAATCACTGCTATGCATGATACAAATTTAATATTACTGATTTATTTTTGCTTTTTTATGTTTTTAAAATAAAAAATTTCAATTAAATAATTTCAATAACACATTAACATAGTGAGTAAGTAAACCTGAATTATTTATGTGAGCGCTCCAACAAGTACAATAGCATAACGAATACATAAATCTGTATTCACTATGTGAAGATTGTAACATGCACATAGCTACAAGGAATCCAAGTTAATGAATAATTTTGTTTGAATAATTTGTCTGTATAATATCATAGATATACATGGAAGTAATGCAACATAATGAATAAATAAAACCGAATTCTTTCTGTCAGTAATATACCAATAATATAATAAATAAATGGGTATTACATCGTGCACCTACAAATAATACAAGGACAGAAAAACAAATAATTACTTATTTCATTGAATAAAACTTAGAAGTTGTATTGTATTGAATATGTATGCCATGGTTTGTCAATTTGTTGTTTAGTTATACAACGGTTTGCCTTATCTCAACATATCATTCGTCAGTGTGAATATTCTTGTTGTGTTGAAAGACCTAATCACTTATATTGAATTAACTTTGAAATCAACTTTGAAGAAGCAATAAAGAGAAACTGGTCAAATTTGAAGTGTTATTGTTGTTTATTTTGTAATATTTACAGTCTTGTCTAGTGATAAAACAGTTTGCCTTAAATCTTCATACCATTTATCAGTATTACACTTTCTTTAGGTATACAATGGGCTATCTTAAATGTTGTTGTCTTTAGTCAGTAAAACATGACGAGATAATTGAAATAAATTCGATTGCAACACTTTAACTGACATCAGTATTCAGTTACAACAGCATACAACAATATAACAAATAAAGTTTCAGCAGTTTCTGATTCAAAATCACAAATAATAATCAGTAATTGTTATTACATGAAGTGTTTTGTTTTTCTCGCTCTACTTCACATGGTCCATGGTGATTTAAGTTACATGCCACTGTCTTCATGGGTTCAAGTCTCAGATTTAGCCAACAATATGACCTCACCAATATCTTCCTTTGTGTTGTGGTTCTTCAAAGACGTATTTGTTAATTTAGGAAGAGTTTATAATTATTTAAATTTTCCTTTTGCATATGATGGTTTGTGCACCCACCAAAACTGCAAATCTTAGGCATATCTTAAAATGTGTAACTGTCCCCCATACGGCACACGTTACTCAAATAACTAGAACAATGGCGGTTGTTTTCACCTCGGCGGTCGTAACTATGCACTGAAAAATGCCCGGATGTGAAAAAGTGACCAGATTCCCGACCCAACCTATGGTATGCAAACTTCCACATTTTCTAGGCATGATACATCTACAGACAAACTACTTGCTGCTGAGGCTCATCATGCAAAAAAGAGCAAACCAACTGTTCAACATGTACGTAATATTTTTTCTTATTCATTATAGTTTAAGAAAATTAGAATTTTGCATAATTAATAAGCAAAGTAATTAAAACGTCATCTTGTAATGCGCATACTTAATTTTTCTTAAATAGTCCATCCAATAAAAACAAATTGTGTTCATATTCCCCAAATTACCACTTTTACTGATATTATCTTGTAATGTATAGACAACAATTGATAGTTTAACATTTGTTTTATTAATAAATGAAGCAATAAAGACCTACATATTGGAGCACATAAACTATACTTTTGAAGAAATAGTAGACACCAGCATGACTAATTCTGAATTTTTGGGACTTATTATTGTTGAAAGTACAGATGTGATTGTCCATAAAAAGCTCAGTGTTTATGTAAAGGATCAGAGTCGTGATAATACGTCAGTAATTCATTTTGTCTATTGTATCAGTGTTATTGATGGAAATATCTGCAACAATTGTTTCTGAAGTAGTGAAGTTATTTGAGAGAAAGAAAATACCTCTCAGTAAGCTGATTACATTAGTTAGTGATGGTGTAGCTGTAATTCATATAGGCAGACTCAGTGGTGTTGGTGCTATACTAAAACATTGCCACTCCAGGCATCTAATGATGATACACTGTGTTGCTCATGGTATAACGGTACCAATTGCGCATGACCAGATGGGTGGAGCTTAAAGTGTAGGGTCCATTGCAGGCAGTACTAGAGGACAACACGAGCTATGATTGGTGGATTATGTAAGAGTTGTACTTTCTGTTAGGCTTAAAAAATAGTTTAGCCTCTTGGCAACATGTGAATTTATGTTAATTCCTATATAGATCATATTTTGTATTTTTTATGATTTTTTGAAAATGTCATAGACATGACTGAAAATAAGTATGTTGTGACTAGATAACTCATACCCCTGTCTAGTTCCAGCAGAGTTATCTCTCTTAAATGCAATGGAGTACCTGGTTTTGTCATCATCAAATTGACAATCTAACATTGTTCTCTATAACAGTGTGTGAGATGCATGCTAAATTAGGATAGAAAATATATTTATCTCTCCAAATATTAGCATTGAGGTCTATGGAAAAACAATTGGTACCGTGATACCTAAAAGATAATACCAGCTTCACAGTGTATCCATAGTAACGAGTATACATAACCACCACTTCTATACTGTCATAGTGTCATTTGGTTAAACAATGGATATTGAGATGTTTTGGTCTAATATTGACAGACTTTTACATAGAAAATGTAGAAAATAACACACATTAGCTTTGGAATGGGGCTTTTGTAATTATATCTATAGCATATATAGACTGATGGCTTTGTGACTGTGTAGTCAGCTCCAATATTAGCATACAGGCCATAAAAAGGTTATGTAAAGTTAATATAGTTAATTTTAGCCAAAGTATTGACTATTTTATGTGCAAAAGATGAAAAATCATGGATAAAAAACAACTCTCTTGTTCTTCTAAAGCATGTTATAGACCAGGATAGAGGACCTCTACTGGTCCTCTTGTAGTTAGTTCACTTGTACCATAAAGAATATTCTGGTATGAGTATTTTAGGTAATTTATTAAAGATATGGTATTCCTTCCTATTTTGATTTGAATAGTCCTGCTCTAAATGTCTTTTTTTTGTTGTAAACTTTTGTGCCATGAAAAATGAACATGCGATTCCTTAGTTAGATAATCATTCTTGAGGTCTCTACTACATATGGAAACCTGGATTTTAGGTCCTCACTTTATCAGTAATGCATTTTTGGATAATTTAATTGCATTGAAGTTAATACATGTGTCCTTGAACTCATCTATATATAACATGGATAAGATCTTGGAGAAAATAAAAAGACCACACCTTATGTATATCATTAAGTTATCTCCCTTACACCAAACCTAAAATTTCAATAGATAAAAACCCACAATTTAAGTTAATGTGTAAGAAAATCAATAGAAGATTTGTAAAGAATCATATTAGCCCTTGGTCTTGATGCAAATTGAACTAGAAGTACTTTAATAATTTTTCCCAGTAAAGTTTAAAAGTTTGAAAACTGATCAAACATGCTTTGGGATTTTTACTTAGGTATTTTTTCTGTCTAACAGAAGCCCATTATTGTTAATTTCTTATTTAGAAGAAATATAACTTATATGCATCTATATTATCTACATTATTCACCCTTTTATATTAGCTAGGAATGAACACCATGTCACCTGATAGTTGGTGTCTATAAGGGATGTTATAGCACAGGTCCCTTTTTTATTGTCCCTTTACCTATGATCCACTGCCTCAAAATATTGTCCAAGGTAACATCATCAAGCTCTCGCTTATCATTTTTCTCATTGCTGCTTGTGTCTCCTTTAATACCAGTATCATTAGCTAAATCTACCATTTAGATACACACTTTTCTTCTGTTTATAAATCCATTGGACTCACTATACTCATTGTTAAACTTTAGCATTTTTCTGTATATCAGTCCACATTTTCAACCCCAAATCCATGATAACCACTTAGAAAAGCTGTTATTTACTTTATTTGGTGTCAGATTGGCTTATTGCATCAATTGTATGCACTACAGAAAGGAGGGAAGATTTCTATTTGTATGACAAAGAGGCTGGGTAGCTTGACCTTTGTGTGAGGACTAGAGGTTAGTGACCTCTTGCATATGCAGACAGTGTAAAGTGTTCAAAGCTAATACTTTATAATTAGATTGGGCCATGTCCACCTGTCCTTGTTGTTACTTTCTGTGTTAATGAAACAATTATAAGTCCTTTATTTTAGATCAAAATGTCTCTTTAAGAGTAGAACTGGTACATGCTAACTAGTGTGTTGACCTTTGACCTTACTATTAAACAATATGACATAATGTGATTTATCGCATATCACCAAAGTGAAGTTTGATAAGTGCTAATATGAACAAAACACAACTCATAGTTTAAAGAATTCATTTTATTTCAAAACATGAGTTTGATAGTGAAGCAAAAGTTTGCAAACAAGAGTTCCAACAGCTCAATAACATTTCTATATACAATCATATAGAACATAGCTTAGTACTTCATAAAATTGTTTTTGACAAGCGAGACTAAGTACACTTGTTAGTTATATAGTCCCGAGCTATTTCACAGATTATTGGAAAAATCAAGGTTTGCTTTAGGTATAACGGTACCAATTGCGCATGACCAGATGGGTGGAGCTTAAAGTGTAGGGTCCATTGCAGGCAGTACTAGAGGACAACACGAGCTATGATTGGTGGATTATGTAAGAGTTGTACTTTCTGTTAGGCTTAAAAAGTAGTTTAGCCTCTTGGCAACATGTGAATTTATGTTAATTCCTATATAGATCATATTTTGTATTTTTTATGATTTTTTGAAAATGTCATAGACATGACTGAAAATAAGTATGTTGTGACTAGATAACTCATACCCCTGTTTAGTTCCAGCAGAGTTATCTCTCTTAAATGCAATGGAGTACCTGGTTTTGTCATCATCAAATTGACAATCTAACATTGTTCTCTATAACAGTGTGTGAGATGCATGCTAAATTAGGATAGAAAATATATTTATCTCTCCAAATATTAGCATTGAGGTCTATGGAAAAACAATTGGTACCGTGATACCTCATACGCTTGCACTTGATGATCATGGTGAAAATGTACTATTGGATTTGATTAATGTATATGGTAGTGAGTGAGGATCTAATGATATCGAAAGAGCACCAGCTGGTTTCTACCATGTGAAGGTAGTCATTAAATCATTTAATTGCACACTGACAGAAGTTTGTAAAACTTTACCGCAACAATATAGAGATGTATGTCCATACTTTGCAGTCCTAGCTGTGATTTGTTGGTGTCACCAGTGACATCAGTGGCACGCTAGAGAGGCTTCAGTGTGCAGAACAAAATCAAGATGAAGGGAAGGTCGAGAATTAAACATGAGACTGGAACACAACTGATGCGAGTCAAAGAAGAGGGACATAGTGTGGATGAATATGATCCGCAGCCAAGCATCAGACAACTTTGTGAAATGTGACTTAGATGAAAATGAACTATATTGTAGTTAATATGACATTTGTCCATGATATCATTTTTAATTCATAGTTGTAAAGAATAATAAATAATTACCACCAAATAAAACTGACAAAGTTTTATGTGTGTTTCTTTTTGGCATTTTAATAGACATTTAGTCACTTCAACATGCTTTTTGAAGGACAACCTTTGCTGATGGGACTCATATTTTTAACAAATCAGGAGTCCTGAATTCCAGTTTTAAATCCCTTGTGAGATCTCTGGTTTATATAGAGAGCTGATTCATTTTAATGTGCTCCATCTTCCCAGGGAATATGATTGTACCATCACTATAGTCTATGTTTCCTAAAAGGAAATATGGATTGACTTCTCATGCCTTTGTTACTGTTTGAACAGAGTGCTGTTCCACTGTAGTATGCTTTCCCCTTCACAGGGAATATAACTCTGTGACTGTGTTTGAATAAAGTACTTGTACTCTGTAGTTTGCCGTCCCCGCCCCTCCCTTCACAGCAAATATAAATTTCACTGTTTGAATAGAGCACTGTTACACAGTAGGATGCAACCCAAAGCCCACATAACCCTTTCACAGGAATAAAACTATGTTTAAATAGAGCACTTTTACACTGTAATATCATTTCCCATTTTTTTTTGGTACTAGCTGTATCTCATATGTTGGTCTAATGTCTGCCTACAATAAAAAAAAAAAAATTAAAGTCTTGGAGCTATCTTTCCTAATTTGTCATTATTTAAAGTTTCCATTTTGTATCACTCAATTTTTGCAAAATGATTAAACCTTCATCTTGAAGTCCACATCACAATAATTCAAGCAAATTATTATCAGTCTGTTTGCAAAGCTAAATCTAGCAATGGCAATATGGACTGTTACACTTAAATATCATTTTGTAAAAATACTGTCACGACAACTTTGGAATATTATCTACATAACAGCAACGAAACGTATAAAGCCTCCATTCTATTTATGATTTAAATCGATTTTTTAAAAATTATTTATGTGTCTTCCAAAAAGTCATTGTATATGTTTATTGCTTGCAGATTTAGAGGTGTGTGGTAGCATACAGCAAACAAAGATTATTAGGTAAACGATTTTGTGTCCCTCGAAAAAAAAAAAACAGTATAAACGTGGCACTTCCAATGTGCTGGTAAGCTATTGTCATTAGATAATGATCACATAATCATTTTATTTCCATCTCTAACGCCATTGCTTGTGACAAGTGTTCCAGAGCCTTTAAAAACACATTCTCTTAGTTAAACAGTTCTGCAATATTATATTTAAAGTCTCTCTTATTATTATTGTTTCAATAGAAAAAAAAATATTTGATATATATCAGCACATACAAAATTGGATAGCATTGGGCACATCGACCATTTTGTTTACATTAGTTACAGTATCCGTGACCGTTTTGAATTATGAAAGGTCAGGATTTCGTTGCGTTCGTAACATAATGTAAATGTACGATAGGGGACCATTCTATGTTTTGGCTTCATTGTGACGTCATCGGTGTATAGTGACGTGTAAGCGTTCGACCTTATAACATCTAAAGGCCTGTGTTCCATCGCTGCAAGAAAAGAATGCGTGGCTTATTCAGCTTACATATTTTGAAACAATCCTCGATTTGTTTTTTTAAAAGATCTTGCACCAAAACGTGATCTAAAGTTCTAAACTGAGTGTACTGCATTTATCAAAGGTGTGATTTTGTTTACTGTGATTTATTTGTAGTACACTCCAAGGCCAAGGTCATGGGGTTGTCAGGTGTAATATACACTGACTGTTTATTTATAGGTTATATGGAACGTTTTAACAAGAACAAATAATAATGGTTGTGATCCTTTTAAATAAGTGGAATCATTATCATCAAACTATTTATCAACATAATCATAACACGCGGCTCGAGATATGGTCCTTGCCACCGGATTATCATCGTCGTCATCATCATCATCATCGTTTTTATCTCAGTCATGTACGATGATCTTTATGTTATTTTCGTTGCTGTTACGATGATGATGTGGACGATTGTTCCAGTGTCTTTTCTTGTAGATGTCGTTTTTGTTGTTGCCGCTGTTACGGTTAGTTCCTGTCTTTCCATTTTAGTTTCGGAAAAGAGACCGTTTTTTCGATTAACTGAAATTGTATTCATTATGCAGTTGGAAAGTATTTTCAGGTTTATCTTGGGAGCTGACTCAATGATGCGTGCTTTCTATTGTTTTAAATATCAAAGTTTGCGTGAAAAGCAATGTACCTCTCATTTTTCTTTATTATATTAAGCTTATGTGTTATTCTCTGGAAAGTGATATTATGTAGCGTATTAAAGGTCAGTTCACTTTCTGTTTACAAAAACATCTGACAGATTGTTAAATACATGGTTTGGGTTGATTTGTTGTTATACATGTAAAACGAACTATCGGATGTTTGGTGATTGATCTTTGTCACTACGTCAATCGCTTGTTATTGTAATCTTGCTGATCAATCATCTTATCCTGCAATATAAGTAGGACAGGTAGCCATGGGGGGGGGGGGACAAAAACAAACCCCAAGTAGCCTCATCCATTCCTCAGGGGATCACCAATATAGGGGAAACACTCTGAGGACGGATATGACAAAAATCGCCGCTTTACAAAACGCAGGGCCCAAACGCTTCATGTTATACCCGGTAGATCAGTATAAACGACTGCTACAGTGTGAGACCTTTAAAGTGAAAGGGAAGACCGCACACTTACACGAAGCACCCCTCTCCCCCCCCCCCCCCCCTTTGAAAGGGAAATGGTCCAAAGTTGGTAGAGGTCCACTACCATGGACTACCCTACCAAATAGAGACCCATGAAGTAGAGTCCAAACTTTTTAACCGTTTTGGAGTACGCAGCAATGGGAAGAAATCGGCGAACTACTTGGGGTACAACACAATTACATCAGAAGTACGGATTATTAAAGTGGATAAGGAGGATGCAAAAAAGACCCCCCACCCCCTTCTTTTACTGCATTGGTTTTCGTTTGCGTTCCTGGTACAGGAACTGCGAACAAGAAAGGAAGTGCCCCAAATGCGGGGAGGTGGGACACGGCCCATGGGAGTGTAAGGGACAGGACACACAAAACAAAGGGAAAACATACGCGGACATAACCCTGAACAAAACCCCAGAAATAATAGACCAAGAAAGAGCAAAGGAAACAATCCCAGAAGCAGGGGAAAAATGGGTGGATATCCTTACGCCAAACAAAACTCCTAGTAAGACACCCAAAAAGATGATACCCCATTTCACGACCACCAACCCCTTTGCAGCTCTAACTCATGAAGAACCAGCAGGTTCCATCAATATCTCAGAAAACATGATTCCGGTAGAAACATCAAGCCCCATACGGGCAAAAAAAAAACAACCATAAGGAAGGCTGTAAACCTATCCTCATCCCTAGAGGAAAGAACATCGAGGCAGGAAACACACAAGTAGCAAGAGGCCCTGTCCCAATCATGGGAGGAGAGAATACAAAAAAGGGAGAGGAAAAACAAACAATGACCTTAGAAAAAAAAACAATAATAGCCTTAGGAGAAGCCCAGGAAACACCCGAGGGGGATGAAAAGGTGACAGAAGAGGGAAGCCCAATATGGAGTACCTTAGATGCTATAAATGACACAGCCCTTGAGGAAATGGAAATGGGGGATAAATTTATTGAAACGCTTTTTACCGCACAAGTCACCAGTGACTTCGAAATTTTAGATAGCACAGTCAAAACAGCTAAGGATGACCCGGGATCCCCTCAAAAGGGTAAAGACGTAGGGATTTAAGATAAAACACTAGCCACTAACCCTATAACCACTAGAATAAGCGGCCACCTGGGGAGAAAACACAAATGGAAGAACAAAACTTCTGTTTGTTGTCCATAAATGTAAATGGTTTCAGCAAAGAAAAAGTAACAAAATTGACACAAATAGGTAGTGTTGTTCCGATTATCGATTATATATGAGTGAACCATTTCGCCAATCGATTGTGAAAGGCCATAATCGATTGCACGGTAAGGGAGACAAATGTGAAGCTCTCGGTTCAATCCCTTTGTTTGTTTGGAAGAAAACCGAGGATTCCGAACAAAATTTTAAAACCCCGCTAAATATCATGCACGTGCCATGGATGAAAATGATCGCAAAACAATATATCCGTATCCTGGAGGTAAAGCTCGTTCTCGTGTATGGACATTTTTTGGATTTTACAAAATACAGGAGGGTCCACCGACAAAGGAGAATTTAGATACGACGAAGGCCATATGGAAACTCTGCAGAAAGGAATATGCAAACAAAGGTAGGTCCAGCTATTCTCAATGAAATCAATGCGGGGATACATTTATATTTGGCAAACACATTCTCCAATACATAGTGCAAAAAATGAACAGTATTCTAAAAAAAACTGGTGCTACACGAAACAAAATTATCATGTGATACTCCTTACAATTTAGGATTGGAAACATCATAATATAGGCCTTCCGATTCACAACAGTAGAGCTGAATTATTTATTCCCTTCATAACTTCCAAATATATAACAGTTAAACATACTCCATAGTTAGAAGTTTTTAGGATAATTTAGAAACAAATAATGTCAATCACGAATGCAATTATTAGGAGACAGAACACCCTCGTATAAAATAAATGAGCTGCACGCACGCACACGGAAAAACGTTTCATGGCATTGTAGTGTCAAAAATTTTAAATCGAGAGTTTTATTTTCATTAAATCATTTGTGTACTTTGTGCCTTCCTCTAATATAGCATGTGTTGTTGTTAAAATACTTCAAATTTCTTTTCATAATAAAGCTCCATGTCATGATTATGATTGAAATACATAAATAATCACAAGATTATCCTGCTATTTAGACATATATGATAATGATGGAAAAGTGATCTCTGAGATTTGTTACAGATATTCCCTGAGACATGTGACTATTTAAAAACATAAAATAACTTTTTAAAATGTTGCAGATTAAATTTAAAATATATGTACAAATTTAATATTAATTTAAATCCTCCTTTTCTTGTCTCATTTTCTTTAAAAAATTTCATTCCATTCATATAAGATACTTATTCATAAAGATGTTGTTGTTTGCTTTATTTTTTGCTCAATATAAAAAACTATATTTCAAATATATTTCAAACAATACTACAAATTTGGCCTTTCATCTTGATCATGACCATAAGGAAATAGGATCAACAAGAGGTTCTGATGTTTGCCCCCTACAGACTAAGATTGATGAACAATTTAAGAATCCAACAGAGGATGTCAGCTACAAAGCAGAAAGAAATTGATGATGCACTCTTGAAGTTTATTGTTGGCAAAGTTCTTCCGCTAAGCCTTGTTGACCTTACATATTTTAGAAACTTTGTGATGCTTCTTAATCCAAGGTAAGTTTTTGAATGATAACATTAAAAATTATTAATATTTATTTAAACTGACAGTGAGAAAACAAAAAAAGTGTTAATCCATTTGATTCTAGATGTCAACACTGTTGAATTTTGAATTTTCATTCCTAAATTGAACAATGTTTAATTAAATATAATGCTGTCCTGTCTAAACAAACATTAAATAAATTCATTGTTTTCACTATATTTAGACGCAATAAATATTCCAAATACATGTCTTGTTTGACTACCATGACTAAATGTTTCAAACTTTACATTTTCAGGTATGAAATTCCAGGTCGTAAATTAGTGTCCTCCAAACTAGCTGAGAAGAAAGACCAGGCTGAGAAAAAAGTGAAAGAGGAACTGCTACATGATGTTCTTGATATAGCTGTTACTCACGATGCATGAACTTCATTAAATACAGAAAGTTATAGTACAGTTACTGCACATTTTATTTCCAAAGAGTGGGAATTGAAAAGTGTTGTCTTAGAAACACGAAAAGTTGAAGGCAGTCACACTGGGCAAGATATAAAAGAAAGCCTGTTGGCAACTCAGAGGCGATGGAATCTTCCAACACCAACTGGAGTAACTGATAATGCAGCCAATGAGATCAAGGCTTTTGATTTACTTCAGTGGACTCGATTTGGTTGTTATGGTCACATATTCAACCTTATTGTGAAAAAATCTTTAGCTATACCAGAACTGTCACGAATCATTGCAAAGGAGCGCAAACTGGTGACCTTTTTCCATCAAAGCACGAGCATAAATGATTTGTTAATGAGAAAGCAGCAGTTACTACTTGACATAGGTGCTAGAGAACACAAGCTCAAGATGGATGTTCCGACTAAATGGAATAGCACTCGTGAATGCTTGAATGACAGCTTGAGCAAACACCTGCTATTATGGCTGTTATCAGTGACCCAAACATAAGCAAGTCAGCAGCCACAACATTGAAAAATTATGTCTATACATTTGACGAACAAGCATTGGTTGAAAAACTTGTGGAAGTTCTATCACCGTTCCTGAATGCAACAAACAGTGTTTGCAGAAACAAATCACCAACCCTTCATAAAGTTATCCCAATACTTCTTAAACTTACCAAATGTATAGAAACAAATGTCAATGATCTACCTTCAATTGCCAAACTTAAAGATGTAATGAGAAAAGAACTTGACATTAGAACACAGGACAAAGATCTAGCTCTGTTGGGCTGTTTATTGAATCATACTATGAAGGATCTGGAGTTTCTACCTGACAGTGAGCGAGCATATGGACATGCTCTGCTTTTGAAGGTTTCTCTTGATATGGTTGATGTTAAAGTGAATGTCCAAGTGGAGACAGGGACTAGTGATGAACACCCTTCAGACTCACTGCCACCTCTACCAATTGCACCATCACTACTAAATGTCAGAAATGACAACAATAAAAATGTGGTTGCACCTACTCCACCAAACAAGAAAGCAAAAGTCATGGATGATCGGTTGCAAGATGTTGTTTGCCTTGGTGAAAGTCAACAGTCAACAACAGATGTCATCCACCAGGAGGTTTCTAGAAATCTAGTTGTTGCTCTATAAGATACCAATCTCACAATGTTACAGTGGTGGAAACAAAACTGCCAGTTCTACCCCCATCTTAGCTTATTAGCTCAGAACTACCTAAGTATTCCGGCATCATCTGTATCCAGTGAGAGGGCATTTAGTATGGCTGGACATCTTGTCAGCAAGAAACAGGCTCGTTTAAGTTGTGACAATGTGGACCTAATAATATTCTTAAACAAAAACATTAACTATTAGTAGTGTCGGTGTAACAAGCACAAGAAGAGACAGCATTCTAAAAAATGATTTTTGTGTTCAGCATTGCTCAAACATTTGATTTGTATTTTATTGTACCTTCTGTTTAACTTGTAATATGGATAACATTTGATCATTTAAGAATTCTAGTCATAGATTTTATAAATCATTATGGGACTTTGCTGTTAAACTGTTAGGTAAATAAATGTAAACAGTTTTTGGTGTATTGATTCAGTTTAAATGTAAAAAGTAGATTATTGGTACATTGTTATTACAATAATCAGTATTCTGAAAACTGACATGATCTGTACTAGTCAAACCTTCGATTTTGTTTAATGTGAATGACATTTTAGTCAAGTTTTAAGAATTTTAACATTAGATGATCTGTCTTTACATAATTAGTTTGCTGATAAATAGTTAAGTTAATTTGAAAGTTTTTGTAATTGGTATTTTTTTTGTTTTGTTTAAAATGCTTTGATTGTAGTATTAGTAAATAATGACAAGCAAGAAAAACATTTCTTTCTATACTTTAATCAATTGAAAAATCGCATATAAATAAAAGTGTTCTGAGGGATTGTAACAGTCTTTCAGCTGCATAAAACTGATAAGACAAAGAAAGTTGCTTTTGTTGAACAAAAATAACACAATCCAGTTTTAAAAAAATGTTATTCATATATGTATATATATATATATATATATATATATATATATATATATATATATATATATATATATATATATAACTCATGTACATTTATTTACATTTAAAACTTTTGAAAAAAGATATAACTCTTTAACAAACAAAAATTAAAATTTACTTGTAGTAACTTAGCAACCGATTATAATCGATTATCAGTAAGTTGTGTGCAACCGATGATCGATTATGAACTTCTAACCGATTCCCATCACTACAAATAGGGGACTTTGACTTACTTTTTATACAAGAAACACATAATAGACTAACGGACAAAATAAAGGAACAACTCGAAAGGGAGATGGACTTTGTAATAATTAGCAATAACTATGTAGAAGGGGATAGAGGAGGAGGGGTAGCAACTATGATCAAAAATAAAATGGGATGTAAATGGGAAAGGATAGACGAAGGGGAGTGTTTTAAGGGTAGATTAATTCATTTAAAAATGGGAAACAATAATTATTTAAATATATATATATATGCCAGTCAAAACTAATTTGAAAGTAGCCTTTGCAGCACAACTGATGGAATACTTAGAAAGCTACACAATGGAAAAGTTGATAATAGGAGGGGATTTTAACTGGGATGGAGACGAAATAGAGAGAAAGGGAAAACTGACCTACGATGACTTAAACATTAACGATATAATGAAACACACCATGAAGTCACTAAATTTGATTGATATATACAGAAGTTTAAATATGCTAAGGTTGGAATACACTTACACATACAGAAATGAAAGAGCGAGTAGAATAGATAAAGTTTGGGGCACGTCTTTTGGAACAAATAAATATATAACAGCTGGGATCTCAGATCAAATTTCGGACCATAAATTATTTTTTTTTTAGAAGTAGGAATATAAAAAAGAACTAAATGGGAGAGGGGATCAGGGATTTTAACACTAAAATATTAAAAAATGAGGAATTTATAAAAGATATTAAAAGGGAAATAGAAAATTTTAAAAATAATGGGAATATAGATATTAGAGAAGAGTGGGACAAACTAAAAGTTATATTTCGGAAGATAGCGATATATCACTCAAAAATAAGGACTAGGAAAATTAAATTAGAAATAGAAGCTTTAGAAAATTTAATAAACACAACAACAATTCAGAGCACAAAAGAAACACTAGTATTAAGATCAGCAAATTTAAAAAAGAACACCATAAGGGGAGGGAAATTAAAGCAGGTATTTTTACAAAACTATATGAAAACGCAGAAGGGCTATATAAAAGGGAGGAACTAAGAGCAGGGGGGGGGGGAAGAACACTAGAATCTTTAAACACGGGGAAGGAAGTACTGACAGACATACCTCAAATACCGGATTACATACAGAGCTACTATAAGAACCTATATACTTCACAGAAGATAGCAGACGAAGAAACTTACGAGATGAATTGATTTCGCAAGACGAAATAATAGCGACAATAGGCAAATAATCTAAAAATAAATCACCAGGGAGAGATGGACTCTCAGCAGAATTCTATCCAAAATTCTGCAGAGAGTTGTCGCCAGTTTTAGAATGGTTATACAATAACATTGCATTAAGGAATATAAACATCTCTAACACCATGAGAGAGGGAATGATAACATTAATATATAAGGGAAAGGGTAATAGGGATGAAATTAAAAATTGGAGACCCATCTCACTCCTTAACATTGATTACAAAATTATCAGTAAATTATTAGCTGAAAGGGTCAAAGAGTGTCTTGACCCAATCATAAATATAAACCAAACTAGCGGGCCAAAAGGTAGGGATATACAAAACAACATTTTAAACATTAAAACTATTATAGAACACATAAATATGACTGGTAATGATAGTGCTATGGTACTAATTGACCAGCAAAAAGCCTTTGACAGACTTGAGCAAAATTACCTATATAAGACAATAGAAAAATTTGGCTTTGGAGAAAAATTCCGAAAATGGACGAAAATCATGTATAAGGATATAAACTCAATTGTAAAGGTTAATGGGGCAAAAACGGATAAATTTGAAATTCAAAGATCGGTCAGGCAGGGATGCCCACTGTCTATGCTATTATATGTAATAGCAATCGAAATACTAAGTATCAACATTAAAAACAACCAAAAAATAGTAGGGATCAAAGTTCCAAATATCAAAAGTGAAGATGATGCAACACGCGGACGATTGTACTAACTTTATCCAAGATGGAAAATCCTATAATGAACTAATAAAGGAATTTGAAAAATTTAGGAATGTTTCGGGATCTAAGATAAATCCCGAAAAAACAGAAATTTTATTAATAGGAATCTGGAGAGGTAAGAATTATGGGCTACCTACTCCTTTAATTAAAGACAATATAAAAACATAACGTATACATTTTTGGAAAAGACGAAATGAAAAGGAATCTGGAGGAAATCAGGGAAAATATACCAAAAAAAATTGCAAATCTGGGCACCTATGCCAATATGTTTACTGGAACGAGCACAAGTTGCCAGAAAATTACATGTATGTGCACCTTAATTATAAACTAAAAACGGTGGACATTAAAAACGCAACACTAAAGAAAATGGATAACGAAATTATTAAATACTTATGGGGCTTTAAAATGCACTACACCAACAAAGAAACTTTATACAGGGAAGGGAAAAGGGGAGGCCTACGCCCCCCCCCCCCACCCCCGACCCTAATTAAATGCACCAACATTCTAAACTGGTTTAAGGATATTAAAGAGGAGTCTAAAATAGCTTGGCATGGGCTTTATATTTACTACTTTGGTTTCTCTATGAAGCAGAGAAACGACATATACAGGAATAGACTAATAAAACTCTTAGAGGTGCCAAAAAAATTAAAATCGATTAAAGAGCTACTTTATAAATATAGGGACGCTAAGGAACTATGGAAAATTGACACAAAATCCACATACAAATGGTTAACAGAACACACAATCAATAAGGACAAAAATAATGTAGAACAAAAACACAAATATTAACTGGGACAGGGCATGGGGAAATTGGGTCAAACTAGGATCTTTAAAAATGAAAAAATATCCTGTTCAATTACATGCACGATACGTGGTTGACAAGAGAAACAGCAGTGAGACGGCATATGATCGTTGTGTCTCTGAAATGTCCACTATGCAAAAACCACACTTTCTCAAAAAAACATATCATCACTCAATGCAAATTTATCCTACAAGAGAGAAACGATATCATCTCTAATATTAACAAAAAAACAGCAATACAATGAAATAAATTTACTATATCTAGACGGAAATTTTTCTGAACATGTTTTATACGAAATAACCAAGTTCATAGTTAGGAATATGATAGCATGCGGACCAGTCTTTAAAATAGGGGAAACAATTAAATAGAAGGGAGGGACAGGGACCTCAGGAGGAGAAAGTACTAGCAATGAAAACACGGGGCTAAATCACATGGCGCTACGCGAAGTGGGCTGGCCCGTGGAAGAGCTTGGACACAAACTCACATAGATAATTAAGCACAGTCAACACAACTCACGCATTAGATAGTTTACTTCTTTATTTTAAACCATACCCCCACATAAGCATGCTATCATACAAAGTCACTGGTGACTAACACTCATTAATACTCTGTGGGGATTCGTGTGAATCTACACAGAAAGCCATCTTAAAGGGGAGTTAAAATCTTTTTTCGGCACGGAATAGGGAATTAACTATTATTAAATAAATGTCACAAAGAGATCGAGACGGGTGACGTGCAAACAAAATAAAAAACTGTACGGATCCCGTTTCGATCCAAGTAGACCCATTATATAAATAAGAAAGATTACAAAACATGGAACACCATAAAGCAATCATTAAAACAATAGGTTGGAAACAACCATTTAAACTAAAATTAAGACACCATGTTTTTGTACCAAATTCAAATTTGTTAAATATAAATTAAATTTAACTATAAAATCTAGTAGATAAAGACCGTTTAGGGGTCTTTTATATGGTTAAACAACTGGGTACTCTTGATCAAAAAGGCTATCCTTACAAGATACACTGTATGAATATGCATACATATAGCAACATACAAATAGCACAACACAAATAACACACACAGGATACAGGAGACTCCTAGCCAGGATTAACATTAAAAAATAAAGACAAGAAACCCATGATGGGCCTCTGAGCTCGGGTAAAATTGTCATAGAAAGCATTAAGGACCAAACTATCCTCCTATTTTCATATAATCCCGATGGGATAATATTAAGGTTAGGGTAACTAAATGGAATTTCCTGAAAAAAAACAATAAAGCTACACATCAGAGGGAACACACTCATACATAAAAACACTTTTCTTTTAGTTTTTTCAAAAGTAGAGAGGTCTGGTGCCACCCCCCCCCCCAAAAAAAAAGATGTCTATATTATTGCACTAATCCACATTGATTTAGCCGATTTGTAACACAAATTTAACTGCAGATCCCGGTTAGTAGGAAACACATATGTACATTTTCATAAATTTCTATAATTATGGCATGTAACATGTAGAATGATTTTTTTAAATGTTCAAATTACGCGTTTCTACCTCTCTTCGGGGCTGGGTAGGCGAACCTGCAACAAAGGGGTTCTTAAACATTCCATACAGTTTCCCTTTGATCGCGTACCCGTGTACCAATCGTTAGGATTGACGGGTACCAGGTAAAACTTTCCTGAACTTTTGGCATCTCTACTTCCTCTCACCCCCTCTCCCCGGTCACAAGTGGCTACATATATCTTGTTGTAATTCTCTCAGACAAGTTTCTGTCTTTGAAGGGTACAGGAGACAGAATGAGAGCCATTGAATAGTATTCGATTTTCAAATTGATTTACAATTTATGCACCTTATACATCAACATCCTAACATAAGGTTAATTACATGCCATCGTACAAATATGTTTTTCGAGAATACCGCGACCTCAGAGTAAAGTCCCTTGCATACTCTGGAGTCTACATGGCGTCTGTTCATCTTTCGTTTCGCACAATCATCTGATCTAAGCTGGACATGAAATTTATGTTAATACAGAGAAGATAATACCGAATAGACATATGTAATATCTTGAAGGCAGAAATTTCGTTTACGTATTTGCAGATCGCTAACTTTACGACTCACGATACCATAGAACTCCAGAATACGTGTGGCACCTTTTAATAACGATCTTTAATATAAGACATCACAAACAGTAATCAGGATATTTATTGGCATTAGGCTGACTATAATTGCGCATCAATCCAGAATCACTGTTGGGATCCACAATTGCTGTCGGTCAACCTCCCATGCATCCTTTGTTTACATCGTGACGTCATTATCTAGCATTATTACTTATCATATAATCGGTACACGTTTCATAAAATATGTGCAGTTTAATATGTCTTTCGTTAAATTTATATGTCACATACCTTCCGTCTCCAGTGTCAGAGTCCTATACTTGACCTGACTGGAATTAGCTTCTTGTGACATTGCTGTGGCCATCTTGTCGTTTTAGTTGATCGAGAGGCACTGACTCTAGGTGAATTGAACTGTGAAAATATGACAGTTTATAATTTAGGGCTGGGCTGTACAAGATAGAGAACTAAATTCCAGCCAGAATCCATTTACATAATTGCTTATTAATTTCTAAATTGTAGTAGAGACATACTCTTGTATGTAAAATAAAAACGTCTCGGACATTAAGAAAATATGTACTACATGTATTACGCCCTACAAAACTAAGTCTTGGCTATGTGGGTGTGCAAAAAGAAACACCGTACATGATATGCTGTTAGTACAAAGTGTAAAAGACTATTCAACCAGCACTAATAAAGTAAAAATATTGTTAAGCTCTTATACTGGGAAGAAAATTATATATATATATCAACTCCTACAACAACTGTCCATGCTCGTGTCATAGTAGTGAATATTGCTTAAAAAGACGACCATACACTGAACTTAATGAATCATACTACACGGGATACCAGTTACGCGGTCTCATTTTCCAGTGTATTATTTGTTTGCTTGAGGAATGTTAAATGATTGACGTCTTTGAAATCATGAAGTAATGGTTTATTTCCATGTTTATTAATACACTATACAAGGCATACACAATGGTTACCATTATGTTTTCTAGCACCAATCTGAATGTGCTATCGTACACCATGTCAAATGAAATCTCACTTGCTGCAATATGGCGCATTACTCATTTAATATTCTCACCAATCTCCTACAATGCTGAGTGAAAAGTATTAACCATTCATTTTCAATCCCATAGATGGTCAGTATTTGCGATAATTTGGACATCACTGTAGTAGAAGCTTATTACGCGTGACCCAAACATTTAACAAGAAATGAATTAATGCAAACAGATGCCACTCCACAACGCCTAAAATCCGTTTTCTAAACAAAACGGATATTCCACAATTCATGGAAATGTGTGTGTTAGTGTTAGTTTTAGCTTTAATACAATGTATAATTGTATTAATGCCAACAATGACGCAGGCTGGATACCTTACTGGTGCCTCTAACATTACATTAGCACCGATGTTATGCATTAAAATAAGGTAATCGTGCTAATATAAATAATTTGCTTTTTTTGTCAAGTAGGATGTTATCAACACTACATTAACACCGATCTTATGCATTAAATAAATGCATTAATGTGATTTTTATGCTAATGGGGATACATGCTGCAGTTTAAACTTTAAAATTTGCTGTTTGAAATAAAATGTTTAGGCAGAATTGTTCTTCCAACGTGTTTGTACATTTAAAAGATTAAGTCATTAGTGTTACCTTACTTGCAGAAAAGACAATATACTAATTATATCATGTCGAACTTATCAATTTGATGTAAATATCATCAGTCTAGGATTGAGATATAATACAAGCCACATGATAAAATCAAGTTTAAATCCGATTCCGGAATTTTGACGAGGATTGAGGAAAACAATCCATGGGACACATTATGTTGCCTGAAACTGGTGGTAGGAGTAAGGCACTAGAACTTGTGGTATAATATTTATGATGTCAATACAGCAGACTTACATCTTTGTTCTTTCTGTTAAAATCTGTTCATTTTAAAATTCATTGAACCTGTTAGCTGGAAATCTAAATAACAAGTCTACTTATGGTATTACAAATGAAATATGGCATGGTAGTCAAGTCCCACACAGACGAACGTTTTCCTACGCATTGGCACATCAATTGTAATGCAGAATGAATCGGTATATAATTTACAATCGAGCAATGTAAAGATAAATAATGTGTTATCTTACCTGTTAATGGCGAGATATATCAATCACATTTTTGGTGGTTGCGGCGTATCAAAGAGTTAGATATGCGTTAAGGTCTTCTAATAACGTTCCCAAACTCCTGTGTCTTCTGTGTCATGTGCGGTATTATATCGAGTCATTGTGACAGCTTTATTATAAGTCAAACGTTTATAAACTGATATGTCACGTGTTACCTTGACGCCCAAATGCGAAGAAAGGTGGTAACATAAATGCTGACAATGCTAAGTTTATGATAATGGTGTTTTGTTTTGTTTCGTTCTTGTCAGGGTCAGTATTGTCTTATATGTTGTTATATCGAACTATGAATAGCGCTGTAAGGGTATTTACTTGTCTCCAAATATGAGTACCATTGAGATATCATTGTATCAAATTTAGAGAATCCTGTCTCGGTCAGTAACATTTGAGATATATAATTGTATCCATTTTAGAGCACCACTGTCCCGGTTAGGAATGTTTGATATATAATTGCATTCAATTTAGATTACCACTGTCCAGGTTGCCAATGTCGTAGATATCATTCCATCTAATTTAGAGTGCAGCTGTCCAGATTGCCAATGTCGGAGATATCATTCTATCCAATTTAGAGTACAGCTGTCCCGGTCAGGAATGTTGGAGATGTCATTGATTTCAAGGAAGAGTATAATTACCTGTCAGTTAAATTGCCTCTTTATACAAACAGTGTTTCAAAATGTATTCGAAATAAATCTGTATGTAGAATTCTCAAAGTCTCTTGGAACAATATCTGTAATTATTTACGTTTTGTACTGAGGATGTAATATAATTAAACGTTATTTACAAGGATTGAGCTCAAACATGCTAGGTCAATTCAATGTAGATATCAAATCACAGCAAATCAAAGAGGGGAGGGGATGCGTACCAACTTAGCCTGACAGAGGTTGATTAGTTTCAAATGACCATTGTGGAGAGTGTACAGCCTGTAATGGGTTATTCACTGCCACCATTTCTGTTAAATTCCAACCCCATCGCGTTTTTTTGCTAATAATTCATTAGCGTACTAATGTCATTTTTACTGGATATGTCATGGATAGCACTCATTCTGATAGACTACACTTGCTTCATCTTTTCCAATCGGTTTTCTCCGCATTTGCAATATTGTTCATTCAGTCCCTAATCCAATTAAAGTGCTTACATACAAAGCTATAGCAAATAAGTCTCAGTACAGTAGCAATTCTGGCCTAACCCTTTTATCAGTAAATCAAACTGCGAATCAGCCTTAAACTGCGGCTATTAGGCCCTCACATATCTATAATTCAGTAGTATTGCGATTTCACCTCATAGATACGGCATGGTCAGCGTAATTATCTCCTTGCAGACGAGGGTGAGCTTTCGTAAGGATCACTTTCATACTTAGTTTTCTCTCATTTGTTCCTTGTTTCCAGAGCAATACATTTTCGATCCCATTTAACTAACACACCTAAGATCTATGCATTTTTTATTTGTTTTGCTATATCCTCGATCACTCATTTATCTAGCGGTTACTTGAGATGAATCTATCTTTCAGCTTGTCTTTTATTATCCTAGGAATCAATTACTTCGTCCTTAATTTGCTTGTGTTTTGTTTTTGTATTCCATTGTAAATAATCATCTATTAACGTGCTGAAACAATGTCGTCTAATCACGATTTCCACATACTATTTACTTTTTTCATTCCCATTTTAGTTTGATTTTGTGTTGACATACATCATGCTATCTAAATATCCATCCATTTATAATATTCATTCGTTCAAACTTCCTTACATCCTCAGTGTTCTTTATTTTTAAAACAAAAAAAAAACATCCGCGGTTCTTGGTGCTTTTATTTATTCACACTTCGTCAGTCATTTCCAAGTGAGAGGTATGTCTGTAATATATTTAATTCATATCATAACTTGCTCTCCCAATTCTAAATAGCTAATCTGCTTACTGTATCCTTTTCGTATATACTTTGTGCCGTTTACTTTTTATTTTCATGATCCTTTCATCGTTGTCTATGTTAAATGCTTTGTCATGCATATTAACAAATCCCCAAATGCAATTGCATAAACGACGTCTATGGTTGATTCGATCAGTATTTCGGAAAAAGGTTGATTGTTTTATGAAAATGAATCAGCAAGAATTTACATAAAATTTGATTTGTACTATGATACTAATGAAGGTAAACATAATCTGCTGTCAATGCTAGAACGCTCTAGATAATTTAGATAATTTATGTTATTACAGCGAGATTGAGAAAATAACAACACAACGGTTCTTTAGATTAAATGAGATGATATATTTTCACATTAAAAGGATAGTAACAAAATATGGCGTCAAGCAAGGAATGCTACAAAACTTTGCAATTCTTAGAAGACGCTTCGCTCTCAAAGATCTTCGTTTGGATCAGATTAATGAAATAGTAAGCTTATTGATGCAACATAAAAAGATAGCGATATTGAGCTTTGCCACAAAAAATTACCTCACTCAACACTTTTTCCTAAATATGTCACCCTGGCAAGAAATATCTATTTTCTGTGATATTTTATTACTTTTTGAGTCTTTTTTTCTCGAGAAATGCATGGTATGTGAAGTCGGTATCCAGCAAATAAACTTAATCAACCAATCCATTTCAACCACAACATTATTTGATACTAACACAAAAACCGCACTGCCAATTTATGTCGCATATTTAAGAGACAAACATATTGTATCAAGCTTTATAACCAGTCCTTTGTTACGGCTTATCTTTGTATCAAGCCTTATTGTTACTAAGTCCTTTGTTACGGCTTATCTTTGAATCAAGCCTTATTGTTACTAAGTCCTTTGTTACGGCTTATATTAGTATCAAGTCTTTTGTTACCATTTATCTTTATATTAAGCCTTATTTATACAAAATCCTTTGACCTTTTATCTTTTTGTATAGGTAGCATTGATAATTCAATTTGTTGAATGTCTGACTTGTAATCTATTGGTAACGCGTTCGACACTCGCACAGGGCAGCCAGATTCGGATTGTCATGCCGTGTCCATGAGAACGTGACGTAGCTAACCTTTAGCTGACATGACATAGCCAATAATTTGTTCAAAGTGCCGTTAAACCAGCAAAACATAAAATACAAATATCTTTCTATGTTAAATATGTTTGAATGCTTTTTGAGTCGTAACAAGTGGTCTTTTAGTGGAAAAACTTCTGAACAGAGATGATACCGCCATACCATGTGACATACGACTGATTTTTACACATAACGGCTCAGAGAATCGAACCCCCGAACCGCAGACACCACATACGAACCTCTTAATACATAAACACTTTATATATATATATATATATATATATATATATATATATATATATATATATATATATATATATATATATATATAAAGTGTATGTTACAATATGGCCGAGGGACGACCGTATAGTCTTAAATAGATAAATATTCGATATAAGCAACCTGATCTATCGTATAACTTTATAACAAAATATCCATAGTAAAATTCCTCCGTCAATACTTAATACTAAAGGTGACATGTTACTGAAATAGTCACATGTGAAACATTTGACCTATGGTGGATAGTTGATACAACACTGCTTATATAGGTTGAGCAGGAATTAAGACGGAGACTAATATAATATAACAATATTAAAAATGTTCTGTTTTTAGTTAAAATACCTTTATTGTATTTTATGTTAGGTTAGCATGTTTTTTAACCGACAATTATTGAAACTTCAGAAAAACATAGGCTAAAATCAGCATTTCCTGATGCCAATTTCAATAACACTAGACTAAAATCTACATTACCTGATGCCAATTAAAATAGCACTAGTCTGAAATCTACATTACCTGATGCCAATTTCAATAGTACAGGAGTTAAACCTATATGAAATGAAGCAAATTTTAAGAGCACCAGGGAGAAAGCTACATTACTTGATGCCAATATAAATAGCACTTGACTCAAATCTACATTACCTGATACCAATATAAACAGCACTGGATTGTAATCTACATTACCCGAATATTTTATAACCATTAACATAAATCTTTGCAATAGCACATATTTATCTATTTGATAATACAGACACTGTAGATAACACTTAACTTCATTACACTAAACTCCATCCCAATACAATTAATGGTCAATACAGAATATTAATCGTGGTGTCTGTTGTTTTTTATGTGGTTATTTGGTGGTGATGGTATAGGTGATGTCTTTTCATCTGCTTCTCTTAAATCAGACTGTCAATTCGATAATTTAGTTTTCTGACAAGAGTGAGTTGGGTTCTTTGGATGCTTCGCAATACGTCACGATTATGAGACATAAATACCCTAACTGACATATTCGACAGATGCATATCTAAACATCAGCCGTTTGCTTTATTGGCACCATACTCTTTCATACAGGTGATACTATCTTCTCATATCACAAACCTCGTCTATCCTAAGCATTGAAAACACTTAATGAAGCGTGTGTTCGTCTATAACTTAGATCACAACACTATATATCAATGTCTTGATCTCTTCTTTTAACAATATCCAAAATAGCTGCTCAAATGCCACCTGCCGGGTTAATATTTTTGTCTTTATAAATCTATTCAATGTCAGTGACAATAACAACTAATGTATTATTCCTATTTATGATTAGCATGGGTACAAATTGTACAAATGTCACAGCAATGAACACATACAAATCAAGCTTTCCAGTATATGCGACAGCCATTGTCGGATTGGCCTACACAACCAAATCAGACTACACAATGTGAGACACCCTTAGTCATGGAGACGAGCACCTCACATATAAAAATTCCAAGTACACAAGACAATAAATATTGAACTTAATTTTTCCATCAATAAATTTATTAAAAAACGCATAGTTTAGTTAGAATTTTCGTGATTAAAATTCTTTAAAACAAAGAGGAGACAAAGAAAGAAAATGACATAGCCACATAGGTTAATGCACATCGTGCCAGACATACATATATACATGTACATGCGGGTACATACGAACAAACATAGAGACACCAAGACGTCGATGCATACAAGCATACATACTTGAACGCACGCACGCACGCACACCAACACATACATACATACATACATACATACATACATACATACATACATACATACATACATACATACATACATACAAACGTACGTACATACATACAAACATACATAGGGGGTGGGGATCCCACGTGGCCGAGTGGTTTAATGTGCTCACCGTTACGGATCACTGATATGTCACTTGTCTGCGTGGGTTTTAGTCTCGGGCTTGGACAATGTGAGTACGTTAGAATGATTGCCTGTAGCTTCTCTTGGTTCTTTGGTTCTATTCTGGGTTTTCCCGTGTTTTTGCTCCACCATGTATAGTGACCGCCAGTTATAGCCTATCTCGTGCTGAAATTAGGCGTCAAACCCTATAACAACAACAACATACACCAGGCATGCATCTATTTATTTTTTCAGTGGCAGTTCTTTCCTCTTCAATTTTGAAAGACTTGTTAAGGATTTGTTTTTAAAATTCCAAAGCCTAAGGATAAATTTACTTTTGACCTGAGAGAAAATGCAAGAGTACACTAGAAGTAAATGTAAAATTAAGTTCGCATTTTACCAGTAATTACATACAGATCATAATATGCAATTAAGTCGACATTATACGATATAACTGCATTTAATGGTCAACGTAAATTTATGCCCGCATTTACCAAACAATTACAGCTAGATCACGATGTAGAATCAAGTCGCCATTTCACAAATATTAAATTTAATACCTCAATGTAAAACTATGTACCCATGTACCAAATAATTACATGTAAATCACAATGTAGAATTAAGTAACCATTAAGGGGCCCTGAGTGGCCGAGTGGTCTAAAGCGCTTTTTGTTACGGATCACTGCTATCTCACCGCCGTCGGCGTGGGTTCGAGTCTCAGATTCGGCCAATGTGGGTATGTGAGAAAGCTTGCCAATAGCTTCTCGTGGTTAGGTTGTACTTTCCGGGGGTTTTAACGGGTTCTTCCTCCACCGTTAATTCTGGCTGCCACGTATAGCCTATCGTGTGCTGCAAAATGGAGTTAAACCCTACAACAACAACAACAATTCGCCATTTACTCCATAATAACATTCATACCTTAATGTAAAAGTATGAGCTCATGTACCAGGTAATGTTTCCTGAATTGTTTGCGCTTTGGAACTCGGGGCCCCTCTGTTAGACCTAAATATCCAAATTTACAATTTAACACATACTAATCTCAAAATCAACCATTTGCTTTATTTCTACCATAGTCTTTCAAGCAGGTAATACTATCTTCTCGTGTTACATGCCTCGTCTGGCTTTTAAGGCACGTAATAAAGTGCGTGATCATCTAAGATTTAAATCACAATACAATATACGAATGCCTTGATCTGCTTCTGACCAAACAGCCGAATAATAGGTTAAATGTAACCAGCCAGGTATATATTGATGACTTTATAAAGCTATGAATTGTCAGTGACTTTTCGAAATAAGGTATTGTTCCCAATTTATGATTAGCATGGGAACAAAATCAACCATAGCCATAGCGATGTACACATCCCAACTAGAACTCTTCAGTGTATAAAGCAACCGATACTGCATTTCATTTTTCCAATCTAAAATGTTGGAAACGATGCTTTGTTTAATTATGAATTTCTTGATTAGAATTCTTTAAAACGAGGAGGAGACAAATAAAGAAAAAGCCATAGTTAGGTAAACTGGTGCACATCGTGTCAGATGTACACACACACACACACACACACACACACACACACACACTTCAAATATGCATGTACGCTGGAGTCCTTTATCAATGTTTTGCCTTCTTCTTCAATTTTAATATATTTCTTCAGGGTTTCTTTAATTCCAAAGCAGAAAATGCAAGTGTGCATTAGAGGTCAGTGTTAATTTAAATTCGCATTATACCAGATTAGTATAACTAGATCATAAGTTACCATTATAATTACATTTTTACCTCAATGTAAATTTACTTCCGCACATTCAAGATAAATATATCTAAAACACGATATAGAATCAAGCCGGCATTTACCAAATAATAACTTTTGTACCTCAATGTGAAAGTGTGTCCTCATGTACCAGATATTTACATCTAAATTGCAATATAAACTTAAGTCTCCATTTATCAGATTATTTGATCTAATTCATAAATACTCACTGAAAACAAATTTAATTTTTATATATCAAGAATCATGCGCTTATCAACCTTATCATTATCAATGCCTTGCCAAGGAAACCACGTTTCATTGTTCAGTCATGGTAACTTTGTTTTTGTCATCTTGCGACCTCCAATCTATTCTTCCATACCCACTCGCCATTATTCCACAAAGTTTGATAGCTATAGATGATATAGAATTTAAATATTTTGCAGTAAGTAGAACTTAACAGACAAATAGATTCATAGCATCAGTGTTACAAGTTTCATGGACAGATTCGCATCATTAGTCCCACTGTGTCATGGACAGATTCATAGCAGTATCCCACTATTTAATATACAGATGAATTTATAACACTGAACATAGCATAATGGAAAGACAGTTTCGAAGTCACACGTTTTTCGAAATCGGCTTGATGAAGTTGCTTTAAACATTTTCTGCGATTAGAAAGAGGCCTTATTACGAAACTTTATAAGATTCGTTTACATCAAAATCCTGTAAGTAAGGGTCCTATCTGTACAAACAATTTAAACAGTTCTTACATTGGCGTGCTTTTCATATCCTGTACCCCCTTAGACGCCACTTATTTTGCTGTTTCGTCTGACGTCTGAAATTCGTCAGGATTTCTTTCGTAGGTGGATTTTATCTCCTAGAGATTAAATTTCAATGAAGGGTCCATTTCAAAGCTCTTTAAAGTGGTAAGTACTTTCCCAATTGTATACGTAATGTAAAATCTTCTTAAATCTCTTGTTTTACTCGAATCCCTGTATATAGCCCCAAATATCTCGAAATCTTCTAAACGAATGTTCTCCAAACTTTGCCTACTGTTGGAACACATACCTGTCTAGAAAACATCAAGGAAGCGTTGAAATACAAATTCCCTTAACTGGGTCTTTAATTGGGTCAAATTATTGTTGTGGAAGCTGAATCGGGTTCAATATAATACATCTTAGTATTTGGAGTGATACCCCGCTGAATCTATCAAAAGGCTAATGCTCCCGAATGCGACAGATTTCTTCTGGCTTCATGTAGTCGACTGAGTCGCTGGGTTGTTGAGTCGCAGACTGCGTGTCCTGTGATTGCCGACTGCGTTGAATCAATATCCTTTTAACAGTTGTTAAATTAGTACAAACTATCAATACAATATATTAACAGAAGGAATCCCTTATTTCATTATTTCCTCTCGACGAAAGTCGTACGAGACCTCCGTCATCTAGCTGATATCATCAGGACTTCTTTCGTGGCTACACTATCCCCTAGAGATAACATTGTTACACGCACAGGGGTATTCACTTGACCGAGCGGTGTCAAAACCCTGGCGTGAGTCACACTGGAAGTCATAAGTTTTCCCCAAATTTCCAAAGACTTCCATACAGCTTCAGTTGTAAAATGGAAAGAAAGACGTGTCTGCTATAACTAATAATCTTTGCTCTAATCGATTGGCGACCCAGAGGAGACAACTTGCCCAAACGTCCATTAACTGCACCTTTGCATGGTTTTTATTCATTATCATCCGTTTTCCGTACCGATAGCTTGTCATGCCATAGAAATTACACCAGTATTCCCTTACTAACTGGGAAATATTTAACTGCGCGACCCTAGGCCAGTCAATCCACAGAATTTCCGGCGTATCACGCTCATATACATACGCCCATTTTCCACTATGGCCACATAAACGGCACCTACCAAGTTCCAACTTATTGATTCCATTCTATAATTTACTGATTTCCAACCATAAATGCTGACTTTTCAATCACAATACTTGTATACACCGCTGAATTTTAATATGGACTATGTTACTGAAAGGGACAGTCATTCGGCTTGTGCCTAAAATCACTACTAACGAACCCAGCATGGTTCAAATTCACTAACACTCCTCTCTGTGATGTTTGCTCCTACTAACTGGCTAACTATTTCGGGCTAGCAACTCCAAATTTATTACAACATGTTAAGAAGGGTCATTGTCAAATCTTGTTGAAGGTGTTACTTAGCAACCAGACTGTATAAGCAACATATAATCTTCTTCCTGCATTGGCTTCACCGCTTCGCCCATCCCCCGAAACTGCTCTTTATGAAATCCCAATGTCTGTCAAATCTGTTACAAGTGTGCTAAGTTCCCAAGTTTCAAGGACTTCAAGAAAATATTTAAAGTCAGTGGAAGTCTCCTTAACCTCATACATTGTTGGCATCCGTTAGCCTCGATACGCGATGGAAGTGCGTCAATGAGATATGTCCCAGTTGGTGGTGGTGCAGCGTCTGTAGTGGCTATATAGTCCAACACGGGAGTGGCAGTCCTTGATACACTTTCCGCACCTGCAAGGCGAGTCTGATTTGTATTGGAGCTGCTTCTTCTTCGTTGATCGCTTTTCATCAGCTAGCAAGCGTAGCTTTTCTTCGCCGTCTTTCAAATAAGTGATCAGAACGTGTCACCAGTTGAACCTGTCTAGAACATGCTCTTTCCAGATTTTGATATAGATGTCAAGGGCTTTCATGTCGCGCTTACAGACATCGCTGAAGCGGGGAAGTGGCCTTCCTATCGACCTTAATCTAGATACAACTTCCGAATAAAGAAGGTATTTGATCTGTCCGTCATCCATCCGACGTGCATGGCCCAGCCGTCTGATGCAACGTAGGCTCAGGAATGTGGTCATGCTTGAAATCTTGGCAAGTTCAAGCAGCTCGTTGTTTGTTACTCGATCACTCCAATTGATCCCGAGTATGCATCGGAAACATCGCATGTGACAGGCATTCGGTCTTTTTTCTTGTGAGGTGTACAGTGGAAGTGCGTCAATGAGATATGTCCCAGTTGGTGGTTGTGCAGCGTCTGTAGTGGCTATATATACCAACAAGGGAGTGGTAGTCCTTCCTACACTTTCTGCACTTGCGAGGTGAGTCTGGTTTATGTTGGAACTGGTTCTTCTTCTTCATTGATCGCTTTTCATCAGCTAGCAAGCGTACCTTTCCCTCGCCGTCTTTCAAATAAGTGATCAGAGCGTGTCACCAGTTACATCTGTATAGAGCACGCTCTTTCCAGGTTTTGATATCGATGTCAAGGACTTTCAAGTCGTGCTTGCAGACATCGCTGAAGCGGGAAATTGACCTTCCTATCGACCTTTATCTAGAGGCAGGATCCGAATAAAGAAGATCTTTGGGATCTGTCCGTCATCCATCCGACGTACATGATCCAGCCGTCTGATGCGACGTAGGCAGAGGAGTGTGACCATGCTTAGAATCTTGGTACGTTCAAGCATCTCGTTGATTGTTACTCGATCATTCCAATTGATTCTGAGTATGCATCAGAGGAGTCGCATATGACAGGCATTTGGTCTTTTCTCTTGTGAGGTGTACAGTGTCCATGTTTTACTGGCATACAGGAGCGTGCTTAGCACTCAAGTACGGTACACTGAGATCGTAGTTTGCAGGGTCAGCTTACTGTTGATCCACACTCTTTCGGACATCCGTGAGAGAACTCTTGATCTCTTTCCAATCCAATTATTGAGCTCAGCAATCATCGATAGGTTGTTGGTGATGTTACGTGAACTGATTGCCCACTTCAAGTACTGAGCAATCGTACTGCATTGTGGCCTTCATTTCATCGTGGAAGGACTGGATCATTCTTAACGGCTTTAAAGGGCATCCAATCTTTTGTCAGGATTGTGAAGAGTCCGTCTCTGCTGACCAGGTAGAACGCCTTAGTGAGGTCTATAAAGGTCAGGAAGAGGGGTTTGTGTTGTTTTCAGCGTTTTCCTGCAGTTGCCTAGACGGGGAGGAATGTATATGGTGGACCTGTCTGCGTGGAATTCGCACCGCGAATCTGCATACACTCTGCCATCAAGCTTCTGCAGTCCATTCAAGATGATGCGTTCGAAGACTCTAAACACGATGCTGAGAAGAGATATGCCCCTGTAGTTGCTGAAGTCACTTCTGTCTCCTCGTAAATACTTCAAATAATTCTCCTCTAAGGACATTACAATCACACAAGAGAAAACTCTAATTTCACACTTGTATAATATTTTGCAATTTAACGTTTACCCGAGTCATTAATACGCTTTTCAAACCCAAAAATTAATACTTGAAGACATGCATCACAAAACACGATCGAAATGTCTAACACAACTAAATAATCCCATATCAAATTGCTAAACACTTATTCCTATCAATATCTTGAACCATTTGTATATATAGTTCGTGTTCTGACTATATTCAGCTTTATATATCACTCGTATTTATAAGCTTTCATCTGAATTAACTTAGTTGTAACTAATTACGAACTTCATGTGCATAAAGAATAATTAAATAAATGTATTTGAAAATATTTGACTCGGGGATAAGTTTATGGTTACTTATTCCTTTTAGCATTTGGAATAAGGAATAAATAACCAACTTGATTTCGCTGAAATAGTAAGCATCCTTGTGATGTATAATGATGAGGTCGTGAACTGCGGCTTACTATAGCAAGGATAATGACCTGGCTTGAGTATGATTTTTCCGGTCAGTGAAAATTGTTTAGGGCTTAATGCACCCCCCCCCCATATATCACGTTTGCTCATGAATGGTCAATCAGTTCGTTAGTCTTCATAATTGATTTAAAGTTTGACATGTATTGAAACGATCATTGCATACGATATACATTTGAGGTGACGTTCAATAAAAAGGACTAAGATATGGCCTTTGCTGACCTAGAAGCCTGCTCTAACATTTAAAAGTTAAACTGATTCAGCTATAATATATTTATAGAGATATCTATTATCTCCGAAACCTTTTACTTTTCCATTTTATTTTCTAACTCCACCTAAGAAACAAAACTAATTCAAACAACAACACTAAACCCCATTTCTCTAGGCTCAATAAGGCGAAGAGCATTGACTTTATTCATCCGAGTTCTTCAATATAGAATATTGTACATATTGCGTTTTATCGTTTCGAATAAAATATCGCCGAACAACATTTATCACCTGACGCACATGCACATCAATTCATACATAAACCATTCAACATAACAAATATTGAACTAAAACAGAATATCAAATTAACAGTAAATACTAGACTCTAACGTGTCTCCCGCTGAGCTATTTGACATAAGCAGATCAGCGTGACTGGCACATAATACATTAGAACGATATTATATATCCAAGTAAACCCGTTTCAGCAAAGAATCGCTCAAGGCACTTGAAAAGACGAATATACTGAAAAGAATTATATATATAGCTTTGGTAAATTATGATGACCTTGGTATGTTTTACGAAAAGTCTTATATGACACTATTATTATTTAGATAATGGGCATACACCGATCGACATAGATAGCGCTAGACAATATCGCTTATATTGTTCTCTCGTAGCAACATATACTAGGTGAATAAATGAACCAGATAACACCTATGTAAAATAAAGAAAATGTTTTACCTGTCAAACAAGAACAATTATCCCATACTACAAATTGTTTGGAAAAATTGCAAAGAAAGATAGAAAGAAGAGAAAAGAAAGTCATAAATGTATGTATTTACAATAACAGCTAGCCTTTCGTTTAAGTAAACTTGTGTTTTATCGTTGGACTAGGAGCGAAATTATGTTGAAAATGAATGATGTACATCCTATCCTTTTGATGAATGTTAGAGAACATTCATATTTTGTAAATAGAATGCCTATTTATTAGCCATATGATTAACTTTCTTTTGACCCAAAGGTGGCTCACTTGCTTCAACATTTGTGGTTCGAGTTTCGTCCTACTGATCACAAATGCAAGAAAAACAGGTGATATCTCTTCCAAAATGAGCGCTGAAGATGAAATCTATTATGAATGCAACGTCCAAAATTTCCTAATCTTAAACTTCTCGGAAAATTTCATCCTGTAAGATGTATTATCTAGTGGCATCTTCGGAGTCCGTTTCTCAGACTATTTATCCCTTTTGTACAAGTATGAATAAACAGTTATTTATGCGCATATCATTTTGCCAAGATTACTAATTTAAAATAGCAAGTTTGAAATTAATATCTTTATGTTTAAGCTGGATAAAGAATAATGAGTTTTTTTATTGTTCTTAGAGATAATGGTTATTCACAAACATTTGGACATCTTGTTTATGTTAGCAATAGTATGGTAAGGCGCTAACAACAAATGGAGTATCAATTTGCCTGTATATTGTAAACTGTATTTTAACGATATATTTTCAAACATGTACTATTTCCTCAACACTGATCATAATTTGGCGAACTGAGACCTCTTTTGATGTAACGAAATCTCCATGATAACTCAATATTGGATGGGCGACCTCATTACGATCACGCATGATGGAGCCTATTAAAGAATTCCGAACCACTGAAATGCGAGGAATATGTGTTACCACTCTGAAATACAAACCAGCTTTAAACCAAAAATAAGTTGTATTATACGTAAGCGATACTTGTTACAAGAAACATTATAATTTTCTACATTTCCCCACAGAGAAAGCTTATTTTTAAACTATGCTTTACTTTCTAGCCATTCTTGAGACGAGCTCTCTGTTCCTCTCTTCATATATTAATCCACATATGTCATGTATTCAAAGACATAACATGGAAAGAGAGGGTTGGATTATAAAGGAGAGAGGAGAGTTTATGTTACTATAATTTTATGTTTTTCATTAGTATTTCCCTTCTTCTAGCGTCTATTTTTCCTATATTTAAATGAATACAAAGACTTGAGCTCTTTATTCTTAGGAATGTTAAATGTTTCAAGTGATTGTACTTAGTCCATAAACATATTGTATTTTTCTTCTATCAAAAAGAATACCAAGCTTTAGTGATCACTAATAGTAGTATGCATTTTGTAGAGACTGAGTAAATTATTCGGAAAATATTCAATAGTGCACTTGGTGTTAAAATATATTGTGTGAGGAATTTGTCGGCACCGTCAGGATCTTTTAATCTTGATATTGTCAGTCTCGTATCTATTAAAACAATAATTGTCACAAGGTGGTTTTAAACTGGCTGTAATTAAAATATACCAATGTTTCTCGTATTTGCAAAATCCAGATTGTTTTGATTAGTTAATATTTAAAGAATATTCTTTTCAAATGACTTGCGCTCTTTATCTTCGCATGTTAAATGTTTCAAGTGATTGTACTTAGCCCATAAATGTATTGGATGTATAAACTCCGTACATATCTTATAAGGTAAATCTACTGGTTGAGAGACAAATGTTTGATTTAAGTATTATTTATGTCTATTGCACATTACCACATACATCCGTTCCAGGTGATCGGTTTGCGTTGGTCTTGAAAATGGACGTATGAATGGATGGAGAAATGGATGGATGGAAGCCTTGATTGACTGCAAATATTTGGAATGAATTGTTTTAAAGTTCATATTTTTTGTGGAAATAAAGATAGATAGAATAACATAATATTTATTCCACAATATAGTGTTAAAAGTGTAAATGCGCTTCATCTGAGAGTGTTTAAACATGCAACATAGACGGTTACCCATGAGTGTGTGTATGATTAGGATATTTAACGTAGCTTTAACAATTTTTCAGTCATGTCTGCAGTTAGGCAGTTTATAGTGATGTCTAGCACTTTATCATCATGCCTCCGACATGTAGCATGATGTCCAACCCAGTCACTTTATCCTGACACCAGGCTGACCAGTCCTAACACTAACTTCTTAATGCTGAGCGACAAGCGAGGCAGGTGTTATTATTATTTGTTTATATCTTTCGTATGATTCAGCCGAGGATCAAACCCATGTTCTCCTGCTTTTGAGAGTGCATATAACATCAACACATCGAAGAATTCACGAAATAAAATGCTACAAGCATATCTAACAAGAAAATCACAATTATGATGCACACTCTCCTACATGCATCTAAGTTTGAATCTTCAAATGGATACACTTTCTAAACAGTTTATTACAGACGTGACAACTAAATGATGCATCTCCAGTATGTGTCACCTGTGCTTATCTAAAGCAATGCTCTGTTTAAATGTTTTATCCCAAAAAATCACAAGAATTGTTAATCTCAATAATGCATCATGTGCTCCTTCTTGTAGACATTTCAAGAACATAGATAATTCAGCCTAGACATTTCAACCCCAAAGACAATTCGGCCTAGACATTTCAACAAACTAAAAATTTCGGCTTGGACATTTCATCCCCAAAGACAATTCGGCTTAGACATTTCAACCCCAAAGACAATTTGGCCTAGACATTTCAACCCCAAAACAATTCGGCCCAGACATTTCAACCCCAAAGACAATTCGACTTAGACATTTTAACCCCAAGGGCATATCATTTACGAATTAATGAATTGTGTCTCGTGTTACGAGCGGTCCGTTTACCCATGAAGTTGTCACGAATCTTTAAAGTACAAGGTGGGTTGAAAAGTTTAATCTCATAAAGCATACAAAGAGTTAAATACAATTTAAGATACTGCACTGTTTTTATCAACAGTTTGCCTTGCAGTTAGAATCAGTAATAATTCAGCTAGAACGTGTAACCCAGTAGTTTGCAAATTTCGAAAGATATCAAAGGTTACCTCTTATTCCATAATTATGAATACAAGAAAGAAGAAAGAACATTATAAGAAATATATTACAAAAAAGATTGATATGCATATTTTTCGATATACAAATCAATTAATCAACACATACGTACTCAAACACTCTAAAGGAAAATATGCTAGAAACATATACATCATTTTTGAGATGGGATTGCTTTTTTATGAATGAAATACTTATTTTTCAACCAGGTAACAATTCTAGGTTTGATATAAAGATGACAGGGATCGTAATAAATGAAAATATTTGCTCACTTTTCTGCATCTCCGGCTTCTCGCTCTTGTTTTAGTATGCAGGAAAGTTAGGTTTTCATCCCTCTTTTGACTTTGGTATTTGCTAGATTGCTCGGTTTTCTACTATACAACAGTTCGCTATGATCAAAACGGTCAAATTAATTAGTAAAAGCTTCGTCTATTGGTTAGATTTACCGAACTTCCTTTATCAATTTTAGCTATATGAACGCATTCTACTTACACAAAAGGAATAAACGGTAAACAATTGACAGAGTGCCGTGAATTGTCGCAATGGCCTCGCCATTTATTTCGTTCAAAAAAAGAAGACTGGCGTAACAAAATGCATTGAGAATTTATAAAGTCCTGAGGTCATGCCCAAATCGACTTTGCATGTAAAATGTTTAAAAGCAAATAAGACCACAAATGTATCTGAAATAGTTTTAAGGAATAAATATGGAAACACAAACACACACGTGCATACCAAAAAACGCATACATGTATATACGTGTATGCCAATTTGCCTACATATGTAACGTAACTCATGTGATCAGTTTTGTACATCTTTAACAAATGCACGGTGTGCACATCTTCATCGCATAAAATATTTCAGTTTACACATATGACATTTGATGTATGTTAATAGGTTATTAAACGTTTTGAGCGATTGCTATTACATGAAATAATTTAACCAATATATGTAATGTTTTAACAACTTTAGATATCACACTGATTTCCTAGCCTTAACGTAACGATAAAGAAAAGAATAAAAGCTGGCACACCGTCGTTAGTTTCATTTACTTGAAATATATATTTGTATGCGGTCAGTATATGGCATATGGCATATAGTTTATTTCTGTAGCGCTTATTTGTTTACTCTACACCCTTTATTATAGAGACGAAGTAAGAGCATGGCCAGCTGCAGAATCATGACTTTCTCAAATACATTGTTCCCGTTTCCTGGGTACAATATAGCCCAAGAAAATGTTAAATGTGCCTTTAAGACCTGAAAACCAACAAGATTTCCACACCTTAGATGTTGCATTGTATTTTGGTTTGAATTTTGTTGGGTGGGGAAAGGTGGGTGGAGGATGAATCTGGAGCAGATACACTCTATCGAAATATCTCTGACAGATTTTATGTCATATATTTTTGTTAGCTTTTGTTTTATATTTGATTTTTATATTTGGGTTTAGCAAGGTTTTAACTGTATTACAACATGTGACTACAAGATCTATATTGTGTAAAAACTGCATTTTGCATTTATCGAGCTCGATCAGTTATGTGAATCTCAAATTTTACTTTCAATCATTCAGTTACTGCTAATTTAATGTCATTTCAGACTACAAATGTAAAGTATAATATTCATGGATTGCCAATGTCATGTCAGACTTCCCTTGATTAAATATACCAATACCTGTATTATTTCCAAAATCACTTTGTTGGGTGCTTTTCATTTCTAGTTCATTTTATTCGCTCTTTTGACCTGTCTTTTATGCTTCTCTCTAATTTAAAAACTGTTTAAAGGACATACATACAGGCTGACGGTAATCGTCTCAGCAGAAGGCGAGCAAATATATGTTGTGATTGTGGCGGCACGATATTATATATATATATATATATATATATATATATATATATATATATATATATATATATATATATATATATATATATATATGTGTGTGTGTGTGTGTGTGTGTGTGTGTGTGTGTGTGTTGAAGAAGCAGTCAACAATAGCTATGGCTATGGGTAGCAGATTAATTAATGGCATAATGCTGGCATAATTGACTGTCATTACAGTCGGTCAATGTGTAGATGGCTTCGCATAGTTGATCAGTGTATAGATTAACGAAGTCACATTTAGTTAGGTCAGTTGGTAGACAAATTGAGAGACGGACGTATATTTGGTACAGTTGGTAGACAAACTGTTTGATTGACGTATATGTGGATCAATAATGAATGAATAGATTTATAGGTTGGACGTTGATATATGAATAGACGCCTTGGTGCGTAGTCATGCTGCATTTGACACAATACAACTTAGTATACAAAATAAGTTTTGCTCTAAAACCGGTGCTACATGCAAAGGAGCTTAACTTTGCTGAAATCAAAACCTGCTTTTGTCGCCTATTTATGTTTATTTACCCAGTGAAGCTAGAATATAAAGGAAATTCTAAATAATAAACTAGGGCACAGAACTCGTAGGTTCTTGCCAGTGCAGTTTAGTTGAAAAGATAGTGATTTTGAATCTAAAGAGAAACTTGTAGAAAAACTGAGAAATTTGTCAGATAAAATGCATCTTAGTATACTCAATGATGTGCCATTTCCGAGTATTGTCACTATGTACTTTAAAAGTTTTTGTAAAATTATCTTCCGGTGATTTAAGGACGAATTCTAAGCTAAAGGGTGGTCTTAACTCTTAAATATTTTGACAAATTACTCTTCAATAATATTTATATAGTATCTTCATTCGAAAAATTATCTCGAAAAGGTTCGCGAGTTGGGCAGTGGCGTTTGTGTGTCGCAAAACAATTGATCCACGTATCTGATGAAATTAGGTTCTCTGACACTCCATAAATCTAACTTGAACAATATGTTTAAGTGTTTTAAATGGTTAACATAATTTTTTCAGTGTGGTGCGTTTCGCAAAACTGAGAGTAAAGCTTGCCTTTGAGTAGGGTCAAACTGTTCCATTTCAATGAAGTTTTAAACTGGTGCCTTTTGACATATGTTGGACGATTCGATAACGACGTTTGCTGTTACATTCATACCTATGTTTTCTGCTGGCAACATCTCTACGCTACAGATTTCTTTATACCCATGTTTTATGTTGGCAAAATCTTTACGGTACGGGTTTGTATACCCACATTTTCTGTTGGTAAGATCCTTACGGTACGGGTTTTTATACACATGTTTTTTGTTGGCAACATCTTTACGATACGGGTTTTTTCTACCCATGTTTTCTGTTTTCAACATCTTTAAGGTTGTTTTTTTTATACCCATGTTTTCTATTTTCAACATCTCTACGGTACGGGATTTTTCTACCCACGTGTTCTGCTGGCAACATCTTTACGGTACCGATATTTCATAACCACTTTTCTGTTGGCAACATCTTTACGGTACGTATTTTTATACCCATGTTTTCTGTTGGCAACATCTTTACGGTACGGGTTTTCTATACCCATGTTTCCTGTTGACAACATCTTTACGGTACGGGTTTTTTCTACCCACGTTTTCTGTTGGCAACATATCTACGGTAGAGGATTTTATAGCCATATTTTTTGTTGGCAACATCTTAACGGAACGGGTTTTTTATACCCATGTTTTCTGTTGGGAACATCTTTACAGTACGGGGTTTATACACATGTTTTCTGTTGGCAACAACTATACGGTACGGGTTTTTTGTACCCATGTTTGCTGCTGGCAACATCTTAACGGTACGGACTTTTTATACCCATGTTTTTTATTGGCAACATCTTAACGGAACGAGTTTTTTTATACCCCTGTTTTATGTTGGCAACATCTTTACATTACGGGTTTTTTATATTGATGTTTTCTTTTGGCAACATCATAACGGAAGGTTTTTTTTTTATACCCCAGTTCTCTGTTGGCAATATTTTTACGGTATGGGGTTTTCATACCCATGTTTTCTGTTGGCATCTTCTTTACGGTACGGGTTTTTTATACCCATGTTTTCTTTTGAAAACATCTGTACGGTACGGGTTTTATTATACCCACGTTTTCTGTTGGCAAAATCATTACGGTAAGGGTTTATTTCTACGCATGTTTTCTGTTGGCAACATCTTTACGGTACGGATTTTTATACCCATGTTTCATTTTCATTTCTTGGATGTTGTTTATTGCGTGTGTTATTTTTAGTTACTGCTCGTTTATTTTTGACACTGATGAAGTTACTTTCTTCTGTTAATTCCTTGGTTGTTGGGTATCATTTTCTAATTTCTTTTAGTAATTTTCTATGCCGATGCTTCTCGTGTTCCTGAAAATTGTTTCTCCCACTCTCTCTGTAAATTGTGTAACCTTTTAAACTGACATGCCAGTAGTCCGTCCGTTCTAGATTTTGTATTTGTTAAAACAAAGGTCTTCATACAAAATGCCAGTATTGCCTTTTATCTTAGATTTTAGTTCATCTCTACGTTTATTTATGTCATTCCCAAACTTCTTTATGTGCTATTCCCAAACTTCTTTGATTGAATGTCATTCCCAAACTTCCTTGATTATATGCCATTCCCAAACTTCTTTGAGTATGTGTCATTCCCAAACTTCTCTGATTATATGTCATTCCCAAACATCTTTGATTATGTGTCATTCTCAAACTTATTTGATTATTTGTCATTACCAAACGTCTTTGATTATGTGTTATTCCCAAACTTCTTTGATTATATGTCATTCCCAAACTTCTTTGATTATATGTCATTCCCAAACTTCTTTGATTATATGCCATTCCCAAACTTCTTTGAATATGTGTCATTCCTAAACTTCTTTGATTATGTGTCATTCCAAAACTTCGTTGATTATGTGTCATTCCCAAACTTCTTTGATTATATTCCATTCCCAAACTTCTTTGATTATGTGTCATTCCCAAACTTCTTTGATTAGGTGTCATTCCCAAACTTCTTTGATTATGTGTCATTCCCAAACTTCTTTGATTATGTGTCATTCCCCAACTTCTTTGATTATGTATCATTCCTAATATGATATGTTAGTTTATAACGTAATCGATTTGGCACAAGATTGTCTTCAGATAATGTTCAAGAAAGCGTGCATGTAATCTGGTTTTCTTGTTTTCTTCCTCTAATCTTTCAATTGTCGTTTTTAAATAAGTCATTATAATGCTAATCCGTGGATGATATGCTGATGCCATGGTGATGTCCAAATTTTCTTGATACATTATAAAAAACAACACTTTATTGCTTCATCAGACTGAATTTAAACTGAATTCAACATCATTGCTTACGTCATTTAATATAACCAATATGACATGAACGAACACACACACAAGCTCGTGCGCACACATACACACACAAGCAGACACACAAGCACACAAAAACACCATGAGATTCAGCTGAACTAAGCAGGAGATCTCGTAGTTAATTTTACATTGGTTATTTATAGATTTAATTTGTAAGCTGAGCTAGTCCATATGATCCGTTATGCTTAGCAATATTTGTGTATTTAGAGGCATACGATTAGCTGAGATATAGCTATACTATTTAAATTGGTTTGTCCCTACAGTGTCGTAAATGAGTTTATATCATGTCCCATCTCTATCATGCCCTATGTGGTTTGCAGTGTGGAACATTAGTAAATATGGATTTTTCTATTTGTATATACTTTGTTAGAGTATCAAGTATAAGGATACATCAGCACATGGATATGTTGATATCTGTATACACTTTGTAGAAGTGCAATGTACATAAATGCATCTGCTTATCTAATACTGCTCTAGATAATAAGATTGAGAGTATATATATATATATATATATTATATATATATATATATATATATATATATATATATATATATATCGTGTACACAGAGAGAATGTTTATTCCAATGGGCACGAATGTGTGACCAAAGAAGGTAGTGGCTTATGTAATAATATTGTTGTTTAGTGTGAGCTAGGTAGCTAGGGGAATATGCTATGCTAATGTCACTGTGTGTAAATACATGAAGCTTTTATGGACCAGGGAAACTGCAATAGACAGAGGGAAATACCCTAGTGCAGTTGATCCGAGTCTCTGGAAGACAAAGACAAAAAAATGAAGGCAGACGGTAGGCGGTCTGGAGGGAATTGGATTACCAGTCCAGATAAATGTCATACAGATGAGTAGGAACACATGACAAGAGGAAAATCTATCACACTAAGTCAGCTGATGCAATAGACCGTCACTTGGTCGAGTGAAAGATGAGTTATATGGTCGTAATTTGAATTTGATTTGAGGTGTGAATGTTATTGAATGATTTTAAATTGTTATTATTTGAATTTCCCATTTTGTGTTTTCATTAATTTAACTGTCGGCACCGCTGACTGGGGACCAAGAGTTTTGCATCTCTTTGTCACTACATCAATTTCTGACACAAAAGAGCCAGGATGGGTCTTCTGTAATAATTCAAATAATATTGGGAGCACCCACCCAATCCTAAATAAAGTGTGACCTTTACGATGTGTGTGTGTGTGTTTGTGTGTGTGTGTTTACACTCATTCCGGAGACTCTGCATAACACAATGAAAGCTACAGTGATAAAAAGTTTAGGTATCAAAAAGAAACAGCCACAGGTACAGTTATGTGAAAGCAAAATAAAACATAAATACAGATAACACAGCAACAGGTACAGTAATGGGAATGCAAGCTAAAGAATAGATACAGATAAAACGTCTATGAGTTGGGGAGTTGAGGAGTTCTACAACTATGCATTAACTAAAACTACTGTTCCCCATCTTATCATTCTACAACCTGAGATCCCGTTGCCATCACTGTGTGATAATAAGCAACAAAAATCAAGGTCGGGAGATGAAAGATTAAGGACACTGAGACTATATGAGATTGTAGACAATAAGGATAAAATCTTCACTCTGCTCCCCTACCTAGTACTTGTATTTTATATGTGCAAAAAAAAGTTTGAAATAAGAAAAGAAAGGATAAACATTATAGTAGAGGAATATGCATAATTGTATCACATACGGTACAATACAATTGTGAAAACAATATGTCAACAGACGGAACATGTTGTTTATTTCTGAATTTTATGTTCCTCCCCTACACCTTAAGCTCTGCCCATCTGAGGTTGTACAATTTGGTACTGTTATATTAGTGTGTGGTCCATCATGTCTGGGGACTAATTGCAGCTTCAGAGAATCACTGGTTATTGCATGTTCTCGAGTAATCAGGTCACGTTGCAAACGGATACAAGGACAGAAGGGCCGTTTTTGCTACAGTTCCATATAGGTATAACAGTACCAATTGTACACCCCAGGTAGGTGGAGCATAATGTGTATGGAACATAGGATTCAGAAATAAACAATTACACTAGCTGTGATTGTACGAGTCGTACTTTCGATTAGGCTTTTCAATTTGTTTAAGCCTCTTGGCAACATGTGAGATTATGTTAATTCATATCTAGATGTTAATTTCTATCTGAATAAAACATAAATATATTGGAGAAAAAAAGAATAACACACTTTACGTATATAATTCAGTTATCTTTCTTACACCAGACAGTTCTTACAAAACATTTCAAGAAACAAAAACTAATATTTTCAATAACTGGTTATAAAAAAAAAGATTTCTGAAATATTATATTAGCTCTCAGTCTTGATGCAAATGTAAGTAGAAGTAATTTAATAATATCTCACACTAAAGTTTGCAAGTATAAATCTGACCAAGTATGTTTTGTTCGGTTAAGGTATTTTTCTGCCAAAATGAAGCCCTCATTGTTAATTTCTTATGCATCTATACTATCTACATTATTCACCCTTTTATAATAAATGGGAATGAACACCACTTCATCTGAAATGTTGGTGCCTGTAAGGTATGTTATAGCACGTACTTTGAACTGTCCATGAACTTATGGGGTACAGTCTCCATATATTGTCCAAGATAAGTTCATCAAGCTTTCACTTCTCAAGTTTCTTATTGTTGAATTTGTCTCCTTTAATTTCATTATCATAAGCTACATCTCCCGTTTCGATACACACTCTCCTCCTGTTTATAACTCCACTGGACTTACTATATTGTTCATCTTTGGCATTGTGCTGTATTTTATTCCCCAAATTTCACCCCAAATCCAACTTAGCCACTTAGAAGCTGTGCTCTACTATATGTAGTGTCAGATTGGATTATTTCATCAATTGTATTCACTACACAAAGGAGGGAAGCTTTCTATTTGTGTTGCAAAGAGGATGGGTAGATTGGCCTTTTTGCGAGGACTGGGGGTTAGGAATCTCATGTATCTACAGACAGTATAAAGCAGGGGTGTCCAAACGTTTTGCAAAGAGGGCCAGATTTGATAAAGTGAAGATGTCCGGGTGCCATTAGTTTCTTCTGGTGCTTTTTTTTAACCACACAATTATTACATGCAAATATACTCTGTTATATAAATAAATAAATACAAAACAAATAAACAATAATTATTTTAAACAAATCAAAACTAACTCAGCTATAATATATTTATAAAGGTATATATGATCTCTGAAACTTTTGTTTTCCATTGTGTGTTTCTAACTCCACCGAAGAAACAAAACTAATTCAAATATCAACACTAAACCCCATTTTCTAGGCTCAATACTTTGAAGAGCATTGACTTTAATCACCAGAATTCTTCAATGTAAAATATTGTTCATATTGTGTTTTAACGTATCGAATAAAATATCGCCGAACAACATTCTGATCTACCCATTTATCACCTGACGGACATGTACATCAGTTCATACAGACGCCACTGAAGATAACAAATATCGAACTAAAAGAGAATATCAAATTAACAGTAAATACAAAGGCTCTAACCTGTCTCCCGCTGAGCTATTTAAAAACAGCATATCATATTGAGACATTATAACGATATTATATACCCAAGTATACTCGTTTCAGCACAAAATCGCTCAACGCACTTGAAAAGACAAATATACTGAAAAGAATTATACAAATAGCTTTAGTAAATGAAGACCATTCGTTGTTTTAATAAAATACGTATAAGACGATATAATTATTTAGATAATGGACATACACCTCTCAACAGCGCTTGACAAAATCGCCTATAATGTTCTCACGCAACAACATATTCTAGGTGAATAAATGAACCAGATAACATTTATGTAATCTAAAGAAAATATTTGATCTGTCAAACAAGAAGAATTATCCCAAATTATAAATCTTTTGAAACATTACAAGGAAAGATGAAAAAAATATAAGCAAGACATTTATATATCCATTAGTTAGCCATTCTCGTAAATAAGTAAGCTTGTGTTTTATTGTACACTAGGAGCGAAATCATGTCAAAAATAAAAGATGTACTTCATTTTGGTGAATGTATGAGAACATTGCTGTTTTGTAAGCCACGTGATTAACTTTCTTTTGACCCAAAGATGACAGTGATATGACAAGGTTACTCACTTGCTTCAACATAAGTGGTTCCTGTTTCGTTCTCCTGAAGAAGATAAGATTGTCACACCTCCTATATTTTTAAATCATTTTCCAATTTCACCCACTACAGTTGCGATAATACGTCATCATCAAAGTCGTCGAGGGTGTTTATTTTAAGGTGCATTTGCTACTTTTACCGGCAATTACAGCACTACATTTGGCTATATGGCACGTGTGAGCTTTCCCAATGATATCAAAGATGTAGTGACTAAGGTCCAGTTTTCCTAAGTATCGAATCCGTTACCTTTTGATGACAAGTCAGATAACTGTTGAAGACAGACGGGTGAAAACCGTTATTTTAACCATCGCATGCCAGTACATTCTTTGAGAAGATACCCATGCATAATATTTAAAGTTTTATGTTTTAATATTTGCCCTACAACTTGTTGAATGCCGCCATGGCAATGCCCTCCAATGTGGTGTAAAGGGGTCTATGGACTCCCCATACGGGTTCATGGTCTATGCTCGCTTTTTCGGGTATAAGAGAGAGAGAGAGAGAGAGAGAGAGAGAGAGAGAGAGAGAGAGAGAGAGAGAGAGAGAGAGAGAGAGAGAGAGAGAGAGAGAGAGAGCATAAACGTTTATATCATTATCAGATTACAGCGCATAAACCACTTCAGTCCAGGAATCGAATTTTGTCTCCATACTCATCTTATCTTTGACGATTGCGTGATTGGATTTGGCGGCATACAAATTGATTGCAATTGCTTAAGAAACTACCAAAAACTATTAAAAAGATTTGAAGAGGTTGTTTTAGGAAATAGTTGTTGGTATCTGCTCGCTTTTTCGGGTATAACGAGAGAGAGAGAGAGAGAGAGAGAGAGAGAGAGAGAGAGAGAGAGAGAGAGAGAGAGAGAGAGAGAGAGAGAGAGAGAGAGAGAGAGAGAGAGAGAGCATACACGATTATTTCATTCTCATGTTAGAGCACATAAATCACCTCAGTCCAGGAAATCTATTATGCCACTTAGGCGTCTTGTACCTTTTCATAATCCGTTTAATGTTTGTGTTACAATTCTCCTTAAGTGACAACGTTTCAATTATTATCATTACAATCAATTGTACAAACGCTACATTGAATTGCTTGGGTGGAATCTTAAATACTCTAATGCAGTCTTAGAATTCATCAAAATAGCATATATGCCTAATTGAACACCGGTATATTCAAAATCATTTTTGTGTGTAGCTGTAATAAACACTGTATGTATATAATTACCCGCCTTTACAACCCAGCTATAATTCAGAACAGTGCATTGTAGTACTAATTGCTCCAGCAAAATTAACTTTATATTTTAACTTAAAGAGATTGTATGCATGTTATTGTTAATTGTTTGCAGCTCAAACTGTATAATATAGTATTGCTGTGCAAAATGTAAGCATTGATTTTTAGATGTGCATTTATTTTTAGATGTGCATCAGAATGCAAAGCTAATCCTGTTAACATATCACTATTTGCAATTTGGTTTATGCACAAGACACTAGCTTCTCAGACATCTAACATTACCAAAATTTGTAACATCTCTCCATTTGCTTAATTTGTTTCATCACAAAAGCTTCAGTTCTACACGATCAATAGTTTATTTTGGAAAAAGCATGGGTGTGTGTTTTATTAGAAAATACGACAAGTGGTCCATTTACTGCTGAGTCAGTCAGCATGAAGTGCCTTCACTACTGTAGTGTCACGCTGTAAGAAAAAACCCAGATTGCAACATTATATCTATTATATTTTGTCTCCATACTCATCTTATCTTTGACGATTGCGTGATTGGATTTGGCGGCATACAAATTGATTGCAATTGCTTAAGAAACTACCAATATATATATATATATATATATATATATATATATATATATATATATATATATATATATATATATATATATATATATATATATATATATATTAGACCCTGAGGCGTCAATTTTCGCGCCATAAATGTATGAAGTTAAGTTCTGCGAACAATGAGGCGTCAAGCCAGTCATTTGACATGGTCATTGGAAATCGTGACTGGCGCCTTATTTTGCCAAGCCAGTTACATAACATGTCCATAACATGATGCACAGGTAAGTGATGAAATCATGTGTTTGGATCAAAGGAACATGAAATGGGGATAATTACATCCACTCTTGACATACTGTTGGAGAGGGGTCAGTGTCTGATAATTATGTGAATCAGCATATATTCGGAATCGAGCATGGGGTGGCCAACATTAGAATTGCAATCCTAAAATTATATTTTCTTGAGAACTAAACGTTAATAGTCGCTAAACCATCTTGCGAAAATTATAAGGGAAGATAAGCTACTTCGACGACATTCGAAATTGGTGGGACAAGTGTTATTCTGGGAATTACTATGAGATTCAGTACAGGTCAGTGACTATTTGCTCGAATGTTGTCATTTATTACGGCAAATTAATGGAACTTACTTCAGTGCATAGATTTACCATGTGTAGGGTATGATTCATTTGTAGTGTTTGATATACATGCATATTTTGAGATATGAGCAATATGTATGTGAAGAGTTAACATTATAAATCGCTATTTGGTTAATTCGTACTGACCTCGTGCATTTATTCATGTGATAATTTAGATTTGCAAATGTTGAATTGAAAAATAGCTTTGTATAATGGTTGCAATGTGCAACATTAGTTAATAGGGATTTGACTATTTGTGTACACTTTGTAGGAGTGTTAGATGTAATGATATATCCGCACAGGGATATGTGGATATCTGTGTACGCTTTGTAGATGTGCAATGCGTGACCAAAGAAGGTAATGGCTTATCTGATAATATAGTTGTTTATTGTTGCTTTAAATAGCTAGGGAAATATGCTATGCTAATGTCCTTGTGTGTTCGTACAGGAAACTTGTAGTGACCAAAGAAACTTATAAGACCGAGGAAAATACACTTGTGCAGTTGGTCACGAGTCTTTGGGAGACAAAGAAAACGGAAGAACGGAGGCAGACGTTCGACGGACCTGAGGGAACAGGTTACCAGTCCAGAGAAACATAATACAGATCAGAAGAAACACAGGACAGGATGAAAATCTATGACACCATGTCCGATGATGAAATAGGATATCATGTGGTCAAGTGAAAGTCGAGCGATAGGGTTTGAAATCTGAATTTTATTTGAGAATAACTGTTATTGAATGATATTAAATTGTTGGTTATTTGAATTTAGTATTTTTGTATTTTAAGTAATTTAATTGTCGGCATCGCTGACTGACTGGCGGCTTAGAGCTTTGCATCTCTCTATCACTACTTCAATTGCTGACAAAAACGAGCCAGGGTGGGTCTTCTGTATTAACCCAAAATAATGTTAGGAGCACCCCACCCCAACCTAAATAACAGGACACCTTACTATGTAGCCAAATTGGGGTGAGCTTTATGGTGTGTTCAGAACCACATGGTTATTATAACTTGTTTGGATTTATTCCCTTAAAATAAATTCCATTTAAATATTTTCATCCTTATGCAACATCCTAAAATATGAATAACATAAATCAGATTCACAATACTTTAAGATATCCTATTTATGTTGACATCAAAATAAAACCTAGACCTGTGTATACAAGACAATCGTGGCTTCACAAGTTGTAAGCACTTACAGAAGTCCTAAAAAGGGACATAACTCTGGAAAAACACAAAAGACTATAATAAAAGAGTAATGTTCAGCTGATATTAATAATCTCTGCACGTTTCAAGGGAATTCATTAAAAGCGAGTAGCACACGCAAGTATATACATTTACCCCCAATCACTGCTGCGAATGGAAAACATGTCCAACATAAAATAAATATTATATACATGCTGATTTTTATTCAGTGACCATGAACATTGCTTTTGACTTAGAAACCAACGAGATTCTCCCACCTCTAAGTGCAAGTCACATGCAAAGTTTGATCCAGATTTGTACTGTAGAAATAATCTACTGCGAAGACACCCACTGACATTTTTCATTTGCATTGCAAAAAATGTGATAGTTCTTGCAGACACTATTGCTGGTGGGTGTACTTATATACAAATGGGTAACACGGGTCACACTATTGCTAATGCGTGTACTTATATACAAATGGGTAATACGGGTCACACTGTTGCTGTTGGGTGTACTTATATAAAAATGGGTAACACGGGTCACACTATTTCTATAAGCATCCATTAGGTACATGTTTCTTACATACTCAACAAAAACAACTTCCATAACCTATCCAAAACTTGTCTAGGGCAATTTCAATTACCTTTCGAAAACTTGTCATGGGGAATTATACAAAACGTAAGATCACAATAGGACTGTGTATCGATCATAACTGTGTCATGTTCGAAACAAGATGACTCAGTCTGCTTTGTGTTCCATGAAATTAGAAGTTATAATATTTTGTAAGTTACATATTCAAAATTGTCATGGATGTTCCATACCTTTAGAAGGCCTTGAGAAATTACAAGACTTTTAAAGGTCCTTCAAACTGGTGGAACGAACTGAAGTGCTCCCTTCCTTCAAGATTCGTTAGACAGTCACAATACAGCAGAGGAATTTGAAAGATGAACAAGAAAAAGTCGAAGAGACAACCCTAAGACACTAGTCATTTGAAACCAGTCCTTCCGAATTCACAATGCCTTTGTCACATATCCTGATAGGAGAAGGCTCTAATAATTAGCTGCCGAGCGAGACAGGATAGGCCATGACTAACTATGGACTTTACCATTGTATATGAGGGACTTAGTATCCCTTTCAGCGCACCCCCTTCTTTCTGCAGGGTTACCTGAGCTACAAACGTGGCACTCTTTGCTCTGTCCTCAACTTAAGCGCACTCGATCTGTACCTTAGCGCCTCTTGGTTCACGATGGAAACACCACTAGAGGGAAGAATACGCAATTATTGTAGACTTGCATGATGTGCATCGTCATATCCCCCTTCACGCAGCTTCTACTAAGTTCCATCGATTCGCCTTCAAAGACAACGTTTACCATTTATGGACTCTTAGTTGGATACAACATCAGTCCATGTGGATTCATTAGGTTCACGAACTGTGGAAAACAGCCCATGCTAGGACCGACTGCATGGCTGTAACATCATCTGCTTTAACTACATTCTGCAAAGCATATGCGAGTTATATCTTGGATTATGACATTATATACCTTGTTTTTCACGTGCTCAATTCCTTATTAAAAAAAGGACAAATCAGACTTCGTACAAGATCAAACTTTTGTTGATCTAGATATGGACTTCAATACAGAGTAACATCTGCCACAACTTAGATATTGTTTTGATCAAATGGATACCCTCCACTGATAATATAAACTTGCGCTCTACAGATGATATACAATTATGAGAGTGTGACACTTGTATGGTGAACGTTTTTTTATTTGCAGCATTCACAATAAAGAGACGTTTGGTATATCTATCATTTACTTCCATTTACTGTGGCTGAAATGTATGTAGAAATTGAACCTGTGCCATTGTAAATGATATAAGCACACAGCTAACTAAAATGTCCGATCCCATGTGCTACAAAAACAGCCAAAACTATTATATGTGTTCTATCTTTAGCAGGTTTTGAAATAAGGAAAAGGACCTTTGCCAGACAATACCAGCTTCTGAAAGCTTATAAAATGGATTATAAATTAGATGCCATGTATTTAAACAACAACAACACAAACTTGTATTTGCTATTTTTTGTAAACTGACATGTGAAGTCCAAATTTCACCCTTCAATCAGATTTCAAAATTAAAGTGTATTCATTTTTAAAGAAAACAACAAAACTTAAGATACGAGCGCTTTTTAGAAAAGCCTCTATACCCAATGAGGAAAAACTAGGGAAAAGAATAATACTCTAACTCAATGCATATACGAAACTGAGGGCACCACCTTTTTTGTCATAAATAGTCTTCCTAACTAATTTTAAAAATCCAGTTTAAATTGCTATTAACGTACTTATTGGCATACTTCCTTTACATTATTACCCTTACGCGAATGACATTCTAGTACAACCAAACTCACGATAAGTCGTTTTTGTGTCTTATCATTTTAATTTCAACGGCGCTGGTTAAATTTTCTATTACATAACTATGACAACATAAGCTGGTCGGTTCAACAAGGCTAGCGCTACGACATTTTACAGTATTATAAAATATATTGACAGCTTCTGTTTTCATCGTCGGAAAAACTAATTGTTTTATTCATGTATATGTCTGAGTAAAATAGGAGTAATGGTGCAAAAGGCAACTATTTTACTTTACAAACAAGAACCATACTTTTCTCAGCAGTGTGTGTGTGTGTATGAATTTTTGACAGTTTGCAGAAAACTGAAAATAAGCCTACATGAAAGATGCAAATTAAATCAAACCAATTATTTTTTCCTAACGCATCCTCGTATAAGGTATTCAGGTTAATTCATTGTGCAAAATATAGTTTACGCTGAAAAAACACCATGTTCAGTTCAGCTTATTTCTGTATTCATTTGCGACCGTCTCTTTTGAGTATTTTCTTCTAACATGGCTGATCAGACAATATTATATCAAATTGACATGCTTGTCGTTACCATTAAACTATATCTATTTTAAGATATTCGAGACCAAAGAGAACACAAGAGACAGAAAATACAACCCAAATGGAAAAGGCAGTAACAAACCCAGAAAAGGAAGGGGCAAGCATGGCGATGGAAGAAAAAGAAGACGGAATAATAACACTAAGCGATACTGCTTCTGAGGACCTTGCTATTAAAAATGACTTCAGAGACACCCTTTTTACATCTCAGGTTACTAGTGACTTTGGGATATTAGATAATACAATAAGGACTGTAAGGGATGACCTAGGATCCCCAGAAAAAAGGGGTAGATGAGGGAAATATATATATATAAACAATAGCCATATAACACTAAAACTAACCAATAGTACTGTTGTTTTTTTTTAAAGCCGAAACCTGGTGGACAAAAATGGAGGGACAAAACTTTCGTTTGTTGTCTCTAAACATAAATGGTACAGATAAAGAAAAAGCAAATAAATTGACACAAATAGGGGACTATGACATACTTTTCTTACAGGAAACACACAATGGACTGACAGATGAAATCAAAGAACAAATTGAAAGTGACATGGACAGTATAATTATAAGCAACAACTATGTGGGAAAGGATATCAAGGGAGCGGTAGCCACGTTAATTAAAAATAAACAAGGGTGCAAATGGAAAATAATATAAGAAGGGGAGTTTATTAAGGGAAGGCTAATACACATTAAAATGGGAGGGAATAATTATTTGAATATATATATGCCAGCCAATATTTATAAGAAACAGGTATTCACAGAAGAATTAGCGAAATGTTTAGAAAACTACACAACGGGCCATTTGATCATAGGAGGGGATTTTAATTGGGTAGGAGACGAGATTGACAGAACGGGAAAACTGACAACAGAAGACAGATCTATAAAAAAGACCAAATGGAGGACATTATGGAGTAACAAAAACTAATTGATATATACAGACAGCTTAATATACTAAGGGTGGACTACACTTTTTTTATACAAAGAAAACAAAGGAAGTAGAATAGACAAATTTTGGGGCACATTTTCAGGAACAAATAACTACATAAAAGCAGGGATATTAGAATACAAACTTTCGGACCATAATCTAATTTTTGTAGAGATAGGGAAAATAAAAGAACTAAATGGGGGAGGGGACAATGGAAGTTAAACAACAAAGTACTGGAAAATGAAGACTTTGGGAAGGAAATAGAAAGGGAAATAGAAAAATGTAAAACTATAGGGAATTTAAATATAATACAAGAATGGGATCAATTAAAAAGGATTTTCAAAAAAGTAGCAATTTTTCATTAAAAAATAAGGACTAGGAAGATAAAACTAGAAATATAAGCTCTGGAAAATTATATAACAACAATAACGACACAGAACATAAACAAAAAATACACTAGAAGAATGGTTAACAAAATTAAAGAAAGAACAGCAAAAGGGAAGGGACATAAAAGCGGGAAAATGTACACATCTATATAATAACGCAGAAGGGCTCTATAAAAAGGAGGAATTAAGAAGGGGGGGGGGGGGCATTAGAATCACTAAATATAGGGAGGGAAGTATCGACGGACAAAACTCAGATACTTGAATATATACAAAATTACTACAAAGACCTATATACTTCACAGAACATAGAAGACGAAGATATAGATACTTACTTACTATAGATGAACTGCGAGAAAATAACCTCAGAACATAGAGGCATGTGTGTGGATTTTATCTCGCACGACGAAATAGTAGAGACCCTAGGGAAACTATCCAAAAACAAGTCACCAGGAAGAGATGAAATCTCAGCAGAATTCTATAAAACAAAGTTGCGGAAAAATTTCGCCAGTACTAGAATGGTTATGTATAATATCGAACTAAGGAATCAAAACATGTCCAACACAATGAGGGAGGGTATGATAACATTGATATATAATGGGAAGGGGGATAAGGAAGATTTAAAGAACTGGAGGCCCATCTCACACCTTAATATTGACTATAAAATTATAAGTAAAATATTAGCAGAAAGGGTTAAAAATTGTCTTGATAAAATTATTAATGTAAATCAAACTAGTGGCCCGAAAGGGCGAGAAATACAAAACAATATATTAAGCATTAGAACTATCATAGAACACATAAATATTACTGGGAAAAATAGTGCTATGGTACTAATAGACCAGGAAAAAGCTTTGACAGATTTGAACAAAACTATCTATACAAGACACTAGAGAAATTTGGATTTGGAAAACATTTCCAAAATTAGACTAAATACCTATACAGAGATATAAACTCATGTGTACAGGTAAACGGGCTACAAACGGATAAATTTGATATCAAAAGAACATTATTAATGTAAATCAAACTAGTGGCCCGAAAGGGCGAGAAATACAAAACAATATATTAAGCATTAGAACTATCATAGAACACATAAATATTACTGGGAAAAATAGTGCTATGGTACTAATAGACCAGGAAAAAGCTTTGACAGATTTGAACAAAACTATCTATACAAGACACTAGAGAAATTTGGATTTGGAAAACATTTCCAAAATTAGACTAAATACCTATACAGAGATATAAACTCATGTGTACAGGTAAACGGGCTACAAACGGATAAATTTGATATCAAAAGAACAGTGAGGCAAGAATGCCCACTATTATTATACGTAATAGCAATAAAAATACTTAGCATTACAATTAATAAAAACCATGGGATCATAGGGATTAAAGTTCCACCCATCAAAGAAGAAGTGAAAATGCTACAACATGCAGATGATTGTACTAACTTTATACAAGACAGAAATTCCTATAATGAACTGATAAATGAATTCGAACAATTTGTGAAAGTGTCGGGATCAAAGATCAACCCCGACAAAACAGAAATACTTCTAATAGGAAACTGGAGAGGCAAGCAACATAGGCTACCTCCCCCCTTTAATCAAAGACAAAGTAAAAACGTTAGGTGTTAATTTTGGGAAAAATTAGGTGAATCAAAACCTCAAAGAAATCAGGGAGAATGTTAATAAAAAATATACAAATCTGGGCGCACGAGCCATTATGCCTATTGGAACGGGCACAGGTCACAAAAACTATATGTATGTGTACCTTAACTATAAATTAAAATCGTTAGACATTAAAAACGCAACGCTCAAAACCATAGATAACGAAATTATTAAATACTTATGGGGCTTTAAAATGCATTACATCAACAAAGAAACTTTGTATAGGGAAGGGAAAAGTGGAGGCCTAGGTCTCCCCGACCCGACTCTAATTAAAACCACCAACATCCTCAACAGATTTAAAGAAATTAAAGCAGAGCCCAAAATAGCTTGGCATGGACTCTATATATATTACTTTGGTTTCTCGATGAAGCAGAGAAATGACATATATAGAAATAACAAACTAATAAAATTATTAGAGGTGCCTATGAAATTAAGATCAATAAAGGAACACTTAAATAAATATAGGGATGCTAAGGAATTATGGAAAATCGACACCAAATCAATATGCAAATGGATAATTGAACACACTATAAATAAGGGTAAAAATAAAATAGAACAAGAATACATAAATATTCACTGGGACAGGGCCTGGGGAAACTGGGTCAGATTAGGATCATTAAAAATTAAAAGTCTACTGTTCAAATACATGCACGATGCGCGTTTGACAGGAGAATTCGCAGTTAGACTGCATATGATCAGAGTGTCGCCTAAATGTCTACTGTGTACAAATTATTCCTTTACAAAACAAAACAAAAACATACCATAACTCAATGCGCTACAAACAGACCAGAGCGAGTTGCGATAATCTTAAAAAGTAAGGAAATGCAACTGTATGCAACCAATTATTATATCTAGACGGAAAATTTACAATCAAGCTTTTATATGAAATAACTGATTTATAGTTAGGAATATGAGAGCATGCGGTTCAGTAATAGAAATAGGGAAACACATTAGATAGAATAGAGGATACAGGGACTTCAGGAGGAGAAGTACTAGTAAGGAAAACACGGGGCTAAATCACATGTCGCTACGCGAAATGGGCAGGCCCGTGGAAGAGCGTGGAAACAAATTCACCTAGAGAAGAAATAAGCACGACAACACAGCTCACACACTAGATAGCCTTAGAAAAAGGACAAACGTGTTTCCCGTTAAAGCATGTTCTCATATTGCAGTCACTAGTGACCTATAATTACGAATACTCTGCAGAGCTTCCGATGAACTATATAGAAAGCCCGTTTTGAGGGATTATAAAAAAATGCTTTGTAGGCATGAAACAGTATTAAATAAACAAATAAATAAAGGACGAACAAGCTCGAGACGGGTGAAGTACAAATAAAATTTTAAAAAATGTACCGATCCCGGCTCGAACAAAGTAGACCTGTCACAGTATAATGCCACCTAAGCAAGCGAGTGGAAGCAAAGGTGCCAAAAAAGGGGTAACCAGCTAGGAAGTCAACATTGTAAGCCGTTAACCAAGGCGTAAACAAAACAGACAGCAAGCAAATCCACTGGGCCTGCAACGTGAGAATAGCGAAGACTACAAAGTAGATGAATGATTAAATAAGGAAGAAAAAAAAAATAATGACAAGAAATTAATATTTACAGAAAGGGAAATTAAGGAATTAAGGAGTATACAGAATACAACGAAACGAAGCGAAGTTCGTACGTAAAAAATTCACGATAAGCACGTGAAAAAAAAATGGCGGCATCAAGGAAGACGACAATAGACCTCCACAAATATTTTAAAACACGGCGAGTAGAATCAGAAGATGGGGCCTACCTAGAATGTAAATACTAAAAGGGTACACAACTGATTGAATTTCAAGGTTTGAATGATGGTAGAATACCTGGAACAACAGCAGTTTTGGTAGCTCTAAAAATCAATGATGAAGATATAATTTCCAAAATCTACTCAATCAACTATGCAAAGGGAGGATATCAAATAAGATATAGAGGTAACACACAAGCGCTACCATATGGAGAAACACAAGTTTGTGGCAGTAATAAAAAGTCCAGAACCGATTATGAGAAGAATAAGAAAACAAACAGGGAGAACTACATCTATCAGGAATCCCGATAGAGATACCACTGGAAACTACTGTTGTATGGTTCGAAGAGAAATTTGGAATAAAAGTGAAAAAATCAAAACTTGGAGTTGTACCAGGGTTTAGTATCTTTGATGAAACCAGAATCTTCGAAATTGAGAAATCCAATCTCCGCACAATGAAAAGAGCGAATTTTCTACATGGCTTTTTAACAACAACATGGTAGAAGGGGTGCATATACCATAGAAAGTGTAATAGATGCGGGGAAACCAGCCACATGCCCAACAAATGTAACAGAGACGAAACGAAAGACTCACCTATCCCAGAAAAACAAACAATTATCATTCCGGAAAAACAAATAACCAACAGTGAACAAAGTTTATCGCAAACTTCGAATAAGACCAAGGGAGAAACTGACCAGCAAAATAAGAAAACCAAAGGAAACAACATGACTAATACCCAAAGCCGAGAAAATCAGACAATACCTAACAAAACTGGGAATAAGGATGGAAAAATAATGCAACAATCAGAACAACAAGAAGTCAATAAAACGACAAACCAACAAGGGAAGATAACACACATCCAGGACGATAATAATACAACAAGGGAAATTAAGAAACCAGAAGAACTAATGACAGCAGAACAGCAATTTATAAAGGAGAGGCTAGAGAGAAGAAGGAAAAAAGAAAAGAATAAGAGAAGAAGAGCAATTAATGGCGGAACAAGCCTTATACAATGATGAGTATCTAGAATGGATGAATTGAGACCAAAATTGATCCAAAATTTCTTACTGCAACAACCTGAGCAAGAAGAAGGAAGCTTAGAAAAATTTTCAAAAAAAAAAGGAATACTATGAATAATATCCACCAATAAAAAATAAGAAATGACAATTATTCATTAAATATTATTATAATTAAAAAAATATAAACCAAATATATAGCATACAATCCCGAACATTAACAGGAGGGACTTTCCATAATGGTCTGCGAAGATCAGTGGGAAGACAACCCTCCAAAAAAAGAAAAGAACAAAGTAGACCTATTGAATAAATAAGGAAATATACAAGTCATGGAATGAGAAAAATAATGCAATCACTAATACAATATGGATGGGTAAAAAACCCATTGTAAATTTTAACTAACTTAATATAGGATGATTGTACAAAATTCAAAAGGAAATAAAACTAAACGGAAGTATTCAAGATATAAAATACCACAACAAGTGAAGACGGTTTAGGGGTCAATGAACTGATAAGCAACTGGGAATTATGATCTAGAAACAGGCTATCCTAACAATACACACTGTATATATATATATATATATATATATATATATATATATATATATATATATATATATATAGCAACACACAAATAGCACAACATACAAATAGCACACACAGGATGGAAGGAACCCTTAGCCAGGGTTTTACTATGGAATATAAAAGAAAAGGGGGACCCAAGATAGGAATTTAAAACCCAACCTTAGGAAACCATCTCATAGAAAATACTAGGGTCTATATACCTCCTATTTTATATATAATCCCGATGGGAAAAATGAAAGTTAGGTTAAAAGTAAAGAAAAACATCCTAAAAAACACAAAACAACACATCAAGGGGAACACACTCACACATAAACACACTTTTTTTCTAGTTTTTAAAAAAGAGGGTGAGGGGCATCTGTCTGGTGCCCCCCCCCCCAAGCTTGTCGCTACCATTAATCCATCTCGATATTACGATATTTGTACGGGGTAGCATTGGCCGTTTCTGATTCTCTGATGAATATTTAATATTTACAATATATTATTTAATTTGAAAATTATTCTATTACTACTCCTACACAATGGATGTATATGTAGATATAGTGTTTTAACCAAAGATGACCCAACATAAAAATGGCACTGATTTGATGATAATCTTATAACAGCTGGACCTGTATTTTGAATTGACAGTACTATTTAGATCATGTTTCCCCTCAAGACCATTTAGATTGCTTGAATGAAATGAAAATGGTATATAGCGTCCAAAAGTGCAAGTCCTTGATGACAGTTGACCTTTCAAGTGTGTCGCCGTGGCTTTCAATGATGCTCTCAAGCTATTATTGAGTCTGTGTATTGTTGAATTCACTCTTGCCTCAAAGTTTCTGGAATAGTTCACATTTTTGGGTAAGGAAATACTGATTGATCTGTTAACAGCCTCACATTTCTGTGTGTTTGTGTTTAGTCAGTCTTTGTACAGCATCACAGGAGAGTTTCATTTTGAGAACTTCTTACAAGATTGTCTTATCATTGTCTGTCATGTTAAGATGAGTCACTTTATGAGGGCCTAGGTATGCTGATCGCATCCACCAGTTGTTAATACTTCCTCCCCCACAAACCTTGGAATAATGCCGGCATTTTGAGCAGTCCCCTCAGATCAATAATATATTTATGTTATATCAACAAATGGAAGTGATCGATTTCTCAGCGATAAAGAAAAAAACAACAAGTAAAACATCACGATATGTTACCAAACGCTATCAGAATGATTATCATCGGACCATCCGGAGGTGGTAAAACTCAATTGCTGCTCACGATGATAATGAAATATATGACCTGGGAAAAATTGTATTTAGTTGCCCCGAGCCTAGATGATCAACATTGCTATCAAGTATTAAAAGATTACGACGAAACTGTTTCAGAAGCTTACGGTGGAAGCGTTATTGAGTTTATCACATATATCGACGATGCTCCATCCGTGGAAGACTTGGATGTATGTGTTAACAACCTCGTTGTGTACGATGATGTAATGTTGAACCAACAAAAGAATCCAGCTAGGATATTCTCCCGAGGTAGACATAAAAACTCTGATGTAATATATGTCACTCAACGTTACACACAAATACCAAAAGTAATCAGAGATAACTGTAATTTATTGTGCGTATTCAACGGAGTTGATACTCATACGTTATGAAATATTTGGCAAACGTGGTGCTCCGATATGGATTATAAACGATTTCAAAATTTCTTTAGTGGCTCAAGAGCTACCCCACATGGATTTGTGACGATAAGTATACACGATCCTCGGACACGATATCGTATTTGATTAGACCGTATCTATAGCTAATTCGCTTAACCCGTTAGCAGCAGCGGGGTGGTGACAACGACTATGGCGTCGTTTTCTTTAAATTCTGTTTGCCCGTGGACGCTTCTATTAAGCATTCATGAGGAAGCTTTGGATTACCAAAAAAAGTCACCTGTGATGGTTTGTCCGATTGATCCTCTTCTTACATTTCTTTTTGGTTCTGAGAAACCCCTAATTTGTGAAATAGAGCTCTAAAATCGTTAAGGCTCCATTTGGCAAAAGGACGCCTCTATTTCAAGTTGTCGGATTCACCCTCTCTGCTGCTCTAGGATATTTTAGAATAAATTAGATATAATATGCAGGATATCATGGGATAAATCAGATACTATACATGTATGTAGGAGATCATGTGATAAATTAGATATCACATGTTATATATTCTGTAATAAATTAAATATTATGTCTAGGATATTGTAGAATAAGTTACATATAATATGCAGGATATCATGGAATAAATTAGATATCACATGTTATATATTCTGTAATAAATTAGATATTATATTTATGATATTGAAGAATAAAATAGATATAATATGCAGGATATCATGGAATAAATTAGATATCACATGTTATATATTCTGTAATAAATTAAATATTATATCTAGGATATTGTAGAATAAGTTAGATATAATATGCAGGATATCATGGAATAAATTAGATTCTGTGTCACCAGCATGGAGTTTTATGAAACGTATATCAAGTTTTTGACAAGGGCATTGGCAGTATCAATTATGTTAAAATTTCTTCATGTTGGATACAAAGGAGATGTATGGATATGTGTTTGCAAACGAGATTCAGTAGAAGATTCAAAATGCTTTTTATTCTTCTAGATTTAGATGCATTTGTGAAAGCCATGCAGGCTGCCCAGAAAAAGAAAGATCATGAAAGAGAAGAAGATAAAGAAATTAAAGAAACCAAAAGTTCTAAACCAGATGAAAAAGATGATAGGGATGAGGAAGAAGAAATGGAACATTGATATGTCTTGCATTTGAAAAAAAATTGAATGCCATTAAATGGTAAAGCACTGATAGAATTTGCATTTAGTAATAACTTTGTATGATATAAATATAGAATTTTCACTTAATTTACCTTGTATTTAATTTGTAGATTTGTATTATGAAGAAAAGAGCATTAACCTTTGAGATTTATTTTTCTCTTTGATTTTTTTTGGAATACATGATTGTTAATACAAATGAAGAGAAAAAGTTATGACCTCTTAGACCTTACTATTCCACCTAATATTTATTTGAATAATAAATTTTGAATGGCTTATTTATGTAGTTGGAATTGTGTCTTTAGTTTTAATTGTTTATTTACCTAGCTAATGGCTGGGTAAGTTTATGCAAGGCCCTGTGCTCATGGTACATCTTTCTGTATTCCTTATGTCACTGTCCATCCATGTTTGCATTTTCTGATGTCGCAGAAACCTCAAGGTTACTGGTAGGAATAGTCATTAGGGATGCTATACCAAAATTCTGAGTGTTTGGTGGCTCCTATAGCAACGGTATAACTTAAATAGCAAACATATTGAAAACCTAATTTCTTTACTTTCGAAGGAAGAACTCAGTAAAACCCTGGTATGAACCACCAACTCTTGGGATACTTCTTTATGATGGCCAGTATGTTTTGTGTAGGAAGAACTCAGTAAAACCCTGGTATAAACCACCAACTCTTGGGATACTTCTTTATGACGGCCAGTATGTTTTGTGTAGGAAGAACTCAGTAAAACCCTGGTATGAACCACCAACTCTTGGGATACTTCTTTATGATGGCCAGTATGTTTTGTGTAGGAAGAACTCAGTAAAACCCTGGTATGAACCACCAACTCTTGGGATACTTCTTTATGATGGCCAGTATGTTTTGTGTAGGAAGAACTCAGTAAAACCCTGCTATGAACCACCAACTCTTGGGATACTTCTTTATGATGGCCAGTATGTTTTGTGTAGGAAGAACTCAGTAAAACCCTGGTATGAACCACCAACTCTTGGGATACTTCTTTATGATGGCCAGTATGTTTTGTGGAGGAAGAACTCAGTAAAACCCTGGTATGAACCACCAACTCTTGGGATACTTCTTTATGATGGCCAGTATGTTTTGTGGAGGAAGAACTCAGTAAAATCCTGGTATGAACCACCAACTCTTGGGATACTTCTTTATGACGGCCAGTATGTTTTGTGTAGGATGAACTCAGTAAAACCCTGGTATGAACCACCAACTCTTTGGATACTTCTTTATGATGGCCAGTATGTTTTGTGTAGGAAGAACTCAGTAAAACCCTGGTATGAACCACCAACTCTTGGGATACTTCTTTATGATGGCCAGTATGTTTTGTGTAGGAAGAACTCAGTAAAACCCTGGTATGAACCACCAACTCTTGGGATACTTCTTTATGATGGCCAGTATGTTTTGTGTAGGAAGAACTCAGTAAAACCCTGCTATGAACCACCAACTCTTGGGATACTTCTTTAGCCTCTCTAGGATACATTGGTTGAGCTTTGACTCCAAATCATTGAGACAGTAATTTGGTCAGAATGTTTGAAGAAAATGCTGAATCATACTTTGTCCAGGGTTGATCTAACCATATGCATAAACTATTTTGACCTTCACCATAATGGATGAGGCAGTTTTGATAAAATGCCAAACTGAAGCCTCTAACTAAAAGAGTGTTTCTCTAATTGGTTGGCTTATTTTTGTTTCATTGTCCTGTCGTTTGTGTTTTTCAAATTTGTATGTGCGCTTTGTTTACCCATTGGACATTTCATTGAGGTCGCACCATCTTTGCTGCTGTAATTAAATCATATCCTACTAGCTGCTATGGTGTAGATTGTGCGTATTAAAATAAGTTTTTTAACTTAGTTATATCCATATCTCCTGAACACCAAGTCTGATGAATATTTCTAAGTGCTGAGTTATATAAATTATAGCAGTATCTTTTTATTCCAGCCTAGAGAAAATATTCTTGCCTTATTTGATTGTTCATCCAGCATTACATCATCATAAACAGTTAAATTATTAATAAATCCATCAAGTACATCAACACTGTGCTTCATCAATATCGGTGATAAAATTAAACATCTTCATTTAATAAATTTGCGTTCTCATTAAAGAACATTGTAGCATCTCAGAACATCTATAGATGGTGCCACTAAATATTTGTTTTTCCCATTTGAGCCATTTAATTGTAAAATTAAGTTATAAATGTGTCTTTCCACTTCCAGATGGACCTATTATTATTATTCTGAATGAAATTTGTAGCGCTGGATGATGTTTGACTGGTTCTTGTTTTAGTGTCACTGATAAATCCATGTTATGCAAATATAATAAATATGAATTTGTATTGTGTGCAGAGCATCAACTCAAACGAATAGGTTAACAATAATAAAAAAGTATGCACATAGAGGCAATGTGAAATGTGGTACAAAGAAAATATATATTTGTCTCCCTGACAAAAATAGGTTGTGATAACACTACAACATTAGGGAAATTACCAGGAACTCAATGTGCTAATATCCAGTAGAAAATCATCTTCCTGAATATAATTTTTGTGGTCCTGGAACCCGATTTGATATTTGACATGACGAGCTAGATCAACCCCAAACCTGGAAAGTTTACAGTAAATGCAATTGATGAAGCATGTCATGTTCATGATGTAGCATATAAAAATACAAATTTACGACATATTGCATATGTCAAGTCGGTTCACTCATTAAATTTTGTATAAAAAAAAATTCAGAGAATCATTAGCTAATTGGTTGTTGATATCTGTGATGAAAGGTAAACTATTGCTAGGGGCTGATAATTAATCCACATTATTATTTTAATATAGCCGATTTATTAGAGCCTATACAAATATTGGAGAGGTAGAGCAGTGATTAGTAAACTTGCTGATGCAGCAAATGTTACAGATTATGTTGCTGCAAATTGGTTATCACGACAAGCATTATGGAAAGTTTATCTACCAGCACCTTAACGAATTCAGTACTAAAATTTTGATGCCGGTGTTCCTAATGAAGGTCATCAGGCAGAGATTTGTTTTTACCTCATGATACTATTAAAATGGGCAGACATTAATATACATACAAAATACTCGTTAACTAACGTTGACGTATAAAGTAGATATAAAGAAGCATAACCTTTATTAATTAAAACAACCACTGCTTTTGCGATACTACATGTTGATCCTGACAAAGACTGCCTTGGTCCGTGCCATCTCTGATGAAAAAACCACAATAATTAAATAAATAATGGTGATTAGGCAATCTCTGATAAAAAACAGCACAATAATTAGACGAGGATGTACCGCAATTCATCGTGATCAGGTAATCTTTGAATGATTTAATCGAACACTTAGTAAGCGGTTATTTGGGTATGAATATGCAACAGAAATATCCATGAACAAAATTAAAAAATATATGATATGTTGTCAATGGTCTGAAGCATTCATATTTCCTTTCATTATTTGACCTGTATCTGCATGGCTTCTAGTCATCGACTTGGTATATGTGGACATTTGAATAATTATTACTTCAGTATAGTTATGTGGGTGAAAAGTAGCAAATGTGTTATCTCCCCTGATGTGTTATCTCCCTTATATTCCTGACAAAAATGCACATTAGTTGCCATCTCTGGTGAGTGTATTCATGAGGTAGTCATGCATATAATTGGTTATAATTACTGCAAATCAATTGTCTGCATGTCTGATTTCTTTTGAACTTGGAATAAAACATTTTATCTTTTGAATGGGTAAGCTCACCAACACTTTAGTGACTTGCTATTATACTTAGATATGGGGTAAATGAATATCTTCAGACCCAATCATTTACTTTATTCAGATAGGGGGTCAAAAATATATGATATGTCGTCAATGGTCTGAAGCATTCATATTTCATTTCATTATTTGACCTGTATCTGCATGGCTTCTAGTCATCGACTCTGTATATATCTGCAGTCAGTGTGTCTCAATATTAGCCTGTGTCACTGGGGCTACAGATGTTCGATGCATGGCAACCTTTCTGCTCTTGAAACTTCCTATGAGCTGCTTTGCCAAATTATTCGAAAATCTAACTTTCTGAATCGTTTTCGTCTTTCATGAATCTTTCTACCATTGTTATAAAACCATTTTTTATGCAATTTTTTTTTAATAAAATGAAACATATATCGCCACCATTTCTTTGATGATCGTCCAACTGGATATTTGGCTCTGAGTTGGTCACATATGTAGTCCGTAGTATTATGATTGCCTTTTAACCAATTGCACATCACATCTTTATGTTTCCTATTAGTAGTGCTGCTGTGGATATGACTGTGACTGGTTTCATGTCCTTCCACAGTGTGGCTGTAAGGTTTCCATCCTGTCTGATTAAATGGTCTCCTTGCTCCATGCATGGTGGATATTTAAATTCCTCTCGGAAGCCTTTACGGTTTTTCCTCATGGTGCCACAGGCATATATACCATGTCTTCATAAACTACGTACCAGTCAAATGGACGTAAATAAGTTATCAAAATATACATGATAGCCAAGACCCTTCATGCTCTCATTCACTTCATCTGTATCTTCCTTACCCTGGTTAAACTCAAATTGGTGACAGAAACCAGACAAACTATCACAGCGCATACATACTTTTAGGCCCCACTTGATTGGCTTTGAAGGCAGATACTGCTTGGCCTTGCGCCGTCCCTTGAATAAAATCATACCTGTAAAGTGAATTATCTTATTGATAAATCATTAAATGAAGTATTGTATGAAATTTTAATCAAACTTAAGACACAATCAGTGAATGAAAAGTTAAACTATTTTAAATAGTATTATTATGAAAAGGTATGCATTACAATTCACATATTCATGGATTTAATGTTTAGATTTATGTATAGAGGTATGATGGATTGGAATTGTGTGGTTATGGATATCTGTTTTTATGTGTATATGATATACACACATAAGTGACTTTTATTATACGTATAATTTAAATCATAAATACATTATGGGCTTTTTTATTTTTACAATTATCAGATTAATGTAATGATGAAATACAATAGAATGTGTATGCATGTATGTGTTTTTCAATTATGATCTCTACTTTTGGAAAGAAATATATTATGTTGAAAGAATGTAGAAATGTATACAAACCTTCATCAATGGTTTGATGTTGCCGAGGCTTGTAAGTTTTCTCAATGTTCTCCAGAACTTGATTGGACGTATTTGTTTGTGAAGTGTGTCATGGTTAGGGTGATCAGCAGGAAAATTTGTGTTGTCATCATTTAGGTGAAGATATTGAAGGACTTTTTTCAAATCTTCTGCACGGCATTACATTCTTGATTCCTTCATTTGTTAGAAAATTGTCATTTGACCAATAAAAACTATAGTCAGGAGTTTTGATTATCCCCATTAAGATCAACATGCCAAGAAAGGCAAGCATTTCACGCACACTGGTCTCTGTCCAGTTAACATCAACGATTTCATGATGCACATTTTATTATGCTGCAAATTTATTTATTTCACAACTAGAAAATATAATTGAAAATAGTCTAGTTCTGATGCTGTTTCCATTAAAGTATGTGATGTTCCTGACCACTGAGTAAATGGACTTCTGTCAATATCTTGCACGTCTGCAAACCAAGTTGGCTGATCATCATGAGTGTCTGATATCTGATGACATAATTTCAGATAATTCATCATTAAATGCATCATTGTTAAACAAATTTGTTATTTTGTCGGAACTGAATCCAGAAAAATCATTTCCTCTTCTAGACAAATCACTGTAATCTACAGACGAGGATGACATTGCCATGACAAAATCAAGAAAATCATTTCGTAAATAAAAAAACAATTTACTTCCGGTATCATCTGTTATACGATTTGATTGAAACTTTTTATATTGAAATGAATGGAAGAAATGAACAACATAGACATTCTTAATTTTGTTTTTTTATTTTCAATTCCTGCACTTCCCACATATTTCATGTTTTAAACACCTTATTGCTATGTTAAACATTACATTGTATCTACCTTGTCATATTTGCCATGCATTTTAAGAATGTGATTTTGTACATAAAAATCAGGATGACATTTTGAATTTATACAACTAATGTAAAATTCAGCATCATATTTGAATATATTAAGATTATGAATAACACGTGTTGAAAGACCATAATATTTACATCGAATTGAGGTAATACAATCGGCTAATGACTCCATTTTGGATGCGACCGTGAAAAACCCCACTACGTATAATTGGTTGATTAAATTTAGATTTATAGGTTATAATGTTACCAAGTACGTAATTAAAATCAAATGTTAGTAAAGATGATTTTTTTAAAACCAGCGTTTGGTTACTGCGCGGCGATTCATCATATAACTGGAAGATATATCATATTTATATTTGATACTATGTAAGTTGTAGAAATGCGAAGATGGGGGTCAAAGGTAAAGACGCCATAAATATCTTTAATATTAAGAAAATTTCTCCATTTAAATCAGGATGGGTGGGATTGTTCAAACCAAACTTTTCTGTTATAAAATATTTAGAAACTATTTGATTTTTCAGTTTCCCAGTTTCTCAACCACTTGTTTTATATATAAAAAATATAGGGTTACAAAATGTATCTTGGCATATTTTTGTATTTATCTGAATAAGATGGTGTAGTGATGCCTTCAGTCAGAAAGAGTGTGTAACTCATACAGAAATGACCTTATATCATGCAGATTGAATTTAGGTATGTATAAGTATCCATTATTAAAACACAAAACAACTCTTTATTAGCCAATTATTTAAACATGCTCATAAACTTGAATTCATTACATGACGTGGCAGTTTGCTAAATTTTTCTAAAATTGTCTTCCGTCCTAGTCACTATACTTTGCTGAACCATAAATCTATTAAAGAATAAACAGTTGGCTTTTGGCCTTCCATGAGCCAAATTAGCAAAGCCTGAATAAATTGTGGATCTTTAACATATATTTACAGCTGACTATATATGTATGATGAAATCAGCATTTACTCTCATTGGATCCCTAAAAGTTAAATAATCATTGATATAGCCAACACACATACAAGGAATACACCAGTTGCCATTGCTCCCCCATGTGACTTTACCAGCACTCCCCTAGAGAACATGGACATAACTGCTTCACTGGACACCAACCAAGCTGGTATGTTTTAGCTTTAAATGACATCTGTAACATCCTAGACTTGATGCACTTTTTTGGTCTTGGAGTTGATAAGACAATTTTCAGTTTATCCAGCTGTCCATAGGGACCATTTCTAACATACCTCCAGTGAACTTGGGGTATGCTGAAAATTTTGAATAAGTTCAAGACCACTAAGCAAGTGGTCACATGGTTTTTTAATTCTGTTGCGTTGGATGATAAAAGATAACTTATTTATCAGTAGCAGTTTTGTTTTTGCCAGTTACATTAAAATTACCTGTCAAATTTAATGCAGGGCATTTTTTGTTTCGCTTGTAAAAAGATATATGATTAGTATCATATACTCATTATTCCCGCTATGAAAACAGATTCTTATGGACAGCGTTCTTTTGCATACCAGTGCCCAGCAACGTGGAATGAATTGCCCATTGAAATTAGACACAAAGACAGTGATTCCATTCAAGAGTACTCTTAAAACTCACCTTTTGGACTGCAAGAACAAATTTAAAGACTTACATTTTCCTTCCTTAAATATATTTCAGCATTTTTTATGTTTTCTAATCTTTTGGTGTTTTTTGTGTGGCTTTTTTTGTGTTCTAATCATATCATTATAGATGCTGTAAAGTGCTTAAAGCTTCTATGATTAAGCGCTATAGAAAGTCCTCATTATTATTCATCATCATCATTATTATTATTATTATTATTGAGTACCTTGATAATTTCATATTGTTTTTTTTTACAGTTATGTCTGATACAGTCACCATCTCTGCTGTTTCACACACACCCCTCCAAGCAGTTCAACAAATATCACTACCAGTGCCTTCCCATGTGAAGAGGCCACCATTACCACAGTGATAACAAACCAAGCTGCTTCAGCTGACTCTGCTAGTGCCTCACTCAGCGACATAGCTAATATGACCAATAAAGCACGTATATGTTTTAAGATTAAATAACCTATATATTCACTTTTAAACATGTTGCATTTAAAGTTTAAGTATGGGTGAATCTTGAGGTAAACATTTGTTGCACTTCCAGAGCTAGTTACACGCAAAATATGAATTTCTCAAAGATGACTCCGTGTATGTTTGGTCGATGTATAAAATCCCTCGGGATAATTATACTATGACTGATTCGCGAGTTGCTGAAATATTATCCAGGATAAATCGCGAATCAATTCGATATCAGATCCAGGTAAAAATTTGTAAAATTAAGAGAAATCAGTGAAGAGTTTATACTCACCGTAAACGAGTATTGAATTAATAAAAGGAACCTGTAATCCTCACCGTAAAAAACTAAACCGGGAGTATTAACTGGGATTGACAGCACATATTACAACCGAGCATATCCGTTAACTGCACTAACTTACGGAATAGTCGCGATAAACCCACCAGATATTAATAAACTTCCCCGGATGGGTGTTTCATCAAGGATACATTATGTAGCTGAACGAGTTATCGACCATTTTAAAACTGTAAAATGAGGAAATGGTTTAACTGCGTTGAGACAGATCAAGAGAGATAAATGGGTCGGAATCAGTTAAAGATACCAGAGCTTCAATAAGAGATAATATCCAGTTAGAATAAAAATTAAAAATTCCGATAATCGTAAAAGCTATCACCGGAGAGATGTTACACGAGTTATCGATCATAATCCCCACGCGTGGAGTAATTCCAACAAGATCGAGTATTAAATTATTATTCCGGAGATTGATTATATTTACCAGTTAAGTAAAACTGATCTTGCGCCTGTATGTTTTTTTTATAAAGCGTTGAAGTTGATGGTCATGATCAATTTGTAAGACCAAACGAAGAATTATATCGTAAGTAAGAACTCCATACCGAGATGAATAAAATGGCGATGAGATACTCAAGCCACACAGATAAATTATTGAGTAATTGTTTTACAGTTCCATTGGTCGCAGCTCACTATGCATTCTAATTCGTGGAAACCAACCGGACTCGAATATCTCCATGATACGCGAGCGAGCAAGGTTGAACAAGGTCATGGTGGATTGTGGAATACTAAATACGATCACAAACAAAATATTTCAGTTGATATGATCGCGTGTTACGCGGTAAGTTTTCTCGGCTGAGGTGAATGTAGTAAATATTTTACACAGTTCGGTCATCTCACTCATGAACTGACAAGAGTTGCCATAAATGGATCTTTACCTAATTTTGACTTGACGGGATTCGATGGTGTGACATCGTTTAGTATCGCTAAAAATCGTCATCTGATTTGTTATGTTTATTTCGGGAGACATTTTGCAACATCGAGATGGGCTCCGATAGTACCACAATGCTTGATAGTGAGATGTTGGCATCGCTGACTGTCTCCGAGGGGATTATATCATATTGAAAAGAAACTTTAGTTTGGTTACCGACTACAGTAGTTTGTGAAAATTGGAATACATATTACTACGAGGAAAAAATCTCAAAAGATCTCGGTATAAAAATAATTGGTAAATTTACTCAAGGTGGATTATGTGATCATAAACGACGTTGTACGCAAATGATTTTAGATGATCCCAATCGCGGATACTTCCCGAGATGATAAATTTGTATCTAGGAAATACGCTTGTTTGTAAACGGGAGATAAAAGTCGGAACTATCGTTAAATATTTTTATGGACAATATATATATATTACCGACGATAAATATAATGTCTAACATCGCGGTTAGAGTTGCCACAGATTCATTTTATTTTAACATTGAACATTAGAAAATCGTCGAGTTTACTCCAGTCTTGAATGAATGGGGATCGTGGACAATAAAACATGAAACACTACATGAATACTGCGAATCAGCGGATGTTCCCATCGAGGATAATTACCGCATGGCTACAATATCATAACTATCGTCATTTCCGACTGTTTACGATCCAATAACCAGATATAAAACTGTGTATTTGAACGGACCGGGAGGATGCGGTAAGACAACTCGGGTAAATGATTTATTCGGAATGAATTCTGACATGATAGTATTAACACCTATGCATCAACTTCCAAGATAGATGTTAAGCAGAGGAGTAAACGCCTGTACATATCATAGTTTCTTTTGGTTTAAAGGTGACGCTTGGACTCTTGATCGAATAGGAACAAAATATATTCTCCGGGTTATTATTTGGGATGAAATATTTAACGTATCATCAGATACATTAAAAATATTTTTGGAATGGTTGTTAACAAAAGCACAGCTGTGATAATGTGCGGAGATCATGGTCAACCACCACCATTCACTGGATTATCCCCTCATAAATGGCTAAAACAAACTTCGATTATTACGAGCAAATTAACACCGATTACAGATCACTTAATCCAGAGTAAACCGAGTTGACAAAATTGATAAGATTACAACTGGATCATACACAGGTTAAAATAACACATATATGAAATAATTCATGAAACATCGATCAGTGATTCTGGGATGCGTGGAAATCAAACGATTTATTAATCACGAGTAGAAAGAAAATCAGAGATGGGCTTCAAATAAAATTATTGAAAACACATAAAGATAAGTTTTCGATGGATCCAGATCCGTTGTGTTATAGACCTACAGATACACGATGACAAAATGTAGGTGCTGACATCCTGGGGAAATCCGAGATACAAAATCTGGTATTAAACAATATTGTACTAGTTGATATTAATGATGTGGAAGATGCGTTAAGCACTAAATAATCTCCATGGAGGTTAGCATATGCAATGACAATACATTCATCTCAAGGATTGAATATTTCAAATATGATTGTTTGGATCATAGTCGATTTTATCGAATGGTCAAATTTAGTTTACTTAGCAGTATATCGAGTCAGAAGATTAAATTAACTTCAAAGAGTTGTTATAAAATTTCATGATATTAGTTAAGATCTCGCGGTGTAATTGAGTATCATTGGGGATCACTTGCAATTGTTCACGTGTAAATCATCATTGTGGAGCAATTCAATCTAATCTATATATTCCTGGTCTATTTTTAGATGTGATAACACTAAATATGTTATGCGCGGTTACACTCCATATAGGATCGGTTGATCTTTTTCTACCACCTTCAAGTTCACCCGGTTCATACAAATATCTCACAGTAACGTTATTACCTAATACTTGTTGCACTAAAAAATCACGCCGGGGCACATTTATATATTTTATTTTATTTGTGAACGCGATAACAGGTTCCATATTGATCATCCGAGTAATTTCATTATTGAGTGCGGTGATCACATCGGGTAATCTTGCGACCCATTCACGTGATTGCTTATCTTCAATGAATTCCCTCGCGTATTGATGTCCAAATAATCGATCTGCAGCCTTTTGATTAAACATTTTCACGATTACCTGATCGCGATGAATTACAGTATGTCCTCATCTGATAGCGGTTTTTTGTTGCTTCATCGTTGATGATACCTCACCTTGTAACTCTTTACGGGGATCAACTTGTAATAGAATCGGCCATCGTACAGGTCCTCGTTGATAAATTATTTTAAATGCAGAAGCAACATACGGTGAGGTCATAGTCGTTAACCGTACTGCTACCTTATATCGAATCACAATATCAACGACGATAAACACATGTTTATATGTATACATATTGACTGTATCATGCAAAGAAATAATATATCAGCTTGTCTGGATAACCAATCCTTTGCGGTAGTATTTTTAACCCTTACAGCGCTGGCGAGTTTATTTATTTATCGCGGCGTTACCTTCCCAGAAACCGGTTGGATAATAATAAATTGATTCCACGATAATATTAATTAACAGCGCCTTATATAATCTTACTTTTCATGGCAGTTTTTATTAACCAGGAAGCAAATTTTTCTTTGAATATTTTATCGGTAATAGAATTTAACGCATGACTTAATTTCACATAAGTGATATATCGTTGCTGAAGATCTTTATTTTTGTATGCAACATCGTGAGCATGACAGGCTTTATCGATGGCGTTTACTGGATATTCACTTGATTTGGGTTTATCTTGATTATCATGTCGGATATCGAGTCGAGTTAAAGTATCACAGTAATTATACCCCGAAAGGTGTTTAACCCCAGAGTATTTAGCTTATGAATCCCCTGGGAGTTTTGCTAACCTGGCGGCAATATCACCTCCCTTTTTTATACTAACAAATCTGATTTTTTTTATACCACATTGTGTACATTTACCACTAATTGCAACCAAGTTATTTTTTGTTACAACAGGAGTCAGATCACTCGTTGGTGTACAAGCTTTACATTTCACACAGTATAAATCAATTATTTATATATGTTTTATCTAATGGAAATTACAGACATTTCTGCGTTAAAAAAAACCCCAAAAAACCGAGCGTCTGCAAAACATCATGCGATGTTACCAAGTTTAATTCCAATGATTATAGTTGGACCCTCTGGAAGCGGTAAAATGCAGTTGCTATTTAACTTGATTATGAAGTGGATGAAATGGGATAAACTATCTTTGGTAGCCCTGACTGCAGACTATCAACACTGCTACGAGATATTAAAAGAATTTGAATAGAGTGCAAAACCATTAACCGGGAGAGATGTTCTTGAATTTATAACGGATATCGAAGAAGCTCCAAGCGTTGATGATATTGACGAGAGTAATAATAATTCAGTTATGTACGATGAAGTGATGCTAGACAAACAAACAAACCCCGCTGTTTTCAAGCGGGAGACAACAACAACAAAAATTGACGTGATAGATGTTACCCAGCATTAAACTCAAACACCTAAGGTGACGATAAATAATTGTAACATTCTCTCGGTGTTTAACGGTGTTGATGCCTACACACTGAGACTTATTCATCAGACCTGGTGTAGCGATGATATGGATGTAAACAAATTAAAAAAAATATTTCTTTACTCGTGCAACATCAATCCAACATGGATTTATAACGATAAATTTACATGATCCTTAAATGCGGTATCGGATCAGACTAAAAAAAATAAATGGCTCATTAATAGCAACCGCGACCGCGTATGTAATTTTCAAACATACATACGTGTTCACACGGACTTGTAAAATATAAGGAATTTTTACACACATGGCATACACGCGGACACATTTTTTTTACATCCAATATAATTTTTTGTTTATATATATATATATATATATATATATATATATATATATATATATATATATATATATATATATATATATATATATGTGTGTGTGTGTGTGTGTGTGTGTGTGTGTGTGTGTGTACTACGTCAGCTGCAGGATAAATGTCATGAGTAGCAGATGCCTCTCTACATTGCTTTCATAGACCTGACGAAGGCATTTGACCTGGTCAGTCGGAGTGGACTCTTCAGAATCCTGCAGATGATTGGCTGCCCCCCTTCCCACGTCTACTTGCTGTCCTCGTGTCATTCCATGAGAACATGCACAGTACAGTGAGCTTCAATTTTTGCAACATCAGAGACCTTCCCAGTAATCAGAGGAGTCAAACATGGCTGTGTGCTTGCGCCGACGCTCTTCGTCATATTCATCTCCATGCTTCTCCAGTATGCCTGATGGAAAGCTCTTCAACATCGCCCATCTCTGTTCGGGTTTCCGGACGTCACGTTACGAGGTAGGTACATTCATACAGAGCGTGGGAAAATCATTTAGCATTACTTACTACGAATAACATATAAGTAGGTACGCAAAGATAAGGTAACTAGTTTGTTTATTATTTTCCGCAAATCAGAATTCATAGTTATTTCACAATATCAACCTAAATAAATGCAAAGAAAATAATGTTTTTTTATAGAACATTTTGGATTGCTATAAAATTAAGTTTTGAAATCTACATCTGCGTACAAAGTACCTTTATAGATATTTATTCATTCTTTGTTATGTTTTAAATCAGCAACTTCAGCTTACATATCTGTTTTTCAGTTAAATAGTATTCTGACAGTATTTTTATGATCTTGTGAGGTCAAGTCAATGGTATCTTGCGGACCTTGTTTGATTAATGATATTTATTACAATCCATTAGGAATATGATATCAAATAATAATAATAATAATAATAATAATAATAATAATAATAATAATAATAATAATAATAATAAAAAGAAGAAGAAGAAGAAGATAAATTGAGTGTTTATCAAAGCTCTCTCTCTCTCTAAAAGCTATTTGTTAAATTGTAAAGCTGCTTAGTGTTTCTCTAGGCTTTGTGTATATACTGTTAGTTATTTTGTTACAGCCAATGAGTGTTTTCCAATGCTTTGTATATATAATGTTAGTTTTTTTGTTACAACCAATGAGTGATTCTCAAGGTTTTGTTTATATGCTGTTAGTTATTTTGTTACAGCCAATGAGTGTTTCTCAAGGCTCTGTTTAAAATTAACCTATATGAATTTAGCGTAACGTTAGACAATGTTTCGAAGTCTACAAGTAAACCATAATTTTAAAATAACATCTGAGCACTAAACGTTGACTTTGATAAATGTTATTATCAACTTCTGTAATGAAACCTGTTGCTTAATTTCCTTATGTTTGTACAACTGCACACAACCACTGTGATGTACATATTAATGCGCTATTATTTGAAGTGATGTACCTGATGTTTGAGTCGTAAACGTTTAATACCATACAAGTCTGAAAATTAATAAATCACATGAAACTAAAATCTGAGTCAGCATTTTTTGTCATCACTAGTCCCATTCTTATAGTAAGAATTCCCCACTTCATCTGAGAATCAAAAACCTTTTGGAGTTAATGTCTAAGTTCAACTGCGCTTTTACCCTAGTGAGAGCTTATCAGTCATAGAGAACACAGGGGGTCATTGAGTGGTCACCGGAAGTTCTAACGCCAAAGCTACCCCATAAAAATATCTTAAAATCAAGATGGTTTAATGGTAACAACAAGCATGCCAATTTGATATAATATTGTCTGATCAGTCATGTTAGAAGAACATATTTCAAATAGTCATGGACGGACGCAAATGGATATGATAATAAGAGTAGCTAACCATGGTCTTTATTCAGTGTACACTATTTTGCACAAGAAATTAACCTGAATACCTCCAACAAGCATGCGTTATGCAGAAATCATTGGTTTGATTTAATTTGCATCTTTAATGTAGATCTATTTTCAGTTTTCTGCAAAAGAAGCTGTCAATATATTTTATAATACTGTATTTACAAGACCCAAAATGTCGGAGCACTAGCCTTGGTGAACCTACCAGCTTCTGTTGTCATCGTTATGTAATGGAACATTTAGCCAGCGCCATTGAAATTAAAAGTACAAGACACAAAAACGACTTATCGTGAGTTTGGTTGTACTAGACTGTCATTCGCGTGTAGCTAAAGTAAAGGTAATAATGTAAAGAAAGCATGCCAATGAGTACTTTAATAACAATTTAAACTGGATATTTAATATTATATAGGAAGACTATTCATGACAGAATAAGGTGGTGCTCCTCAGTTTCGTATTTGCATCGAGTTAGATTATTATTTTTTCCCCAGGATTTCCTCATTTGGTATACTGGCGTTTTTTAAAAAGGAGCTCACATCTTAAGTTTTGTTTAAATACATTTTAATACACTTTAATTTTGAAGTCTGTTTGAATGATGAAATTGCTCAGTATTGATCATTTTAACTTTCTGGACTTCACAAGTCAGTTTACAAAGAAGAGCAAATACAAGTTTTTGTTGTTGTTGTTTAAATACATTTTATCTTTTTTATAATCCATTTTATAATCTTTCAGAAACTGGTACATGTATTGTCTAGTCTGGCAAAGGTAATTTTCCCTATTTCAAAACATGCTAAAGATAGAACACATAAATTAATGTTGGCTGTTTTTGTAGCACATGGGATTGGACATTTTAGTTAGCTGTGTGCTTATATCATTTACAATTTCCAGCAGTTCAATATCTAGATACATAAAAAAAGTTCACCATACAAATGTCACACTCTCAAAAGTGACATCATATATAGAGCGCAAGTTTATATTATCAGTAGAGCATATCCATTGGATCAAAACAATTCTTAAGTTGTCGCAGATGTTACTCTGTACTGAAGTCCATATCTATATCAACAAACGGTTGAGCTCTTACGAGGTCTGATTTGTCCTTTTTGATAAGAAATCCAATATTGATCACACGAGAAAGAAGGGATGTTATGTCCTGCTCCAAGATACAACTCACATGTACTTTGAACAATTTAGTTAAAGCAGATGATGTTGCAGCCATAGAGTGAGTCCTAGTATGGGCCGTTTTCCACAGTTCGTGAACCTAATGAATCCACATGGACTGATGTTGTATCCAAATGAGAGTCCAGAACTGGTTAACGGTGTCTTTAAAGGTGAGTCGACGGAACTTAGTGGAAGCTGCGTGAATTGGGATATGACGACGCACATCTTTCAAGTGTATTAATTGCGTATTCTTCCCTCTAGTGGTGTTTCCAACATAAACCAAGGGGCGAGAAAGTACTGATTGAGTGCGCTTAAGTTGAGGATAAAGCAACGAGTGCCATGTTTGTAGCTGAGAGAACCGTGCACAAAGGAGTAAGTGTAATGAAAGTGATTCTATTGTAAAAGTGATTTACAATATACTAATTGTAAAGTTCATAGTTAGTCATGGCTTATCCTGTCTCGCTCGGCAGCTAATGACTTGAGCCTTCTCCAACCAGTATATGTGATGCAGGCATTGTAAAGCCGATGTCATTCGTTGACATAGGCGGGCTCTTGTGAATAGAAACACCGTCAGTAACGATCGCATTCTTTTCTACCTCTCGTTCACTTTTGTTAAGAAAAAATTTGGTTTTCGACGGATGTCGATTCGGAATGACTGGTTCCATATAACTAGTGTCCTAGGGTTGTCTCTTCGATTTCTTATTAATCACCTTGCAAATGCCTCTGCTGTAGCTGTGACTGTCTAAAGAATCTTGAAGGAAGAGAGCGCTTCAATTCGTTCTGCTAGTTGTAAGGTCATAGCTGCTATTCCGGCATTGGTCAGTGTGTGATGGAAGGTCTGTTAAATAGGTGTCTCATTCTGGAAACATGCTCCTATTCATATCTAGTCCTACCCGTAAGACGTATCACATGTTGATCTTGATTTTAGTGCTACGTCTTACGAGCCGAATGACGCCATAGTGTAGTTAGTTCCGATGTCGTCGACATCGACATTCCTCAGCCACCATGCCATTGAAACGTGTTTCAAAGGAACATGAAAAATGCGTTCATTTCCTAGTGTCAGAGTTATAGTCGATCACGATCAGACAGCAAAGTAAGTATATCAATAACTCTTAAATATGTGGATAAATGTTGATACTTATTGCCAAGTATGTGATAAATATGAAAATTTCACCTCTTATTCTCTGTTCAGTATATTTAAAAACACTACACAGCGCTGCTCTTTAGGCAGTAAGACCCAGACGCGAGCAAACATAAATATCAGCGTCGGGGCTTACATTGTAGGACTAATTCATATCCTGTTCCAATGCTCACTCAGGTCGAGTAATATAGATCACTATGAGAATGCTCACTCAGATGGAATCCAATAGATCACTGCGAGAATGCTGACTCAGATGAAGTCCTATAGATTGCTGAGAGAATTATAAGATGGAGACTGGACTAAGGTGTGTTCGATACCATTGTTAGGAATGTCCAAGCTTTTGATATGTTTACTATGATTACCATAGATTTATTACTTAAATCATTATAATGTATAAAAAATATTCTCCATAAACATATGAATGAAAGATAGAAAGAACAAAAAAGATCAGTTTGCTAAACAATTCATCCTAGCCCACAACACATATTTGTATTGGTACAATAATATTTATTTTGTAGACACTGTCAATACTATCATAATACATTGTATCAAAATTGTTGGCAATCCCATGCTCAGTTCCTATATACACATGTATGACTTATAAATGTTTATGTGAATAGGGTGCAATGTTTTAATAAGGAGGCACGAGATGCATCTTAGACGAGTGCTTGTGAAATGTACAGTATCATTGATAGGGATGTTTCCTTGTGAAATGTTGTACAGTATCATCGACAGGGATGATTGTTTGTGAAATGGTGTTCAATATCATCGATAGGGATGGATGATTGTTTGTGAAATGTATAGTATCATCGATAGGGATGATTGTTTGTGAAATGTTATACAGTATCATCGACAGGGATGATTGTTTGTGAAATGTTATACAGTATCATCGACAGGGATGATTGTTTGTGAAATGTTATACAGTATCATCGACAGGGATGATTGTTTGTGAAATGTATAGTATCATCGATAGAGATGTTTCCTTGTGAAATGTTGTACAGTATCATCGATAGGGATGATTGTTTGTGAAATGTTGTACAGTATCATCGATAGGGATGATTGTTTGTGAAATGTTATACAGTATCATCGACAGGGATGATTGTTTGTGAAATGTATAGTATCATCGATAGAGATGTTTCCTTGTGAAATGTTGTACAATATCATCGATAGGGATGATTGTTTGTGAAATGTACAGAATCAGTTTAGGACTTGCAAAGTAAATTTGAAGAGCTTTTAAAAGTCTTGGAATTTCTCAAAACATCCTAAAATTATGAAAAGCCATGAAACTTTTGAATATGGAATTTAAAAAAATGATAATTTCTAATTTCATGGAACAAAAAAACCCCACAGATTTAGTTAATTTGTTTTGAACATGACACAATTATAATCGATAAACAGTCCTATTGTGATCTTAAGTTTGTGTTAATGACATTTTATTGGCATTTATTTTAAAAGGTGAAGGGAGGATGCTCAGTAAAGCAATATTTAGTGCACCAACAAAGTCTTCTGTCTTTTCTGTGAGTTATATTAAAAAATGACCCTCCAAAGTATCAACTTCACTATACATTACTTCCCTTAGTTTATCTGGAAAGGTTTATATTCCTAACAGTTTCATTTTTCTCTAATTTGTAATGTTTATTTCTTTATTATAATTTACTTTTAATAACACAAATGTAGACACTATTGTGTTCATGTACCATTAAACACTTAATACATACATGTAAACATTACCTCATTTACATTTACTATTATCCACGATTGTCTCAACATGATTTAGTAATCTGTGCTAAAACACAGATTGGATTGTCTAATGCTCAGGGTTTTCTACAATAGACCACCATGCATGTTTTCTAAGTAAATTATTAAAACCGTTTTTAGGATCCTTGATAATTTGTTCAGTTTTAACATGTAGTACATCAAAAGCTCAATAGATGTGTTATGTTTCCTCTGCCATTGTGTGTCATTTAGACTAACCAAAGTAATTAGTACAGTATGAAATCCCTCATATGTATGTTTTACAATAAAACCAGCATGAATCATTTAAGTCTTATCCTCTGTATAACTTTTGCAAAAATAAACATCAGTATTATGGATGCTTTGATTAATCTTGAAATTTGTATCACCTAGTATAAGGAAAACCTATTATTAAACTTTGATAGTCTATGGCAATAAATTATGCAGAAACTGAAAACGGAATATAAATTTGTCAATTTTTAGGTTTTTCTTAAGAGCTAATCATGGAATCTAAAATTGGAAGTCATCCAAAAATGGAGAAAATTGGAACATGTTCATAATGAGATCAAACCAAGAAAAAACCACTTTGTCTCCGCTAAAATCAATTATTATTAGGCATCTCTTTTATTTGTGAAAAGAGTATTATGTCTATCATGACTATTATAAAATAGTGTGTAGCTTGTCTACTATCCTGAGTCCATTTATCTGGTGTCGGTAAAGGTATTGAGGTGTTTAGCTTTTTCCTGTGTGCATCTGTGGTGCATTTCAATGCATTAGGGATAAGGATTACTCTTTGAGATTAAAGGTTAAATTGATGAAGGTCATTTAATTTGTTTTCTTCTCCCATGGGTCATTGGTTTATACTTTGGTTTTTCGTTGATTCTATCTGCATCAGTAATAGTGGTTGCCATGTATAGCCTATTGTGTGATAAGAAATGTAGAAACTATTCACATGTTATTAGAGCAGATAAACTTGTAGTACAGCCATGCATCCCCTGTCCATTAAAATTAAATTTTTGTTGCCACCTTACAGGCCATTTTGATGCTCCACTTTTAATTAAATTATGGATATAAGGTATTATTAGATAACCATTTACATCTTGTATGCTTTATCAGGCACTGGGGTATCATGCCACAGACATGTTGCATGATGTCCCACCCAGTCATATTTTACTTACACCAGTCCGACCAGTCCTAGCACTAGCCTCTTAATGTTCAGCACCAAGCGAGGCAGCTGTTAGTACCATTTGTTTCAAGTCTTTGGTATGACTTGACCGAGGCTTGAACCCACGAACTCCCGCTTCCGCAGCAGATGCTATAACCACTAGGCCACCGGATCTGTTTAGTTTCTTTGCTGTCTGTGCTCAGACATGTTTAGATAGACTGAATCAAACTTTTATAAATCCTTATTTGATTTGAACTGTATTTATACAACTATATTTAGGCAGCATATAAAGGGGGATCATTAACAATTAATAAATACAAAACCAAATTTATGCTTTGTTCCAAGTCAGGGAAAGCTCTTATGATGTGACCTATGTATAAAACTTAAATATCCCTAAACCATGCATTTTTGTATGTGAAAATATGTGTATATTCATAATAGTTTCACTCTGAACCATCATTTATTCTGATTTTATATGCAATATGATGGTGAATAATTATTACTTAAGTATGGTTATGTGGGGTTATGAAAAAAGCAAATGTGTTATCTCCCCTAATGTGTTATCTCTCTTATAATCCTGACAAAAATGCACATTAGTTGCCATCTCAGATGTATATTTATGAGGTAGTCATGCATATAATTGGCTATAATTACTACCTATCAAGGGTCTGCATGTCTGATTTCTTTTGAAACTTGGAATAAAACATTTTATCATATGAATGGATAGGCTCATCAACACTTTAATGACATGCTATAATCAGATATTTGGTTAATGGCTATCTTCTGACCCGATCATGTACTTTATTCAGATGGGTGGTCAATTGGTTTCAAATCAAACGAGCTATATTAACATTAGCTGTGAAGTTGGTTGCTGAAAAATGATGTTAAACCCAAACAACCAATAATACAAATACTCTCTAACTGGGAATAGTTTTTTTTAATGGTATCTTCTATTTTACACTAATTTAATTTTGACCATGTTTCCCTATAGAATCAGAAACTTAATTATTTTTGTAGTTCTCAACATGTTTCCACTTAACAATTAGATGTATCTAAAAGTAAGAAAGTAATCTAAATTGTGTCGGCAATCACATCAGGTCTTTTTTTCCAAAGGACAATGCAAGATTGAAAATATTAAGCAAAATTTATTATAAAGGTTATTAACAATCTACGATACATCATTAGCTCATTAATATTTGGACCGTACTGGTAGTGGAATATTCAATTATTTATATATATATATATATATATATATATATATATATATATATATATATATCATATCCAAATAGGTATTGATGAAATATGATGATAATGTATTTTAAATAAATCAAATTGTATAAATCAAATGTACATTGGTACTAAATATATAAAATAATGGAAAAATCAATTGTATTTATGTAATGTACATATACTGTATACTAAACAGATAGATGATAATGGAAAAATCAATTGTATCTATATAATTAATGTACATACTGTACTAAATGGATATACCATGATGGAAAATCAATTGTATACTACTGTGTCCATATGATAATGATATTCCATATGATATCTGTATACTACTGTATCCATATGATAATGATAATCCATATGATATCTGTATACTACTGTATCCATATGATAATGGAAAAATCAATTGTATACTACTGTATCCATATGATAATGGAAAAATCAATTGTATCTATATAATGTTATTGTTGTTGATTGAGAGGTAAATACCATTTTTCAGCACATGATATGCTATACATGGCAGCTAGTATTATTGGTGGAGGAAGAACCTGCGAAAACCCCGGAAAGAACCACAGACCTACGAGAAGTTACTGGCAAGCTTTCTCACATCACTACATTAGTCGAATCTTAGACTCGAACCCACGCATACAGAGGTGAGATGGCAGTGATTATAACGGAGAGCACTTTAGACCACTCGGGACCTCTTCTATATAATGTACATATACTGTATATTAAATGGATTTTGATTGTAATGGTAATCGAAAAACCCAACCATACCTATATCAAGTACACATGTACTGAAGGAATATGATCATACTGGTAATGGAAAATTCAAATTGTTACAGTATCTTTGTCATTTAAATAGGTAATGAAGGGTTAAGTCTGTACTGGTAATGGAAAATTCAAATTGTTACAGTATCTTTGTCATGTACATAGGTAATGAAGGGTTAAGTCTGTACTGGTAATGGAAAATTCAAATTGTTACAGTATCTTTGTCATGTAAATAGGTAATCAAGGGTTAAGTCTGTACTGGTAATGGAAAATTCAAATTGTTACAGTCTTTTTGTCATGTAACTAGGTAATCAAGGTTTAGGTCTGTACTGGTAATGGAAATATTCAAATTGTTACAGTATCTTTGTCATGTAAATAGGTAATCAAGGGTTAGGTCTGTACTGGTAATGGAAATATTCAAATTGTTACAGTATCTTTGTCATGTAAATAGGTAATCAAGGGTTAAGTCTGTACTGGTAATGGAAAATTCAAATTGTTACAGTATCTTTGTCATGTTAATACGTAATCAAGGGTTAGGTCTCTACTGGTAATGGAAGATTCAAATTGTTACAGTATCTTTATCAAGTAAATAGGTAATCAAGGGTTACATCTCTACTGGTAATGGAAAATTCAAATTGTTTCAGTATCTTTGTCATATAAATAGGTAATCAAGGGTTAGGTCTGTACTGGTAATGGAAAATTCAAATTGTTACAGTATTTTTGTCATGTAAATAGGTAATCAAGGGTTAGGTCTGTACAAGTAATGTAAAATTCAAATTGTTACAGTATCTGTGTCATGTTAATAGGTAATCAAGGGTTAAGTCTGTACTGGTAATGGAAAATTCAAATTGTTACAGTATCTTTGTCATGTAAATAGGTAATCAAGGGTTAGGTCTCTACTGGTAATGGAAATATTAAAATTGTTACAGTATCTTTGTCATGTAAATAGGTAATCAAGGGTTACACCTCTACTGGTAATGGAAGCATTAAAATTGTTACAGTACCTTTGTCATTTAAATAGGTAAGGAAGGGTTAAGTCTGTACTGGTAATGGAAAATTCAAATTGTTACAGTATCTTTGTCATGTAAATAGGTAATCAAGGGTTACGTCTCTACTGGTAATGGAAAATTCAAATTGTTAGAGTATCTTTGTCATGTAAATAGGTAATCAAGGGTTAGGTCTGTACTGGTAATGGAAAATTCAAATTGTTACAGTATCTTTGTCAAGTAAATAGGTAATCAAGGGTTACATCTCTACTGGTAATGGAAAATTCAAATTGTTACAGTATCTTTGTCATGTAAATAGGTAATCAAAGGTTAGGTCTGTACTGGTAATGGAAAATTCAAATTGTTACAGTATCTTTGTCATGTAAATAGGTAATGAAGGGTTAAGTCTTTTCTGGTAATGGAAAATTCAAATTGTTACAGTATCTTTGTCATGTAAATAGGTAATCAAGGTCTAGGTCTCTACTGGTAATGGAAAATTCAAATTGTTACAGTATCTTTGTCAGGTAAATAGGTAATGAAGGGTTAAGTCTTTTCTGGTAATGGAAAATTCAAATTGTTACAGTATCTTAGTCAAGTAAATAGGTAATCAAGGGTTAGGTCTGTACTGGTAATGGAAAATTCAAACTGATACAGTAATTTTTCCATGTAAATAGGTAATTAAGGGTTAGGTCTCTACTGGTAATGGAAACATTAAAATTGTTACAGTATCTTTGTCATGTAAATAGGTAATCAAGGGTTAAGTCTGTACTGGTAATGGAAAATTCAAATTGTTACAGTATCTTTGTCATGTAAATAGGTAATCAAGGTTTAGGTCTGTAATGGTAATGGAAATATTCAAATTGTTACAGTATCTTTGTCATTTAAATAGGTAATCAGGGGTTAGGTCTGTACTGGTAATGGAAATATTCAAATTGTTACAGTATCTTTGTCATGTAAATAGGTAATCAAGGGTTAGGTCTGTACTGGTAATGGAAATATTCAAATTGTTACAGTATCTTTGTCATGTAAATAGGTAATCAAGGGTTAAGTCTGTACTGGTAATGGAAAATTCAAATTGTTACAGTATCTTTGTCATGTTAATACGTAATCAAGGGTTAGGTCTCTACTGGTAATGGAAGATTCAAATTGTTACAGTATCTTTATCAAGTAAATAGGTAATCAAGGGTTACATCTCTACTGGTAATGGAAAATTCAAATTGTTTCAGTATCTTTGTCATATAAATAGGTAATCAAGGGTTAGGTCTGTACTGGTAATGGAAAATTCAAATTGTTACAGTATTTTTGTCATGTAAATAGGTAATCAAGGGTTAGGTCTGTACAAGTAATGTAAAATTCAAATTGTTACAGTATCTGTGTCATGTTAATAGGTAATCAAGGGTTAAGTCTGTACTGGTAATGGAAAATTCAAATTGTTACAGTATCTTTGTCATGTAAATAGGTAATCAAGGGTTAGGTCTCTACTGGTAATGGAAATATTAAAATTGTTACAGTATCTTTGTCATGTAAATAGGTAATCAAGGGTTACACCTCTACTGGTAATGGAAGCATTAAAATTGTTACAGTACCTTTGTCATTTAAATAGGTAAGGAAGGGTTAAGTCTGTACTGGTAATGGAAAATTCAAATTGTTACAGTATCTTTGTCATGTAAATAGGTAATCAAGGGTTACGTCTCTTCTGGTAATGGAAAATTCAAATTGTTAGAGTATCTTTGTCATGTAAATAGGTAATCAAGGGTTAGGTCTGTACTGGTAATGGAAAATTCAAATTGTTACAGTATCTTTGTCAAGTAAATAGGTAATCAAGGGTTACATCTCTACTGGTAATGGAAAATTCAAATTGTTACAGTATCTTTGTCATGTAAATAGGTAATCAAGGGTTAGGTCTGTACTGGTAATGGAAAATTCAAATTGTTACAGTATCTTTGTCATGTAAATAGGTAATGAAGGGTTAAGTCTTTTCTGGTAATGGAAAATTCAAATTGTTACAGTATCTTTGTCATGTAAATAGGTAATCAAAATCTAGGTCTCTACTGGTAATGGAAAATTCAAATTGTTACAGTATCTTTGTCAGGTAAATAGGTAATGAAGGGTTAAGTCTTTTCTGGTAATGGAAAATTCAAATTGTTACAGTATCTTAGTCAAGTAAATAGGTAATCAAGGGTTAGGTCTGTACTGGTAATGGAAAATTCAAACTGATACAGTAATTTTGTCATGTAAATAGGTAATTAAGGGTTAGGTCTCTACTGGTAATGGAAACATTAAAATTGTTACAGTATCTTTGTCATGTAAATAGGTAATCAAGGGTTAAGTCTGTACTGGTAATGGAAAATTCAAATTGTTACAGTATCTTTGTCATGTAAATAGGTAATCAAGGTTTAGGTCTGTAATGGTAATGGAAATATTCAAATTGTTACAGTATCTTTGTCATTTAAATAGGTAATCAGGGGTTAGGTCTGTACTGGTAATGGAAATATTCAAATTGTTACAGTATCTTTGTCATGTTAATAGTTAATCAAGGGTTAGGTCTCTACTGGTAATGGAAAATTCAAATTGTTACAGTATCTTTATCAAGTTAATAGGTAATCAAGGGTTACATCTCTACTGGTAATGGAAAATTCAAATTGTTACAGTATCTTTGTCATGTAAATAGGTAATCAAGGGTTAGGTCTGTACTGGTAATGGAAAATTCAAATTGTTACAGTATTTTTGTCATGTAAATAGGTAATCAAGGGTTAGGTCTGTACAAGTAATGTAAAATTCAAATTGTTACAGTATCTTTGTCCTGTTAATAGGTAATCAAGGGTTAAGTCTGTACTGGTAATGGAAAATTCAAATTGTTACAGTATCTTTGTCATGTAAATAGGTAATCAAGGGTTACACCTCTACTGGTAATGGAAGCATTAAAATTGTTACAGTACCTTTGTCATTTAAATAGGTAATCAAGGGTTAGGTCTGTACTGGTAATGGAAAATTCAAATTGTTACAGTATCTTTGTCATGTTAATAGGTAATCAAGGGTTAGGTCTGTACTGGTAATGGAAAATTCAAATTGTTTTAGTATCTTTGTCATTTAAATAGGTAATGAAGGGTTAAGTCTGTACTGGTAATGGAAAATTCAAATTGTTACAGTATCTTTGTCATGTAAATATGTAATCAAGGGTTAGGTCTGTACTGGTTATGGAAAATTCAAATTGTTACAGTATCTTTGTCATTTAAATAGGTAATGAAGGGTTAAGTCTGTACTGGTAATGGAAAATTCAAATTGTTACAGTATCTTTGTCATGTAAATAGGTAATCAAGGCTTAAATCTGTACTGGTAATGGAAAATTCAAATTGTTACAGTATCTTTGTCAAGTAAATAGGTAATCAAGGGTTAAATCTCTACTGGTAATGGAAAATTCAAATTGTTACAGTATCTTTGTCATGTTAATAGGTAATCAAGGGTTAGGTCTGTACTGGTAATGGAAAATTCAAATTGTTACAGTATCTTTGTCATGTAAATAGGTAATCAAGGGTTAGGTCTGTACTGGTAATGGAAACATTAAAATTGTTACAGTATCTTTGTCATGTAAATAGGTAATTAAGGGTTAGGTCTCTACTGGTAATGGAAACATTAAAATTGTTACGGTATCTTTGTCATGTTAATAGGTAATGAAGGGTTAAGTCTGTACTGGTAATGGAAAATTCAAATTGTTACAGTATGTTTGTCATGTAAATAGGTAATCAAGGGTTAAATCTGTACTGGTAATGGAAAATTCAAATTGTTACAGTATCTTTGTCAGGTAAATAGGTAATCAAGGGTTACACCTCTACTGGTAATGGAAAATTCAAATTGTTACAGTATCTTTGTCATGTAAATAGGTAATCAAGGGTTAGGTCTGTACTGGTAATGGAAAATTCAAATTGTTACAGTATCTTTGTCAAGTAAATAGGTAATCAAGGGTTAGGTCTGTACTGGTAATGGAAAATTCAAATTGTTACAGTATTTTTGTCATGTAAATAGGTAATCAAGGGTTAGGTCTGTACAAGTAATGTAAAATTCAAATTGTTACAGTATCTTTGTCCTGTTAATAGGTAATCAAGGGTTAGGTCTGTACTGGTAATGGAAAATTCAAATTGTTACAGTATCTTTGTCATGTAAATAGGTAATCAAGGGTTAGGTCTCTACTGGTAATGGAAGCATTAAAATTGTTACAGTATCTTTGTCATTTAAATAGGTAATCAAGGGTTAGGTCTGTACTGGTAATGGAAAATTCAAATTGTTACAGTATCTTTGTCATGTTAATAGGTAATCAAGGGTTAGGTCTGTACTGGTAATGGAAAATTCTAATTGTTACAGTATCTTTGTCATTTAAATAGGTAATGAAGGGTTAAGTCTGTACTGGTAATGGAAAATTCAAATTGTTACAGTATCTTTGTCATGTAAATAGGTAATCAAGGGTTAGGTCTGTACTGGTAATGGAAAATTCAAATTGTTACAGTATCTTTGTCATTTAAATAGGTAATGAAAGGTTAAGTCTGTACTGGTAATGGAAAATTCAAATTGTTACAGTATCTTTGTCATGTAAATAGGTAATCAAGGGTTAGGTGTGTACTGGTAATGGAAACATTAAAATTGTTACAGTATCTTTGTCATGTAAATAGGTAATTAAGGGTTAGGTCTCTACTGGTAATGGAAACCCTAAAAATTGTTACGGTATCTTTGTCATGTCAATAGGTAATGAAGGGTTAAGTCTGTACTGGTAATGGAAAATTCAAATTGTTACAGTATCTTTGTCATGTAAATAGGTAATCAAGGGTTAAATCTGTACTGGTAATGGAAAATTCAAATTGTTACAGTATCTTTGTCAAGTAAATAGGTAATCAAGGGTTACATCTCTACTGGTAATGGAAAATTCAAATTGTTACAGTATCTTTGTCATGTAAATAGGTGATCAAGGGTTAGGTCTGTACTGGTAATGGAAAATTCAAATTGTTACAGTATCTTTGTCAAGTAAATAGGTAATCAAGGGTTAGGTCTGTACTGGTAATGAAAAATTCAAATTGTTACAGTATCTTTGTCATGTTAATAGGTCATCAAGGGTTAGGTCTGTACTGGTAATGGAAAATTCAAATTGTTTTAGTATCTTTGTCATTTAAATAGGTAATGAAGGGTTAAGTCTGTACTGGTAATGGAAAATTCAAATTGTTACAGTATCTTTGTCATGTAAATATGTAATCAAGGGTTAGGTCTGTACTGGTTATGGAAAATTCAAATTGTTACAGTATCTTTGTCATTTAAATAGGTAATGAAGGGTTAAGTCTGTACTGGTAATGGAAAATTCAAATTGTTACAGTATCTTTGTCATGTAAATAGGTAATCAAGGGTTAAATCTGTACTGGTAATGGAAAATTCAAATTGTTACAGTATCTTTGTCAAGTAAATAGGTAATCAAGGGTTAAATCTCTACTGGTAATGGAAAATTCAAATTGTTACAGTATCTTTGTCATGTTAATAGGTAATCAAGGGTTAGGTCTGTACTGGTAATGGAAAATTCAAATTGTTACAGTATCTTTGTCATGTAAATAGGTAATCAAGGGTTAGGTCAGTACTGGTAATGGAAACATTAAAATTGTTACAGTATCTTTGTCATGTAAATAGGTAATTAAGGGTTAGGTCTCTACTGGTAATGGAAACATTAAAATTGTTACGGTATCTTTGTCATGTTAATAGGTAATGAAGGGTTAAGTCTGTACTGGTAATGGAAAATTCAAATTGTTACAGTATATTTGTCATGTAAATAGGTAATCAAGGGTTAAATCTGTACTGGTAATGGAAAATTCAAATTGTTACAGTATCTTTGTCAGGTAAATAGGTAATCAAGGGTTACACCTCTACTGGTAATGGAAAATTCAAATTGTTACAGTATCTTTGTCATGTAAATAGGTAATCAAGGGTTAGGTCTGTACTGGTAATGGAAAATTCAAATTGTTACAGTATCTTTGTCAAGTAAATAGGTAATCAAGGGTTAGGTCTGTACTGGTAATGGAAAATTCAAATTGTTACAGTATTTTTGTCATGTAAATAGGTAATCAAGGGTTAGGTCTGTACAAGTAATGTAAAATTCAAATTGTTACAGTATCTTTGTCCTGTTAATAGGTAATCAAGGGTTAGGTCTGTACTGGTAATGGAAAATTCAAATTGTTACAGTATCTTTGTCATGTAAATAGGTAATCAAGGGTTAGGTCTCTACTGGTAATGGAAGCATTAAAATTGTTACAGTATCTTTGTCATTTAAATAGGTAATCAAGGGTTAGGTCTGTACTGGTAATGGAAAATTCAAATTGTTACAGTATCTTTGTCATGTTAATAGGTAATCAAGGGTTAGGTCTGTACTGGTAATGGAAAATTCTAATTGTTACAGTATCTTTGTCATTTAAATAGGTAATGAAGGGTTAAGTCTGTACTGGTAATGGAAAATTCAAATTGTTACAGTATCTTTGTCATGTAAATAGGTAATCAAGGGTTAGGTCTGTACTGGTAATGGAAAATTCAAATTGTTACAGTATCTTTGTCATTTAAATAGGTAATGAAAGGTTAAGTCTGTACTGGTAATGGAAAATTCAAATTGTTACAGTATCTTTGTCATGTAAATAGGTAATCAAGGGTTAGGTGTGTACTGGTAATGGAAACATTAAAATTGTTACAGTATCTTTGTCATGTAAATAGGTAATTAAGGGTTAGGTCTCTACTGGTAATGGAAACCCTAAAAATTGTTACGGTATCTTTGTCATGTTAATAGGTAATGAAGGGTTAAGTCTGTACTGGTAATGGAAAATTCAAATTGTTACAGTATCTTTGTCATGTAAATAGGTAATCAAGGGTTAAATCTGTACTGGTAATGGAAAATTCAAATTGTTACAGTATCTTTGTCAAGTAAATAGGTAATCAAGGGTTACATCTCTACTGGTAATGGAAAATTCAAATTGTTACAGTATCTTTGTCATGTAAATAGGTGATCAAGGGTTAGGTCTGTACTGGTAATGGAAAATTCAAATTGTTACAGTATCTTTGTCAAGTAAATAGGTAATCAAGGGTTAGGTCTGTACTGGTAATGAAAAATTCAAATTGTTACAGTATCTTTGTCATGTTAATAGGTCATCAAGGGTTAGGTCTCTACTGGTAATGGAAAATTCAAATTGTTACAGTATCTTTGTCATGTAAATAGGTAATCAAGGGTTAAGTCTGTACTAGTAATGGAAAATTCAAATTGTTACAGTATTTTTGTCATGTAAATAGGTAATCAAGGGTTAGGTCTCTACTGGTAATGGAAAATTCAAATTGTTACAGTATCTTTGTCATGTAAATAGGTAATCAAGGGTTAGGTTGCTACTGGTAATGGAAAATTCAAATTGTTACAGTATCTTTGTCATGTAAATGGGTAATCAAGGGTTAAGTCTGTACTGGTAATGGAAAATTCAAATTGTTACAGTATCTTTGTCATGTAAATAGGTAATCAAGGGTTAATTCTCTACTGGTAATGGAAGATTCAAATTTTTACAGTATCTTTGTCATGTAAATAGGTTATGGAGGGTTAAGTCTGTACTGGAAATAGAAATATTCAATTTTATCTGTATCATGTATATATGCATTAAAGTTATTTTACTGTACTGGTAATGTAAACATCTGTATTATGAATGCATGTACTGATAATATGTGACTGTACATGTAAGGACAAATCCAATTTGTATCTATATCATTTATATAGGTAATAGTTTGATGATTATAATGGAAATATCCAGTACATACATGCATGCACATACAATCAGGGATACATACATACATACACACACACACACATACATACATACATACATACATGATTCCCAGAATAATAACCAAACAGGAACCAATAGGAAATCATTATAACTATATACATAGATATACAGATACATATATACATGCATGCATACATACATACATTTGCATATGTACATAGTTGTTTTACATACATGAACATACATAATTACATACAAACACATAGATACATGAATGTAAGCATACATACATACATACATACATCCTTCAGGGTGATAGGAAGAGCACTAGAATGGCTGTATGCCTAATTCATGCATAACTAGCTGAAAAATAAAATGTGACTCTTAATCAGATTGGACATATTTAAAATGGAAATATATGCTTAGTTTCATTTTCTTTTGAAGCTGAAGCTCATGGTTCATCTGGTCTTTTAACTAGAATTGTTTTAATATTTCTATAAAACTCAGATAAGAGATTTACTATTCAAGCCCTGAGAATATTTATGCAAATTAATTTACTCCAAATATTGAATCAAATTTTTGAGTTGTTGCTTTGCTTTGAACATATCTGGCAAGCTCAATCAACCTGTCATTTCTCATTGCCTATAACTTCTCATTGGTAAGATTGGGAGAAAAAGTTAACTACATTAACAAATTTAGTGAGATTGTTAATAGTTGGTGGTTTCACTACAGATTTATCAAATATCTCAATTAATTCATAATACAAAGGACAATGACAATTTTTAAAAAAAAATCAGATTGTAATGCCATTTCATTAAATAGCTCTAAAATGTTTTTAAAAAATTCACATTTTCGATGAGCCAATGATTTGCGGCAGCAGTCATGAACTAAGTAACTTAAATAAGCAGAACCAACACGTGTTGTAAAATTCAAGAAAACTTGATTCTCTACAATGCAAAATGAAAATTTAAAAGGGCCTTACAATCTTGTGAATTAAGTCGTAACGGTTATATCACAAGGTCAAAAGTGTAGACTACTCAAAATGATTTTAATGTTCTGTTGTACTAACAGTTTTGAATGAGCTTATAAACCAATAGTCTTTTAATATCCCAATGATAGAATCCAAAATGAAATCATAATAATCGCAAAGTATCATTTTACTCCAAAATATCAATGAGCACCTTGAACTTCCAAAGAATATTTTGAATATTTTGAATAAATGATTCCTCTCAAAATACATTTGAATACAGGAGTACATTATTCCTCTCAAACTACATTTAAATACAGGAGTACATTATTCCTCTCAAACTACATTTTAATACAGGAGTACATTATTCCTCTCAAACTACATTTGAATACATGAGTACATTATTCCTCTCAAACTACATTTGAATACAGGAGTACATTATTCCACATAGTGAACTTAAAATGGGATGAAGACATTGTAATTTGGTTTAGCTCCAAAGTATATAATAATGTAGGGCTCAATAAACTAAGTTATCTTCCAAACATTCTTACGTTTGTATACGGGATAGACCTTGACCTCAAATGGCAGTAAAATATATTTGCAACTTAGAAACATGTAAAACTCAGGTACACACAAGAGCTATATCCTCAATCATGGAAAAGGATGAATCACACAAAAGAATTTTAAATTATATAACAATATGGTTGTAGGTAGTGCAGCATTTGGAGTCTTCTTGTTAGTATAGTTGTTACATAAGCATTGACTGTGTGCTGCAATTTTTTGTTGGTGATTTAATTGAATCTATGTTTTTGATGTAGGTTTGTGTTAGGATTTATGACATATCAACACTGTAATGGCTAATGATTTAAATAAAAGTTCAACAAATGTAAATATAAGAACTGAACAAAAATTGTCTGATGATTTCAAATAATATTAAACATGAACTACATTGTAATGGCTATATGATTTTAATTTAAATAAAAGTTATATAAATGTAAAAATTAGAACTAAGAAAAATTGTCTGATGATAATCACTTTCAAATAAACTTATTCGACATACAGCAAGGTAAATCAAACAACTGTTGCAATTCTGTACAATCTACATACAGTAAAAAAAAAATAACCTTTAAATGGTAAAGTCATGAATTCTTTTCTAAACTGCATTCCTTTAAGACAAAGGATATTGTCTAATGGTATAGAATCACAAATTATGGTATAACCTGCATTCCTTCAAGAAAACAGTATATTGTCCAATGTCCTAGAATCACAATTTATTTTATAAACTGCATTCCTTCAAGAAGTAAAAGAATTCTGTCTGATGGAATTTCAGAAAAAAATTCCTCGAGTTCACATCAAAAGACAAATATTGGGTTTTTGGGTTGCAGATGTCTCTGATCTTCTCTTTGCTTCTGGAGCTCTTGGATCTAAGAAAATACAAATGGTATATTTTGGGATAAAAATAATCACTTAAAAGAATGTTCTAAAGGCAGATGGTGAAATATATTAAATGTATATAGATTTCACTTTCTGATGGGACTATTGTTGTATTCAAATATTCTTGAAAGCTGTGCTTGTTGATCTATACTGAGTAATATATGGATGCATGTCGTCAATGCGAACACCAGATTGGTTCATGAGGTGAATACTGCGCACATATGGATGACTGTGGTCAATAATGATAAATAAATGGATACTTGATCAATACTAATTACATATGGACGTCTTTAGTCAATGCTGAATAAACATGGATAAATGTGATCAACATTTAATATACAAGGATACAAGTGGCATGTTGTCAATATTTAGGATGATGGATCGATGTATGTGGTCAATACTGAGTGCACATGGAAGTACATAATCAATATTAAGTACATACATGTGATCCATTCTGATTATGTATGGATGCATATGGTCATTAATTACTACATATTGATACATGTGGTCAACACTGAACACAAATGAATTCATGAAAAATTACATAGTTCTTACATTAAACATGCTTTAGTGAGAACTTGTGTCAAATGAAATCTTAGAAAATAAATTAAAAAGAAGCATTGGTAGATTGTTGAGGATCATTTCTAAATGTATTAAACTGTTTGAAACTTTGTCATGTATATTATTGATATTTTCATTATTAATTCTGATAGCATCTGTAATCAATGAATCATGGTAGTTTGATCACAAGGGATATAAAATGACTGATTGCTACAGAATTTAAAAAAAATAAATGTACCACTTCAAGCAAGAGTCACAAAGTTCTGACTTCTGGTCTTTCAGCAAGAGTAACAGAATGGTACATTATATATAGATGCACTGTGTTTAACTGTCCTGTGTGTGAAATTGAGTGTACATAAATGGTACGTTACACAAATGCCATGTGCTTAATTGTCCGGTGTGTAAAACTGAGAAAACAAAAATGGTTATTATACATATGCCACGTGCTTAATTGTCCTGTATGTCAGCAGAATTACATGAAGGGTGAATATATATATATATATATATATATATATATATATATATATATATATATATATATATATATATATATATATACACACACACACATACATACATGTACTGTGTTTTGTTACGTGCTTAGGCTTGAATAAACAGTAACATAGAAAGAGTGAAAATAACAAGCTTGCAAAAACTTAATAAACAATTTATTGAGCACAAATATTTTGTAGAAAAGAAAAATAAACTTATGGTTTTTAGAATCAATTCCAAAATTAATCCAAAATAATTCAAAATATTATCCACTAGAGAAATTGCAAAAGTCCTGGTAATAAAATGTCCAAATAATTCCAAGTTCGAATCTTAGTGAAGTATCCAAGATAGAAGACGATGTCAGGTGATGAAGTCAGTTCTTGGTAATATAATTTAATGAGCACAATTACTTTCCAGATAAATAACAAAATAAATGCTCTTGATCCAAACGAATTGAAATAATTTCCAATACAAGGTAATTTAAAATAACTCAAAATGACTCAAAACAATACAACTTAATATTCTAACAGCCTAAGTTCTACTAAATAGTTCGCTCCAAAATATAATTTATATACCTGTTTTTACGTAAAAAAGGGGTCACATGATCTTTTAGAATCTTTTAGAACAAATTTACGTTAAAAAAATCACGTACACACCATATGACCCAACTAAAAATAGAAAGATGTTTATAACAAAGCTCCATAATGTCCTTGGAACCAACCAATCATTTTAAAAGCTTTTTTACAACTCTGAAGCCAGGTCAGAAATGAGGTCAACACCTAGTGTTTATTCTTAAGAGTACATGTCATCCCAATTTCTAAAAAAAATATCTCCCAATGAATGAATCTTAAACTTAAAATGTCAAATTTGAATCTGACAAACAAACAATTAAAATAAAAAAATAAATGACCCAAATCAAATACACGTAACAGTTTAATTGTCTTTGATATCAGCAATTATACTTTAACGGTGATTCATACACCATTACTGTTTAATTTTATTGGATGGTGATTTAAAAACCTGTATTATTTAACCATATTAGATGCCAGAGCACATACGAGAATGGTGATGTATACACTTGTATTGTGCTAAACCATATTGCATATCAAGTTAGTTCAGATACATTATTGCTTTAACATGTTGAATTCCACTGAATTAATCATGATTTACACATCTGTATTTAGTTTAATTGCCTTGTATGACAGAATGACTACATGACTGGCGATTAATACAATGGTACTGCATTTTATTTTCCTGTATGTCACTGCAAGTAATAGTGATTGAAACACCTTCAATGCGCTTTATTGCCTTCCATATCAATATGAATACATGAACAATAATTAAAGCACCCGCATTATATTTAACTAACATCTATGTCCATGCAGGTAATGTTGATTTATATACCTGTGTTGTGTATAATTTTCTTCCATGTCAGCATGAGTACATGAATGGTGATTTATATACCTGTCTAGTATATAAGTGTCTTGCATGTCAGTATGAATACATAAATTGTGATATACATATTACCTGTCTGGTGTATAATTGTCTTGCATGTCAGCATGAGTATATGAATGGTGATTTATACACCTGTGTTGAATATAATTGTCTTGCATGTCAGTATGAGTACATGAATGGCGATTTATACATTACCTGTCTAGTGTATAATTGTCATGCATGTCAGCATGAGTACATGAATGGTGATTTACATATCCTGTTTAGTGTATAATTGTCTTGAATGACAGCTTGAGTACATCAATTGTGATTGATATACCTGTCTAGTGTATAATTGTCTTGCATGTCAGCATGAGTACATGAATGGTGATTTACATATCCTGTTTAGTGTATAATTGTCTTGAATGTCAGCTTGAGTACATCAATTGTGATTGATATACCTGTCTAGTGTATAATTGTCTTGCATGTCAGCCTGAGCACATGAGTGGTGATTTATACACGCTGCTATGTGTTTAATTATCCTTTATCCTTTTTCTCAATACAAAAAATGGTGTTATTTACACCTGTATTGTGTTTAACTGTCTGGCATGTCAGTGCCAGTAATAGAGATTTATGCCCCAGCACTTGTTTAATTGTCCTGTATGGTGGCATTACAAGAGCAAAGTTGAATCTGTATGGTTTCAACCAACAAGTTCCAATAACTCTGACCTTGACCTAATATAAATGGATTCCATTCTTGCCTGAAGGACATGGTACCTACACTTTTCTAAATATAAATTTCTAGGTTTTTTCCATGAACAAATTAACATTTTCAAGGTTTACATATGACCATTACTGAAATGGAATAGAAGAAAATTTTGGATTATAAAACCTGCATTTTCCAAATCTGAAGACTTTTCTCTTTCAAGACTCTCCAAAACCATTTGTGACAGAAAAGATGATCCATGTACAAAACTACAAAATGAGTCACATACAATAAATCTGAATATACTCCGGTATATTGGCATTTAAAACCATTTCAATGTACATAATATAATTTAAATTTTGCTGACCTGCATTATTTTGCTACATGGAAACAACATAATGAGCATACAATCAATCTAAATAAATCTAGAGCAATATATGTGCATGTTATACAAAGTAAACATTTCCCATCACAGTATAAACAGCAATAATTGCAAGTATTAGAATCTTATCTTGTAATGAAACAAGTTTAACCTTGAATTTATGTGCGCCAATAAAGTCTCAAACCAGATTTTTCAACAAACCTAATCTCTATAAGACAATATGCAGTGTATCCCCTAGGGGTGCAATACTGAGAGTCAAATATCTCCTTGATGTCAAAACTGGGGGTAAGACTGTGTAAAAACCAGACTTTGGTATTAAAAATGGGGGTCAAATTAAAAATCTGGGGGTCTCTGAAGCGCAAATGAGGGTAAAGGGAAACACTGATATGGTTAAAAAAATTCCATCATTTAAAGACATTTACAAAAGGGTTGATTTAAAGTTTGAAAAAGAATTTCAAAATCATATATTCTTGTATAAACAAGGATTGAATTTTTTGAAAAATCAACTTCTTAAGGTTCAATAAATCAGTCCTCAAACCTGTATTGATACATGGGCTCTAATCATTTCTTAATATATAATAGAACAAATGACACTTCCCAATTTCTCCTGCATTCTATTTAAGATCTGACACCAATGCGTCAAGCTACATGTCACTGTATAATTGTTTTGCACCAAAGTTCAGCTCAGAGAATCAAGCTTTTTCTCCAAATATTCCAACCCAATTTTTCACATTTAGGATGGAGTGTGGGTTCAGGGCAATTACATATGAAAAATCGTGAATTTGCTGCCATCATAAGATTGCTTACCAGTGGCCCTAGCAAATTTAAACTGTTAATATCAACTTCTACATGGATGAAATCGATAGGAAAATTATTTTTTAAAATAAAAATGGCAAGTATTATAATCGTTATGTCTTTAGTCCACTAACAGACTAGACAAAACACGGCATAGATAAAACCTGACCCTATACTTGCCATCTGCCTTAATAGTGACATGATTTCAAAAATCTTAAACAAGGACATCGGAAATCCAATAGTCACGTGATTTGAAAATGATGGTTGTGAGATTTTGTGTGCTCGTGCGACTGGCAATCAAAATCGCTAGTACCAGCTCAATATTTATCAATACATTAGTTTTATCATCTTTCAGCAGATTAAAGACATAACAATTTTAATACTACTAATTTATGAGAAAATAAATAGCTTTCATACCAACTACATGCAGGTATAAGTTGATTTAACACTGCGCTAGCCCATCTGCTAAGTAGTTATGCTTTAATGCCACATTCATTTTTATTATACGTAATTTTTAACAAATGCTCTTAAGTACGAATTTTGGGATTGGAGTTTGTATATAGATAATCAGGGATTTTTTCCAGTTCATGAAGAGATCCCTGAATTTTTTGATTCTCTTCATGAACTATATAAAGAGAATCTAAATAAATTAAAACAGAGTTTGCAAGAACATATTATCGATTTATCGCTGAAAAACCTAATTATCACATATATGGAAATACTAAATCAAATCACATATGATATGGAATTATTTAACCTACGATTTATTCAAGCTGCATTAAATGCCAAATATGGTTCTAAGAGAATAGAATTTGCAAAGAGGTATAAAATACGTGTAGAAGATATTCCAGCATTTAAGCTTTACAAATATAATGTAGTAGAAGAATAAAAAAAATTAACTAATGATCTCGATGATTATTTACCACAAATACTCGCCGCATGAAGAAAAAAATAACACAACCACAGGCAACCATCCTCAAACGTAATAATTACCCAGACAATGGTGGAGAGCATATTGCTCCTCAAAATGTGAATATATCCTCGGTGATTGCAGTAAATCTAGTATGTGACGCTATCGATGGAAGTTACCAAATAAATCTCGAAAAATCAAAATCAAGCCCAGCAGGAAAATATTTTATATTCATTTGCACCAACGGCTCCACACAGATTTTTAATAATTGAAAATCCAACTAATCCGGTCTATATGTGATGTCATAATGATTCATTAAGAAGAATTAATTTTAAACTTACTGACCACTCCAATAATTTGATTGATTTACGAGGAGATTTTACAAATTAGTCTGTATGTGAAATTTTATAGGGTTTTCCATTACAGTTTTGATTTGTCTCCGTAGCTTTCAAAACTAGGTCTATTTACTCTCTCTGGAGACTCTGTAGCTGCCTTTTTTAGTCTGAATTAGTTTTGGTTTGTTTGAATTAGTTTCGGTTTGTCTGAAATAGTTTCGATTTGTCTGAATTAGCTTCGGTCTCCGTAGAGGCCTTATTTTTGTTTGAAAACTTGGTCTGTCCAACCTCTTTGCTGCTCTAGCTCAAATAATTTACAACATATATATTTCGAGAACGACTATAATAATCTTGGCCAGTCTGATTCTGAGACATTGCAAAGGATTACTTGGCTACACAGCCAGATTCATATTGCAAGAAGGAAAATGGATGCAGAGACATTGCATAATATTACTTAACCACACAGCCAGGCACATAATACAAGAAGGACAATGGATACAGAGTCATAGCAAAGGATTACTTAGCCATACAGCCAGGTATATAATTAAAGAATGACAATGACTGCAGAGGCATAGCATAATAATACTTGGCCACACATTCAGGCACATAATGCAAGAAGGACAATGGATGCAGAGAGATAGCACTAGGATTAATTGGCAACACAGCCAGGTAAGCTAGCAAAGAGGCACAAGTTGGAACAATATTACAGGCTTGGCTAACTGATATCTCAATTTGTGAATGTAAAATCACACAGACATATGTTAACTTTACAGCAAAAGTAAAGGTTTGGAGCATTATAATTGGTAGATATATGACATGACCTTCTCTGCATAATCATAGTCAGCGTTCTTGCTGGATCTCTCCTTGGCCCTGGAATATTGGCCTTATTCACTATAAAAAAACTGTTCATAGCCAATCCTTAAACTATATAAACACATTCGAAATTACAAGGTGAGTTAGTGATGTACAAAATAAGTCATCTATACATGGATGCTTTCTCTCAAATTTTGGTCAAATGTCTGTTTAGCAGTTTTTGAAGGAATGTGACTATACGTTTTAGGTGGATTGGCATCAGTTAAACAAATCTGGCTGAGCTTCATGTCAGTATGCTTTCTGTCAATTTAATTATATCATTTTTAGTGCAGTTTGTTTTCATTAGATCATGTCATGTGATGGTTTTCTGTTCAGTAACTGAGGACATGGTTTAGGGCTGATCAGCATTACAAATATGAAAGAGTTTCATTCCAGGATGTCTTGAATAAAATTTAGTCAAATTCATAAGAGATGTTTCTGAGAAGGTGTTTAATGGGTTTCTATTAATAGTAATGTTTATTGTGTATTGGAATCGTTTGAACAAATCTATATACAAAACTTCAAGCCTGGATTATTTTATTCTAATCTGATCAAATTTGTTAAAGGCATTTTGTGAACTTGTGTATAGCAATTGTGAATTAGGGATGCATGAAAGACGATACAATAAACACACTTGGCATTACTATTAGATGAACTAAAAAGTAACCTGTACCCTAGTGCTTTTGTTTCATTTCTGCAGCAACTTTTTCCTCCTCCTCTTCCAACATTTTTTTAAGATCTTCTTGCTTGGTCTGCAACAGACATTCTTTAAACTTTTTATAGGTATCTGGGTCTCTTTGCTTAATCTGGTCTATAAGGTGTGATATTTTGTGAGTTGTTTTTGCCTCTTCCTGTAATATAAAATTAGGAAACTTAAACGATGTTGTCTGATGATGACAGTGCTAAATGATATGTCAGATGTTCTGTGCTCTTTTAACATCACACAAAGCAAATAGCGTTATGAGCTCTGATATATCTGATGTTTTCTGCAACTATGCAATCATAAAAAGAAACTGTGTTAAATTATATGATGTCACAGCATGTTAAATCATGCAACGTCATATGGTGCTCACTGCTTAAGTAACATACAGGGATAATAGTTGAATGAGCTTGGAGATGATGTCAGGTATTGTTCAATGCTCTTATAACATAATACAAATAAAATCTTGTTTAAAAGATTTTTCAAACTTATATTTAAAAATGCAAGATAACATAAATATTTAAATATACGAAATCACAAGCAAGTGTCACTAACAAAACAAATCTAATTTAAAATCTAACAATCTGATTGACTGAAAATGACTTCACTTAACTCACTAGTCCAAAATATGTACAATTATTATCTTTTGCATCTGATAATTTGAGTTTGGTACAATGCAGGAAAATTCATGGACATGAGTATGAGTCTGAGGTTTTCTCATAGATGGGAGTGCCTGGAAGCTTCTTAACATGTTTCTTATATAGTATAATAGAGAAATATTTAAGTTTGCACAGTCTAAATCAAAGACAATTCATTAATTTCAAGTTATACAATACATCTGGCAATTACAAAATAATTAATTTTAAATTTGGTATAAATTATTGTAATAGCATTCATACATAATGTTCATTTTCATTATTTACAGTTTTAATCAAATCTTTATTTTATGTTTGGATACAAAGAACAAAGAGAAGGAAGCCTTTGATAATGAATCAGAATTACATCTTAAATACAGGTCACGAATGTCCTCCTTGGGGTGAAATTAGCATGGAAGACTACTGAAGATCAGTGAGCAACTTCGCAAAACCAACAACAGGAAATGTAAGTTAAAACTTCTTTGCATGATGATTGTTATTTTACCATTTGTACAATATTTTAAATTCCTGATATTGAGATGACATTCTCCATTCCACACAAAAAAAAGAAACCCAAAGGGAAATCTCGACTTGAGATCTACTGTAAGCCTCTTATGTTGTGAAGCTTAATAAAATAATGAATGTCATCAGTGGTCTGTGATGGAAGCTTAATAAAATAATGAATGTCATCAGTGGCTTGTGATGGAAGCTTAATAAAATAATGAATGTCATCAGTGGTCTGTGATGGAAGCTTAATAAAATAATGAATGTCATCAGTGGTCTGTGATGGAAGCTTAATAAAATAATGAATGTCATCAGTGGTCTGTGATGGAAACTTAATAAAATAATGAATGTCATCATGACTCATCAGTGGTCTGTGATGGAAGCTTAATAAAATAATGAATGTCATCAGTGGTCTGTGATGGAAATTAAGTGCTATTGCATTTTATAAACAATGTTTGCAGTGGTCTATAAGAAAAACAACTCTTACTTTTTACTAATGCATATACTCACATAGTATAAGCGAACAAATTAGGAAAAAGTAATGGCCTTGAAAAAAGAGGGGACTGGCTTATCCATGGGCCAATATGTAAACTTTAAAAATTTTTAGGTTTCTTTTTTACTACTATAATGTCTGTAAATCTTGTATATAAAAAATGTTAGAGTGCATTGACAGAATAGCATCTTGCAATAGGCGTGATGAGTATGTCCATGCCACGTAAAATAGGCGAACAAGCATGTAAAAGAAAAAACTGTCTTCATAACACTGATGTAATTCAGAATTAAGTCTGGTGTGGCACTCAATACACATAATACAAACAAGTCTTCTGAGACCCTGAATACAAATATAAAATTAAAGTCTGGTGTGGCACTAAACACAAGCAGAATGAAAAAATAAAGAAACTTCACAACTGTGGTGAAAGAGGGACATACTTCTTGGAGGTTTGACTACTTTCAAGTCATAGTGTTGCTATCAATCTGAACCATAAATTTTGAATTCCGACTCTGTGAAGAATATGAGAACTTGTACAGAAAGGTTGGAAGATTCAGGTGTATAATTACATCCATTGAAGACTGAATATGTAAAAAACAAAAGGAGAGTTTTAGTGAACTCCATTTGGTTCGAAGCAACAACTTAACTACATGTCTAGTAATGACTGTTGTTGTTGTTTTTTGTCGGTTTAACATAATGTTTCAACACATCCATGGCCAACAGAGCAACTAGTCAATGATGGAACTGTAAAAGCTCTGCTAAGAACCACAAAATCCCACATTTCGGCTATCTGCATCGGTTTGAGTCTCAGGCCTAGCCAAAGGGTGTGTGAGAAAGCATGCTAGCAGCTTCCCATCATCTTTGCTAGCCAAAGTTTGATATGTTAACCCTATCTACACCTTGGCATAACGATCATAATTTTTTGTGCAAATCTGAACACTGTTCCTGTGATCAAGTCAAGGGGTGCACACAGCTGTAATAGACTCATAAATAAGCAATTTTCCACCTCCTGTCTGGGTTTGTTCAAATGCATCCTTTTCCTCAAATACACAAGTCATGGCATCTCTCTAAAACAGTCATACTTTTGATGTTAAACCTACAAAGTATCATTTAGAAGACAACTGTCTTTACTCTTTTCAGCTTATGTCCAATGTACCACTTTTACATGTTACTGCTTACATGGCATTGCATACAAAGGGAGACGACTCGTGAAATCCAAGAGACGTCACAAGGACAAAGAACAAAATATCTGATTGATTTGCCAAAGTGTAGATCAGATCAAAATATTAGAATATTGGCTAGTGCAGATGGTTTCCCATGGGTTGGTGATTCTTACAGAGAATTTTCTAAATTCTTCCTTCACCAGATACACTAATTTAAAGTCAGAAAAAAATATATTCAAAACTTAAAGTCAGCGTGTGTGTGTGTGTGTGTGTGTGAGTGTATATGTGTGTGTGTTTTGCATTTTTAACATGACTTTATCAATTTTTCAGTCATTTCACTGTGATGTCAGTGTGGCAGTTTATAGTGATATCTAGCACTGAGGCATCAGGCCACACACACATAGCATCATGTACCAACCAGTCACATGATTACCCTGACACCAGCAGCAGACCAGACCTAACACTAATCTCTTAATGCTGACCACTAAGCAATGCAGGTATTAGTACCATTTTAATAAGTATCTGATATGAATTGGCTAGGGTTTGAACCTGTGACCTCCCATATCTGAGGGGGACATTCCAACCAATTAGGCCACCAGAGTAGTCTAAAGTTAGTGTAATTATAATTATGTGTGTGTATGATCTACATGGTGTGTGATGCTTTACAACATTTGGCAATGCTAATAATCTAAAAAACTTAGTTGATAGAGTCTATTTTAATTGATGCAAACAGTAAAATTAAAATATTTTAGTTTCTTTTATTCCAATCTGAATTATTAATTTTCCTTGAAGTTTATATGAGTATATAATTTATTCTCAATTGCTTTAAGTTGCTTTCCTTGCACCAAGCACTCTGAACCCAGCATATATGTTAGTACATCTCTGATTGTCAAACCCTTGTATCATGAAGGTTGGCAGCTAGGAACTCATACAAAATAATGTGTTATATTGTCTATGTATTTGCATGCAATAGTTAAGAATCACTCTCTTTACCTTGATATCGCGTATTGTCACATCATCAAAAAGTTCTTTTTGCTGGATGTACATCATTACAAAATCAACATTAAGATCCCTCGTCAGAATTGGCTGGCATCGATTCAGAACAGTCTGATGCAGTTTTTCTGAAACAGTCAAAACAGAGTAGAGAATTACTCATGTATCGTTATTATTTGTATAATTATCTATGACCAATAGGAGGGTTACACTTATCTCATTTGTTCTTGGGGCCCTGAGTGGTCTAAAGCACTCTCCGTTATAAATCACTGCCATCTCACCTGTGTCTTCGTGGGTTTAAATCTCAGATTCGGCCAATGTGAGTATGTGAGAAAGCTTGCCAGTAGCTTTTTGTCAGTCAGTGGTTCTTTCCAAGAATTTTCCCAGGTTCTTCCCTTCCTCCACCATGAATAATGGTCGCCATGTACTTGTATGGCCTATAGTGTGCTGAAGAATGGCGTTAAACCCTACAACAACATTTCTTCTTGTTCAATTATTTATGACCAATGGGAGAGCTATCCAATTTTAGATGCAGATGAGGATCTAGTTGTCTGATGAGCAGTGTGATAAAAGGTACAGCATGGGTGATTTCATACTTTTGCTTTAAACCTAGCTATGCTTTAACAATTGAAAATGAACATAACTGTAATGGCATTGTGTTGTACACCATTTTGACATTAACTATTTATACATTAAAACATATGTTTTTGATTATATCAATATATTTCTCCTCCATTCTGATATACATATTGTATTTGCATGATAGTAATAAAAATGTCAAAATTAATTTTAAATTTTGAAAGATCAAAATGGTTTAATGTCAACTAATTATTGTATGAGCTATGAAACAATTCCAACTGTAGTAGTTTAATAAATACCATACTTTCAAAAACGAAGGTTGTGGACTGGCTAAAATAAGTGCTGTAAACTTAACATAATTTTTCATCATTAAATTCTCACAGTCAGTACGGAATCTAGGCGTTACTTTAGACAGTACTCTCACATTGCACCAACATGTCATGAACAACTGCAGGGCTGCATATCTTGAATTGAGACGCATCAGTTCCATTCGTAAATATCTTTCAGTTGGTGCCACAAAAACACTTGTGTGTTGGTAAGTACTTTCAAGACTATTGATTGTAATTCAATTCTATCTGGTTCATCACAATATTTACTCCAGAAACTTCAAAAAGTTCAAAACACAGCTGCACAGATCATCTTTAGAGTACCTCGAGCAGAGCACACCTCACCACTGCTCTGTACCCTACATTGGCTATCAATTCGATACAGAATTAAACACAAAATTTGTTCTCTGTGCTATATTTTAATGACAGACTGCAATCCAACATACCTATCCAGCCTCACCCATGTGTATACACCAGCTAGATCCTTACGCTCTTCTTCTGATAATCATATACTCATTGTTCCCAAGGTGAAAACAAAGTCATATGGACAACGTTCGTTTGCACACCAGGGCCCGGAGATGTGGAACGAATTGCCCATTGAAATTAGACACAAAGACACTGTGGTCCCGTTTAAGAGTGCTCTCAAGACTCACCTGTTTTGTCTGCAGGGACAAACTTAGCGACCTAATCAGGTTTTGTATCTTATATGTTTTCAGCATGTTTTTATGTTTTCCAATTTCATTGTATTTGTCATTTGTTGATTTGTAGTGCAGTCATATCATTACTGATGGTGTAAAGCGCTTTGAGCTTCAAAAGATTAGGCGCTATACTAAGTCCTCATTATTATTATTATTATCTAAAGCCTTTGTATGGGTGAACAGTAGGCTTGAAACTAAAACATGTCTTTAAATCCTTATATGCCTGATGTATGAACCAATTAAGGTGTGATTGTTTATATTATTTGATAAAAAAAAATTGAAATTGCATTGCAACCTTTTAGCACAATTTAATTTTAAGAAAACAAGTGAGATAGGTTAATAATATGCTGTATAATGAATTGTCTCAACCACACAATTAATAATGTGTGTCCCATGCATAATTTTCAACACTAAGAGGTTAGATTATTAGAGCGACTAAAGAGTAAGGAAAGAAAACACAAAGTTTTTGGAGTAACATGTCTTTAAACACTCCTATTTTCTCTATTTCATTAAGTATGGTACACACTGAATCTGGACCATGAAATTGGGTCATATGATGATTATCTGTTCAATTGTGGTGTATCCTGCTTGTGTAATATAGCATTTAACTGATAAAAATTTCGGTTCAAAAGTTTCATAATTTTGATCCATTTTATCAAAGATTTCACTGATTTCATTATGGGTGGATTTAAGTGTCTTGGATACAATGCACTGAATTATCAAGAAAACATGTTCCTTTGAGAACATGAATCAAAAGCAATGTACCTTAGGATATATGGTACATATAGACATAATACCGCCCTTGATCAATGTCATGTTAAAATATACATGACAGTCTGCTTAAGTTTGGATATACACTACATATAGGAACCAAAATGCCGCTGTTAGTAATGATGAAACTGAGAATATTACTGTTGATAGCATGCATTGTAATTTTGAGGAATTAAATAAACCTATTACAACTACTGCAGTACAATCTATATTATACGTTTTATAAAATGCAATATATCTTTTGGTACACAGGTGCTCGACGCGAGCTTGATGTGAAGAAAAAAATAATAATTTAAAGAAGAAAAAACATACAGAGTGAGAAAAATACCTTAGAGTACCCCCATGACCCATTCAGACATATGACCCCCTCTATATTACTATATAAAAAGAGAAGGTTCGTAACTTCCGAACACTTGGTTCTACCCATGACCCTCGATTTCATTCTGCTATTTCTTTATTTAAAAGCACACGACCATTCGCTATGGCTTGTTTTACTCCTGAGATAATTTTCTATTCATCAAGCTATCATTGACTGTTCTACGTTGTACCAAACTAAAGTTACGGCTTCCGAAACGTGCCATTTTCGCGAATGTGTCATCTGTGGACAAGTGCGAGCAGCTTTGGCAACCGGTGAAAAGAGCTAGATTTACCATGTTTGCGACTCTACGACGTATGCCTTCTTCAATTACAGAACAGTGGTAAATGCAAAAGTAAGTTTTTACTTACCATTAACTTGATTCAACTTTATAAATCCTGTTCCATGGAATAATTAGACATTTTCTTCTTCACTGCACAAAACTTAAGCAATCGACTGTATTTTCGAAACAGTTAAACTATGCGGCACACACGTCAACGCCGAAATATGATTGGCTCAAAAGGTTATACTTAAATAACATCATTGCACAAGATAAATAAATATTTTCAGTCATTATCTGACGTATTTCTGTAAATTTTAATTTAACGTAGTGCACTAATTATTATTTTATTGATTGTATAATAGTTAGTATGCATAGCTTAATTAATTCCCCTGAATTGACCCACTTTCACAACCAAAAAGTTGCGCGAAATTTAAATTTTGAGATGGGTCAGTTGCAGACGCTGGAATAGATAAAACAGAACAGAAATTTCTTAAATTGGTTAATGGTTTAAATTATAGAATATCATGGCTATTGTGACTTGGCAAGTTAGGCTTTCTAAAAATTATATATATATATATATATATATATATATATATATATATATATATATATATATATATATATATATATATAATTGAAAATAATTTTAACTTGTAATACTGTTTGCCAAATATTTGAACAAATGTGAAAATAATAATAATAATAATAATAACAATAACAATACTTATTATTATTATTATTATTATTATTATTATTATTATTATTAAGGAATCAAAGAAATTGTTATAAAAATAAATTATTACAATTCTGGTATAGTAGTTTAAAATTTGATATAGTTAATTTACTCTGAAATTTACTTTGTTTTATATAAGACAGTATGACATTTGCTCATCACAATGGTCTTCTGGTTTTTATAAGTTAGGGACATCCCTATTCTTTTATGAAGAAAAAGACCCCAACATCTTTTACATTGATTATTATTCAGAAATATGACATTAATCATTAAAACTTTGAATAAAACTGATGATATAATATCAATTATGCATACAAAATATTCACTCCAGCAAGTACAACAATAAACAAGAAACACAAAAGTGAAAACTTTACTCAATGTATATTGTACAGTAAATGTTATCTGACAAGATTATTTAAAACCTTTTCAAATCTGAAATGTTGTCACCTTGCTCTGATTAATTAATACACTTACATAACTAGTGTTACCAAAACTGAGTGATTGTTATATGAAAAAAAATACATATATGACCTCTCACAAAAAATAATTTATACTATTTTCCTACATTTTTCATTTTGCACAGAAGCAAACAGGCATCAAACAAAAGGAACATATATTGTAAGTAATACACAACATATACTACTTTTTTCAAGATAAGACCATACATGCATGGGTGATTTTGTAAACAGTGGAGTGGTGGTAATAGACATACAAAATGTTCTTTTTGTTTTAAAAAATTGCTTACATGTACAAAACCAGAAAGATTATAAAATAAGAAATGTACAGTTATTGATCTACTATTAAGGTATGCACAATTTACTGATTGATTGGTTCTGTAAAAATCATTTGCAATATAAAATTTCAAATATAGCTACATGAAAGTATATTATTGTAATCTTTCATAACAATAGTATTCTGAAACATGTCACAGATTGACTGGGTTTATCACAACAATCCACAATAAAGTGATTTGTATACATCAATCATACATTTATATTTTATGGTAAGCATATAATTGCATATCTATAGGACCTGTTAATTTCCAAACCAAGTGTACAAGATAAAGGTCTGTTCCTTCTACAGTCAAGTAATTTGGTGACACCATCCAGAATTCCATGTTATGCTAGACATATAACTAAATGCTGTTATTATATATCAATTTCAAAGCCAGTATAGGGTCTGTCCAATCCCTGTATAGTCTAACTTACTTTTGAACATTAATAAAATAATAATGTGTCAAATGGCTAGTGCTTCCTTCATAATACTCTGGGTGAAACAAAGTCTATTTATTCATCAAGTTATACAAAATTTGTATATAAAAAAATATATATATTGGTGTGACCATAATTTTTTCTTTTTTTAAATCATATAAAAATCCTTCACCACTGTGATTAAAACAATCATTAATTATCTCTCTGTAACATTAAAGTACAACATGATTAATAATAATTCTGTTATATATATATATATATTAGAGAGAGAAAGAGATAGAAAGAGAGAAAACAAATGGCAATATAATTTAAACACTGAATGGGCCATGTCTGCTCTTTAACAATCAAAATCTTCATTAATGTTAGTGGTGCCTAGCACTTATATGTGAAGTACATGATAGTTTTACACTTAAAAAGTTTGGCATCTTGTATGTAGCACATAACATGCTTCCGAAATGAATTTAATTAGCCCAGTAATGATTTATACTAAGAAAAGCAGAGATGTAAGAATGAAGTCTCTTCCACCACACTGTAGATAATACTTCTCCTTGGTGCACGCCATCAAAGCATAGCCTGAAATTGTAGCTCCATTGCTTCTTCTTATTTGTTCTGTTCCTATAGTTCTATATGTCCAGGCTATATATAGGTGAAAATGAATCTTGTCACTCATTTAAATGCAGTATCAGCTCAATTACTAAATCGATTTGCTCCTTAAGCTGAATATCCTACTCCTTGAATAGTTTGGGGTCATCATGCCCTCTACTCATGTTCAATTCATAGACTGAGATATGAGGCATCTCAAGAAATACAATTTTACAGTTTTCGTTTCTGCAGAGTTGGATGAGCCTACCATACTATGATTCAAAACGCTGCACAACTTTTCTGTAGTCTTCAATCCTTAAAATAAATCCTTCCAGCTTATTAGTGAGATCGCATGTCCCTAGCCATATATAAATGCATAGTTTCCCATAGTCAATGTTGGTCTGTACACAGAATAACTGTTCTGCAATTCTTGCAAACCTTATAGATGCAAAAATAAATAATATTCCAAAGTTATTCCTGGTTTTATAATGCTGATCCAAATACCTTCCCTTGCAATGAATTTTAATAGCTTTGGGATACTCATGCTTCACACTAGGATGGCAATTTCTGGTGATATGGAAATTGATAGGAAATGACAATATTGGTCTTATCATTCCATTGTTCATAAGCTTCACAAAATATGGATGCAGTCACGGTTGCTTCTTCATGTATAAGAGCCAGTTACAACTATTTTTGCAACAAAGTTATGAAATGATGTCATGATACTGTATGCTAAGATACAGAAATGCAGCAGTAATATTATGTGAAAAAAGAAGGATATATATGAAAATGCATGAAGTTTGTTCATAGTATTCTAAATATAATGACATTAAATGTTCAAAAGAAACGCTATAGGTCAACAAACTTGTGAAACACACAATATGAGCAACAAAATGAAATATACAATTATTGTGCTTTTCCAGTTGTAATAATAAATGTAATTACTAAATTAAATGTTCATTGCCAGTGCAATATCTTAATGTTGCACACAGGCTTAAATAAATGGTATGGATTGATCACCTGTGATAGGAAGGGTAGACAGGTCTTTAAATGAAAACTTGTATAGCAAATCGTGCATGCAGAAGACAGTGCCAAATGAATGTAAAATCAATATACAGTACAATTTTAATGAATGTCCATGACATGCAATGCATATGTATCTACTGACACCACAAACACGTGAATTTTATTCCAGTCTTACTGAATTTTTGCCATCTCTTAATATTACTTAACCCTGCACATTTTCTATGATACCAGCCAGAACAAACATCACACTGTATCCAAAATTCCCCTTCCACATATTCCTTTTGGCACAGCTTGCAAATTTCATCATTCTTCTCTTCTAACTCCCTTTCATCAGATTCATTATCATCTTCTCTGTCTGACAATATGGTACTGGACTCCTTTTCTTTTTCTTTCTGGCCTTCATGCCTGATATAACTTGTTCCTGCTACAGGCTCACTGACACTTGCTACTGTTTCCTTACACTCGTCTCTTAATGTTGCCTTTTGTTTCACTTGCTGGTCAGTTACTTTATTTTCTGTATCTGTGTTGTCATCTGTTTTATTTGTGCCATGAAATATATGCTCTGATACATTTTTTTGTACATGCTGTCTTTCAAGAGATGTGACTGTACCAAGAATTTCAGGATTCGTCATCTTCTCTGACTGGATTATTCTTTCATGCAACATTTCAGACATTTTATTCTTTCCATCTGCAGCGCGACATTTAATCCCATATGCTTTACAGAGGTTTTTCAGTTCTTCTTTCTTGAAGGACATAAGAAGTGACTTGTCTTCCAAAACACCAGACTTTAGCAGGTGATGAGAAACAATCTTGTATTTTGACTTATCCTCAGCGATGTTCTTGTAGGATAATGATAGTTTGGTGCAAGTCTGCTTTGAAATTCTTATCTGTTTTCGGTGTGCCATTTTCTTCTCAACTGACATTGCCTGCAGAAAGTCCTTTCTAAATTGATTTAGCATGACAGCAAGAAATTTCTGAATTATCTCTTCAAAAAGTTCTTTTATGCATGAGGCTTTCAGTGATAAATCATAAACCAGATCTGTAACTGAATTGGAGGGAGAAATTTCCTCAAAACATCTTTTGCATAGCATTACAGACCAAAGATCATACAGTGCACCAGACCCCAGTAATTCTCTTATACAAAACTGGTGCAGATTTGACCCAAAAATATTAATGTTTTTATCAATTAGTAATTTGAGACACTGGGAACACAGTTCCATGAAAAATTTAAACAAGTCATCAGATATGTTGGTCAATCCTCTTGTGAGACACTGTTTTCTTTCAGTTTCAATCAGACTTTCGGGGTCATCTGTAGACTCTTTGAGATGATGCTCCAACTGCTTCAATCCATCCAAAAATGCCATTTTGCACTTGGCCTCAGCATAACATGACTGGCCTTGTTCAGATGTGTTGTAGCAATTATATTGTTGCATACCATTATACTTAAATCGCAGCTTAGCCAGACAATAACCACCAACATACCGAACCTTACTTCTGGCACTACCTGTAATAGATGGTGAACACACTCGTTCTGAAATCTTTCTTGAAGATATGGGGAGAAGTTTTTCCTTTTCCTTCAACAAATATTTTCTAACATCTACTGTTAAATTAAAACACACATGGTACAATGCAGCCTGTGAATGGACAGGTTTATCAGCAACCATTAAAAAGCATGAAAGCTTGTACTCATCACTTGTTTGGTACATGTGACACTTTTTGTAGAATTCAGATAAGCATTCTGGTTTGACTGCACTTACAGCATCTTTATTCATCTGTAGGTCTTCCGTTAGCTGCATAATAACTTGAAACTGTTTAACAATGAATATCTGAACTCTTTTAAAATTTGCATCGTTTAATAGATGCATTACAAGGTCATTGGTTTCTTGCTGCATGGGCGTTTGAACAATGTCATTCATTAACCTATGAATACATTGCCTTATGTCAAAATCTGCAGAAATAATTGTTACATCTGTATCGTTTTCTTCAAGAGGTGAGTTAGCAAATATCTCATTAAAATCATCATCCAAAGCTTGCTCTTGCTCTGGGAAGTCATCTTTTTCAGTAACTGCTTCATACTGAAATAGGTTGTCATGGATACCTGGATCTTCAGCCTCAATGTTTGCAAGGTATTCATATGGTCGAGTCCTGTAAAGAAAACAGAATTAAATGAGATGACATGAAAATGTGTATATGCAAATTCATCATTTACAAAAAATATACACACACATTTACATGTGGTCACTTTATTTGTGGTAATTTCATAAGATATTATGATAAGTACATTATCATAATAGCACCTTCACATTTCAGGTTACTATCAAGACTGAAAGTGCAAGATGGAGCAGAAATAAAGGCGGAAGATCTATACAGTACTTACAAACTCGAATTACTGTGCAAAGGCCTGGAACCATTACAAGATATTCATTTATTTGGAAAGTATCTCAAGCATTTATTTCCTGACACAAAGAAACACAGGATTGGCATGAACAAGAGTGGAACAAAATATGTTGGAATTTCCATAAAACCATCTGATGCTTTCAAAGATGGATGTCAGAATTTGTCTCAGCAGGAGCGTATAGACTTGATAAGAGGTGAACTTCAAGAGACATACAAACTTAATGAAGTTAAACCGGGTTTAGTAGAATGTTTGGTAGCAACAAGATTCTCATGCAACGGAGTTCCAATTTTCAAACATTTGACATTTCGAGAAAATGATTGGATCTTGAAAATTTCTGGCAAGGAAGTAGATTTAAAGAGTTTATGCATTAATAATGAATATGTATGCAGTAGGGATGGAATACAGGCAGTGTGTCAGCAAGTCGAAAGTGTTAATCTGTGTGAAGGAACAGGACTAACCAAATCAGTTATATGTAAAAGAAATCACTTTGTTGAGACATTGGTCTCTGAAAAGACAGGTGAAATAAATAAGACAATGAGATCAGTATATTGTCTGCGTGTCATAAAATATCTTGCCCAAGGGTCTAAGGCATGTAGGGCTTGTCAAAAACTGATAGTCAAAGAAAGTAAGAACACGGAAGATGTAGTGGAAGAAAATGAAGATAATAAGGCACTCAAAGGATGTCGTAAAAAAGTAACATCGGAAGATTTTAAGAATCTTATTCCAAATGCCTCCACTGAATTGTTAGACCTACTGTTATGTCTAGCAAAACATTGTGCTGTAAAGGATCCAAGAGGTCATCGATGGAGTAAGAAGGTAATTTCAGTTTGTTTAGACTTATACACAAGAAGTCCACAGGCATATAAAAGCATACGAGACAGTATCATACTTGTATTACCATCTCCAAGTACTGTACTTCTTTACAAGAACAACATACAGCATCATGTAGGGTTTCAAGATGATATTTTCAACTGGATGTATTCAGAAGCAAATAGATGAAATGTTCCTGTTGAGGGCTTAACAGGTGGTATTGTTTTTGATGAGATGTCCATTCAAGAAGATCTACAGATTGCCATAAATGGGGATCTAATTGAACTTGTTGGTTTTTCTGATTACGGAGATGAAGGCAATGTCATCAAAACCCTAAAAGATGGAAAGCAAATGAAGTCGTTAGGTTATTATGCATTGCAGATGGTGTTCCTAGGGCTTACTGGTTTTCGATTTCCATTTGCACACTTCATCACCAGACAAGCCCAGGCATCAGAATTATATACATTGTTCTGGGGAGCAGTAGACAAACTATCTGTCTATGGATTTACTACTGCTTATGTAAACATGGATGGTGCCCAATCCAATCGCTCATTTATGCATATGCATGGAATTAATATGAGTTCAATGAACCTTAATGTGACAAGCCCGGTAAATCCTGATCAAACAGTCATATTTACTATGGATTACTCACATGTCATCAAGAAAATACGAAACAATATTATGAAAAGTGGGATCAAAAAAGGCTGCACTAGAAATCTGGAACTGCCAGACAAGAACAACATTCAATGGCAGATGTGGGTTGATGCCTTTAACTGGGATAAGACAAGCCCATTGCAAATACACAGAGCCTTAGCACAAGTACACATATATCCAAATGCCATGGAAAAGATGAGAAAACATCTGGCTGAAGAGGTTCTAAATGATGACATGTTAAACCTTATGACTCAGTACCAAGCTTCATTGGGACAGAATGGAGCCTCGCTCTCAGGGGCAATAGACCTGTTAAAGCATACATCAAGACTGATAAGAAATTTTCATGATCAAAGACCCATATCTCAGGCAAATGACATGAGGCTGCATGAGAACCTGGAAATCCTTCATTGGTTCAAGAGATGGGAGGAAACCATAGCCATAAGAAGTGATGTCACATCAACTGCAAAGTCAAAGAAACTTCTATCACGTCAGTGCATTGAAGACCTATATGCATGTATTTTAGGCTTTGACCAGCTATGTAGAAAAGTCATAAACATGTCTTGGTATATTACACCAGCACAAATTAATTCTGACGTTGTAGAAAATGAATTTTGTCAACAAAGGGCAACATACAATGGGCCCAACTCCCATCCAAATGCACTCCAATACAGAAGAAACCTCAATAACATTATTCTAGGACAGAGAAGTTTGTCAAGGAAAGGTAATGCTGGTACAAAACGTGCTAATGCTACGTCATATGCCTTTAATAATCCACAACCACTGAGGAAAAAAACTAGAAAAAGCCTCCATCCACACATTACTGAAGTAAGACTCATAAGACTGTAGACATACTAATAGTCACGATACTGCATTCACACAGCTAGATAGTCACTTGATCATTTGACTGAAGAAGATTGGGATAGACATGATCTCTCAGTCAATTAGCTAAATAATGCTAATTTGTTTCAATTCCTTAATCACTCTTGATCTTGTGGACAGTGAGAGTGTAAATGGTGTTGACATGAGAAGGTAGAATGTTACAACTTTAAAATTAAATAAGGACATGTTGAAATTCTGTTAAATTATGTTATTATATTGTGACTTAAATTATGTTGTATACATGTAATTGATATTTTTTGTGCTATAAATCATCATAATTGCTTCACAATTATCGTTTTGTTTAAATATCAAATTAAGATTGGCTAATTGTAATCTTAATCATGCATTACATTGGGCTATTTGTTTAAGCATAACTTAACATGAAATGACCAGCAAAATATGGTATTTTTGTTCATTTAGATTAAGCACTACAAGTCAATCAATGTACTGGTAGCATAAGTATCAACACTTGTCCCTGTGGTAAATTATAACTTAATTATTCCTCGATTATGTGGCATTACAACTTGTGTGATTACCAACTAAATTCCTGGCAGCACTAATTTCTGATATTTCACACTTGTTTCAGAATTCAAATATGGTTACTTTACAAATCAACAGTGTATATGTCACCAACTAAAAGTCTGAATTTTGGGAGTATTTACATTTAGACAATACATACACTGGATCAAATATTGTTCCATATATTCTATATTCTACATTCAGTCAAAATTTATTAATTGTCAGTGCTCATTCTATTATTTGGATAGTATATTATAAGGTTTCATGTCTGTCACCTGGGCATAACCTATATGTGCATTAAGTCCCCCGGGTCATATTTATTAACATATGTGTAAATCATTACAAACTGCAAGTACATTTTATAGATGAACACATATGACTTGTAGTGGTTGTATTTTCATACCATCCTAACCCCTTGCCTAGAGAACAGCAAATGTGTAACATTTCACAAACTTACAAACCTGGCTCTATGGCAGCATGAAAAGTCCTCTACCTCAGGAACTGATGACTGATTGCAAAAGACATGGATCTTTTCTGGTTGTTGGATGAAAGCATCTTTGCTAAAATTAATCACTCGAAGACCACTGAGTGTACGCACCCGTCCAAGAGCAACAGCCAGTTGGCCAGGTTGAGAGATCTGTCTGCAGTCAATTTCAACTCTAAGTGGAGAGAGAAAAATAGCATTTCTTTATTTGTTTTGATTAGTAATTTACACACTCTTTATGTTCATTTCATTTTGTGAAAGGGATATTATATACAAGCAAGAGAAATAAAAATCAATTTAGTGTTGTGTATGCAAAGAAGGATGTCAAACATCAAAACAAATATATCCCACAAAATCTCTATTTCTTAAAAGAGGTATGAATTACAAATTACTAATACATATTCATTATACTTAATGCAGAATTATTAAAGTTAACCTGCTGTTTAAATGAGAATAGTAAAACATGCAGAAATAAAAAATAGTTTATGTTACAACTTTTTAAATAAATTATCCAACAAACCTGTCGAGTGTCATTCCTTGAGACTTGTGAATGGTCAGTGCAAATCCCAGCTTCAATGGTAATTGAATTCTCTCTGCTAGATTTACTTTTTTTCTGGGACTGTATACTGTGAAGATAACATTGATAGTAATAAAAAGAAGAATTAACAAATCCCCAAATGTATTGAACTTATTTATAATACTGATATTTTCAATTCTTGCTAACAGTAACTCTCTCTCTCTCTCTCTCTCTCTCTCTCTCTCTCTCTCTCTCTCTCTCTCTCTCTATATATATATATATATATATATATATATATATATATAATGGTATAAACCTTTCGGATATCTTTGTTATTTTTTAATTTTAGTTTGCTTTGGTAATGGATAACAATTTATGCTTAAAAATGCAAAAACATTATCCACATTTACACTTATTCTGAAAGCAAAGGTTGTGAACAGTATGATTGATTGATTGATTGATATTTAACGGCGCACCAGCACTTTTAGGCTATTTAGCGCCATACAACAGGTTGTATTTAAACATGGTTAAAATACTAAAGGTTTAATATCGACCAGCGATATAGAAAAAAAACAAATAGTTCAATATAAAATTTTAAGTTGTTGGTAACAGTAAAATATGAAGCTTCCCAATCAACGGGAGATGTAAATGGTGTATGTTGATGAAAATATGTTGTAAATAAGAGGTGATATTTGCATTAAATAAAAATGCACTAGGTGATGACATACAAGTTAAAGTTTAAGATAAAGATTTACTTCCTTCAGGAAATCTAAAATACAAGTGATAGATACAGTATCAAAAAGTTCCTTCATGTCATGTACATTATAGTACTTAGCACGTGTAGGTTGCAGGTCGGAACACTCGGTTATGAAGTGTTTAACAGTGAATGGTTCATTGCAAGAGACGCACTCTGGTGCATCTTCACCTTTTAGTATGTGGGAGTGGGTTATGTATGAATGACCGATTCAGAGTCTTGCAATGACAGTCTCCTCCCTACGGATAGTTCTGTAGGAAGGAGTCCATTCTCCCAGGGTTGGTTTGATGGCATGAAGTTTGTTATTGACTGTATGATCCCATGACGTCTGCCACTTGTGAACAGTATGTCCTGCATGTGCGTATATTGTGTTGTTTTACTGTGCTATGCTTTTAATTTGAATGTAACTGTATTATTACATGGTTTTTAAAACATTAAATTATTAACGTTGCTAACATGTTCAAAGTTTAAATTTACATGCTACATTTTTTGTTTCAATACATGAATATTACTTTAGATGTCATTTCTTATGATTGAACAAGAACTTATTTGTATGAAATTTCTAAACGAGCACATTTTATTAATAATGTTCTTAAATAAAGCACTTACCTGTGAATGACATTTTGGGAATTGTAGCTGTCAATTTAATCTCCTGAAAGAACACCGTCACACCATCTTCTTCACAGTTCACTACTTGACTCTGTGAACAATTCACTAGGGTGTCAGATATGTTTCGTATCAAAACTACAGGGCATTTCTTTTTCAACCAAAGCCTCTGTGGAGCCAATAAGGTGGAGATATATTTTTTCTCACCAGCATCCTCAGCAACATATTCAAATAAATCTCCTTCCATTTTCAATATCTGATGTCTGTTGTAATCATCTGCCATCTGATTGGTAGCAAAAAGTTTAAGGCTAGACATCCCATCACCTGCCAGGGGTCTAAACAACTGGTCCATTAATGAAATGGTGTCCTCACCAATTTCTTTTTCGACTCCAGATAATTCAGCTATAGCATTACTTAACTCATATTGAGTTTGCCTCACAATATCCTTTTAAAATACTCTGTGTACAAACACCATGTCAAACAAATTGGATTCAAAACAATAACTGCCATCATCATCGTACAAGATATTCCTCATAGGTGGCAACTGGAAGAAATCTCCACAAAAAATAATCTGCATCCCACCAAATAATTTTGATGGGTCCTTTAAGGAACAAATAGATTCCAAGTTCTCAAAATGTCGCTTACTAAACATTGAGACTTCATCTACTATTAACACATCAGCAGATTTTATTTTCTCATAAGTGGTTTTCATGTTGCTATTTGTTGTAATGAAATGACATATTTCTTTACACGTTAGCCTCCCATCTCCAATTCCAGACCACCTATGTATTGTCTCTGCACAAATGCTGGAAGGATAATTGGTGCATGCAATGCCAGTAGTACATGTTAAATATACAATTTTGCCTTCCTCTCTTAAATATTTTACACATTCTTGTAACAAGAAGGTTTTCCCTGTACCTGCCTGCCCTCCAATGTACACATTACGGCCATTTTTAATGAGACAAAATGCCTCATTTTGCTTTAAATTAAACATGATTGTCTACTTCTTACAAGTTATTTCTTAAAACAAATTTTACTGATGAAGTTTAAAATATGTTACCTAAGTATGTTAATTTCAAATATGCCACATGCAACCTGACCTTTTAAATGATTCAACCACATCCCATTGCAGTTGAGTAAATTGACAATACATATTTATAATAAAGAATTCAAAAGAGAAGCATTTGGAAATGTCATTCAAAATTAATAAAATGCCTAGAACAAAACTAAGTGAAAATAACTGCTTCTTATTTAAAATGTATAAAAGTACAATACAGTGTTTCAAACAAAATGCCTCACTATGCCTTGTACAAAATAACCACTTTTGGTGTTAAAAGAAGCTGGCAGAAGATTGTCTGCTAATGAATACGTCAGAAAGCATTTATAATCATACGTTACGAAAATAAAGTCTTGTCAAAAGAAAACCCAATAAACAATGTTGATCAGAAACTGAAAATATGATGTACACAAAAAAAATGTATGCATATATTCATTGATCAAAGCTTTTCAAGTTTTGTAACACGTTTAAAGCTGACTGCATCCCGCGATATGCCAAAAATAGTGTAAGTCGATAAGTGCCGAAAATTCCGATTGTGATACTAAAACTAAAACACGATCATCATGACAAAGTTGTTAATTAATTTATGCAAATAAGTATCTGCAATACTAAATTTATACTCTCATTAGGTTTACATATTCGAATTAATTATAACATAATGTGATCATGCTAATACCTATTTTTGCCGTGATACACAATAATCTGCATCGTGAAATAGACGCTGTGCATTGATGTTATTTAAGTATAACCTTTTAAGCCAATCATATTTCGGCGTTGACGTGTGTGCCGCATAGTTTAACTGTTTTGAAAATAGAGTCGATTGCTTAAGTTTTGTGCAGTGAAAAAGAAAATGTCTAATTATTCCATGGAACAGGATTTATAAAGTTGAATCAAGTTAATGGTAAGTAAAAACTTACTTTTGCATTTACCACTGTTCTGTAATTGAAGAAGGCATACGTCGTAGAGTCGCAAACATGGTAAATCTAGCTCTTTTCACCAGTTGTCAAAGTTGCTCGCACTTGTCCACAGATGAAAAATTCGCGAAAATCGCACGTTTTGGAAGCCGTAACTTTAGTTTGGTACAACGTAGAACAGTCAATGATAGCTTGATGAATAGAAAATTATCTCAGGAGTAAAACAAGCCATAGAGAATGGTCGTGTGCTTTTAAATAAAGAAATAGCAGAATGAAATCGAGGGTCATGGGTAGAACCAAGTGTTCGGAAGTTACGAACCTTCTCTTTTTATATAGTAATATAGAGGGGGTCATATGTCTGAATGGGTCATGGGGGTACTCTAAGGTATTTTTCTCACTCTGTATGTTTTTTCTTCTTTAAATTATTATTTTTTTCTTCACATCAAGCTCGCGTCGAGCACCTGTGTTTTGGTAGTGATCATTTGCTCTGTGAATATTTAACTGAATCTCTAGATATACTGTAATGGTGGGGTAAAGATAGTTGTATTCAAAATGCAAAGCCCCTTTAGACCCTCAAAGAAATTACTCTCTATTAATAAAGAGCAAACTGTTGAAATGTTTGTAATGTTAGTACAGGATACAGTTATTCAGGTTATTCGGTCTTGAGTCAAGAGGTAATATTCAGCAATGGTCTTAAAGTTAACAATACCTTGCTAATGCATGTATACAAATGTTTGATGAGAAGGCAAAATGAATATGGTAATTGTTGCCACATGTACTAGGTTGGTATTAAGCCATGCATATGAAATTAAGGGATCTTCAAAATAAAGAGATCAGATGTGCACATTAGTAGCATATAGCAAATTATTATGGATCCCTTTCTAGCAAAGCTTAATTATGGGTCATCCTTCTTAAAAAATGTTGCATGCAAGATGTAGATTTTGTGTTCCTACTGAGCCTGTTCTCTACCCAAATAGTAGTTTTTTGGATTACATGGTTAGATTCTACCCCTCTGGTGTGCATAACAAAATATAAACCATTTATGTACTACTAAGACCTGCACATGTAATATGATAAATTATCTGTATTTATCATGATATGCATAGGTTTTCACATGTTGATGCTCTATAATTTTAGCAATATTATTTTTAAAAAATCAGTACCTTGGATTATTTTAAATGATTCTAGAAATGAGTATAGAAAATTGAATACCAATAGTGAAGTCTTAATAGATTACTGCTGATTTTTATGTAAAGAATAACCAATCATTTCATGATGTAAATAACTTTCATTTAAAATTGAAAAGAAGAGATTTAAATACATTCACAAAACATATGATTGATGCCAATGCTTTATATTCATGTAACAGGTGAAGCACTTTTAAACTAAGAATTACTGCTTATCATCTTATCAAATACAAATGGCCGTTAAATTGTAACTTTAGTCAAACAGGACCATTGCTAATGATTGACAAAATGAAACAAAATTTGCTGAATTTGTCTGCTTTATCCAACCGCTTCGCAGGAAATGTTTTTTTGTCTCAATGTTTTGATTTAATATTAATATGATGTAGGTATGAGTATTCATGGTGTCAGACATATTTGTTAATATAATGTCAGTATCGGACAGCCAGGTGATTGCCATAGTGGGGTACACTTCCACATATGCCAGTAGTTTGAAGATCTTGTGCTGGGTCAGATCTAACCAGTCACCCATTGGTTGAGTTGGGATCTAACCAGTCACCCGTTGGTTGAGTTGGGAATGTTATGTGTCTACTGATTATATGACCCATGGTGTCAGTGACTTGAAGTTCTTTTTGAGGAAACAATTTAAGTGGTATTTCATCTTTAGTATTAGATTTCTTATTTGTTCCATTCTCACTGTTTATTTACATGACCTTCTTCACAACCCATTTAGATGGTTACTAGCAGAGGTTTTCTGGAAGATAAACTGAATTTAATTAGTTTGATATTTTGGCCATGTATTGTCTGAATGGGGGGATAGATTCTTTTCCACTTCAATATGGATGTGGCTACCATGAATTTCCAGGTCTTAAGAAAGTGTATTCCTTTTTCCTGGTTCTCTCACTGGATTTCCAGCAACCTGGACCCCATTTCCATTCTGATAGGCTGCCTGAAAAATTCCTGTTTTTCAGATCTGGGTACTGATTTATGTTTGCTCACCTGCCATTTCAATACTCCACAAGAGGTAAATATAATTTTCATTTGCTTTCTTTAACATGTCAGGGCTACACATCATAATGCCAGATCTTCAGCAATAAGACAATACTCAATATACACCTACCATCACTATGCAGAGACTATGTCTTTGTAATGGCTGAAGAACACTACTACTAAATTGCTCCAATTAATTATGCAGCCTCTGAAATGGATACCAATCAGTGAAAATGAGTGTCCTAAAATATAGCTTGTCTTGATTAGTCAAATGATGAGACCAGATGTTGCTGACCATCTGTGAACCTTAAGTTGAAGCCAAAGTTGGGTTCTGACCTATTAGCAGTTGTTGGCCTCTTTTCTGCTCAACTCCCAGGATTTTTTTTAATGACATGGGCTGCAAATCAAATCAAATGGGTTGCCTCCCTTGAGTTGCCTCTTACAATATGCAGCAGGACACTTTTGATTAGCTAGTTTAATAATTAAAAACAACATCACATCATCAATATGGCTTCCAGAGTGGGTAAATTCTGGTAGTTTCATAAAATTCCAGATAAAATATTATGGCTTTTACATTTGGCAAAATCTCTGGTAATATGGTGCTAGATGGTTAATGAGTTGTGTTTAGAAAACAGTCATTATCAAACTTGTCCATGAAGGTATGTATCAGATATATGGTTTAGAAGAGTGGTAGCCAATTGTAAGGTCACTTAATTAATCTACAATAATCTCACTCTTTGTCAAACTCATCTGAGAAATCATCTGGCGATGCCATAAACCACTATTTGAAGTTTGAAATATGGATATAGGATTGGAAAAAAAGCAATTGTCAATGGTTGGGCAGTCAATAATATATGATGTGTGGTGCACATCTCATAAGAGGGACATACTGTAAGTTCATTAGGCCTAATGGTCAGAAGAGTGAAAAAGGTAAGAGTTGTTGTCTTTAAAAATTTTAGTCACCACCACATCCTAAAGAGAGTCCAAAAAGGAATTTACTCTTAGAATTAGAATGGATGTGATATTACTCATCTGGCTAACATCTAATTAACAGTTAAATGCTAAAATCTAACAGTTAAATACTAATATCTAATTAACAGTTAAATGCTAAAATCTAATTAACAGTTAAATGCTGACATCTAATTAAAAGTTAAATGCTGACATTTAACTAACAGTTAAATGCTAAAATCTAATAAACAGTTAAATGCTGACATCTAATTAACAGTTAAATATTCATGAACAGTTGGCCAAGCAATATGTTTCAGCAGATTTCTCGTTGTAGCATTTATCCAGTATTTCTTGTATTTGTTATAGGGTTAAACAAGTATATCATATTAGGCTGTACATGGCAGCTAGTATAACTACTTGAGGAAGAAAACCAAGGATGTGTCACCAAACCATTGGAATGTAATGGCAACCTTTCTTGTGTAACTATATTGTCTATGCCCGAGACTTGTGGATGAGACCTGAATCCACGTGGACGGAGGTGAGATAGCATTTTTCAGAAAATGTGAGCACAATAGACATCTCACCAACCAGAGGAACCTTTCTCCAATATGAATAACCTATAGAGCTTGAACCACATATTAAATTCACGTACAATTTAATGTTATTATACTGAAAACTGAAAATAACGTTTGCACATGCATACACACTAAACATGCTTTCATTCATTAGAGTTACTTATATATTTCACTTATTCTGCAACATGTTTTGGGCCTAATGCCATTAAGAATTTAACAATGCCACCGCTTTCACATTTAATAACACAGTCAAGTATATGCTACTTTACAAAATTATATCATGGGTACCAAACAGTTAAATATAAATATTTTGTTGCAACGAAAGTAGAGTACATAGATTTTCATTATGACATTAATAAAATACCATTGCATCCATTTACTATTCAATGAATACATCTCAATTTAGACATAATGCTCTCACCAGTAGACTGGTTCTCTGTCTGTAATAAGAACTAGTGCTCTGATAAGTATACATTTGATTTAAGTTATACAACATCGCGGTTAGAGTTGCCACAGATTCATTTTATTTTAACATTGAACATTAGAAAATCGTCGAGTTTACTCCAGTCTTGAATGAATGGGGATCGTGGACAATAAAACGTGAAACACTACATGAATACTGCGAATCAGCGGATGTTCTTATCGAGGATAATTACCGCATGGCTACAATATCAGAACTATCATCATTTCCGACTGTTTACGATCCAATAACCAGATATAAAACTGTGTATTTGAACGGACCGGGAGGATGCGGTAAGACAACTCGGGTAATTGATTTATTCGGAATGAATTCTGACATGATAGTATTAACACCTATGCAGAGATGTTAACGCCTGTACATATCATAGTTTCTTCTGGTTTAAAGGTGACGCTTGGACTCTTGATCGAATAGGAACAAAATATATTCTCCGGGTTATTATTTGGGATGATATATTTAACGTATCATCAGATACATTAAAAATATTTTCGGAATGGTTGTTAACAAAAGCACAGCTGTGATAATGTGTGGAGATCATGGTCAACCACCACCATTTACTGGATTATCCCCTCATAAATGGCTTAAACAAACTTCGATTATTACGAGGAAATTAACACCGATTACAGATCACTTAATCCAGAGTAAACCGAGTTGACAAAATTGATAAGATTACAACTGGATCATACACAGGTTAAAATAACACATATATTAAATAATTCATGAAACATCGATCAGTGATTCTGGGATGCGTGGAAATCAAACGATTTATTAATCACGAGTAGAAAGAAAATCAGAGATGGGCTTCAAATAAAATTATTGAAAACACATAAAGATAAGTTTTCGATGGATCCAGATCCGTTGTGTTATAGACCTACAGATACACGATGACAAAATGTAGGTGCTGACATCCTGGGGAAATCCGTCGAAGATACAAAATCTGGTATTAAACAATATTGTACTAGTTGATATTAATGATGCGGAAGATGCGTTAAGCACTAAATAATCTCCATGGAGGTTAGCATATGCAATGACAATACATTCATCTCAAGGATTGACTATTTCCAATATGATTGTTTGGATCATAGTCGATTTTATCGAATGGTCAAAACTGAAAATAACTTTTGCACATGCATACACACTAAACATGCTTTCATACATTATAGTTATTTATATATTTCACTTATTCTGCAACATGTTTTGGGCCATACACCATTACTAATGCCTCCACTTTTATACTTAATAACATAGTCAAGCATATGCTACTTTACAAAATTATATCATTGGTATCAAACAGATAAATATAAATATTTTGTTGCAACTAAAGCAGAGTACATAGATTTTCATTATGACATTAATAAAATAAAATTGCATCCATTTACTATTCAATGAATAAATCTCAATATAGACCTATTTCTCTCACCAGTACATTGGTTCTCTGCATGTAATAAGAACTAGTTCTCTGATACCTATACACTTGATTAAGTTATACAACAAGGACAATAACTCAAACACAAATGTACAGAAGCTAGATGATTTGTTAAAATGCGCATATTAAGTTGATGACCAGTGTATATTATGTTAAGATGTAAAATAAAACAAATATTAACTCACGCAGAAATTGAAGTAACTATTTAAATATTCATAATGCACAGTTTTAGTTAATGATTCATAAGAACTTACATAGCAATCCATCAAAACCATGATTAGTTGTGGTAACACTATTGCATGCCAGACAGATAGACAGACAAGAGAATATGTTATCTCTCTCCTTAGCAAAATCTTGAAGAGCTACCTGTATTTCTGGAAGCAGAGTGCACCTTTACTGGCACTTCACTTGTTGCATCTACTTTGAACTTTTTTTCTCTCTTCTTTTCTTCATTGGCAGTCTGTTCCAGATCAAAAAGGTAAATATGTTTAACCAGATAATATAATCATTTAGGTCAGCTTCATTCAACACATTTTCAATAGCTATAATTTTGATTTCCATAAATGTTTGGGTAATAGGAAACATAAAATATGAATTTATTGGCTTTCAGGTGGCACCAATGGTAAACACACTCTGTATTACTTAACATATAGCTAAATGCATTATGATGTTTACTACTTACTGAAAGCTCATATTTGTTACCAGATAATATCATGGATATAATATGGTGATATTAATAAATAAATTGGAGCAAGATTTTTTCAGCTCCTGACAGAAGGCAAACAAACATAACAAATGTGCCATATCATTGATTTGTTGGTCCTTAATATAATTGTGGTATCCTATGGTTTTATTACACTACCTTTAGGAGTAACACAGTTAACAATAGTCCAAAAATGTTCATGGTACCCAACTCTACTGCTAATACTCACCCAATCCTCAAACCAAAATTGTAGTAGTTTTTGAGATTCAAGTGTATGACTCTTGACATGTGAATGACAGACTACTTCATTTTCCTTTTGAAGTTCTGGCACAGCAATCATGCCCTTCAGACTGTCAGCATCACAATCTGTGCATTGTATATGTGGATCAAACTCTAGACACTGGCCCAGATTTCCAGTTATCTTTAACAGGTTCTCAAAGATGAACTTTCTTGCTTCACTGCAGAGTTTTGAAGATTTACAAATATCTGTGACTCTCATTATTTTGACACGAGCAAATATGACATGACCAAGAAAGTGCAGGGACAATCTGTGATAATTGTCAATATCAAACACACAGCAGCCACAGTATATAAGATTCTCTTCGTCTTGCTTAGCAATGGGCCAATGCGTTAAGCATGCACCCACAAGCCTATGGAAAATAGGTGGTGGTAGACACTTCTCTTTACACACGAAGCATAGGGCCGATGTACTTTTCTCATTAGGACCTGATTCAGGGCAGATAATTTCTCTGGGCGTTTCCTGGCGAAGAATAAATGGGGCAAGGTAGTAATCCTCTTTCTGAAATGCAAAAATGGTTGAGGTTTCTTACAATGAATCAAATGTAATTATAGAAATTAACATAGGTATCACAAAAAGGAATCGTCTATGGGATATGATTCCTTACGTGATAAACCTGGCAATGAATACCACCTGAAAATTGTCTTGTAGCAAACATAATCTGAATGCAGTGAAACTCACTTTACAAAATTGGCACTGCATCTTATTTTCTAAACATCAATTTGGATGAAAGTTATGTGAATTTCTTGATCTTAAATGTACATGTCATGTAACAGGAACATACTAATCTGAAAAGATGATACAAAATATCAGGCAGTCTATAGCTGTTTTACTGATATCAATTCTGGACTATTAATAGATGATGCTGACTATTTAACACAGCATAAAAAGCATGCAGCACCTTTGTGTTTAAATTATTCAACAGTCTTCCAGGTATTGTCATTGTTCTTGGTATATGAAAAAGGGGCAGAAAATTTGCCGTAAATATGATGCCTCTTTTTCTAAAAGTATCAAAGTCAGGCCATTTCTCTTCATCCTTAGTGACTTTAGTGGTAGAGTTGGTCAAGATCACGAGACACATCAAGGTGTCCTTGTCAAAACTAACAGTGACAAACAACACCAACCTCATACTGATGAAAAGCATTAACATGACCTACAAATCATCAACACAGTCTAGTACTAGCCACACTGCAACAAGATATCTTGGATAAAGCCAAACTCCATGCATTGGTATCTTACTGACCACATCATCAACAGCTGAGATAGGCATGGAGCCCATATGATGATGGTCATTAGAAGTGCAGATTGCTAGACTGACCACAGGCTCATAATCTCCAAGCACAAAAAATGATCCAGACTCAATCTAGCAGACAACCACAAGGTAAAAGCATACCCAAAACGTTCCGAGTTGCCAAATTTAAACAGGAGAATGTTAAACAGCCATTTGTTGAAGAACTGTGTTGCCAACTGTATACAAACTAACACAAAGTCTGAGAATGATTAGGAGAACTGGAACTCCTTTAAAGACTCTGTAGTCAATTGCATCGAAAACTACTGGTTCCAACAAACATTAACAACAAGATTGGTGTGGTAAGAATGCTGCTGCCATACAGAGACTTCTGAATATCAAACATTGGCTATAGAAGTCTGTTATCCACAGAGCCTGCATGGGGCATGAAACTGCCCTAGAAAGGACTGCTGAAGTGTAAAATTCATGTATTTATATCTGGATCGTTTTTTTGTTATTATTTTAATGTGTGAAATTATTTGAAAAACATTTTTGCTTTAATACACGCATAAACTAGAATAAATTTGACTTGACTTTTAGTGCCAAATACATACAGACTGGTTATGTAACAGATGAATTAAAACAATGACTCTGTGAGCAAAGATTAAAAGTTAGAAAACAGTCTGTTCTATCCTAACTAAGCCATACATCTACAATACATAGAAACAGAGGTGAACAGTTTGAAAGTAGAACCCATCATGGTTCTTGAAAATTGGGCAGCTGCTATAACTATAACATTATACCCTTAGGAAAGTGCATACAAGTCTACAAACAAGCATATTATTATGTTGTAGTTACATAGGAGCGACCTATTCTAGAATACAATCTCTGGGTTTAATGGCATGTTAATGAAATTGAGAAAACAAAATGTTAATATTTTGAGAGGGGTATATACCAAAATTATGTTATCTGAATAACTTGATGCATAAGGCAAAATTTATTTAAAAAAAGCATAATGATTACAACAAAAGTGTAATAGTTGCCTCTGAAGAAAGAAATGGGCACCATGTGAAACATACATCAAGAATGGTGTGCATGTTGAGGGGAGGGGGTACAGCATCACTGTTTGATGGCTGAATACTCATTTAAGAATCGCCTTGGGAATAGGTGTTACAAAAGATTTTTTCTAATTCAACTTGTTTACCTTTTGATATAAATTCACTTTACTTTCAAGATATCCAATTCCTGTAAAATTACGGAAAATATAACTTCAGGAAGATTCATGGTGTCCCTGTAAAGCATTATGTATTACATGTACATCAGTGCATTTTGTGCATCTAAACAAAATTCTTTTGTGGCATACATTATACTACTACAAATCAAAATCTTTCTTTCCCAGTCTGAGATCAAAAGGAGGAAGTGAATATATTTTAAAGATATTGTTCTTCATGATGACGTCCAGTAAAAAATGCAAAATTAAATATAATATAGGAATGGTGATTATCCTCCAAAAAGAGATCGGGGATAATCCTCCAAAAAAGATGGTAATTATCCACCAAAAAGAGCATGGTATTTATCCACCAAAAAGGGAATGGTATTTCTCATCCAAAAAGGGCATGGTAATTTTCCACCAATTAAGGCCTTTAAATGTGCCTGCGTTATTTCTTTTTTTTCTTCACAATTAATGTGATTACTTTCAAATTTAAAATACATTCAAGTCTAGTGATACATACAATTCTAGTGATACTTTCAAGTCTAGTGATACATGCAATTCTAGTGATACATACAATTCAGTTTCAATAAACAAAGACTGCATTATGCAAAGACCTTACCATGGTGTTATTCAACAGAGCAATAAATAAAGACCAACACATAGTGCTAAAAAAGATCAATAAACAAAGACCTCTGCATGGTGTTAGTCAGCAGTCTAATAAACAAAGACCTTCACATGTTTTAAGTCAAAAGGGAAATGCTGGCAGTGATACTTTCGTAACAATTTAAAATTATCATTTAATATCTTAAGAAATGTTAAAATTAAATAACGAAAATTTGTAAGTTTATGTACATATGGAATGAAAGTGGCATTTGGCAACAAACCTAGCACAGGAATAAAGAAACAACCAGACACAAGAATAAAGAAACTGGAAAAATGAAATAACTTGACCCGCTAATAAATATGCAAAAGGGACAGGGCAGCATCATGTAATACCTTCATATGATGACATGACGTTAACACAGAGTCTTTCTTTTTTCAAAAAAGATATTTATAACATAATGAAGGATAAATCATAGACGAAATAGAATGAATGCCTACTATCAACATAATATGCCTGTGTCAAAGAATATTTCAGGTGCAAATGAAAAATGTAGAAATACATCATCTGACACTCTTTAAACAAACCTTGACTGACTTTCCATCCATGGTGTATGACATTGGCCTGGCAATAATATTCAGCTTTTTCATCACACGTATTAAATACTCCTTATTGTCATGGAAGTCCGGCTTCTCCTTGGTCCAGATGGCATCTATAAATCAATAGCACAAGGTCATTAAAAAGGCATTAATTTCATTGTCAAGGCATCTAGAAATCAATAGTATAAGATCATAAAAAGGTGATGGTATGCCAAAATCAATATCTGATGATGGGATGTATATGTCTGTCATAAGAATAAAGATGTGATGAATGTATACCTACTGTCTGTGTCAAACAAACAAAGGTGTGATGATGGAATACCTACTGTTCATCATGATAATTAAGGTGTGATGATGGTATACCTACTGTCTGTGTCATAAGAATAAGTATGTGATGATGGGATACCTACTCTACTGTCTGTGTCATAAGAATAAAGATGCAATAATGAGATACATACTGTGTCCCAAGAATAAATGTGCGATGATGGTATGTCTGTGTCAAAAGAATAAAGATGTGATGATGGGATACCTACCGTCTGTGTCATAAGAATAAAGGTGTGATGATGGGATACCTACTGTCTGTGTCATAAGAAGAAAGGTGTGATGATGGGATACCTACTGTCTGTGTCATAAGAAGAAAGGTGTGATGATTTGATACCTACCGTCTGTGTCATAAGAATAAAGGTGTGATGATGGGATACCTACCGTCTGTGTCATAAGAATAAAGGTGTGATGATGGGATACCTACTGTCTGTGTCATAAGAAGAAAGGTGTGATGATGGAATACCTACTGTCTGTGTCATATGAACATAGGTATGATGACTGGATACATACTGTATGTGTGATGATATGATGTCTATGTCAAAACAATATAGCTGTGTTAATGGGATGTCCATGTCTGTGTCATAAGAATACAGCTGTGTTGATGGGATATCTACTGTTGGTGTCATAAGAATACAGCTGTGATGATGGAATGTCTATGTTGTACAGCTGTGATGATGGGATGTCTATGTCTGTGTCATATGAATGTAGCTATGTTGATGGGATGTCCGTGTCTGTGTTTTAAGAATACAGCTTTGTTGATGGGATGTCCATGTTTGTGTCCTATGAATATAGCTATGTTGATGGGATGTCTGTATCTGTGTTTTAATAATACAGCTGTGATGATGGGACGTCCATGTCTGTGTCATATGAATATAGCTTTCTTGATGGGATGTCCATGTCTGTGTCATAAGTCTTTAAGAATACAGCTCTATTGATGGGATACATACTGTCTGTGTCCTAAGAACACAGATATGATGATGGAATGTCTATGTCTGTGTTAGACATTCTTTCTTAAACTTAAATAAAGCAATACACACAACATGATATGCAAGCAAAGTCAAATGATTTGCATGATGTGTTTAAAGCAATTGCACAAATATGCTTTTATACTGACAATAATAGATAGTTTGGACTAATTCTTTAATTTGGCATATTGTATTTAATTTGTTTATACTTGATCACTTCATTAAAATGATTTTAAGAATTAGTTTTAAATGGGTTTTTAAAAAGAAAATTTGCAAATTTACGTTTTAATTATATATTTTATAATTTGAAGAAACCAGCCAAGGAGAATTAGATGAAATAAACAAAAGAGATTCAAGGTACAAGCCTATTAGTTTATGTGTAAGTTGTCCTTTCTCTTCGAATTCAAACCACTCCTTAATAATGGTTGGATTTTGCCTAATGAACTTCTTAGCTGTAATAAGGGACCTGAAGACATCAATCATCCACTGTGGGTCAAGCACGATGTTCTCTCTCAATCCATCAGCACTGAAAATTGAACACAGTAATACTGCTTTACTGAGACATAACACATTATTTACTATAACTGAGGTTCTTGCAGACAAAATTAAAAAACACTGTGGTATCTGATGTACTGTATTATCAATCATCTCAATCTCAGGTAATTAATAGAGTTAAACGGTACTAACGAAGATATTTGTAATACCTTATTATCAGCATCCTAATACAGTTAAAAGGTACAAACTACGGTATTTGTAGTACCTTATTATCAACATCATCATACAGTTAAAATGAACTAACTACGGTATTTGTAGTACCTTATTATCAACATTGTCATACAGTTAAAATGTACTAACTACTGTATGTGTATTACCATATTATCAACATCATCATACAATTAAAAGATACTAAAATATTTGTTGTACCTTATTACCAATTTCTGATACCATTATTAGGTACTAAGGTATTTGTGTACCTTATTATTAAAAATCACACTCTTAGGTAATCATTTCAGTTAAAAGGTAACGACTGGTATTTGTAGTACAAGTATGTACCATATTATCAACAATATCAGACTTACATAAACAATACAAACTGAAGAAAAACACTGAACTTTAAACATTAGGAGTTCAAAGACTTGATGTTTAGATAAATGACTGTAAATTTGATCGAGTCTGAAATGCTTTTATATACAGAACAGGCTTTAATTAATTAGTAAATGGTCAAGCTCATACAGGGTAGAACATTGATTTATGTTAAGAAAAATCAGGTACAATTCAAGAAGAGATTCCAGATTATTAAGGCGTAACACATGATAATCATGATATAAGCTAAAAAGCCTCTAAAATAGGTGAAGTAGGAAAGAATTAAGACAAAGTAACTGTACTTGAAAGCAGACTGTAATTGTCATTACTTCAGTGTATATTATCCAAAGTGGTCTGGACTATAAATATCAGCACAAAAAGAAAAAAATAGTACCATAGAAAAAACAAAAACAAATAACTAACAAATATCCATAAAGTCCTCACAGCAAATTCAGAAAAGACAAGTGTGTGTGGGTGGGGTGGGGTGGGAACTTTATACCCTTGACCTTTCTGAAACAACTAGTTAACACGTGGTACAACCTTTATGAGGTAACAAAAAACAACTCCCATAATTCTTGGATGTAAACTGAAGACCTCTCGCACACAATAAGAAGACGAGGCATTTATTCATTTACCACTAAATCTGTGAACTGTGATTTTTTTTTTCAAAACATTATTTCAGTAAGGCATTGGATTTATTTCTGTACGATTGAGCAGATCTCAATATGGTAACTAAATATCATTTACTGATATTGTCAAGTTGGAAAACTGGAATTTAAACAGTCTGGTATTCCAAACTGATGCATTTTGTTAATCTGAAAAGTTTGTAAAGTGCTAATACACACCATTTACCTTTAGTACAATTGTACAAGCTTCCTTTGATTTAGACCAATCTGAATATTTCCTTTTATTCTTCAGTACTGATTATTAAAACTATTTTACGACGCTTATTGTTTTTCCTTTTAGTTTTTAACATGCACTGGTAGCTGGATGCCATATTTAACAAATTCTATAATCAGGATTCCTGTCATAAAATTTGACAAAGTTTTTCAGACCTTTTTCAGACTATACAAACATTTCCAGACCTAACCACGCGACAAAATTATGAGTCTAATAATAGTTACAGGGGATACATTCTTCAGATTTTTAGAAATAAAAATGGAATGGTTTCTGCCTAATTTGAGTGCTTATTCTAACACTGAACTCATATTCATGACATCTTTTCAGAGTCCATTACGGACCACTGCCATCTCACCTCTGTCTGCGTTTGTTCGAGTCTAAGATTCAGCAAATGCATTTATGTGAGAAAACTTGCCAGTAGCTTCTCGTGGGTCGGTGGTTCTTTCTGGGGGGGGGGGGGGGGTCCGGGTTTTTCCTCCACCATTAATACTGGACGACATGTATAGCCTATATTGTGCTGAAAAATGGCGTTAAACCATAAAAAACAAAACAAACATCTTTTAAGACAAATTCTCAGGAAACATTGAAACACATGCACTGTCTACCATTTGAATACTGTTCTTGGTCACTTTTTGCAAAAGCTTACCCTAATGTTTGTTTAAAGCTGACATTTGCACATTTCTTACATATGGGTATATAGCCATGTCACAGACCATTCAGCTTTAAGAATAAATACTGTGCCTGTGTTCCAGATAATTCAGAAGTCTTTTGTACATTTTTATCAAGAGGCCCCCACCCACTTAAAGTTTGCTCTAAAATTTAATATTTTATGCTTAATTTTGTGTACAGAAATCAAAATATAACTCATCTTCATGATATTGTTTCAAGTAAATTCACTTCTTGCATCAAAACTCATCTACCATCCATTATTGGTCACTTTTTGACAAAATCTTAACCTTGTGGTTATTTCAAGCTGAAATCTGCATATTTCCTACATATGGTAATATATAAATGTTGTGAATAGCTTGAATGATAAATTTACTTTTTTTGCTAATAATACACAGGAATATTTTTAGTTATATAATCACCTGTCATTTGTAAATAAAAGTTTGAATCAAACCTCGAAAATACATTACACACAAATAAACTGCACCAAACAATTTTAAATCATCTAGTATAATAAATGAAAACATGTTGGTAACATTTGATTCCTTGATATAAATGTTAGCTTTGTCATAAAATGTTTATTGTGTGTTTCTGAGCTCAATTTATGCTGTATTGTTACCTTTCTCCGAACTATCAGAATACAAGCAGCAACGCCAGGGACAATACTAATTTGTCCGGTGGTCAAAATTGGCGAACAATTATTGATATTTCTCAATATGTCACAAACTGAACAAAGTGTATCAGACAAGCTGTTTTGAAAATTAAACAATTCTTGATTATGACTAGAATAAGTTGGAAATTAGCAGACATAATTAGGATAAACGAGCAATTTGGAACTACCGAGGGGTGTGGACTGTGTAATATAGTTACAGGTTAGGCCACCCATCCCATCCCTTGATTCATGGATGGATACTCTTAAAAAAAATTTGTTTGCAAAGAACCCATGGTAGAATCAACACTTTGACTTGCAGATGTTTCACATGGAGAAAAAGATATATGTGCAGTAGAAAGCATCTGAGGCACTCCTGAAAGGTCAGTCTGATTCCTTATCATTTTATGTAATTCAACCACAGCTAGTATAAAACCCATAAACAAATCAAACATAGACAAGCTTATGATCTGAAGTTTACCACAATAGTAATATTTCCTTAGCTTTCCCTTTTATTCTGTAAGAACATATTTTAAAGCTCATTTTCATAAGAATTGGCAGATCTGAACATTTGGTTCAGATATCTTATTTTGTTATCATTTTCACCTATCTCAATTACATATATACTCAAGGACACAGTAAACATTTGTGCATAACTCTTGCATATTCAAAGACATGAAAACTTTAATTTTGAGGTCTTCTGACCCATTTTACATAAAATAAAATCCAAATTAAACCCAATTACAAATATTAGGAACATGATTTACATACCCTATCTGACAAGAATAATAATAATAATAATAATAATAATAATAATAATATTAATAATAATATTAATAATAATAATAATAATATTATTATTAATAATAATAATAACTTTGCCTTAGTACAGCATCTAATCTTTATGCATTTTATTTCAAACTGTTGTGCTGAAAAATATATGTTCAGCCCAATTTTCAGCTCAACACAGATTTGTACAATAAAACAATCTAATGTACAGGTCACTGTGTAATAAATTATTATTTCACTAAGTATAAACTAGGGTTAGTCTAAAATACTGTTAAGTGCATTTTTTTGTTAACCAAAGAATGGATTAAAATACATTTCTGGAACAATGTGGTAAAGAAACCCTTGTCTTACTTGAAGTAAAGAATCGTGCCAATGGCATGCTGGAAATTAAGGAACATTTCCAGTTCACTTCTGTCTTCAATCTTAATAGATGAGGACCTATTTATCTCTTCAATGAGACTGAGTGGTGCAACCTGATGAAAAGAAAGTAAACCATTACTGTAATAAAGTCAGGGGCCTAAGGTGATTGACATTGGTAACCAGTAACATGAACAATGTTGGAACTTACTATGAACACATTGAATTTATATAAGTAGAACAATATTTGCAGACTTAACAAATGTTGATGGTAAATATCATATGATGTGTTGGATGTACAGTTTCCAACTAATTTCCATCTTTGATGTTATACTGCAGGACATTTCAGAACAGAAATAATTATATGAAAGAAACATATTTTAAAAAATTTAAATGTCATGAAAACATTTCCTAATTAATTTAATTTAAATTTAATTTAAAATTTGCATTCATATAAGTACCTTGACATTAGAATTTTTCATTGTCACGATCACTTGTTCCAGGGGGAGCCATCGGGCAGGTTTTTCCTCCCCCCAATGGGGCTGTAGTGATGCCAGCTCAAAAATTCTTCTTTTCAGTTTCTCCAGGCTGGGGTCACATTGGGTGTTATCAATGGCAATATCATCCATCAGGTGTAAAACAATCGGCTTGTTTTTCAACATTTGGCGTATTTTCATGAAATACTCATCAATGACCTTTTGTCGATTTTTCTGTTAAGAAAATAAAATAAGTCATGGTGGAATTAAATGCAGTTTGTGACATTGGTTCAACATTTGACAATACTGCATTCGAACTCAAATGCATACTTAGAAAAAAAAACATTCAAGATTCTAATAATTATGCACTTTTTGAAACATAAGACAATGAAAATACATGTGTACATCATGCGTTTAACATCATGGAAACTGTTCTTTTGAAGATACCAAAGCAATGAAAACACATGTGTACGGCGGACAGACATTAAACATAATGGAATCAGATATTTTCAGACATTTTAATACAATGAGAGCACATACATACAGAAGTCACATAAATAATATAAGAAAAATCTGGCATTTTCAGACATTTTAATACAATGAAAACACATGAATAATGCAGTTACATAATTAACATAATGGAATCATGCATTTTCAGACATTTTAATACAATGAGAGCACATGCATACAGGAGTCATATAATTAACATAATGGAATCAGGCATTTTCAGACATTTTAATACAATGAGAGCACATGCATACAGGAGTCATATAATTAACATAATGGAATCAGGCATTTCAGGAATACACCGATACAACATAAACAAATTCATGCAGCAAACACATGTCAATTAATTATGTGCTACAATTCTCATCTGATGGTCTGAATGTTAATAAAGCAATAATCCATTCAAAGTGACCAGCCTCCAGTATTTGATTCCTGTCCATGTTAATATTGCAAAAATCCATTAAAAATAACCAGCGACAGAGTTTGATTCCTCTGCATGTTTATATGGAAACACTCCATTTCAAGTGACCAGTGGCAAGAGGCTGGTTCCTGAACATTTTATTATTTGAATAGTACATTCAAACTATCTAGTGACCATAGTTTGGTTTCTTTAAATCAAGGAATTGTGTCTCAACCTGCCACCATGTCTTTAAACCTGACATGTGATGTGATTATAATGCACATAATTGAAAACATATATCTATAGGCCAGTAGGTAATTGAAATGACTTAAGTATATATCCATCTATAGGCCAGTAATCAACACAAGTATATATCATTCTATAGGCCAGTAATCAACACAAGTATATATCCATCTATAGGCCAGTAATCAACACAATTATATATCATTCTATAGGCCAGTAATCAACACAAGTATATATCCATCTATAGGCCAGTAATCAACACAAGTACATATCATTCTATAGGCCAGTAATCAACACAAGTATATATCCATCTATAGGCCAGTAATCAACACAAGTATATATCATTCTATAGGCCAGTAATCAACACAAGTATATATCCATCTATAGGCCAGTAATCAACACAAGTATATATCCATCTATAGGCCAGTAATCAACACAAGTATATATCCATCTATCGGCCAGTAATCAACACAAGTATATATCCATCTATCGGCCAGTAATCAACACAAGTATATATCCATCTATAGGCCAGTAATCAACACAAGTATATATCCATATATAGGCCAGTAATCAACACAAGTATATATCATTCTATAGGCCAGTAATCAACACAAGTATATATCCATCTATAGGCCAGTAATCAACACAAGTATATATCATTCTATAGGCCAGTAATCAACACAAGTATATATCATTCTATAGGCCAGTAATCAACACAAGTATATATCCATCTATCGGCCAGTAATCAACACAAGTATATATCCATCTATAGGCCAGTAATCAACACAAGTATATATCCATATATAGGCCAGTAATCAACACAAGTATATATCATTCTATAGGCCAGTAATCAACACAAGTATATATCCATCTATAGGCCAGTAATCAACACAAGTATATATCATTCTATAGGCCAGTAATCAACACAAGTATATATCATTCTATAGGCCAGTAATCAACACAAGTATATATCATTCTATAGGCCAGTAATCAACACAAGTATATATCCATCTATAGGCCAGTAATCAACACAATTATATATTCATCTATAGGCCAGTAATCAACACAAGTATATATCCATCTATAGGCCAGTAATCAACACAAGTATATATCCATCTATAGGCCAGTATGTAGATATGTATTTATATAGCAGCAGAGGGGTGAAAACCCTACAACTTTTTCCGACAAAATTGATTGAGCCCTCAAAACGGAAAATAGAGCCTTCCTGCGAATCTCATATTTTAACCCCCAAAAAATAAGTCTCCATTTAGCAAACGGAGACTTAGCGATTTTTCAATCATCAAGGTCGCAACGATGTTGTCATCGCCCCCTCTGCTGCTACAGGTTAACAAAAATCATAAATGATTTTTCACGAGGTGTTTTTACGATTTCAACCAAATATTTGATCAAGTCTGATACGATATCGTGTCCGAGGATCATGTAAATTTATTGTTATAAATCCGTGTGGGGTCGACTGAGCATGACTAAAGAAATTTCGAAATTGATTGAAGTCCATATCAGAGCAACATGTCTGCCAAATATTTCGTAGCGTATGTGTATCAACGCCGTTGAATACAGCAAGAATATTACAGTTGTCTCTGATCACTTTTGGAATCTGAGTGTAGCATTGAGTGACATATATCACGTCAGTGTTTTTATGCCTGCCTCGGGAAAATATTCTAGCTGGGCTTTTTTGATTGTCTAACATCACATCGTCGTATACGACTAAATTGTTAATGCTCCCATCAAGATCATCCACGGATGGTGCCTCGTCAATATCAGTTATAAAATCAACGACGTTCTCACCTTTAATTTCTGATGCATTCTCGTTAAAATCCTTTAACACTTCATAGCATCGTTGATCATCTACGCTTGGGGCAATTAAATACAACTTATCCCACTTCATCCATCTCATTATTAAATTGAGCAACAATTGCGTCTTGCCGGATCCAGATGGCCTGATTATAATTGCGCGGATAGAGTTTGGTAGCGCTGCATGATGCTTAACTGGTTCTCTTGTTTTAGTCGCTGAAAATCAATTATATTCATATCTCTATACATAAATTATGGATCTATATTGTGTGAAGTGTAAAACGCGTACTGGCACAAATGATGTCACAACAATTACAACTAGCAATAACAGATCTGCACTTACTGGTAGATGTGCAACATGTGGTATAAAAAAATATAGATTAGTTTCTATGAAATCCGGAGATGTTTTAAAAAAAAACGAGGAGGTGATATCGCAGCCAAGTTAGTAAAACTCCCTGGAACGCCGTGGGTAAAGTATCCAGGAGAAAAGCACCTTCCAGGATATAGCTACTGTGGCCCCGGAACACGATTAGATATCAGACTTGATGATCAAAACCAACCTCGACGTGATGAAGAACCAATAAACGCCATTGATAAGGCGTGTCATGCTCATGATGTTGCATATAAAAGCAGCAATTTGCAACACAGGCATCTCGCGGATGTGAAATTAATTCATGTGTTAAATGCTTTTCCTGATAAATCTTTCAAAGAAAAATTGGCTTCGTGGTTGGTAAAATCAGCTATGAAAGGCAAATTGATGATGGGCGCTGGTAATTAATAATATGGAATCTATTTATTATTCTCCAAGGGGATACTGGAGGGGTAGCGCTGCAATCAGTAAACTCACCAACGCCGCAAAAGTGAAAAAGGCCACTGCGGCTAATTGGTTATCCAAACAGGCTATATGGCAAATTTATCTACCGCGTCCTAAACAAATCAATTTCTCGCATTTTGATGTTACCGGACCCAATGAAGTTCATCAAGCTGATTTATTGTTTTTACCACATGACAACGGTTACAAATACGCACTAACCATAGTTGATGTTGCGAGTCGATACAAACAAGCAGAACCGCTAAAAACAAAATCATCACCTGAAGTTGCTTCTGCATTTGAAAGGATTTATCGACGAGGCCCACTACGCTGGCCAAATCTATTACAAGTTGATCCTGGCAAGGAATTTCAAGGCGCTGTTTCATCAGCGATGAAACATCACAATGTCACCATCAGACGGGGGCATACTGCACTACATCGCGATCAGGCAATTGTAGAACGATTTAATCGGACTCTTGCTGAGCGTTTTTGGGATATCAATACGCAAAAGAATTCATCAAAGAAAAGCGATCCCGTGAATGGGTCAAAAGGTTACCAGGGGTAGTTGCAGTGCTAAATAACGAGATTACCAGAGCAATCAATATGAAACCTAACAACGCAATAAAAAAAAGTATATACCACAACTACAGCGGGATAGCGTTTCTCAGCCAATTCTCAGCAATGTCACCGTGAGATATTTATATGAACCAGGAGAACTCGAAGGTGGTAAAAAAGGGCTACTGATCCTATTTGGAGTGTCACTACGCATAGCATATCTACTATAACACGATCAACTGGTAGACCAGCAATCTATAAATTGGATTCAACTGCCCCTCAGCGGGGTTTTACACGCGAACAATTACAAGTCATTGCTGACGATACTCAATTGCCACTGCATGGTCTTAACTAGCGCCGTTGCGTCTATTACACTCAAGACAAGTCAACATCACATTGTTTCTGACATGACCGAGACTGTTATTTTTTCTGTCTACGGTAAATTGGCGAGGATCTTTATCCGAATACTGCCAACGCATTATACAATTGCAACTCGCGCAGTGATTATTCTGTTGTTGCTTCAAAGTGATTATTGATTCAACATCAATGTCAAATTCTCATTGTTTTTTTTGGTCTTGTTGATTGTAACCGGAGAGTTTTTTTTATTAATGATGCTAACATCAATATCATCCATTGTGGTGTCATCATTGAAAACAATTCTTCGAAGTTGATTTATTCGCCATACTCTAGACACTGCAAGATAGACTAAATTTGACCACTCAATGCGATTATCGACTATCCAAACAGTTGTATCCGTAATGGTTAATCCTTGCGAGGAATGTATCGTCGTTACTTAACCTAGCGTCCATGGCGATTTATCAGCACGCAATGCATTTTCGACAACACTGATATCAACCAACACAAGATCATTTTTTATCTAGTGTTTGTCTTTCGGGTCCTGACGAAGTCACACGTCCTGGAATTTCAACTTCAATATTCTGTTGCCGTGTATCATAGGGTCTATAACACAGCGGCACTAGGCGCGTTGGGAATTTTTCTTTGTGAAGCTCAAACAACATTTTCTGAAGTGTGTCTCTGACTATCTTTCTACTTGCCACAACAATATCGTTTGGTCTCCATGCTTCCCAAAATTCCTCCATGGGAGTTTCAGGAATTATTTCTGATTAGTTCACATTGGATTCTATCCGGTTGTAATCTAATTAATTTCTTGACCTCGCGTAATTGTTCATCAAGTGCCCTATAATCGGTATCGATTTCTTCATAATAGTCAACAAACCCTTTTAACCAATCATGTGGACCCGCGCCGACAAATGGTGGTGGTTGGCCATGATCTCCACACATTATCACAGCTGTTTTCTTTTGCAGCAACCAATCAAGAAACATTTTTAATACATCTAATGAAACCGTACATATCTCATCCCAAATAATAACCGCGGGGATGAATTTTTCACCCATTCGTTCAGGGGTCCATTTGTCGCCGTTGTATCGAAAAAAACTGTGATAAGTGCAAGCTTCAATGTTTCGTTGTTTTATCTCTCGCCCTAATCTATGGGTCGGTGTCAGCACAATCATATTTACCCGCGTTCGATATAATTCAATCGCCCGACTCGTTTTTCCTGACCCGCCACAGCCGTTTAAATAAACTGTTTTATATCTACAAATTGGATCGGATATCGGTGGTGCATTAGAACGCTCTGATAAATAATCACCGCGTAAGTAATTACTTTTAATTTCAACGTCTGCTGATTCAGAATAATCACGCAGCATTTCTTTTTTAATTCTCTATGATCCCCAACTTTCATCCGAATTAGTGAATTCAGCAACTGCGCAACTGTACTTGCTGTTAATGTAAAATGAATCAACGGCAACTCTAACCGCAGTGTCAGGAAATCTATTTATCATTAAAAATAAATTAATACAAGCATAACCCAGCATAGACGACCTCAAATGTGTATACGGAGAACTGTGTCCATCGTTGTAAGTAACAATTGTACCCAATTTTGTTCCATCGGACAAGAAAGCATCCTTACGATCAACATATATGTCTTTAGATACTGCATCTGCGATTACAAAGTCATATTCGGTGCTATCTATAATCAACCGTGAAGAATATCTTTTGTAGTCACATTTTTTCCCTCCCTGAGTGAATTTTCCAATTATTCTTCTGCCGAGATCTTTTGCTTCGTTGTTTCGTTGATTAAATACCCGTTTGGACCACTCAATGATATATTTTTCGTCGGCATCAATATGTTTTCTGGATTCCTCAATTATACTAACAAGACGTTCTGGTTCTGGTAACCAGACATTGGTTTGTTTCCGATATTATATAATTGCTTCACTGACCGTCAGCGAAATTAACATTTTTGTATCAATCATGAATCGTAATAACGCTATTGGCAGCCACTTCTTTTCAGACATGTGTCTACCAATCCAAATATAACAAGCGCAATGAAGTCCTGCTGAAAACTCAAATGATACTACACGAGCGAATCCAGTTAAATCAAAATCAGGCAGCGGCCCATTAATTGCAACATGAGTCATTTCATGTACGGGATGTCCAAATCGTTTAAAATACTCAGTACACTCTCCATAACCAAGAAAACTCGCTGGATAACAAGCAACCATATCAACTGAGATGATATTATCACTGTCGTATTTGTTATTCCATAAACCGCCATGATTGAATTCTAAGCAACTAGCCTCAATGTCTGGCAAGAATTCTACGCGTGTTGGTTTCCATGCGTTTTTGATTCTCGCAAAATGAGCTGCAACCGACGGGATTGTAAAACAGTTTGTCAATAATTGTTCGTCGTTGATAATTTCATCACTGGTGGCTTCGCCATTGGCGACTCCGCCACATGCCGTTAAAAACCCACTAGCTGTTTTTTTCATTTTATTGTGAAATGCTTCAGTGCGGTATAATTCACCGTTTGGTCTTACAAACTGATCAAACGTATCTGTGTCGTTTTCAGTGCTGCGAAGTAACCACACCGACACGGGGTCGTTTTTACTCAAATGCGCAATATCATAGAATAGTTTCTCTTCAACGAGAAAGCCATCCCTGGAGAAATCTTCTCCCAAGAATTCTGTGGGTATATACTTTATTGTTCTGTTTCGTGGAAATATTGTGACCGCGGACGTCCATGCGTGTTCGTTATGATCAATAATTTCAATTGGGGCTGCATTTTTGTTATATTTCGGTTCGTATAAAAGCGCTCCGGTTATCGTCATAACGGTTATTGGAAATCTCAGCGACGTTTCTAATTTTGCCTTAACGCTAATAGCTGCTCCGCGCTCTTTGACTGTTAAACTCCATTGAACTATTTTGCTACGCCGTAGATCGGTAAGTTTGTTCCCTCGGGATGCATTTGTAAAATGTTCTGTTACTCGTGCTGCTACAAAATTCAGCGACAAAGCCGCCGGCGACGACTGTTTCATCGGCACTAGTTTTCCTATATCGGGTTTTTCATTTAACGGATAAATCCCATACACAACTGCTGTTTCAGGATATGCTTGTTCATAGTATGGTTTGTCAATTCCAGTTAACAGACCCGGCTTAGAATCACGGCGAACAACGACTGTTTTCTTGTCTTTGAGAATCGGTTCAAATTTGTCTCCTATAATCCAACCTCCTGATTCTACACGGATAATGAATTTCACTCTAAAAAAATACTTTTGTTGCCAAGTTGTGATAACATCATGGCCACGTTACTGTCGTTCATGGTGGCATCAACAACGCCATCAATTCGAAATGTTGACCAGCTATGAGATGCACCGTCGTGCTTGAATTCATTAATACAATCGCGAATTTTATTTATCAGGGCTCTATCAGTTATTGCCCGTTTTGGCACATCTTTGAGGGTTCTATCGAGATTGAATTTAACATTTTTGAAAGACTTAATTGCTGATAATCTCTCGAACTCCTCCATGGTATAATTAAAACAAGTATTTAAATAGAAAAATATAGTATTGTAAGGCCCCTTTTTGGTCCTTAAGGGTTCTACATATATTTGTACATAGGAAAAGAGAGTGACGTGTTATAGACGGTAAAAAGTTTGGGGTTGGGGCTTATATAATCAACGTAAAAGCGAGAACAGTTTGACAATGTTTAATGAATTCTAAAATTAAATAAATAAATAGGAATTACCTATAGTTATAGTGAACAACCAGATTCTTTAATTATAATATAACAGACTGTATGGGGGGTGGGAGTGCTGTCAGGTGTGGTGGGAGACAACTGTTACAATCTATTTTTCATGGAACAAATCTATTATTCTTGTTCATTCAATGTTGTAATATGTTATTCTTAAATATCCAAATGTACTCACTTTCAAAGACGATTTACCGAAATAAAGTTACACATGTTAAGATACGTTGCCAGGATTGACTGTTAGCTTGGCAGACCATATACATTATAAATATACATCGTTTATATGTTTTGTTAATGAACATTATAATTCATATTCATATGTACCATATTTATAAAAACGACTTAATAGAAGCAAAGACTGAACATTGTTTCCGAGTCAGTGACTCTAAACATGGTCATTACACTCTTCTTCGCCAAGTTACAAAATTCTCCTGAATTTTCTTTTTCTCAGTAAATCAGATTCAGAGTATTTAGCCTTTTAAAGAAAACATCTAGTCAGCATCTAGGCGCAGGTTGACCCCATCAATCTTCTGTATTAATGAATCATAATCCTTGTCGCGATGTTCTGTCCCTTGTTCCAGTATGGACAACCAATGTTTCATTGGGGGTTCTTCTCCACCTTCCTTGGCTACTTGCCTTAAGACTTCATATGTATAGTATCTACTTTTTGCCAAGCATTGGTGCTTTTTCCTCAAATAATACGTTGCAGTTCCAGGTAGGGCCAGGAAATTAAAGGTATCTAATAGATCTAGCCTTTCTTGGGATGGAAACTGGAGACTGGTCTTTGCAGACGATAATGACATAGCCGCATATTCCCATAGCAGCAGTTTTCTGTCCGGAGTCATTCCCTCCCATCCTTTCGGTGGCCACTTGATAGATGTCTGGCCAATTGCAAAGTTGATTTCTTCTTCAGGCACAGAGCTCCAGTCCCTTCTGGATGGCAGAAATAGCGGCATGCATCCCCGAGATAGCAGGGCAACTGCTCTGGCTTGGTTTGTAAATATTTTCTTTTGGGGTTTGGATCCATCTGTTTTAGGTATTTTAGAACATTGATTTTGGACAGGAGACAATTCTGATGGCATCTGTGAGGATGGCACAGAGACTAATGCTGCTGATAATGTTGGTTCTGGTCCTGGCTGCAAGACCATGGCAGACTCTGGTAAAGACGGTTCTTCTATTTCCCGGAGCCTTGCCCGTTTGGCTGGTTTCCAGTCAGCAGCAGAGATTGCACGGGAAATAGATATGATATATTCTGGTAACACACCAAGTGCATCAGCAATCTCTTTCTTGCAGGAAGTCAGAGTCTGGTCAGAAAGTGGAACAAACTGGCCATCAGGGGCAGATGAAAGATTTGGCTTCAAAGTTACCATTCTTTTGGCAATGGCGGCCATTGCCTTAGGATCGTATAGTACTTGGTCCTTCAATAATGCTCTGTATTTTGTGAGGGCCTTCTGAACTATTGCATTTATATTCTGTGGGACTAAAGAAATCTCACATATGATCATTTTCCCCATGTCTGGTCTAGTAGGGCTATACTCAGTGATAATGGCATCATCATCATCATAATCAGGCTGGAAATGAGACTCGGACAAGGGGGTGGCACTGTCAAATCTGTTCGTCACGGTATTGGTCTGCTGGTCCTGGTTTGTCAACATGGGTGTGGATTGGGGTGACTTCTGTCTACATTCTGCTTCCCAACCTTGTAGCCATTCACTCTTGCTTCGGGTGGATCTAGTGATCTTCCTCACCCACTCTAGCACTATAAATCTGGCTCTTATGGCTAGTGGGTCATTCCACCTGGTCGATCTGATAAGGCGCTTGTAGTCTTGAGGATATAGTGATAACCAAAACGCATTGTTCTCACTGAAGAACTCTTCAGGCACTTCATTAGTATGGTCAAAATGATGCCTCTTGCAGTGATTCTTAAGATCAATGACGCGCTTGAACGTCCGCTCCTCATGATAACACCATGGGCAGATAACCACTAACCGACCATGTGGGGCTGGAATCATGTGGTTTTTCAGCTCTGTCTTGCTGTTATAAAATTTGTTGCATAGCCAACAAGTCTCCAACATTCTGTAAAGAAACGAAAATCATTCATTGTTGGTTGCTAGCATTACACTTTCTTCCGGCTTAGATTATAGCTATATCAATCAAAGGTTAGGAAGGGAGGTTGGGGATGAAAGGACTAATCAGGTTCTACACAGCACATAAGGGTAACAATGCTATAATGTTCTGATTCCATCCATGTCAACTCTGCTGACATGGAATATGCTCGGTTAAGAAGTTTTTGTCAGGTAAGTGGTATAAGCAGGCATTTAGTTCGTCTTTTTACCCTTTCTTTCTCATTAGTCATGTTCAAACAAGGATTATCTTATACGCTCTTTTGAACTCATTTACGCCACATGGGAGGGAACGTGGTTGTTCAGGCCAGATTCCTTACCATCTTATACTATAGGATTCATCTTTTCTTTGACTTAGTCCATCCTGGATCACCATCTATCAGACTTACATAGCTCGAACTCACTAATACCTCTAAGGTCTGCCGTTTTGAATCCACAGTTGTAAAATCTGACATGGTCCATCCCGGATAACCATCTGTCAATGAAGGCTCACTACCGTGCTCATCAATTCTCATTTGAGACGTATATATATTATTCCTTGAAGGTTACCACTGAAGGGTCATATACTTCCTACTGAAAGGAAAAGGAATATATACCACACACCCTATAGTTATTGCAACTAAAACTATTTATATATGTAAATAATTAAAAAAAACAAAAACAAAAAAAACCCATCTTTATGAAGAATTCAAGTGTATAATAACTGTCATATGCAAAGATGAGTCAAACTTTGAAGTTTTATTCATCTTTAGTAAACCAAGTAGGTGGATTTCTACCCTGGTAAGGCAGGAGTCTGTCAATATGGTATACTTTGGAGAGCTGTTTTGGTGACCTCTTAATAAGATAAGTAACATCATCAATCTTCTTGACAACAACAAATGGACCTTTCCATTTTGAGGGAAGTTTATGGCATACACCAGCTCTTTTGGACGCATCATAGACTCAAACTGGCTGTCCTGCTGTAAAGGAACGTTTCTTTGCATGCAAGTCATAATGCCTTTTCTGATAATCGGAGTTCTTTTTAAGATTTTCTCGAGCAATATTATTGGCACTCTCCATGTTGCCGCGCAGTCGTTCCAGATATTTGTCTGGGTCTACTTCATCATCACTGAATTGAGATGGGTATGGTCTCCCAACAACTGCTTCCATTGGTAAGGTGATGTTTCTTCCCAACATCATCATATTTGGTGTTTTTCCTGTTGTGGAGTTTATTGAAGCTCGATAGGCCATCATTACTTGGGACAGGTAAGTATCCCAGTGCTTCTGATCCTTTTCAGCATACATGGTCAGCATTTCTTGTAAAGTCCTATTAAATCTCTCAACTGTTCCATTGGCCTATGGCCTCATACTAGTAGTTCTTATTTTATCTATTTTAAGAAAGTCGCACATTTCTTGAAATATCTTTGACTGAAAGTTTTGACCTTGATCTGTCAAGATCTGTAATGGTGTGCCAAAATGACACACAAATTCATTTACAAATGTTTTAATGATGGTGCTTGACTCTTGGTCTGGAATGGCGAAAGCCTCACTCCACTTGGTAAAGCAGTCACAAACAACCAGGATAAACCTTTTGCCACTTTCAGTCAGAGGAAGGGGTCCAAGTACATCTAGAGCAATCTTTTCCATGGGCTCGCCAACTATGTATTGTCCTAAAGGAGCCCTATTGATCTTTCTGGATGGCTTTCTAGCTGCGCACTTATCACAAGTACGACAGTAGTCCATGACAAACTCTTTCATGCCTGGCCAGTAAAAGGACTGCTTTATTCGTTCTAGGGTCTTCTTAGCTCCAAAATGCCCTGCAGTTGGTACATCATGAAAGTACTTTAGGACATCAAGCCTTCGTTTATCTGGAACTACCAGTTGCAGTGTGGGTTGATTCTCATCATTTTGAAAGAATTTGCGGTAAAGCATGCCCTTAATGACTGTTAATCTATCCCATTGTCGCCAGAGTGTTTTTAATGTTGATGTTTTATCAGATATGGCATCCCACTTCGGTCTTTCAGACTTTTCCTCGATAGCAATTAGAATAGCATAAATGTCTTGATCTTGTAACTGAAGACTACGTATGATGTCAGGTGTCCAACTTTCAAGTACTGCTTGGCTTTGTGCAATATCATCCCCTTGGATAGCACTCTGACTCCGTGTTAACACCCTTACCAAATCGGCATTGACGATTTGTTCTGCAATTTGTGGAGCTTCACAGTCTTCATCATTATTACATTCAAGATTACCTTGTTTTTGTTTCTGACAGACACGACATGGCCTTCTCGACAAAGCATCAGCATTTGAGTGTTGTCTTCCAGCTCTATGCACTACCTTAAAATTGTAGGTTTCAAGCTCTTGAAGCCACCTGGCAACTTGACCAGTTGGTTTCTTGAGGTTTCTTACCCAACTCACTGCAGCATTGTCTGTTCGGAGCAAAATGTCCTGTCCATATAGGTAGGAATGAAATGTTTTCAGTGCTGTGATAACGGCTAAAAGTTCCTTTCTTGTAGTACAATAAGATTGTTCATGGATGTTCATAGCTTTACTCATGTATGCGACAACACGTTCTGAGCCTTCCTGCATCTGTGAGAGCACTGCTCCCACAGCTTTATCACTTGCATCAGTATCCAGTATGAATCCTATTCCAGGGATGGGATAAGCCAGCAATGGTGAGGAGATCAGGGCTTGTTTAAGATTATCAAATGCTGATTGACATTCTTCAGTCCAAACGAAACGAGCGCCTTTTTCGCATACTTTATGTAGTGGTCGTGCAATGTGTGCAAATCCCTTCACAAAGCGCCTGTAATAGGAACAAAGATCAAGGAAACTACGGACTTCCTTTGCATTTATTGGGATAGGACAGTCTTTCACAGATACAATCTTCTCGGGGTCAGTGGACACTCCTTCTTCAGAAACGACATGACCCTGGAATTTTATTTGCATCTGGATAAATATGCATTTGGATGGTTTTAGTTTCATATTTGCATCTTGAAGTCTCTTGAATATGTTCTCCAATCTGTCAAGACCTTGTTAAAAGGTACTACTTGGCGAGATCATGTCATCCATGTATACTAGATATTCTATTCATTGTAGGCCTCGTAGAATGTTTTCCATCAAGCGCTGAAATGTACTTGGGGAATTACAAAGGCCAATGGGCATTACTGTAAATTGGTACAGTCCTAAACTTGTCGCAAAAGCAGTTTTCTCTTTGTCTTTAGGAGACATCTCCACCTGCCAGAAGTCAGAGTTCAAATCCATGGAGCAAAACCATTTGGCACCAGATAACGCATCCAAACATTCATCAACTCTTGAAAGTGGGTATGCGTCCTTGACTGTCACATCATTGAGTTTGCGATAATCAACGGAAAATCTTATGCTACCATCCTTCTTAGTTACTAGAACTATTGGTGATGAACAAGCACTATTGGAAGGCTCTATAACCCTGCGATCTAACATCTTCTGAATTTCTTCCTGCTCTACTGCACGTTTTCCTATTGGTTGCCGTCGTGGCGGCTGCCTTATAGGAATGGAATGACCAATATTGATGTGATGTTGCACTCTATCTGTCCGACCGAGCTCAGCTGATGACTTTTCAAATACAGATCGGTATCTGATGAGCAGTGTTTTGAGGGCTTCTTTTGGTAGGTGATCAAGATGAGTCGAACTCCTTTTAAAGAGATCTTTTAGGTACTCTGGTAGCTTGTCTTTACACATCTCAGACACATTCTCTTTGTTTGTATCAATACTGGCAACTCTTTCAGAGTTCGATACATCCTCATATGGCTCACATACACCAATTGGTAAGTTTGCTTGCAGCATAACATCAGCATCACTGTAATTCACAAAGTTTACAACCATCTCCTTGACTTGAGTATCAATCGCGCCTGGAACCATGGTGCACTTGATTTCGTTGTGAAATATTGGCTCCACATATCCAAACTTTGTCATGTGCTCTGAGCCAGGTATGCTTACTGGTAGCCATAATGCAGAGTTAGCAGGTACTGTTGTAGTTTTTCGTACTTGTATTCTGGATGTAACATGTACTTTACCTCCCATCCAACATCTTATGTCAATCTTGTCTGTGTGAAGCAAAAATTGTTTGTAATTGATTTTGTTCACATAGTTTAATAAAAAGTCCTGACCCAGGATACCATCTTGACTCACTTCACATACTATAACTTTTTGTGCGTAGGATATCCCATTGAAATGAATAGCAACGCTTATGGATCCATAGTTGTGAATTTCATTTCCATTAACATCATTTACTTTCGTTTCAAGTGGTGTAAGCTTATACTCCTTTTCTCCATGCAATTTTTGATATGTGCTGTATGAAAGAAGGGATGCTGTAGAGCCACTATCAATAAGGAAAACGACTTCAGTTACATCAATCATGCCATTTGTATAAAATCCGTTGTCCCATTGACTGCTGGTCTCCCAAGTGTGTCGTTTTTCTTCGTCACTGTGAATTTGACTTTACCATGCCCATCATACGCACATTGATCATCTTCGATTACATCACCACGGCATTCGTTGTTTCTATTCAGGCAAAATTGGATTTCAGGATCTGGGGACTAAGACATTGTATGTGTCAGTCAAGAGGAGTGTCTGCGTTCAATTTTTTTTTTTTTTTCTCACTACTTTGACCACCACACTTGACAGGGAAAAAAATGGGGGGGGGGGTAGGGTTCGTATCATGGGATAGATTTCAATTTGACTTTTGAAACCCCACATCTGACACCAAATTGTAAGGCCCCTTTTTGGTCCTTAAGGGTCCTACATATATTTGTACATAGGAAAAGAGAGTGACGTGTTATAGACGGTAAAAAGTTTGGGGTTGGGGCGATGAAAGAGGGCTTATATAATCAACATAAAAGCGAGAACAGTTTGACAATGTTTAATGAATTCTAAAATTAAATAAATAAATAGGAATTACCTATAGTTATAGTGAACAACCAGATTCTTTGATTATAATATAACAGACTGTATGGGGGGTGGGAGTGCTGTCAGGTGTGGTGGGAGACAACTGTTACAATCTATTTTTCATGGAACAAATCTTTTATTCTTGTTCATTCAATGTTGTAATATGTTATTCTTAAATATCCAAATGTACTCACTCGACACTTTGCTCTGATACTTCGAAATCTGGCGCCGACTGTACTCGTCAGTCGTCTGCCCTACAATGACAGCACACCCCTATTTATAACCTTCCATCAGACACCACGTGAGACAATTTAGCCAATCGCAGAATGCATGGTAATCCATGTAACCAATCAGTGTCTTGTATGGTGTGCCATGCATTGCATTGTAAACAATACAGTTTTGTATGGTATGCCATACAATTTTGTATTGTTTACCATGTCAACATTATAAACACATAAATTACATTATAATAAATAATTGAATGCAGTAGGGCTTGTCTATGAAACGAATAAGAATACTTTATGAGCTCATGTTTATGTGAAATCAAACTTTATGATGATAACTTAAGTCTTGAATAATTGAATCGATTCATACAGACGCGGGTTCTGCACTTTATGCAGACGACAGCTATTGTCACATCAAAACATGAATTGCATACATCGATACAAAGGTATTGCAATGATGTTATCACTAAAACATGCAAATTACTTTATTAGTAGTACCCTACTGTCATTAGAGAGAATAATCACAATTACCAGCATATAGAGGTTCGAAATACGAACTTATGCAAATCCAAAATGGCGGACATCATGATACAGTGATATACGTGGACTTTTCCCATCATGATTTTGTAGGTATTTTACATATATTACAAATAGTAATAGTACAAGAGCATACTATGTGTATCAGATAATAGTACGCTCTGAAAACACTTTATGACAGACCTTCAAAGACGATTTACCGAAATAAAGTTACACATGTTAAGATACGTTGCCTGGATTGACTGTTAGCTTGACAGACCATATACATTATAAATATACATCGTTTATATGTTTTGTTAATGAACATTATAATTCATATTCATATGTACCATATTTATAAAAATAACTTAACAGAAGCAAAGACCAAACATTGTTTCCGAGTCAGTGACTCTAAATGTGGTCATTACAGCATAATGAATCACTGCAAGTGGCTTATGATTGGATCAGCAACCCTGTGTAATAAATCATGTAGAGGCGAATTCTGTGGGTATCATTTACAAAGCGCGAAAAACGGTTCTTTTGGCCCCCTTCCGTGCCTCCGATGTGGATTGGGGGTAAGGGGAAAATCGCAGCTGTGTCTCAGTTGTGGCGGCAAATGTTACTGGAAACTAAAACGCTACTATGACAAACGAATAAAAAATGCAGTCATTGATCCTACCGATGACTCTGTCAGAGACAAAATCATAAAAAACCCTCAAGATTATATCCAGAGGTTTATAATTAAAGCAGATATAAATTGAACAAGTAGTATTATTATATAAATGAGCCAAGATTTCAGACCCCATCCAGTGCTTGTTAATTATGAAGCCTCCAGTGATGGTGTTGTCAGGTACCGCAGACTAAAGAAGCCCGTTGGATTTCTCAATAATATGGGATACTTGATGTTCAGTGCCGGGAAGAAGAAATATTATTGTCATCGATTCGCATACGAATGTCACAACGGATTGATCAAAGATGGCTTTGTGATTGATCACATTGATGGATTCCGTCAAAATAACAAATTGGATAACTTACGAGTTGTTACTCAAAGTCAGAATACAAAATTAGGTGGAACCGGTAAACACGCAAAACACCCCAAGAATGTGAAATCATTTGATACAGAAACTAAAAAAAAAGGGCATTTCAATCAATGTATACGGCTGGAAAATATTTTGACATTTGTGGGCCTTCAGTACAAAAAGTAGCAGAAGGAATTTATCAAACAGCCGTCTCAAAGATAAATAAACACAGGATAAAATTTTCATATATCAAGGGGGATAAATCGTACAATAATAAAGTCGCATGACAGAGTTACGTCCCCTGAAGTCCAATTAATATTACGATACACACAGGATACAATTTTCATATATCAATGATGATTAATTAATCGCATGACAGAGTTACGTCCCTTGAAGTCCAATTAATATTACGATTGATTAATCATCTTACGATGAAAATTAATGAAATACACGCTGTTATCTAACAGCTATATTCTTTTGTTTAGTGTTTTATTAAACTATTTTGTCTCATTTAAATGCTGTGAAACAGCATTAATAAGTAATTCAAGGAAATAAAATAACACACGTGAATCAACGCCGTTGTATTAGTCACCTTATATACATTATGACTCATAATAAGCTTGGGGCTTTCGAAAGTCGATCCAACCAATCAAAACTAACCCACGCCATTGACCCGGGCGTGTGGTTGTCTTTTGTCAATCATGCAACCGGGTTAATTTAATTGGGTTGCTTTTGATTGGTTGGATTGGCCGTAGAAAATCCGCCCCGTCGTTTAATTTTTGTGCTGTCTTGTGCCATCGCACATCATTACATCACAAATTCCATCATCGTTTCATTGAATATAATCATCCTTAATTAAGTTAATTAAGTATATGTATGCCTACAATCTGCCACAAAAATCGAGTGGAGATATATACGGCATTGTACCGTCCATTAATTAAGTATATGTATGCGTACAATCTGCCACAACACTCGAGTGGAGATTATACGATATTGTACGTCGTTAATTAAGTTAATTAAGTACATGTAGTGACGTCCCCCCCCAAGCATATCTTCTGGGCGGTCTAAGATGACGTTTGTCACCTCAGGCCTCCCTTCCGGAGATGTATACTTTGGGGTTCCCCTAGGCTTACTTGGATGTGAAGGCAACCAAGGAGTTCCAAACATGTGTTGTCGTATATGTAACCTCTGGGTCTCTTTCACGTTATTTGACGCGAAAGGGGTTTCCAAATGGGGTTTTCATGTATGTGCTGTACTTATTTAAGTTAATAAAGTAACCTCTGAGTCTCTCTGACGTCATAGGGCGCCAGCGAGATTGCCAAATTAAAGATAAAATGTATTATATAAATAATGGATATCAAAGATGTAAATGCTATAATTGCTGAAATCTCAAATTTGAAAAATCGAGGGATAGTATTATCTGAAGATCTCGACGGCGACAGGATTAGCTCGGAATATGAAGACATTGAGTGTCAGTCTAGTAAGTGTCGTTATGTTTTACCTAAGATGTACAGGCTCGTGAAAAGAATTCAAAAGTCCATCAATGCTTGTTTGTACGGTAACAACATTAATGCATTTATAACGCTATTTAGCACCGTTGAAGCAATACGTCAAAAGCTCGGCCAAGAGTATCAAAAACGAACTGAAATTAGTTCTAAGGTTCGTGATCTTAGAAAAATATTAAACGAGGAAAAACCAGTATCCTAACCACGTGTGCGTTACTATACAAAATAGGCCTTCAGTAAATTTTCTACTGAAAAATTATTTTTTTAAGCGTTTTTTGTAACACTTGTTACATAGGATTTTCTCCTGAAAGAATACTCAGCAGTTTGGGCTTGCTCATGCAGTTATGTGCGAACTGGATGATCTGGTTGTGGTAGCAAGTAATCACCGCGACGCCTCCATTTTCACGTAGTTGTTTTTGTTGCCGCGTCATTAACAAAAACCGTTCATTGCCGTTCTCAGATATTACAATATTGAAACTCCCAGCGATGTTATTTCTGAAACATTCGCGGATAGCGTCGTACAGTTTAACCTTGTCAGAGATGGATACGATAGATTGCTGGTACATTATCTAATAACTCAGTATTTAATTGTGATAGTTCACATTTAAAAACTCAGTTCACAAACAATATATGGTAGGTGAATCGCTTACAACTAGATTAGCCAGAGAGCGGCTAGCAGCAATTAAAAAGTTTAAACCGGTTCGAGACAGACTTCGCGAAAAACTTCAACAACGACAACAAGCGCAGACTGACTTTTCTGTGTCAAGTGAACAACTGTTTACTCCGATAACAAGTGCGACCAAAGATGTGAAAACTGCTACAGAACGAGCAATATTTGGAGATATTCCTGAGGAAGGCAAGCGACGAGAAGTGCCTGTTCTTGGTGTGCTTGAAAAGATAGCAGCAGAGACCGGACAAACACGCGCAGGGATACAACAGTTATCCAGTGATATAAAAACTCAGCGCGAAATTGAACGATTAGCTGATATTGATGACGAAAATCTACAATTTTCCACACCTGATTTACAACCTGTTGATGTCACCCCAAGAGGTATTCCCTTTATAGACAAACTCACCGAAGGAGCTATAACACAAATCAAACAATATGAATTGGAGAAACCAGATGATTATGCGGACTTTGGCACTTTCGCTATCCAAAAATATTATTCAAGGGGAGAGTTTTTAAAAGACGAGTATAAAAACAGTAAAATAAGCCGAGATGAATGGGTTAATTGGTTGTATAAAACGAATAAGGGGATTACTGGTAATTTGAAAAAGGATACAATTGAGTATAGATCTTTTAAAGCAGGAGTTGATAGTTATGGTATACAAAAACAACAAGAACGAGAAAAACAAAGTCGAGGCCGACAAAGGCAATTACTTGATGATAGTCGGGGCGCAACTGGTACAACTGAGGAAACAAGCGGAAAGGGATATTCAATTAAAAATCCAAAGGATTTCAACGCAACCGTGACATGTCCTGGAAATATTCTCAGTGATATATCACGGTTAGAAGTACTAATGGGTGGAAAGCGAGCTGGAAACAACTCCGTCGAGATAATTAATGAAGCAGCTGATATCTGCAGACGATTATTTACCGGCGGTATCATGGACATTAATGTATATCGAGAACTCAGTGCTGAATTAGTTGAAAATCACAGAGACGCTCTACGTTATGATGAAAATCCAATGGATGTAAGCGATTGATCACTAATTGAAAAATTACTAGTTTTATAACAAGATGATTATACACTACAACCATGATAAACCCGTAAGCGTCTACGTGGTGAACTCACGATTACCTGTTTACCGCGCGTGGTACGGAGATGGTTTCGGCAACACCATTGCGGGGTTATTTACAAGAATGGCTCCCAAAGTGGCACCGCTAGCTAAACAATTATCAATGAAAGCCATTGATATCATTCGTGATAAGGGACCCAGCAAAATCGGAGATTTCGTTGGAAATCTTGCCGGAAAGGCATTTTCTGCTGTTAAAGATAAAATAGCATCATTGGTGCGAAAGAAACCAACAGTACTGCCATCAACTACAGTGATGCCTTCAAAAATCAGCAAAGCAATAAATAACGCAGTGGAAGAAAAACTAGCGTCGTTGGCTGCTTCGGTGACTCCGTCGCCATTGACGGCTTCGCCGGTAACTGATAGCGCTATCATGAACGCGATAGCAGGAAGTGGTTTGAAACGAAAACGACGATAATTACAAAGAGTTTCGCAATTGAAAACACTAAATAATAATAATAATGTTTAAACGAACAGCTGATCCCGCGTTAGATATGGAAGCCCCGGTGCCCAAAGACGATTCCGTCCGCAATTATCAATACTATTCCTATCATGCAATACAACCCGACCTACGATCGCGAATTGAACTTCAAGTTAAAGATACCAGTAAATACTTTTTGCCATGTGAAGCATTTATTGAAATCGATGGAAAACTCGTAACAAATGTTGCAGCTGATACCCCATATGCAGATGGCCGAAATGTACGAGTTGGTTTTGTTAATTATGGCATAATGGCGTTATTTGAATCCGCGAGATATCTCATTGATGGAAAAGAAATTGAATCAATAGACCGTGAAGTTGATGTTGCAACAACAATGATCGGGCTAGCATGATACTCCGATGATTATACAAGGTCGGCTGGTCCATCTATGATGTTTGCAAAAGATATTACCGATAACGCTGACCACCTTCAATATATTAAAGTGTTAACAGCAAGAGATAATGCAGAAGCCGATCAACAAGAAGCAGCTAATCCAGAACGTCGAGCTAGACCCGGAGCTGCGTTTGATATTCTTGGAGGCGTTAATCGCAATTTCAATTTAGGGTTTGCAACACGAGTAGCGATGTTACAAGGACAGCAGCGATATTTTTCATGTGCGATTCCACTCCATCACATTTTTGGATTCTGCAGAAATGTCAGAAAAGTCATCTATGGAGCCAAACACACAATTGCGTTAGTGCGAAAAAGCATTGGCAACGATGAAATTTGTCGTACTGGTGCCGCTGATGGTAAAGTTGTTTTAACTAAATTAGCATTGTGGATGCCAGTAATGACCCCATCAATTTCCACAGAACAACGACTACTCTCATTTATGGACACAGGCGGCAAATCATTGATAAGTTGGCTAACAACAACAACTGATGCCAAAGAGGATAATGTTGCTGATACATTTACATGGCACCTGGCATCAAAACAAGGCGTTTCAGCTCCACGTCATATATTTATAGCGCTGCAAAATCTGAATCGATTAGGCTCCCAAGAACGCAGTCATATGATATTTGATCGATTAGGGGTAAGTGATGTTTCGCTGAGAATAAACGGACAACATGAACCAACCGAGGATATACAGCTTGATTACGAGAGCAACCATATAGCATGTGTGTATCATTGGATGCTGTCATTTATGGGTCGTGATCAAAACCTTGATACCGGTTTGCAAATATCGCAACTTGATTTTAATAAATTGTATCCAATTAATTACTTTTCGCTGGAACATCTTGATTTAATGAGACAATCCGTTGTTGACATACATTTTCGAGCTCGTATAACCCCTGGTGGTGCTAATTATAGAGCGGTTGCTGTCATTCTCAGCGAAAAATCAATGCTACTTGAAGGAATTGGTGGACAAATGAGAATCGTTGATGAACCAGTGGAAAATATATAAACGATTCACAATTAGATCAATTGAAAGCATAAATGTGTTTTACAATAAAATGCCATATAGTGTTGTTAGTGTCAAGCTGACTGATGGTCAGGTCAAGAAATTACGATCAAAATCCGCTAAGGAATGTGAAACAATAACGTTGAAACCAGCGCAGATGTCCGGCGGTACACATAAAATATCATTGACAGATCATCAAATAAAACATTTCAATGATGCGCTAAAGAAACAGCGAGGAGTTCAAATTGTTTTCTCGAAGGCTGCAATCGCCAACATGATAAAATCAGGTGGTATATTTCCATTGTTAGCTGCAATACCAGCATTGATTGCCGCGGCTGCCCCAGCGGTGGCGAAAGCGGCGGCGTTGGGAGCCGTTGGTACAGCGGCAGGGATGGCGTTGAAAAAGGCAACTGGGAAAGGATATAAAAAAAGGGAAAGGGTTTAAGACTACCAGAAATCCCGTATTCATGGTACAGCGGAAAGGGTCTGAGAATACCAGGAACGGTTTATTAGTTGAAAGCCCAATTCTTCCTATGTCCAATTTTGATTTAATTGATGCTGCTAAAAAACTAGCGATAGAAAACTTCAGAGGTGTTTTTATGAGAGATCAATTACCGAGAAAACCAAATAACGTTGAAACAGGTATCATCAATCTTGATAACTCCAACGGTGAGGGAACTCACTGGGTTGCATACGCGATTGATCCACGTGGGATTGTTTATTTCGATTCATGTGGGTTAGCCCCACCAAAAGAGTTTATGCGCTATATATCAAATAGCTCAATTCCGATTTTTTATTCCACGCTGCCAACACAATTAAATGATCCACCGATATGCGGCCATGAAGTATTAAATGTCCTCGAGGAGATATCTAGATTTCCGTGGAAACCACCACATATTATTGTAAACGAATATACCTGTGGGAGGTTTTTAGTGAAAAAATCCATAAATTGAAAACACGAGTTGCGCTAACAATAATGATTGATATTTGGGGACGATCTCTGTCAATGTTGAAACCCACCGCGGAAACAACTGCGGGTTCTATCGAGGATGTAAAAAAAATAATTGAAGATGAAATCGTTGAGACGTTAAATTTAGCCAGTGTTGACCCGAACGAAATAGCTGTATTTCAAGATCGCCAGGGTAAATTGAAATCCAGTAATATATCCGCGGATGACATTTTGATACGGCAGAGCGATGCCGCTGAAAACTATATTGCGCTGTATTCCAGCGGTGGTAAATTGAAATTCAGTAATATATCCACGGATGACATTTTGATACGGCAGAGCGATGCTGCTGAAAACTCGCTGTATTCCAGCGACGGACGACTTAAACCAGGCGCACTTGTGTCTACGAACACCGACACTATTTGCTGCCCACGGCCATAATCTGGATGATTATATACGAGGTTATACTACTTTTAGCAAAAATGTCATACATAAATTCTTTGGACTCCCGCCTGTGGTTGGCATGACTCTCGCTGAAATCAAAGACCTTCTGAATTTATTCTTTTTTTAACACGGAGAGGGGGAGGATAATGATGGCTGCCGAAATCAAGGCAAATTATCTCGATATTTACACGGATATTTCTAAACTAATAGAAAATTTTGAAAAGGTACAAAAACCCACTAACGACGTCGTTGGTAAGTTTTTTGGAACCCCGCTTGTGGCAGGCATGACTCTCGCTGAAATTAGCGAGTTTATTGGCAAGCATACTCAAAATATCTACGTCGCTTATAATTTCCTTAGTGTTCCGGCTACATCTACGATAACTCTCAAAGATATTAATATGTTTATGGTGAGACAAACAACACTTAATACCATCGTGGATAAATTTTTTGGGGGAACACCTCTGACAGGCCCGACCCTCGGTGAAATTAAAAAAGCTATTGATGAGCAAAAAGCCCACCAGCGAAATAGTTAATAAGTTTTTGGGAACCTCACTTGTGGCAGGCATGACTCTCGCTGAAATTAGCGAGTTTATTGGCAAGCATACTCACAATGCCTACGTCTCTAATAGTTTCTTTGGTGTCCCGGCTACATCTACGATAACTCTCAAAGATAATAATATGTTTATGACGAGACAAACAACACTTACTACCATCGTGTATAGTTTCTTGAGGAGAACACCAGTGTCTGGAACCACATCTCTGACAGGCTTGACCCTCGCTGAAATTAAAAAAGCTATTGACGAACAAAAGCCCACCAGCGACGTCGTCGATAAGGTAAAAATTCCACACCACGTAAAAACCGCTGATAACATCGTATTACACAGTTGCCAGTGGGACCTTTGATTGTATCCAAGGAAATAAAAATAGTTTACATTTTCACAGCAAATATAGTAGTATACCGGGTTGTTATCGATTTACAATAATACATCGCCATTAATTCGATTTGGAAGTCGGCCCGGGAAAATATATAACAGGTGTTAAAACAGTGACGTATATAAACGATATGATGCCATCAAAACCCGACCAAATAAAATACCCTATTAGGATTGATATAACTACATTCGACGAGTTAGTGGTTAGGGATTCGCTACCCTGGACGCTAGAATTTGTATCCGGTATTCCCCCCACCGACCATAAATCCGAGTACACAATCGAATAATTGAAAACACTAGCGGGTTTAAAATAGTAATGACATCGATGAAATCAATTGAACCGATAATAGTCCCAGAGGTATCACAATTGCATCGATATCGACATGATACCTTGAAAGAGTTTTCCGCGAACTTGAAATCACTTTCTGAGCGTTATCGTGAAAAAATAAAAAAAATATCGATGCAGCGTAACAATCATCGACATCACCGTTTACTCAGTGTCCGGTGTGATGGCCAGCGCCGGGGTTATTTTGTCGACGGTGACCATGATGGCTCCGATTGCAGTTCCAATCGCTATCTCCGCGGCAACAACAATCGCGGCAGTCGCCACCGCGATAACTAAAAAGTTATCATCGTGTTCTCAGAAAAAACTCGCCGATTATACAGCTCGGTACCGGGTGGTATTTGACGCGTACTCGAAATTATCCGAGTTGATCTCGCTGTCGATAGATAATTCGTTCATATCCGATGTTGAATTTTCCGCGATGACCCAGTTGTATAACTCAGCGATGATGAAATTGGAAATTGAAGACAGCGTTATTAATAATGTCACTCGAACTGCTTCAACGAATCGCGGAGAATACCACTCCGATACAAACAAGCATGATATCAATAACATCAACAAACCCACAATTTAGTGTAAACTTTCCTTCTCCGATCCCAGTACGCGAGATCGCGCTGGCAAAATTACGAGTATATCATAGCAAGCCTAATATCTGATCGGTTGCATTTGGCAGTCAGCAACCGAATAACTCGTTAAGGTTTTTGTGGAATAAACCCGATGGTACTCCAGCGTGGGAAACTATTTCGTTACCAACTGGGTCGTACCAAATTGAGCAAATCAATTCTGAAATTCAGCGTAGAATAAAATCAATCAATGAAAAAGAATCAAGCACTGGAAAAGAATCAAGCATAGCTATTAAAGTTCATGAACCGACGCTCTCGTCGTCGATCGAAATAAAACTCCCCTGAGTACGCCGTGGATATCTATAACAGCTCGTTAAGAACAGTGTTAGGATGGCCTGAAAAACCACCCGGGACCGCCGACTTAACCACGGACGTACAATCATATCATGAAATAAATCCCGTATATCGAGATGATTTATCTGATAAAAGAAAAGTAAAATTTGCCGATAGATTCATATTTACCAACAAAAACACGTTGCAATGGATTTTATTATTAAAAGAACAGATGAGTCAACCGTTACTATTTCATTTACGCTAACTGACATCACTGGTTATTTTAATGAAATTAATCAATTACATGAAATACAACTAGAACAACTACGGCAAACAAAATCGCGAAAACACGTTGAAATATTAAATCAGCTTGTACCTGATATGGAATATATCAACGAACGAATTATTCAAACAATAATTAATGACAACAGCGCCAGTAAACAACGATTCCTAACCGGTTACAATATCACAGAAGCCGATCTACATAATTTCAAGTTTCCCGGATATAACGCTGAGGAACTAAAATAATCTGTTAGAAATGTTATAAAGGTATTACAAGTACAAGATTCAATTATCCTCAAATATAGTAATGACCCAGATGGCGGCAGTAGGCATATTGCCCCGCACAATGTAAATATTTCAGCGGTGATTGCGCTCAATTTAGTATGTGATGCAATTGAAGGAAGCTATCAAATTAATCTAGAGCAATCAAATCAAGCTCAGCAAGGATAAATTCTTTATTCGTTTGCACCAACAGCCCCTCCAGGATTCCTAATTATTGAAAACCCAATTAATCCTGTCTATATGCGATGCCATAATAATTCGCTGACGAGAATGAATTTCCGACTCACTGACGAATCAAAATAATTTGATTGATCTACAAGACGAGGTGTTAGCGATTAGTCTGTTTGTGAAATCATAAATGATTTTCGTCCTCGGACACGATATCGTATCGGACTTGATCAAATATTTGGTTAACCCATAGCAGCAGAGGGGGAGATGACAACATCGTTGCGACCCCGATGATTGAAAAATCGCTAAGTCTCCGTTTGCTAAAAGGAGACTTATTTTTTTTTTGGTTAAAATATGAGATTCGCAGGAAGGCTCTATTTTCCGTTTTGAGGGCTCAATCAATTTTGTCGGAAAAAGTTGTAGGGTTTTCTCCTCTGCTGCTTATATGTATAAATCTAAAATTAAATCTAAACAATTGTGTGTGTTTTGTCCAAAGTTTAGCCAAAACAAAAGTGTTAGACCATTCATTTACATTAACTTCACATCTTAGCTGCTTGTACCAAGTTTCATAGTTGCCATTTGGCTTCTGTATCTTGGTTTTTATTATATCTTTATAAATAAACGTAAACTTTGCTCTTACCCTAATAAGCAACATTTTGTTAAGTTTTACATTAAAAGTATTTCCGATGTCAAAAATGTTTATTTTTTTTCTTCCCATTTCACTGTTATCTTTGAGATAAGAGCAAAGTACAGTGAAGCATTATTAATTTGTGTTGCTTATTTTATTTCATCAAAACTTAATTGAAATCCTTGTGCATTAAAATATATGTAATAGTATAACACAATTTGTTCTCCACCTTATCTATAATTTAAAATAATCTATACGTACCAAATTGAGAATATCTTGAGACAAATATTCCTGATCGGTGGTTCATTTTCCTGGTTTTTAATTTTCCAAATACTTGTTTGGAAACAAGTTTTGACATTAACTTCCAATCTTCATTTAATATAAGGTGCTTTTGCCATCCCAAATAAACCTCACAAATGTGATTCAGTTCATTTTCTATATGGGGTGGAAGACTTGGTAGAGGAGAAAAAACATGAATAAATTTTGGCAAAATCAATGATTTTATCAAAGATATTTTTCAAATAAGGGACAATTTCATTCTACCCCACCAGCCAAGCAACTTCTTTACTTCCCTGAACTTCGTCAGATAATTGAATTCAACCATATTCTTTCTTTAAATTGAAAGAGAAATCTACTCTCAGTAACCTTAAATTGGCAACAGATGACTTAATTCCAATTTCCGGATATACTTTTTCATTTGAATTTTTAAAATTTTTAAATTTCCAATCCAACTTGCTTTTGACTTAAAAACATTGCATCAAAGAAGGGAAGTCATTACAAATCTGCTTGGTTGCTTTCAATGACAAAGGAGAACCATTTAATAAATTTAAAAAACATCATCAGTGTACTACCTTAGTTTCATTTTAGAAAATCCCTGTAATATTTGTGTACTATTTTAATTCTATTGCAAACAGTTTAATTTCTATTATAAATAAGTAGGGTGCTAAAGGGTCTCCCTGGTGACAACCCCTCTCCAATTTGAAAATGTGGATAACTGTCCATTATTATTTATAAAACATTTAGACTTGTTGCAGAATACTCTAAACCAGTGATAATAATATTTCCTAAAGTTAAACAATTGTAGGGCATTCTCTAGAAAATTAAATTCAAATGAGTCAAAAGCTTTTTCAAAGTCTATTAGTAAGAGTCTACTAGATTCATATTTTTCTCAAGATACTGCATAAGATCATACACAATTCGTGTTTTCATCAATGAATCTCCTGTTCATAAAACTCTTTTGACTGTCATTAGCAATAAGAGGGAAAACTGTCTTGATCCTAGAAGCAACTGATACTGAATCATGTAACCTACATTAAGTGGTGAAATTGGTTTCCAATTTGTAACACAAATTCTGTCTTCATCTAACCTAAACAAAGCAATTAATAATTCCAGTAGACTGAAATTCAGAAAATAATATCCAGCATTTAGAGACCTTTAAAGAAAACCGCCTAAATCTTTCCAAAATAATTGTATAATTCTACAGTAAATCCATCTGAATCTGGGTTAGTTTCATTTTTATATTTTCAGTGCTAAAACACATTCCTCAAACGTTAGCTAACCTTCACTTGGGCCTCTTTCAAAAGCCTAAAAATTTTCTTTTTTGATTAAAAAAGTGATCATGAGTTTGTAAATTACTGTTGTGTTTTGGCTTTTGCATAGTTTTCATAAAAATCGTTCAATTGATTTTATATATCTTTTGGACCTGTTACCATTGTTCCATCTTCAGTATTTAAGTCTTTTATTGTTTTGTTTGTGTAATTTCGCTTTTCAAAGTTAAGGAAATATTTTGAATCTTTTTCACCAGCCTCATACCATCTTCATCTCAATCTTAACATTACACATTCCATCTCTCTCTTCCTCATTTCTTCTAAATCTACTTGCTTTTAATTCAGTTCTATTATAACAGTGGGTTTTTTATTTTGCATCACTAAAGAATGTAAGGTCCGTATTTCAGCTCAAATTTTCTTTAATATTTGTTTCTCATATTTTCCTTAGATTGAGAATAACTAATTGATTCTGATCTTAAAATTATTTTAATGATTTCGAAACTAAAACGATCAATTCAAGTTAATTTCACATGATGTGGGTTGTTCTTATTGCCATCACAATAACATTCTTCCACTGTATTAGATATTCTTATTGCCATCACAATAACATTCTTCTACTGTGTTAGATATTCTTATTGCCATCACAATAACATTCTTCTACTGTGTTAGATATTCTTATTGCCTTCACAATAACATTCTTCTACTGTGTTAGATATTCTTATTGCCTTCACAATAACATTCTTCTACTGTGTTAGATATTCTTATTCATTTTCCTCTTTTGCCAATAAATTAAAAGCCATTATATATGAGATAATTCATCATCTTTTTGTTGTTGAATGTATATGGGCTAGTGATTCATATGCAGACACACACATACATACATACATACATACATACATACATACATACATACATACATACATACATACATACATACATACATACATACATACATACATACATACATACATACATACATATGCATTCATATATAGACATATGCATACATGCGGTACATTTAATTACACATAGATACATAAATCCATACATACGTATTTATGCATTCATATATAGATATATACATACACACACATACATGTATACATATGTCCAATGTATAAAAATCACACACATGTAATGCTCATTTTTTCAAGGAAAGCACAAGTCCAAATTAAAATGCAAGGTCATTTGAAATTTTGTATCCTTTATAAACTTTGTCCTTTTACCAACCTTTGTTTAGAATACATATGAGGAAGATCAAATATTTGAATGCATTGTCATCAGTTTTAAGAGTCCCATAATTTGCACTCAGTGACATCTTCCACTACTCTTACATTTTATATGCTCTTAAAATCTCTTTTCTTTCTGACAATATTGACTTTATATTCTGCATTCCAAAATTTCACAACTGGCTTCGGGGTAACAATTTTCCCAGGGATCCATTGTATTGCAAGATTTTCAAAGGTAAATTCATTGGACTCATGGCTAGAAAGCTGTAGACTGGTTCAGTTTTACATGATGAAATCAGCTTGGATCGATTACTGAATTTGTCAAAATCGTTTTTTAAAGACAAGCATTCATTTGCTTCTGGTAATAAAATATGGAATGTTGCAGGAGAAAAAGGTTGGTTTTCTTTTAATTACATGCGAAAACTGCAGTATCAATTTAAATAATTGAGTGTACAGAGTTTTAACATTTGGAAGAGCTTTTGTATTTATACCCAAATCTGACAACATTCAGCCATATTTCTTTACCTGTACACAGTGGCGTTTAATGATGATATATGAAAGCTAACAATGAAATAGTCACACTCACATGGAATGGTAAATGTGGCTACCTTGGGACTGTGGTTCGGATGCCACTCAGCAGAGATACAACAGAGACTGACAAGCTGAGTTCTGAAAGAAAGAAATTCACCTAATAGCTGATCAGTACAGCTCTGGGCATCTGGATCCAATGTATCCCAAGAAATATCCCATGTGCCTGGTCTAACAGGCCTGAAGGTCTTATGACTGCTTCAAATGATTTCATTCTCTTTGGGTGCAAGGGACCAAAAGTGCCTTGGACTGTTCAAGGCTTTGAAATGTTGATGTTATTACTATCAATGAAGCATTACCAAGTGAATCAGACAAACTGAAAGCAATACATTTGATGGTTTACAATATTATATCCCATAGACGCATCCATTTAGAAGGTCTGTTACACATTTAGGTATTCATCTATTCATACTTTGTTACACTTGTGCATTGAATTCAGTAAAAATATATAAAACAATTATAGGGGGACTTCTGACCTCCCCTGACTGGATTATGGTTGATTGGTTAAGGGTGGGGTTGTACTGGATTTCACTTTGAATTGGAAAAATGCCTTAACTAAACAATACACCATATACCATGTCATCAAAATGTACTTAATTGTATGTTAGCACACGATTTGACACTGTCACTACTGCTAACAATAGTGCCATGCACAAATGAACAATATGGAAACAGTCCATCCTCTAATCACAGTAGAATTAGTACTGTTAATAATTTAATTAATATACATCTGAAGTTTCAGCTCTGTATTTGAGTCATTTATTGTATATACCATCTACACATACCTCTGGAATCTTGTCAACATGGGTTCCAACAAGAATTACTAGAGGATTTCCAGAATGAGAGGATGGTGCACAAGAATGTATCATATTCAACCAGATCTCAATCATCTCTGAAGACAGAACAGATAGAAACTTTAAAAATGTATTTGTATAACAATAATAATAATAATAATAATAACAGAAACAACAACATTACTAGTAATCGTAATAATAATAAGTATATAATAATCATAAAAGATAATGACAGAGGCAACAACAATAATAAAAATAATAATAAAAATCATCAGAAAAATAACAATTACAACAAAAACAACAATAACAATGTGTGTATAATAATAATAATAATAATAATAATGATAATTAAATAAATAAATACAGTATAAATTCAACTCAAAATAAATAATTCAAACAACAATACAAGGTTCTCAATAGAACAGTCACTTGACCCTTAACCCCAAAATGACAAGTGTCAAAATAAAAATGTCAAAAATGAAATCTCGAGAATCACTTCAGCTGTGATTCCTTGTTCATGGTGCAAATGAATGATGTTTAAGATTTATGATCTCATTTTGAATAATGAGAAATAACTACATTATTTTCTAAGAAATATACAATCTATTTTTTGTAAAAGTGGTTTTCATTTTATCTATCTTATTTTGTTTATATTCGGTATATGGCACAGAGGGCTATTTAATACCGTAACAAATATTTTCAACATAGTCTATTACATATTTCAACTGCTCAAATCATTTTATTCGTGACATAAAATAAAATATTCTTCTTTGCGCAATAGTGATTTTAAAGTTCAGATGTATGCAGTAAGTGTTATGTTCATTCAATTTCTTTCTGAATGATTCATTAATTAAAACTTTCGAAGTTTTGCCAATTTAAGTAAATAAATTGCCAATAAAACACAATCGCACGTCAATAACTGGTTTAGCAAGAAACCATGAATTCATGCTTTTCCTGATTATAATCTAAAGTGCAATCAAACAAATGCCAATATTTTATCTGAAATTAATCCAGTGAAGTCTTAAATGATTCTTGACTTTAAAACATGAAGCAGCTTGCCAATTCAACAATTAAAGATGGTCCACTTTTGTTGACAATCAATTTAGCGAGCTGTCATAATGATATGCTCCAGTTCTGACCAGATGTTTATAACCTGATGTCCAAACATAACAATGCTGATATTTGATCATAGGCCAGTCGATTAATGTCATAATTGTTTACTATTCCTCTATCATCAACTTCAAATGAAATTTTAAAAACAAAATACGACCAAAAACAGTTGAATGTAGTCTCTGCAAAGTTCATGTATATCTTCCATTGGTGCGCTATTATTTGCTGTCAAGCAGATGTCAATCAGTGCCTCCTACATTACATTTGTTATGGGCAGCTTCCTGTGACAAAAAAAAACAAAGCTGGAAACCAATCAAGGGTAATCAAGACTGATGTTTTAAGCCAATGTAAAAAAATTCTGTGTCAAAAATAGGTTATGTTTAAATTTGTTGCATCAAAAACCAAGGGTACATGTTTATTGAAACCCTGCAATAATAATACAAATTTATTCTGCTACTTTCTTTTAAATTCGTCACTTCTGTTATTCACTTTGGCGATATATTTTTCCAGCGTTTTATATGACAAAACACAATTTTTATAATAGGCAAGATTAGGGCTTTTTGATGCACAACGTGATCTGTATATAACATATTTTGCAAGAAAAATTAGGAAGTTAATCAGATCATCAAAGTTGTTATTTCCTATAAAGACATCTTTTCGCATAATTCTAAAATTTGGGTCATAAGTTTGGATCCATTCTACCAACAGTTTCCAAAAGTTTTTAGTAACTAAACAGTCATAAAATAAGTGTTCAATTTCTTCTATTCCCTCATTACAAAAGGTACATTTATCATTATCACTTAAATTAATCTTTTTTAGAAACTGGTTTGTGGCAATATTTCTGTGGAGAAATCTAAAGTTAAAGCTAATCAGTTTTGTATCTTTTGTACAAAATCTAGCCGAAACAAAAGAGTTGATCCATTCATTTATACCAATCGCACACTCTAGCTGTCTGGACCAAGTTTTATGTTTACCATTTGGCTTTATTATTTTGGTTCTTATCAGGTCTTTATAGATACATTTATTCTTTGCTCTTACCCTAAGGAGAGATGTTTTGTCCAAAGCTACAAGAAAACTATTTCCACTTTCAAAAAAAGTTTTAATTTTCTTTTTCCACATCAATGAGATCTTTGAAATAAGAGCAAAGTACTGTATGAAATTATTTGTTTTTGTTTTATGTTTTATTTCATCAAAACTTAATAGAGACCCTTGTGCATCAAAAAGATGTTGAATAATTACAATACCGTTTGTTCTCCACCCTGTGTATGATTTCAAATTATCTACAGTCACTAAATTAAGGATATCTTGAGACAAGTATTCATTGACAGTAGATGGTTCATTTTTCCATTGAGATAACGCATAAATAACATCACGCCAAAAAATTTTTTTAATTAATTTAGAAATTACTTTTAATTTAGTTTTTCCTAATGAAAGTAACAGCATACCTTCAAATTTTCCAAATATTTGTTCAGAAACCAGTTTTTGGCATAAGCCATCTTCGTTTATTAGGAGGCGCCTAATCCAGGAAAGTTTTATATAACACACAAATGAATGCAAATGAATCATATTTAATCCCCCTTCCTCAAAAGAAGCTATTAGTGTGTCTCTTTTAACTCTCTCAGTTTTACCGCCCCAAATAAACTGGAAAATAATGTGTTCAGTTCCTTTTCTATATGGGGTGGAGGATTTGGCAAAGCTGCAAAAAGGTGAATGAATTTAGGCAAAAGCAAGGATTTTATCAAAGTAATTTTTCCAATAAGTGATAAATTTCTTCTACTCCACCAGCAAAGCAGTTTCTTAACTTCCTTTAACTTCATCGAATAATTAAGCTCTACCATATCCTCCAAGTTCAAAGAGCAATATACTCCCAGCAATCTAAAATTGGACATTGAACAGTTAATATCAATTTCTGGACATATTTTTTCATTAGAATATTTTTTGTTTCCAATCCAAATTGCTTTCGATTTCAAATCATTGCAGTGTAGACCTGACACCAAAGCAAAATCATTTAAAATCTGCATGGTTGTCCTCTAGGATAAATGAGAACCATCTAATAATAGAAAAGCATCATCTGCATACTGCCCTAATTTGAACTCCATTTCATTATAAAAAATGCCTGTAACATCTGTGTTTTTCTTTAGTTCTATTGCAAGAAGTTCAATTCCTATTATAAAAAAATAGGGTGATAAAGGGTCTCCTTGGCGACAACCTCTTTCCAAATTAAAGAATGGAGATAAATGTCCATTATTAATAACACAACTTTTTGATTTATTGCAAAATAGCCTGAACCAGTGACAAATTGATTCTCCAAAGTTAAAAGACTTCAGAGCAGTTTCCAGAAAGTCCCATTCAACTGATTCAAAAGCTTTTTCAAAATCTATCAATAGGAGAAGACCAAATTCATTTTATTCCTTAAGGTATTGCATCAGGTCATACAAAAGTATTGTATTTTCACCAATGAATCTCCCTTTCATAAAACCCTTTTAGGTGTCACTGATGATAAACGGGAGTACTTTTTTGACCCTATTAGCAATTGACGCTGAAGCAATCTTGTAATCTACATTAGGTAGTGAGATTGGTCTCCAACTTTGTTTTATAAATTTCCTGTCTTTATCTTCTTTTGGAATGCACGTTATGATCCCCTGAGACTGAAATTCTGAAAAATGTTGCATATCGTATCCAGTATTTAGAGACCTAAAGAGAAAACCGCCTAGGTCTTTCCAAAAGAATTTGTAGAATTCTACCGTAAATCCATCAAAACCAGGGCTAGTTTCATTTTTCATATTTTTTAGTGCTAAACCACATTCCTCAAACGTTAACTTCCCTTCACATGAACTTCTTTCAAAATCTGAGAGGTTTTTTATCATGGTTAAAAAGTGGTTAAGCATTTAAAAGTTACATTTGTTTTTACTTTGGTATAATTTTTCATAAAAGTCTTTCTGTTGATTTAATATTTCTTTTGAATCTGTTAATCTTGTTCCATCTTTCTTAGTTAACTCTTTTATTGTTTTGTTTGTGTAATTTCTCTTTTCAAGATTAAGAAAATATTTAGAGTTTTTTTTCACCAGATTCATACCATCTTGCCTTAGATCTTAACATTATACCTTCCACCTCTTTTTTCCTCATTTCTTCTAAATCCGCTTGTTTTTTGTTCAATTCTTTCATCGTAGTGGGGTTATTATTTTGATTCACTAAAGCATGCAAGGTATGTATTTCAGCTTCCAATTTCCTGAAATTTTGTTTTTCCTGTTTTGCTTTAGCTTGTGAATACATAATAGATTCTGATCTTATTATCATTTTAAGGATTTAAAAAAACAATTGATTATTACAAGTTCGTTTCACCTGAAGTTGGTTTTTCTTATCACCTTCACAATAATATTCTTCTACTGTGTTGGTTATACATTTTTTTTTACCAATTGAATATATTCATTTTGCTTTAATAGCTTTGAATTGAATTTCCAGTATCCAGGACCTCTCGGTAATGCAGATATAGATAATTTTAGTGTTATTGCTGAATGATCTGTTCTATAGCCAGGAATAATGGAGGCATCCATACAATTTGAAAACATATCCTCAGAGATTAAAAAATAGTCCAGTCTACTCCGTTTCACAGGGTTTGCATCAGATGCCAAGTAATTACTATACTGTCAGGATTGACTGTTCTCCAAGGATCCAGTAAATCTAGTTGATTCTTGATGTGATGGACTGCTGCTCGGGCCATGGAGTGTTTATCATGCAAGATATTATAAGCGTCAAGCTCCATGTCCTGAACAACATTCCAGTCACCACAAATAATAACAGAGGATTTTTCAAACTTTATTATATCCTCTTTCAAATTTCTAAAAATCTCAGCATTATCATTATTATGACCATATAAATTCACTAGTGTAAATCTCTGTCCATTAACTGATAAATCTAAGAGAATAAGAAATTCAAATTATTTCTAAATAGGATAGCAACACCAGCACTACTACTAGATTTATGGCTAAAAACACACTTATATCCCCATTCAGCCTCCCAATACTTCTCAGTCTTAACTGTACTATGTGTCTCTAGTAAACATATAACAGATGCTTTCTTTTATTTGACCCAGCAGAAAATATATCTTCTTTTGAGATCAGAGCTATGCAGACCCCTAACATATATTGACAAAATTTTAATTTGAGTATCCATTGTTAAATCTTGTTTTAGCTAAAACTTTCACAACGCTTATATAGACATGCATCTTAAAACCAGTATCATGAAAATGCTCACATACACCTTGGGACACACTCTCACACACATAACCACATAATGCTTAAAAAATCGAAAAGTGTAGTACAGTGTCATGCACCATTGGGTACATATATAATGTTGCCCAATATAGTAATACATGAACTCTGTTCTACGCTGGAGTGTTGGTATAATTAGTAAATGTAAATATCAATACAGTGTGACTGAAAAATAACACTTTTTGTCCATTGATTCCAGATTGAAATACACTATGCATATTTCAAAATTTTGATACAAGATTATAAGAACATTCTTTCCATTTATAGGCTTTGTCCTTTTCTGAAAATCACTTTTCTAATTTAAATATATATAATTAAAATTAAAATTATGCATATCCATTTTGGAACAAAGTTCTGTATCTCCAAATGTATCCAGAATCAATATGGAAAAAAATTATTTTGCTTATAAATTACGATTTAGTGTTTCACTGATGTCGTCAAAAATGTCAAATTTGTACCTTTTTCCCGCTTTTGTTTTTGCATACACACTGCAATTAAAGTACCAGGCAGATTCAATTTTGGATGGGTAGTTAATCTATTTATGAGACCCATATTTTGTCTAGTAACATCTTCCACTATTCTTACATTACATTTGTTCTTGAAATCCCTTTTTCTCTTGGTGATGTTAACTTTGGATTCTGCTTTCCAAAATTTCACAATTAATGATTTAGGGGCACCATTCTTCCCTGGGATCCGATGTATTGCGAGAATATCTCTCTCATGTACGTCATGACCTGTTACATTCTTCACCATCTCTGCAAACTTTGCAATGCATTTTCTAGGTTAGAATGCCAGGTAATGTTGATACCAGTGATAATTATAATGTTGTGATCACCTAGATATCATAACTGTCAGATCATCTGTTCTAGGTAACATTCTTATCTACAGACTTTTGTATTTAAATTAAACCTTACCTGTTTAGTATTAGCAAGAAAGGGGTAATAATGTAGCCATAATTTTGAAGAATAGAAAAGATATTATAATTTAAAAGAAAACCTAATCTGTAGCACATCTCTGTTTACGAAAGCAAAACAAAACATAATTATAAAATATTTCTTGATGACAAATTCAATAGCAGTTCCTTCTCTCTTATTTCAGACTTTACCAATATGGCATGAAATACAAAATACTGCTCAAAATTGGTCAGAATAATTAACAAAATATCTCAAATTTGGTATACCCAAAATCGAATGTTGCAACAACCACAATTTACACCATATAAATATGAATTTATTGTAATGAACATTTATCTGAGAACCCATACAAATGATAAGCTCAATGAAGAATATTTCTATCTTTTGCAATAAATTAAATTGTGAATTCCGATCAATATATATATATATATATATATATATATATATATATATATATATATATATATATATATATATATATATATATATATATATATATGTGTGTGTGTGTGTGTGTGTGTGTGTGTGCAAAATCAAACATCAAGTTACAAAGCAGTCAATTCAAAATATAAAAAAGGCTGAGACCAAATTAGCTGGTCTAGCCTTACCAGTGCCTGTATCTCTGAAACGTGCTGACCATACAATGCTTGCAGATTTTTTTTCAGAGAGCTACGAGTAATAAATGTTATTTTGTTAGATATACGTTCCTTTAATTACGCTAAAATTTGGCACAGCAGTTCTCGATAAAATTACGTACAAAATGAATTAAAATTTCGAACTACATGCAAAAATAAAACTGACACATAAAGATAAAATGAATCTCGTACCAATTTCTTTCTCTTGCCATGAATAATCCATAAATATCCACGATGAATTCACAGTGAATAATTAACACTATCAACACTAATTTTGCCGCTATCGATGTCAAAATGTTGTCCCCTTTCTTCAGCAATGTACACTCTATCTATATAAGCTAAGATTTGATTGGTTAAACTGGCAGCATAACTAGGAAATGGCTTCAAATCAACCAATGGTTTGCGCCGATTCAACTCCCTGCTGGGGATACAAACATAGTAAAATAGTGCCACAGAAACTCTGCGCTCGGGATACAAGCTATGACAACTCAGCCCCGTTATCGAGGCACTCGCGAGATGAGGGAGGTAAAGTGCGACAAGTTATCGTGGCGGCAGGGGTTAATGTGTTAAGAGGTTTATTGTCACTTTTGTCCTGACATGGCCTTTTCAGAAGCCATTTTAACAAGAAATAAGCATCAACTTGATCATAACGATGTTTAGCATTGCAAAATACACATGTACATACAGCTGAAAAGCATCTGTGGTACTCAGAGAAAGTTAGTCTGGTTCCAATAAAAATTCAAGTGAATCTAATATGAATTCCAGATGTGACTGAAACACAGTTAAGACAGCATCCAGATTTTGCTCGAACAATTATATTTCAATAGTCTGTCCTTTTATTTCATGAGTCTGTGATGTAAGGGCATTTCCGTGTGTGTGATTTGGATTTAAACGCAGACATGTAGCATGATGTTCCACACAGTCACATTATCCTGACACCAGCATAACCAGCCATAACACTAACCTGTTAATGCTGAGCGCTAAGCGAGGCATCTGTTGGTACCTTTTTTATAAGTCTTTTTGTATGACCTAGCAAGGGATCTAATCTACGACCTTCTGCATCCAAGCGGATGTTCTAACTACTAGGCCATCAGAACGGCATTTAATTGATAACTGTCCCTCTCTCTGAAGTACATAATAAATGTATCACAGATCCTATGATTTATAGACGCAATTATTTAACAGAAACAAAATATTAAGCTGAAAGATTAATTTACTTCATATGCCTAAATCACCAACTGGCCACGTAGATTGGCTCTCAATTTTTGTAGCTGTCCGCCGAACAATTAGCGAGCAAAACACATCAGTGGACTGGTGGCAGTTTTGCATGATGGATGTCTTGCATTTTTAAAATAAACTTTAAACACTTAAAGCCATTCTTTCAACTTGTCACCCACCACCAAAAATAAATGTACTTGCAGTAGTAGTACATGTTACCATGACGACGTTGTCCTGTACTAGAAGTAGTGATTGTTACTATGAGGTTGACTATCTGTACTAGTAATAGTAGATGTTACCATCATGAGGTTGTCTTTCTGTACTAGCAGTAGTAGTAGCTGTTACCATGATGAGGTTGCATTTCTGTACTATAAGTAGTAGTTGTTACCCTGATGTGGTTGTCTTTCTGTATTAGAAGTAGTAGTAGTTGTTACCCTGATGTGGTTGTCTTTCTGTATTAGAAGTAGTAGTAGTTGTTATCACGATAAGGTTGTCTGTCTGTACTAGAAGTAGTAGTAGTTGTTACCCTGATGTGGTTGTCTTTCTGTGTTAGAAGTAGTAGTAGCTGTTGTTGTGGTGAGGTTTTTCTGTACTAGAAGTAGTAGTTGTTACCCTGATGAGGTTGTCTTTCTGTACTAGAAGTAGCAGTTGTTACCTTGATGTGGTTGTCTTTCTGTATTAGAAGTAGTAGTAGTTGTTAGGGGACCCGAGTGGCCGAGTAGTCTAAAGCGCTTTCTGTTACGGATCACTGCCATCTCACCGCTGTCTGCGTGGGATTCGAGTCTAAGATTCGGCTAGTGTAGTTATGTGAGAAAGCTTGAAAGCTTGCCAGTAGCTTCTCATGGTTTGGTGGTTCTTTCCAGGGTTTCTCCCGGGTTCATCCTCCACCAATAATACTGACCACCATGTATAGCCTTTCGTGTGCTGAAAATGGCGTTAAGACCAAAAACCACAAAAACAACAACAAAGTAGTAGTTGTTACCTGATGAGGTTGTTTGTCTGAGCTAGAAGTAGCAGCTATTTAACTTGCAATATCACAAGTGGATACATAAGCCCTCACAGCTAATAATTAATTTGTTTCTACAAATGAATTTCAAACTATTTTGACTCCATTTTTTAGGTACCTGGTGTCTTGTCTGACCCCCCACCCCCTATTTCATCTAAACATGCTTTACTTACCAGGAATGTTACACAGTTTTTTCCCCTTGGCATCAAGGAAACACTCGTCATCTATTAGATCTGTGACTTGTTGACTGAGATCTATGACTAAGAGATATATAGCACGACTGGACAAGAAAGTCTGGTGAGTAGTGTAGAATGCACACTGCCCTGCAAAGTCCCAAAATGCTAAGGCAGCATATTGCACTGCATCCTTCTCTAGTTTGCCTGAATTTTCATTGATCTCTTGAAGAATTTTCATCACTGTATCCTTCTCATTTTCTTTGGAGTGTATTACACTGCTTGCATCTAGGCCAAGTCTGACAATGGGTGATTCTACTGGCTGGAATGATGGTTGTTTGACTTTTTGATTTGTGCTTGGCTCTGTACTGATAGGCTGGTCATGTTGGGTATGTACATTATCGTATTCTACACTGGTGACTTGGTCAGCCATCTCACTTTGTCTCTCTTGTTCTCTTTTGGATTCCTGCTTATTAGAATGCTCATTTAATAGCCTTACAAGACGCTGAAGTCTAGAGTATTTTTCTGCATCTGAAAGGAGGAAAATAAACTACATAAATCCCCAAAATGTCCATTATAAAGACTGAATGTACACTAACTAAAAAGAGGTTCCAGGAATTCATATTTGTCTAAGCAAACTAACATGCAACTAAATGTAAATCTGGTTGTTACGTACGTGCAACTAACTAAATCTGGTCAGTATTTATGTGTGCCTGTAATTTATATGGCCACTGAAGTACAACATGCAAGCAACATCTTTTGACTTCGCAAGAGGGTTTTGGTTTGCAAACTCATTCACAAAATGATGCATATGGTGTGATTACATATGTATTATTTTCATTAAAAATTATTTAAATGGTGGAAGAAGTGTTTTATTGAAAACCCCATGTCTATGCCACAGTTATGCAAAATAATTGGTAACAAAATTTGAGAGATGGACACTGGTGCATTAGTGGGGGTCAGCTTGGGTCTCAAGAGATGCTGGACTTTTTTCCATGTTGCCGCAGCATGTACAATGGGCAATATGCCTTTATGGAAAATCACTTGTGCTATTTATGCTTATATCACATAAGAAAGTATAGAGACCTGTAACAAGAACTGCATATTAAACTCATATTGTAAAATACAAACAAAAACTTCATAAGGATAGATGGACTCATTTTTGAGTGGCGTTCTTGGTGTATAGTCACACTACAGTACATACATTGCTGCAGTGTTGAAAATGAGAGTTTATGAGCACACGTTAGGAATGATACTAAAGATTGACTGCACTGCAAATTATTGGGGAGAACATAGAAAATTGATACACAAATATATCTTTTCTTCCAAAATTTATACATATACCATATCACATGAAATAACTAAACTTTAGCCCTATAATATGTCCCTCTGGCTTAGAAAAATTTGGTCCCCAAATTTGTACTTCATTTTATTGTTGTGGTCTAATTACATGTATATAATAAATTGGATTAAATATGTATATCTCAGTGTTCACACACCACTCTTTGCATACTACAAACCTACAATATCTATTCCGTTATAGAATTTACATTTCATAAGGTACAATACTATTTCAATTTATTAGAATACATTTGAATCAGACACAGAAAGAACTTGATAGTTCCAAGAGGTCTTATATATGCTATTGTTAGGTAAATATCTTGATACATATATCTGCTTAATAGTTTCAAACACAGATATTAACGATGCTATTAATTTCTATATGAACGTTGTTTTCCAAAAGTGATATCAATGACAATTTCATAAATGTCTGACTTCCTACCAATCTACAGCACATTTTATATGTTCCTTGAATGTCACATCAATTTTGAATGAAATTTGCAGATAGCACGAGATTTTCTTGAACCTAAGAAGAATTGGCACCAACATTAAGCCTTAAACGGCTTTAAAATAACAGGAAGTCATTTGTTTGCAAAGAAAAATCCTTTGGAATATGCAATATAGCTGTCCATAGTCCAAGTGCGGAATTCATATATCTGATCTGCTATACCATAGGAAGGAAAATGTGAAGGATAGATTTGGAAGAAAAGGTTGATAGGAAAGTAAAGCACAGCAGCACAAACATAACAGGTCCACACTTAAGAATCAGTTAATCAAGTCTATCCGGAATCTTCACTTTGCAATTATTATTTTTTTTTCTTCTTTCCTGTTAGTGTTTTTGTTACATGAAATTCCCAGAGCAAAAACTGTGGTAAGTTTCTTCAGGTTCCCATGTTGTCTTGGGAAAGTCATGCCATTTAACCTTATAAACGTTCTTGCCATGATGCCTACTGCAGGCTAGAATTTCATCAACAATACCCCATACGTATTTTGACTGTGATGTTGCAGGTTCTTTTGAGGTCAATGACTTGGAAGATGGTGCTGGAATATCAGTTGTCTTGTTGTCGGCTGTTTTAAACAAAGTTTTGTCACCAGATGTGGTGTCCTGCTGTGTAACTATCTGAGTTGTATGGTCCAAATACTCATTTCTGTTTTCAGGGCTAAAGTATGGTTTTAGTCTGTTTGCATGGACTAAGGACCTCTGTAGTTTGTGATTATCACAATCACGTAACTTGAATGTATGATTGGGCCCAATGTCACTGATATACCATGGTCCTGTCCATTTCTTGTGGAACTTAGATGATCGCCCTTTGGTACTTTTGGATTGTGCATCAATACTTGTGGACCTAAGTGGAAAGAGGGTTCTTGAACGTGTAAATCATTATATTCTTTATATTTTTGCTGGGAGTTCTGAATGTTGTCTTGGGCAACTTGTCTGGTTATTTCCATTTGTGCTTTGAGCTTTTGTAAATTAGTTGCTGTTGTGTCCTTTACTGGCTTTTCAGTATTAGTAGGGTTGGCCAGAGAAACATCTAGTGGAGCTCTCATTTCTCTCCCAAATACTAATTGATATGGGAGAATCCAGTTGAGTTGGTGCATGGAGTCTTGCGGTAAGCCATTAGGATTCCTGGTAACAAGTCGACCCAGTTTTGTTGCAGTTTGTCAATATAGGTGCGTATCGATTGGGCTAATGTTCTGTTAAATCTCTCACACGTACAGGTGGTTTCTGGATGGTAGCTTGATGTGTGGAAGTGTTTAATATTCATTTTCTTACATAGCTCTGATATGATAAGTGACAGGAAGTTCTGGCCACGGTCAGATACTAGAGCTGTAGGAGCTCCATAATGACAAATGATTTCCTTGTACAAAATATCAGCTATTTCAGTTGCTTCTTGCGATCTTAATGGAGAGGCTTCCACAAACCTGCTAAAACTGTCCACACAAAAAAAAATATACTGGTATTTCTCTTTGGTTACTGTAAATGGACCAAGAATATCCATATGCCAGCATTCAAATACTCCAACTGTTGGCATAGGGTTTAGAGGTGCCTTTGCAGAGTGAGAAGGCTGTTTTGCTTGTTAACACTCCTCACATGTCTTAATATATTTTTTTTATATGTGCATACATTTTTGGCCAATAGTACTTTGACTGTATTGTTGCATAAGTTTTGTTAAAACCTTGATGTCCTCTAGTTACGGAATCGTGACAGTTATGTAGAATTTTATGGCGTAATCCTGTAGGAATGGCTAACTGTTGTTTAATGCGGATTTCTTTCGGAAGTTTCTTTGCCCGTCTGTCCCACAGATGGTATAGAATTCCATCAAGCATGGTGTATTGTTCACTTTCTGCCACTGTCTTTGCTGCTTTTGTCAAGTCATATGGTAGCTGGCCTGTTTCTATGTAGCACCTAACTGGGGCCAAGTCAAGAGACAGGGATTGAGCTTGTTTGATTTCCGTCCCTCTGTTGGAAATGAAACCTAATACTATCTGCTTATCAATAGTTTGACCTACTATACTATACACAGAGACTTGTTGAGATTGCACTCTGCTGGGGGCGCATGGAGGGTCACATTCCAAGGTCACCAATGAAGTTTCATTGATGTTTGTAAACAATATACTCAAGTTAGATTCAAAGTCACTATAAACGGTTTCCTTGTTGTTTATTACTTCTTTTTATGGAATCCTTGATAAAGAGTCCGCATTGGTATGCTTGGCATTACTTTTTTGAATGACTTCATAATTAAATCCTTGTGATAACACACTACAGCGACCCAATCGTCCTGTTGGATTATTAATGTTCTTAAGGTATTTCAGTGACAACAGTGAATTTCTGGTGTTCAAGAAAGTGTCTATAATACCGTACTCCTTTCACTAAGGCTAAACCTTCTCTATCAGACACGCGCCATTTCGTTTTAAATATATGAAGTACTCTGCCTCCGTAAAAAATTGGATGTTCTCTACCATGGTCATCGTTTTGACTGAGAATGTAAACTATGGCTTGTCCCGAAGCATCTGCTGAGAGAATGAAAGGTTTGTCCATGTTTGGGTAAACTAAGACAGGTGTTGTAGTCAGAGCTATTTTCCGTTTGTTAAAAGCTGATTCACATTTATCAGTCCACTGAAATTGCACATCGTTTTTGAGCAGGCTGTTCAAGGGTGCACATGTGTTACTATAGTTTTTCACAAACCGCCTGTAACAATTGCATAAACCCAGGAAACGTCTGAGATCTCGTGTAGTTTTCGGCTTTGGAAAGTCTGATACTATATTGATCTTATCCGAGTCCACTTCTACTCCATCTTTGGAAATAACGTGTCCCAAATATTTGTGTCTTTTTATTGCAAATTGACATTTTGATGATTTTAATTTAAGATTGACTTTACGGAGTCTATCAAATACTTCTTGCAAATGAGAGAAATGTTCGTCTAAGGTGCGACTATACACCAACACATCGTCAATGTAGCAAAGAACATGTTTATAAGCTATACCCTGCACTAGTTTTGTCATGGTAAGCTGGAAACTCATGGGTGAATTGGACAATCCAATCGCAAGTTTTTTCAATGCGTAACAACCATCAAATATGACAAATATACAATTTTCTCTAGTCTCTGGATCAAGCTTGATTTGCCAGAAGCCGAAAAACATATCAAGCACTGAAAAATATACTGTTGAAGATTGGCCTATCCTATCCATCATGTCATCGAAACGTGGAAGAGAAAATACAAAATCTTGTTTAGTTTCCTGTAGTCAACAGCAAATCTGTATTCTCCCGATTTCTTCTTCACAAGAACCACTGAAGACTTTGCCATGGTGATGTTGATGGTAAGGTGATATCGTACTTTAACATTTCTTTAACTTGTCTGTCAATTTCTGCTTTTTGAATGGGTTTGGTTCTGTACAATCTTTGTCTAACAGGTTTTTCATTACCTGTGTCAATTTTATGTTGTTAGATATCTGTACATCCTAATTCTGACAAGTCTACTGCAAACACGTCTCTACTTTTTCCAATAAATTCTTGAAAATACAATTTTTCTTCTGAAGTCAAATCAGAGTCCAACAAATCAAAGCCAAGGTCTTGTGCAATTTTTACAAATTCATCCCTTTCAGAACTGTGAACTGTGTGAGTGCAGTTCACACTATTACAAGGCTTGTCTTGAAATATGTTAGTTTCATAATCAGGTTGTGTAATATCATCAGCTTCAAGAATTTACACTGTTGCTATTGCTTTGCCAGCCCTTAAGATTATATTTTTCTTATTGGGGTTTAGTAAACGAAATCGTCCTCTGACTCTTTGAATTTGATATATTGCTCTTGCTCCAAGTAATTGTTTTGTGGAGTGTAAGTGCAAAACAGGTTGCAACAGTATATTGTCCTTAGGTCAGTTCCGAATTTTTACTGGAATATCGCATTTATATTGTGCCGGCACAACAAACCTGGCAACCGTTATCGCAAGCCTTTTTTTTGTTTAAGTTCACTTTTTAATGCAGACTTTTGTTAATCCGTCATACAGGGATATTGAGAAAAAAAATGCAGCAGCTAGAAAGAAAAAATGGAAAGACGAAGCCAAATGAAAACACCTTTAAAGGACATTAACAGTATAATAAACCAGGAAATGAGACGCAGGAAAAAGGCACCACTATAGCAGCTTGAAGAGAAGAATAATGGGACTGTAAATAATAAACAGAAACCAGCACAACAACAACAAGAGGCAAAGAAAAAAAAAAAGCTAAAGCACAATAATAAACCCCCAAGGAAGAAAGGAAATGGAAAAGAAACAAAAGGGAAATGAGAAAGAAAAAACAGAAACTGAAATAGTAGAAAACGTGACAGCGGGGCATATGTTTATCCAAGATAGAGAAAACAGAAGAAGGTAAAGAAGGAGAAGAAAGGAAGAAGACCGAGGATGATGGAAGATAGCCTGTACAACAATGAATGTCTAGAAGAACCAGTATTTTAAACTGAAATATAATATAAAATAAAATTAAAATAAATATAAAAACAAATAATAATAATAACAATCAACCTATAACATGCATACAAGATCTATAGCTTGAATACAGAAAGTATGGCAGGAGGGCCTCCCCATAGTGGTCTGAAAATATCAACACGGAAAGCGCCCTCCAAAAAAAAAACAAATAACAACTTCGTGACATAATTGAACTATTATTAAAGGACATAAAAAGTATAAATCTTTGCCAAAGTATATATTGAAGAAAACTTTGTCATCAGAACATAAATTATACAGAGTATTTAAAACTTATGGGTTACTGTTAATAATTTGAATGGACCTGACAGTAAAGTTATACAATTATATCCCTTCTTATAACTTTTAGAGATGAGGACTGTACTTCTATATTGAGCAAACCAAATTTTGGTCATTAGACCAAATTTGATTTTTTAAGAATCATACATTGTTTAACTTGACTATATTTTCATTAAATGTTCAAACAAACCAACAGCTTTCTTAATGTGTGCACTCTTGCATATATACACACAATGTTCTGTCATAAATATTTTCTCTCCCCTCTTTACCTTTCCCATTATATAAGCTCTTGTTTTAAAAAACAACAATGTTTTTTATTCTAAAAAGCTGAAAACCAAACATTTAACATGGTCTCAAGCATTTTAGGTTTTGAGGAGTTTCACTTTATTATCCATACTAAGAGAATGTTTTGCTTGAAGATATACTGTTGATTAAATGTTTAATGCAAATGTGGATAATGAGAAATACAGGAAACAGTTAAAATAAGATAATCCAAAATACACACATCAACACCATTCTAACCTGAACCTCCAATTTCTCCTGTACTGAGATGACCTGGTTAATGGCTTATATGGTGGTAGTACAGCTACCATTCACCATGAAGCTGTTATATAGCATTTTAGCATGCAACAGAGGGTGACTAAGTAGGAGTCGTACAGGTCATATCGGCATTCTGAACTGACTATTTCAGTCATGTGTTTCATCTATTGTTCTTTTTATTACACATACCTTTAAATGACAATTATTCACTTTATTTGGATCCGCATACATCCATGTTCCCTTGGAAGGTACTTGTTTATATGTGATGTGCCTGATAAATTCTGACAACAAAATCTATGCTCAATTATGTATTATGTATTTTGTCTGGAGGAGATTCACCTTAAGGTGTGATACAGTACAAATCCAGATTAAATCATATGCACTGTGGGGGAACAATGAAAGCAGCATGCATTTAAACAAAATTCATACCACCCTTATTGTTTTATTAGGATAGACCTGGCGCTCTATTTTCTTAACCTGTGTAGTAGCTGGCTACATTTGTCCATTGCTATCAATAATTTTTCTCTGTAAGTTTATTGATGACATTAAAGGCACAAAACATTTAATATTCAGGACTGAATAGGCTTTGATTAAACTATTTTAGTATTAAAGCTTAGCAGAATAATTAAATTTTGAATTAATTAAAGCACGAGGGATTACATGACCTGTATCAGTGTGTGACATTTACTATAGTTATGTTCAAACTCAAAAATACAAGAAAGACAACATATGGACTGCATGAGATCAAAATAATTATACTGTACTATCATATAAATTGCCAAGCAAAAATACAAGCTATGTATGTATGTATGTATGTATGTATGTATGTATGTATGTATGTATGTATGTATGTATGTATGTGTGTGTGTGTGTGTGTGTGTGTGTGTGGGGGGGGGGATTTTATGGCACCTTACCAGTGGCCATATTGTGTTAAGTAAAAAAAAAATTATTGAGAACTCAAATTGCTTGGCACTCTGCATTAAGAGTTTATTGTTTGGACTGGTCAGCCTGGTGTCAGGATAATGTGACTGGTTGGGACTTTAAGCTACATGGTAATATATTTTGGCTGAGTAACACATATACTGGTCTAAAACTTTCAATTTTTGTCACTAAGAAGTACTGCAAATTTTTATGTTTAAAAAACCCTACTAGATTACAATCCCATCAATTTACAACAAATTGAAGGATAATACTTTTTGGCTATAATGCAAGGTATCTAATTTCGGCAGATTGTGGATCTTCATCATTCAAAAAAGCTGAAAGACCTTCACACCAGGAAGACATATGACAAGTGTGGCTGAAATTGTTTACAGGCTTTGCATAAATAAATTGAAAATTTGAAGTTGTACAAACAAGTGCAAGAGTATTTTTTCAAACTGTTTTTGGAATAGAAAATATCTTTTGTCAAATAAACTCCAGGGTTCACATCCCTTCCAATTCAAATGTTTGATTCCTAATAGATAAATGATATACATTTACTGCCAAATACCTAGAAAATCAGGTTCATCAGTGAGAGAATGAATAAGTAATTTTTGATGAATGTGTATGTAAAGCTATGTGAATAAGAACATGAACAAGAATTATCAGGCAAAAAAGTGACCTACTTTTTTCTTGTGTTTTCCACTCTCCAGCAGGCAAAGAAACCTTAGAGCACTCTACATGAACATCTATCCCTTCAGTGCTATGTGTCTCAGATATGTTTACATTTTTTCCCAAAAGTCGCTGGGTCAGCGTTGTTTTGCCCACACCATACTGCCCTACCACCATCACCCTGATGTTGTACACCTTTTCATAACCGTCACAGAGAGCCTTCTTGTACATCTTAAGGGATCTTGTATCCATTTTAAGGACCTCTGCAGGAATGACTGAATCTGAAGTCAAATGACAACAGTTTTGATGAAGATAATGTATTAACAGTCCAAAATGGTCAATTTTCACAAAATATTCTGAAACATTATTTTATTATGGAACTTGGCAGAAGAATCAAATTTTGTTTCCAGTTTCTGATTAAACCAGAACCACTGAATATTCATTGAAATAGCAGCAGAGGGGGCGAATCGGACAAACATTTCGGGCAATTATGTGTTAAGCAAAACCCTCTTACGAGCAACGAAAGAAAATAAATCTTACAACGCATAAAACCTCGCCTCATAGATCAATCAGATTATTAGATTTGTCAGTGAGTGTGAAATTAATTCTCATTAAAGAATCATTACGACACCGCATAAAGACTGGATTAGTTGGATCCTCAATTATTAGAAATCCTGGAGGAGCTGTTGGGGCAAATGAGTATAAAATATATCCCTGCTGAGCTTGATTTGATCGTTCAAGGTTTATTTGATAGCTGCCTTCGATAACGTCACATACTAGTTGTAATGCAATTACCGAGGCTATATTTACATTTTGAGGAGCAATGTGTCGACCGCCCCCGTCTGGGTCATTATTATGTTTGAGGATAGGTGTTTGTGGTTGTGATACTGTTTTTTTCCATGTATCGTATATTTTTTTTGAAACCTTCATCGATGGCATCACTGAGAGATTTTTTTAGTTCTGATACGTTATATCCTGGTAGTTTAAATGGGAGAATATCTTCAACACGGATTTTAAATTCTGTCGCAAACTCCGTTCTCGTTTTAGGATTATTGTCGCCCAATACCTCTTGAATAATATGGAAATTGAATGTTTCCATCTCATCAATGATTTTGTTGCATGTTTCTATGACGCTAATAAATTCATCTCGGGTGAGAGTACCGCATTTAAGAGATATTACCAATAGTGAAAAATCATTATTCATTGCAGTGATATTTTCAGCGATTGTATCTCGTCGAGCAGTGTAGTGTATATTGCGATGGTACAACACCGTAGCGAAAAATATCAACTTGATGTATTTGCTATAACTTTTTACTGGATTGTCGGGTTTTATCTTGTCTGTAATATAATCATACAGTGCGGGTTCAGGTGGTGGTTGTTTTTGTCGAGGTGGTATTTCAGGCCATCCTAACACAGTTCTGATTGAGCTATTATAGATATCTACAACATATCCAGGTGAGTTTATCTCAATTGCAGATGATAGTGTCGGTTCGTGAACCGTTATAGCGATTTTCGATTCTTTTCCGCCGGTAATATTTTTTATTCTCTGTTGTAATTCGTTATTGATTTGTTCAATTTGATATGACCCTGTTAGTATTGAAACAACGTTCCAGTCTGGAGTTCCGTCGGACTTATTCTTATTAGCAAACACTAAATAATTATTCGGTTGTTGACCACCAAATGCTACCGATCTAATATTAGGCCAACTGTGATATACCCGTAATTTTGTCAGCGCTATCTTTTTCACGGGAATCGGAGTCGGGAAATTCACGCTGAATTCAGGATTGGTTGAGGTTACTGATATCATGTTTGTTTTTACCGGTGTGGTATTTTCCGCCATTCGTTGAAGTAGTTCTTGCGGTGTTGTCATTATTATTGTTATTATTATTATCCCGCTCTAATTTCGATATCGCGGAATCATAAATACATACAATCGCTGAGAACTCGCTATCTGATATTAACGTATCATCGAGTGACGAGGAAATTATTGAGGATAATTGCGAGTATGCGATTGATATAACATGAAATTTAATTACATAATCGTGCAGTTTACTCTGGCTACACGACGATATTTGTTTTGTTATTCCGGTTAATATACCTACGATTGTCGCTACTGCAGAAATACAAATTGGAACTACGACCGCGTGACCTCTTTAAGCCACTTCCCGCTATCATATTTGCTGTCATATGATCCTGATCCCCTTCATTTATCCCTTGTGTGACAAAGGGTGATGGCTCTGTTAATATGGACTCCGCCAAGGATGATAGTTTTTGTTCGACTGCATTATTTATTTTTTTACTAACACTTGCAGACATCTCTGTTGTAGACGGTAACGGCACCGGTTTCTTTCGCCGTCGAACTAACGCTGTTAGTTTATCTTTCTCGGCTGAAAACGCCATCCCGACAAGATCACCAACAGCGCTAATGCTCTTATCACGAATAACATCAATGGCTTTCATCGATAGTTGTTTTGCTAGCAGCGCTATTTTGGAGCGATTCTTGTAAATAATCCTGCAATAGTATCACCGAGACCATCTCCATAGTACACGCTATAAACCGGCAATCTTGAGTTTACCGCGTAGAAGTTAGTTGGTTTATCATGGTTGTAGTGTATAATCATTCTTATTCAGTTACTGGTAATTCAATTATTATTTATCTGATCGTGAAAGGAAACTCGACAATTAGTCGCTGTGATAGCCATGATGTTGCTCCACTAACTCGTCAATGAAATCTCGAAATGTTTTGATATCCATGATGCCACCTTGAAATAACCGCCTGCATATATCAGCTGCTTCATTAATTATTTCCGGTGAGTTATTTCCAGCTCGTTTTCCTCCTATGAGAACTTCTAATTGTGCTATATCGCCAAGAGTATTACCAGGACAACTAGCTAAACCACTACCTGATACCCCGAGAGTCTCACTCTGGGAAAATCCCCGCCCTGCTTTTCTAGTGATATCGGTTGCACCTTCAACTTGGGTGGGTTGGGCTACAAAGGGGGCAACTGGTGTCGGTGGGTTCTCTATTTAAGATATCAACTTTTCAAGTCTCTCAAATTCTTTATCATTATGTGGTAATTGAGACTTACCAATTTTTGACAAATATAGTTTTGTTTTCCAATTTTTCTTAGTATTTATTGTGTCTTTATATCCTTCGTTCATATAATGTTCTCGCTGACCCTTTGTAAATGAAACGACGATAAATCGAGCGAAATCTTTATCAATATTAACATTTTTAATATAATTTAACGTATCGCTTTTAAATATCAAGATTTCTTCGTTCGACTTTACTTTCTTGTTTTTATCGTTCTTCTTTAGTTGGTTTAGGTGGTGTGATAGGTGTTGGTATACTAGCAAATTCTTGTTCAAGTTCTCGTTCTTGTTCAAGTTGTTCAAGTCGTTCTTGTTGTTCTTGTTGTTCTCGTTCTTCTTGTTCTCGTTCTTGTTGTCTTGTAGCAGTTATTATATCACGAGGAAGTGTTTTTAAAGGTCTTGTTTTGTTTGTTTAGATCTTCTTGCTATTTTTTCAAGTTCACCAAGAAGAGGTCTCTCCGCTCTCGTCGCTTCCTCAGGGATATCCCCCCATACAGCTCGCTCAGTGGCTGATATTACATCCTTCGTTGCTGTCGTTCTTGGTTGAAATAACTCCTCGGACCCTAAAGTAAAATCGGTCTGAAGACTTCGTCTATTTTGTAGTTTTTCGCATACAGAATCACGGACTGGAAGAAATGTTTTAATAGCAGCCAGTCTTTCTCTCGACAGTCTGGTAGTTAATGATTCGTTTACCATTATTGAAACAGTAAAGCAATTTTCCAATTAGTGTACTACGAGATTGCATTCAAAAAAATATTTTACAACTAATGCGTCATTTCTATTTCAACCGCTATTGTTTGTTTGTTTGTTTGTCGACTAAAACTTCCTTGTCGGTAGCGCACCTCTATCCATTGTATTATCCACCGACAGGTACATATACATGATAGTGTTTGTATTCATACCTGTTTAACAGGATGCATTATAAATAACCAAGGCGGATGTGATGGGGAAAATGGCGCCGTGAAGTGTTTTAGTGATTTTAAGTATACTCCTTCAGACTACCGAAAGGGGAGGATTTTGATTCTGACTGATCAGTGCTCTAATATTTCTGATTTTCGAATTCACTATCCATTTGGTTTCATACTCTTGGCCTAATTCTCTTTTTACTCGCTCTACAATAGTACATAATGGAACAAACACCGTGATATCTTCAGAGTGTACAAGTGAGTCTCGAATGGCATTCTGAACTCTCTTTGTCAGCGCATACTTCTTTGAAAGAACGTACTTATTATTCATAATCGCAAAATTAATATCTTGAAAGTCGGCCATAATTTGATCACAGTTTAGACCATCTGACAATTGTATTTTTTTTCTGATTCGATATTTCAGATAAGATTTCATCAATAGTTTCAGAATTGATATATATGATAATTATATATTTCTAATACAAAAATAAACAGCAGCCTATAATGAATGACGTCAAAAAAGAACCATCGTTGTGAGTCGAGATTCCAAACCAGGAATTTTGACTGGAATTGACAAACCATACAGCGAAAAATCTTATCCTGTAACAGCAGTAGTGTACGGGATATATCCGTTAAATAACAAACAGAGTATTGAAAAACTAGCACCAATGAAATATTCTTCGTCGTTGAATTGTGTGGCAGAACGAGTAGTAGAACACTTTACAAATGCGTTGCATGGAAATAAATTGACTGATCTAAGACGCAAAAAAATGAATTAATGGGGACTAACAGTGCAACAGCGAGGAGCAACAATTAAAGATATATCTAAGTTAGAAACATCATTAAGATATCCAATATCAGTAATGACAATAACCGGAGAAGTATTACACGAATCGAAATATCAATCAAAAGGAGCGCCAATAAAAATTTTTGATCATAACGAACACGCGTGGACACCTGCAGTAACAATTGTTCCGCAAATACGAACTGTAAAATATATACCCCAGCTTGGAGAGTATTTCTCTGAGGAGAAATTATTTGATGCTATTTACCAGTTGAGTAAAAAAGACCCTGTGTCGGTGTGGCTACTTCATAGTTTTGAAGACGATGAATGTAGATTCGATCAGTTTGTTAGACCCAACGGAGAATTGTACCGTACTGAAGCGCTGCACAGTCAAATGAAAAAACTAGCTAGTGAGTTTTCAACGGAAGACAACGAACAATTACTAACAAACTGTTTTATACTTCCATCATTTGCAGCTCATTTTGCTAGAAAGAAAAACGCGTGGAAGCCAACATGAAGTGAATTTCTATCAGACGTTAGATTGAGCTGTCTCAAGTACAGCCATGGTGGATTATGGAATACATAATATGACCCTGGAGCCATTATTTCCGTTGATATGGTTGCGTGTTACCCCGGGAGTTTTCTCAGGTATGGAGAGTGTAATACATACTTTAAACGATTTGGACACACCACACATGAAATGGCTCGTGTTTCGATTAATGATCCATTGCCCGATTTTGATTCAACTGGATTCACTCGTATAGTATCTTTTGAATTGGCTACAGGACTTCATCCGTGCAGTTATTTTTGGATTGGTAGACACATGTCTAAAAACACTGGATGCCAATAGTGCTATTGAGATATATGATTGATTGTGGTATGCTGATATCGTTAATTGTCAGTGGAGCGATTAAATCCTATCGAGCACAAAAATCAATCTGGTTACCACAACCCGATCTAGATAAAATAATAAGCGAACCTTGACGAAGAATAACTTATGAAATGGTCCAAACAGTTATTTGAAAACAAAAACAGATATACAAAAGATCTCGGAAGAAGGATAATTGGAAAGTTTACTCAGGGCTGCAAATACGACAATAGAAGATGTTCTTCACGGTTGATTATAGACAACGCTGAATACGATTTTATAATCACGGATATATATATTTGCACATATGTCAATCGTAAAGACGCATTCATGTCCGATGGAACCAAATTGGGTACAATTGTTACCTAAAACGATGGATACAATCTGCAGTACACACATTTGAGAGCATCTATGTTGGCTTATGCTTCCATTAATTTATTTTCAATGATAAATAGATTTCCTGACACCGCAGTTAGAGTCGCAACTGATTCATTTTACACAGACATGAAACACAGCAGCGAAGTAGCTGAATTCACAAATTCTGACGAGAGTTGGGGATCATGAGGATTAAGCGGGAAATGCTTCATGATTATATTCAATCAGAAGATGTTACCGTTGAAAAGAATTATTTGAATCGCGATCAGAACTATCTAATGCACCATATATATCTGATCCAATATGTCGATACAAAACAGTTTATTTAAACGGCTCTGGTGGATCAGGAAAGACGACTCGTGGATTGAATTATTTCGTGGAAAGTCAAACATGATTGTGCTGACACCAACTCACAGACTTGCAAGAGAGATGATACAGCAAGGGGTTTAGGCGTTTTCTTATCACAGTTTCTTTTGATGGAAAGGAGCTATATGGACTCCTGATCGATTGGGCGAGAAATCTGTTCCCGACGTTGTTATTTGGGACGAGGTATGCACGATGTCGTTAGAAGTATTAAAAAATTTTCTTGATTGGCTGCTCTTAGCGAACACAAAAGTCGTTATGTGCGGCGATCAGGCCAGCCACCGCCATTTGTCGGTTTATCCCCACATTATTGGCTGAAGAATTTTGTAGACTACTATGAAGAAATTAATACTGACCACAGAGCACTTGATGAACAATTACGAGAATTTAAACAACTAATCAGATTACAACCGGATAGAATTCAATGTGAAATAGCGAGTGTAATGATTTCGGAAACACCATTAAAAGATTTTTGGGAAACGTGGAAACCAAACGATTTGATAGTGACAAGTAGAAAGATAGTCAGAGACCCACATCAAATGAAGATATTTGAATTGCATAAAGAAAAATTCGCAACACTTTCAGTGCCACTTTGTTACAGACCCAAGGATACACAGTGGAAAAATATCGAAGTTGATATTCCTGGTTTGACAGAGTCAGGGAATGAGAAACAGAATTTAGTGTTAAATGATATTGTGCTGGTTGATATCAATGTCGTCGAAGATGTATTACAGGCTAATAATTCACCGTGGACGCAGCGAAAATACATTCTTCACATACGCAGCGACATTCCTGATTCCTGGGCAGCGTAAGAAACATATTCTAGTGTTAAATGATATCGTGTTAGTTGATATCAGCGTCGTATAATTACGCGCTAATAATTGTCCGTGGACACTAGAATATGCAGCGACAATACATTCTTCACAGGGATTGACTGTATCAAATACAACTGTTTGGATCATAGATAATCGCATTGAATGGTCGAATTTAGCTTATCTCGCAGTATCCAGAGTACGAATAATACATAAACTTCGAAGAGTTGTCCTGAAAGACGGAGGTGATAATGACACTATTGTCAATGATGACTCTGTCAAGGACAAAAGCAGAAAAAACTCTCCGGTTATAAATAACACTATAAAAAAAAGAGAATTTGACATTGATGCCGAATTAATAATTACACTGAAACAACAACCGAATAATCACTGCGCGAGTTGCAATTGTGTAATGAGTTGGTCGGATAAAGACTCTCGAATTTACCGTAGATAGTAAGAATAACAGTATTAGTCATACAAGAGATAATGTGATGCTGACTTGTCTTGAGTGCAACAGGCGCAGAGGCGCTAGTTAAGACCACGTGGCGGTAATTGAGTATTCTTGGGTATCACTTGCAGTTGTTGTCGAGCAAATCCTCGCTGAGGGGCAGTTGAATTCAGTCTATAGATTGCTGGTCTACCCGTAGATCGTGTTATGCCGGATATTTTATGCGTGGTGACACTCTAAATAGGATCAGTAGTTCTTTTTCTGCCACCTTCGAGCTCTCCTGATTCGTATAAATACCTAACAGTAACATTACCAAGTTTTGATTGTTTTGAAAAAAAATTTTGTGGATTTTTAGGAATAAACTTTTTCTTAATCGCGTTGATAGGTTTCATGTTGATTGTTCTAGTAATCTCATTATTCAGCGCGGTAATCACAGCTGGTAATCTCTTGACCCATTCATGAGATCGTTTATCCTGAATGAATTCTTTTGCGTATTGGTATCCAAATAACCGCTCAGCAAGCGTCCGATTAAATCGTTTCCACAATTGCCTGATTGCAATGTAGTACTATGCCCTCGTCTGATGGTCACATTATGATTCTTCATCGTTGATAGAACCGTACCCTGGAATTCCTTGCCAGGATCAACTTGTAATAAATTTGGCCAGTGCAGAGGACCCCTTCGATAAATACTTTCAAACGCATCGGCGCCATCAGTTGATGATTTTGTTTTTTAACGGCTCTGCTTGTTTATATCGACTCGCTACATTAACTACAGTTAGCGCCTATTTGTAACCACCATCATGCGGCAGAAATAATATATCAGACTGATGAACTTCATTAAGAACGGTCATATTAAAAACCGAGTAGTTAATTTGTTTAGGCGGTGGTAGATAAATTTGCCATATCGCCTGTTTGGATAACCAATTAGCAACTGGAGTATATTTCACCTTAGCTGCGCTAGCGAGTTTACTAATTGCCACCTTACCTTTCCAGTATCAACTCGGAGAAAAATAAATAGATTCCATGTTATTATTAATTACCAGCACGTAACAGCAATTTACCTTTCATCGCCGATTTTATAAACAATAAAGCCAATTTTTCTTTGAAGGATTTATCAGTGTTAGAATTCAACACATAAATCAATTTCACATCTGCTATATGTCTGTGTTGCATATTGGTGCTTTTATATGCAACATCTTGAGCGTGATACCCCTTATCAATGTCATTTATTGGTTCTTCACCGGGTTTGGGTTGGTTTTGATCATCAAGTCTGATATCGAGTCCTGTCCCAGGTCCACAATAACTATACCCTGGAAGGTGTTTCTCTCCCGGATACTTTGCCCATGATGTTCCTGGGAGTTTAGCTAGCTTGGCTGCAATATCACCTCCTCGTTTTTTTTAATTATCCGCAGATTTCATTGAAACAAATCTAAATTTATTTGTACTACATTGTACACACTTACCAGAAAGTGCTGATCGGTTATTTGTAGTTGTAATCGTTGTCAAGTCATCTGTGTCAGTACGCTTTCTAGACTTCACACAAAATAGATCCATAATATATTATAATAACATGAATGTAATTGATTTTTCGGTGACAAAAGCAAGAGAATCAGTTAAGCATCATGCAGCGCTACCGAATTCTATTCGTATGATTATTATTGGACCATCTGGAAGTGGCAACACACAACTGCTACTTACTTTAATAACGAGATGGATGAAATGGAATAAGTTGTATTTAATAGCTCCTAGTGTAGACGATCAGCGATGCTACGAAGTGTTAATGGATTTTAACGAGAACGCTTCAGAGATTGCTGGTTATAATGTCATCGAGTTTATAACCGATATCGAAGAAGCACAGAGTATTGATCATATTGATGGAGGTATTAACAATTTAGTTGTATACGATGATGTCATATTAGACAATCAAAAGAATCCTGCTAGGGTATTTTCCAGAGGCAGGCATAAAAGCACTGATGTGATATATGTTACTCAACGATAGACCCAAATACCAAAAGTGATCATAGATAACTACACTATTCTTGCTGTATTCAACGGAGTTGATACTCATACGCTACGAAATATTCATCAGCCTTGGTGCGGCGGTGATATGGATTATAATTTCTTTAGTCGCACTCAGTCAACCACACATGGATTTGTAACTATAAATTTACATGATCCTCGGACGCGATATCGTATCGGACTCGATCAAATATTCGCTTTAAAAAAATCATTAACCTCATAGCAGCAGAAGGGGCGCGACAACCACATTGGCATATGCGTTGTAAGATTTTTTTTTCGTTGCTCGTAAGAGGGTTTTGCTTAACAAATATTTACCAGAGACGTTTGTCCAATTCGCCCCCTCTGCTGCTGAAACCATATTGATCTTATTACACTATCATCAGAACACACACACACCTTTTTTAAATTAATCTTTTTCAGTTTTCCTTGGCTTGTCACAGAATTATGCTTAATTTACTAATTTAAATACAAGACACATCCCACTAGGTTATTAAAATACTCCACTGACATCCCACTATGTCTTTAATATCAGTCTAATATACAATTTATAATTTAGTCAAATATACATATTTTAATTTTAGTCATGTAGAATTTTTCGTTTTATAGATAGTTCTCATTGACGTCACTAATCCGGGGATTTCCCTACACAACCGCCATCTTCTTGGTCGCACAAGCGAAGCGTTCCTTTGTTTACTTGTATCGCTTTTTACTAAGATTTAAATATGAATGAAAAGTCCAAGGCATTACCTTCGAAACCAAGGTATGTCAACACCCTAGATCCGATTAGTAAAACTAGGTATATAGACAAAATAAGACTGATTGACAACAAAGATCCATACGAAATTCCGAAAGCAGAATGGTCAACTTATGTAAACAAATGCCCCGACATTCAATATCCGGATATTGTTTACTATCTTGTCAACACGCAAAGTGCTTATACTTTAAGTGACATGAAAGCGTACAAATCACTGGAGTCCTATAATTATTTTGTATCTGGATAAGTGAAGGAGATGAGCAACATGACCATAAATTCGAAGTGTTTGGTGTCTGGAAAAGTGAGACACTCGCAAAAGATGAATGATACCCCGCTCCACTGTTGGTTGATTGCAGAAATTGATGGAACTGTTTTATGTGCACACTGTAATTGTATGGCTGGTCTAGCAGAGAGCTGTAGCCATGTAGGTGCATTACATTTTGCTATGGAGGCAGCAGTTAAGCTGCGGAAATCACAAACAGTGACACAAGAGAAGGCATATTGGCTACCTTCGACTAATTCAGAAAGTTGAAGGAAAGCCTGTGGAAGAGATAGACTTTACTTCTGTAAAATCTAAGAAGAGACGTTTAGATGCCTCAATTAGTAATACGCCATAAAATGTAAAGGCTGTAAAAAATGCTCCTAATATTACACCTCCAAGTGTTAATGAATTGGCAGACTTTTTTGAAGGCTTGCACTGTTCTGGGACAAAATCTGCATTACTTTCACTTGTCCCTTGTTATGCACACCACTATGTACCCAAATCATTGGATAAGAAGTTTCCTTTGGTGTTGTCATAATTACGTGATGAGAATTTTGTTACAGCAGACAAGGATCATTTGTTAGAACATTGCAGAGAGGTCTTCAAAACATTAACTCTTAATGATGAAGAAGTGAGAAATGTTGAATTAGAAACGAGAAATCAGGCCAATAGCAGAGAATGGCACCGATTTAGAATTGGATGGATAACAGCTTCTCGCATAAAAGCTGTTTGTCATGCTTCAAATGAAAAGCCACACCAAAGTTTAATTAAGACAATTTGCTACCCATACACGGTAAAATTAAATACAAAAGCAACCAGATTTGGATGTGATCATGAAAAAGAAGCACGGAAACAATATATAGACATGATGAGTAAAGAACATGAAAATTTCTTTGTTAAAGAAAATGAACTTGATTTAAACAAAAAGTATCCTCATCTGGGTGCATCACCTGATGGGTTAGGTTCTTGTGACTGTTGCATGGATGTATGCATTGAAATCAAATGCCCTTTTTGCAATAAAGATTCAAAAATTGATGATTCATTTGAATGTTTGGAAACTTTTGGAGGACAATTCAGACTTAAAAGGAAGCACTAGTATTATTACCAAGTAAAGTGTCATCTGTTAGTATGTGAAAATGAGTTTTGTGACTTTATTGTATGGACAGAAAAAGAATTTTACTGTGAAAGAATTCCAGTTGACAATGAAGTTTGTCAAAATATGTTGATGCAATCGAAACAATTTTTTGAAAGTGCAATTCTGCCGGAACTAATTAGAAAACATTATTCAAGACCGACTATTAGTGATAAAACTGTTGTTCCTGTTGACTCCAACACCTTATCATGTGCTTCAAATTATTCAGTTGGGTACATCGCTGGTGCATGTGGAACAGCTAATCAAAATACTTTGATTTGCATATGTCAAACCCTTTACAATCCTGATAAGGATGATGTTATTGCATGTGATGATGAGAACTGTCCATATATGTGGTTTCATTTTAAATGTTTGAAAATCAAGAGTTCCTAAAGGTGCATGGATATGTCCATCTTGCTGAGAAAAAAATAAATAAGTTTTGTTTATTTCTACTTGCATTGTTTTTAATTATTTCTATCAACTGACCTGTGAAAAGCCTATTTATAACCAACCTATACTCGACAATAATAGTATTTTAAGGTTAAAACATAGTTATATTACTAAATGTACTTGGTGAAGTCTGTGTTTGACTTGAACTGTGGTGCTACTGAAGGGAAAACATTTCTTGAAATGTTCCATTCTACAACCGTTATATACAGAGTGAGATTGTTACAGAAAGCAAACAAACTAAAAATAAGTGCATATTTTAATTAAATGGAACAACAGACTCACATAAATCGGTTAATGCACAACAAACACAAACAATTTCATTAATCAGTGGATCTTGCCCTTCACTGGAAAGCAAAACATCGATTGGCAAAGTGTCTTGTAGAATTGTGTATTTGTTACGCACAAGTCCTATAACCCTTTCAACATGAATTCGCACATGAGCAGCTTTTCTAGTAGAGTCAAACTCTAATGGAGACAGCTGTTTTCTGCACTTGGTAAAAGATGGAATTTTTATCTCTGCACACTAGTACTTCACTTTCGACAATTTCAAATCCTCTGTCAGCAAGAATTAAATCACCTGGCAAAAGTTTATTTAAAATTCCACAATTTTCAGTGATTTTTATGTCACTCGATCGTCCACTCCATGCTTTTGACAAAAATGAAACTGTGCCTTGTGGTGCAACTCCGATTAAACATTTCACTGTATTATGGTGTTTATAATTAGACCAGGATTCTGCTCTGGCTAAAAGGTTAGATGGCCTTTCAATGAAAATGTCAAAGCAATCAATAATGATGGCAACTTTAATTCCAAAATGTTTATGAAATTCCATGGGCATAGTCATGCACCGTTGCTCTCTATCTGGCCACAATATAAACCCCTTCATTTTTTCAGTCATGACATGTATAACATTGATAAAAATTCTGGAGACAGTTGCCTTTGAAACATTGAATCTGTATGCCAAGTCCTGAACAGACAAATTTAGTCTTAAGCGCATTAGAACAAGAATATACGTTTCAAACTTGGACAAAGGGCTTCGGCTTCTCTCCGCAATAAATGGTTCCAATAAATTGAAACACTTTCATTAGTGTTATAAATCCAGGAAGACCTGTAAGGTACCTCACCTTTTCCTCTTTGCCCTCAAATGATTCGGGTGAATACGTGAAATCATTTAATTTTCTCTTTAGTTCTATATTTTCTGTTGTTTATATTTGTAATTCAGTCCCAATGTTTTCCACTGTTACTTCTGGTTGCCCCTCGTCTTTTCTTGTAATAGCAGCATCAACCGGATGATCAAGCAATAATTTTGGATTCTCAAGTTTCTTTAGTAATCTGAAGGGGTACCGTTGTGACTCATTGTTTTCATCTTGCATATTTTGATCGCTGAAGAGATTATGCAGATCATGTAGGGCTTCAGTAATAACATGCTCCTTCTTTTTAATGGCTTTTTGTTGCGTCCTGCTGTACCTGAAAAAATACCACAAAATATATATTCAATGAAGGGGATATATGTTGATTGGGTACATACATGGAAATACTGAAATAAACATGCAATCTTTTATTTGAGTAAAGAGCGATTTGGTTACTGTTCTTCTCATGAAAGTTTTTTTAATTGGACGTTCATGCATGCATGGTACTCTTTGCTGTACAGTACAGTCATGACCTGTGATGTTAAGATGCTGGGGAAATCATCTTACGAAAAAAAAGACAAAAACTTCACAAATAATGTAATTGCTTAGACTTCTACGTCTGTTTCATACGAGACATAAAAAAATTGAGGTGCATGTACATTTAGTGTTACTGCTTTGTACATGTAGGCTAGGTACACAAACATTTACATATATCTTAAGAGTGAATCTTGTCAAAAATAACCTTTTCATTGAATCCGTGCAATCTTCTGTTGTTGATTTCTTTGGATTTTCTTGTTTGAACTGTAGAGAAGGAGACCAGTCTTGATGAGAAACGTCATACAAGGCAGAGGGTTTCCCTGCAAATTAAATCATGTGCTCCTAAATATCATTGGGAATAAGGTGTTATGAAGAGGAAATAAATGCCATAGTTAATAAAATAAAACAATACAATAAATTTCAACGATCAGCCGTCCTGGTTGTCAATGAAATAACAAGGCGCTTCCACGTTTAGCTACACGTACCCCCACCCCCCTTTTTTCCTTTTCCACGAGTACAAACTCTATGTTAATGCAATAACACAAATTGTAATAAGTAAATTCTCTTACCTGTAATAAAATGATCAGAACACTTTTTAATATTGCGACGGTGTCCAGTCTTTCCTGCCGATTCATGCAATCCATTCCTCTCGTCGCTTCGTGGATAATGTTTTTGTCTGTTCTCCCTGGTTTACAATAACCTTTGGGATTGCGCGGTATGATCTTTTAACTTGTCCTTTGTCTGCTCTATTGTGACATCCAAATATTACACACGTATTAACCATTTGTATTGTGACTGTACAGCTTCAGGCAATTTAAATATTCAGAATGACAACACAGGTATAAACATCAATAAGCTTGACCTACAAGATGTTGGATAACCTAATGACCTTTGTTTGCTGACGTCACGTGAAATCTATCTATTCTAATATATAATGTTGTAATATTTTTCCAACAAACATTTGAATTTAAGTCTAATACATAATTTATAATCCTAGTCAAATCTATATTTTTCATAAATTTAGAATTTTAATTTAATTTAGCACAGAATATTTAATTTTAGTTCTTGATAGTGTTTGTTACAATTTTAGTCTAGCAATGAATTTTACTCTTAGTCTAATATAGCCGTATAGTTAAAATCATCATAATATTTCTCCAATAAATAACGTGGATATTTCCAAAACGCTGCTAAATAAAGTATAATCTAGTACCTTTCAACAAAAAATAACAATATTCAAAATTCCCTAACAGCATTGAATATTACGCTGTTGTGTGATCTATTGTAAACAAGGGCGAGGAATGTCGCGTGCTATGACGTCACTAAGAAAGCTCCGCCTACTGGGAAAAGTGTATTACATGTACATTATTACACTTATCTAAATTTAGTAACAAGCCGCCATTACAGCCATTCCAGAATAATAATAACAACTAAAATTCACAACTGGCGAAAAAAATAACTTACTTGAAAAAACTTATGTGACTCTGTTTCATAATCTTGGATATTTCAGTAATTAAAATCCAATTTTTCTCACACCAAATTTGAGAAATTACAAAATTTTAGTGTTCCTAGTTATGACAATAAAAACGAGCGTTATGGGTGTTAAAATTAAAACAGAAACCCGTAATCAAGAAAAAAATATTCAACTATGAGATGCATTATATATTCTTTACACCAATATATATTATATACACCAATATATATTCTATACACCAATTTAGTCAATTCTATACACCAATATATATTCTATACACCAATTTTCAATTTATTTTTAAAAAAAACACAACTAGTGATCGTTATTGTAAAAACATCTTACTATCTTTATTTAAAAAAGAAACCAAATATTTCTTGACTGTTAAACTATCTAAACATGTTTTTTTAACATTTGCTATTTAATAACAGTTAAATATATAGGACAGTTTGTCATCATCATTCAAAAACTGCAAGAATAAAGTAAGAGAAAACACAATGATGTTGGTTGTAGAGCATCTAAGTAAAAACCTAAAGCACAGAACCCGGTAGCATGAATTTCGTTATGGATGTTATGTTACTAACATATTTTTTTAAAATTTTTCTGAAAACTAAAAGAATTTGACAAAATAGCATTAAAGACTATTTAATTGAACTTAATATTGACATTATTGAACAAATTATCGAAATCTTGCATACAACCTTACAATCTCTTTTTTGTTATGGAGTTTACACACATACAACAATTTCAAGCATATTTATCAAAAGCCCTTGAAATTTTTTCTATTTCCTTCTGTGGGACTTTCATGGATCTTCTGGTTTATCCAACTGGCACAGGACTGTCTATAATTCGCGCAAACAGTGAAAATTTAAATATTGGCGTTATGTATGTTAACATCTTAAATGCGACAATACAACTAGCCAGCTAAATCAACTTTAAAGACCTAACAATTTTTAGGTAAAAAAAAATCGTTTTTTACACCAAAATTCTCTATTGAGATGTGTTTGTCTTATATTTAATAACATCCAATGTTATATTACTGCTTAGTCTAAAATTTGTTATGGATGTTAACTATCGATATACGACATACGTATAATAAAAATTTATAAAAGGCACGAACTTCAAGAAACTTGCCATTCCTGCCAATGAAAGTGGAACATATTTTGTATGAAATGAGCCCATAATATGAACGCTATTATAAGTTGTATAGTAAAACCGGAATGGTTAGTTTTGATTACAAGAACGCGACATTATCGAAATGGTTGTTTTGGCACTTTTTTGGAGTGATCCACATGCGAAAGAATGACTTTATATGTGTACAAGTACATCTCTTTTTTAAAAAAATACTTTTTTTGTTGAAAATCTCTTAAAAAGTTGTGGGTACGACGATTTTTAGAAAGTTGCAATAACGGCGACAGTTTAAATACGAAATCGTAATCTTTATTTTGGAATCACTGCATTAATAAAGTCTATAGCAACTGAAAAACATCGTGTCAAAGTTTTCTGGCTACAACTAAGATTTACATCAGTAAAAAATTGACTTTGGTATAACTCTATTAAAATACTTCATTATTAATTTTTTTTAAAATAAATAGTATTTAAAATCAATCCACAAAGACGACGACGTTGACATAAAATAAAAATGTAATAATTTCTTAAACTTTGAATTAATTTAATTTAGTTATTCGATTTTATTTGACATCTTTAAAACTTTTTCAACTTAAAAATAAATATTTATAATTCATTTGTGTTGAATCTATATTATTTAAATAAATGAAGTATGTAGTTTTCGTTGTGGAAAATGTAAAATAAATAGAATTACCTGGTTGATGTAAATACTCCATTTTGTAAATATTTATCACATTACTGTCCCAGCTTGTGGTGTAAAGTAATCCATGCTGGTCATCATAGAAAATTCTATCCAGTCTTGGTGACACTGTGTGTATGGTCACTAGTTGACCGCTGTCTGTCAGCTGATGAATTCTGTCAGAGTCACACACGTACACATAATCCCTGTCAGCCATTATTGACCCCGGTTCTTTTAATTCCTGGTGTCGATACAGAAACTTTTGTGTGTGTTTTAAAATATCATATGCATAAACTCCATTAGTAATGGAGTGATAAGTGTAACACGAGATGTACACGGTGTCATCTTTGACGGCCATTCGAGTCCGATACCCTTTACAGATGTCGTGAGTTGAGTCCAGACTTCCATCTGTAATCGATACAATTCCCCAACACGACATGTCGTATTTCTTACCGCTGACAACGAGTTTGTCTGATTTCCATTTTGCCAATGAATGACATGAATCAAATCCTGTCCTTAAAGTGTTGACCCATTTTACGTCATCTATCGATTTCAAAGATACGATTTCAATCATACCGTTATCCAGACACAAAGCAACCTCTGTCCTGCTAATAAGACAGACATCCATGGAAATGAACTCCAGGCTGTGTGATGTAATTAGTTTACCGTCATGACAATTGTAAACATTTAGATTCATCTCATCCCAGTCTACGGTTATCAGTTTCTCATCCATCTTTACAATGCCATGGTAATACTTGAAGATACGACCGGCTGTGGACCAAAAAAATGATTTATATTAGGATACGGATTATACAGACATATAAAATTTTAGTAAACAATGCAAAATAAACGTAAATATATTTATATACATATTTCTGACCTAAAATAATATTCTATTCGTAATTTTACACAACACCAGCATTATCGTAATAGTCGTATTATTTGTACTATTATAGTTTATTCCACAAAATCTCCAATTCATGTCACACGAAAGTATTTAAAACGAATTACGTAATTTTGTTTAGCTATGACGATGACCTGAATATTTACCGAGTTTAAGATTGGAAAATTTAGCTATGATATGTAGAACGAACTATAGCAAATACATTCGAGTCAAAAATGATAAAACTTTACTGAGAATAAGGTAGGGCTAATAGAGTAGCTGTGGACCAATTATTTATACAAACTAATTGAGGAGCAGCAGAGGGGGGGAATCATATATATTTACGGATGATGCGTTAAATATAATTAGAGAAATCAAAACAGACTCTGAATTTTCCAATTTTACTAAAGAAATTTTTTTAAAAAAAATAGAGATAGCTATTTAAAAGACGACGAGTCTAGAAAGTTTATAAAAGAAAAAAAAACCTGGGCAAATAAGGTGTTATGAACAAACCGCGGTAAAACTAAAATAACAAAAGAAATACGCGAAGATTATAATACTTTTCTAGCTATGGTAAAGGGAGTTACACAACCACCACCAGGTTATACAGCAGACCCAATCCCCGTTGAAATACAAATAGTGGCAGAAGCTGATTCAAAAAAAGGTGGAACGGGTATCTCTAAAAAACAGGTAGTGGTTTAAACGTCAGCTGTCCTGGTGATGTTCTTAGAGATATATCACGATTAGAAGTACTCGTAGGAGGGAAACGGGCAGGAAATAACTCACCGGAAATAATTAATGAAGCAGCTGATATCTGCAGGAGGTTATTTCAAGGTGGTATCATGGATATTGCAGCATATCGAGAATTCATTAACGAATTAGCGGAAAATCATCATGGTTATTATAGTGATTAAACTCGAAGAGTTTCCAATCGAACAACAATTCAACACCAGCATTTTTTTTTATAAGAATGATCATACACTACAACCATGATAAACCAGCAAGCGTGTATGTGGTAAACTCACGATTGCCAAAATACTGAGCATACTATGGAGATGGTCTCGGTGATACTATAATGGGATTATTTGCAAGAATGTCTCCAAAAGTAGCTCCGATAGCAAAACAACTAGCAATGAAAGCCATTGATGTTATTAAAGATAAGGGTATTAAGTTCGTTGGTGATCTTGCCTGGAAGGCGTTTCCAGCCGCGAAAGATAAATTAACAGCGTTAGTTCGACGGCGAAAGAAACCACAAATGACTTCACAGTCATCACCGTTACCATCTACGGCAGTGATGCCTGCAAGTGTTAGTAAAATAATAAATAACGCAGTAGATGAAAAACTAGCATCATTGATGGCGACTAACGCCCAAGATAACATAACCGCAAATATGATAGCGGGAGGTGGCTTAAACAAACGTCAACGACGTCGGTAAAATTGAAAATCTTTAGATTTTCGCCTACAATTTAGACCAGCAGATATATAATAAAAAATGTTCAAACGGGTAATTGATAGCGCATTTGATATGGATGCCCTAGTACATAAAGATTATTATGTACGTGATTATCAATTTTATTCTTAACACGCAGTGCAAACTGATCTTAGATCACGAATTGAACTTCAAGTTCATGATACCAGTAAATACGTTTTGCCATGTGAAGCTTTTATTGAAATCGAAGGTGAACTTCTACAAGCAGATGATACACCATACGCAGATAACCCAACTATCCGAGTTGTTTTTATTAACAACTGGATTATGGCGTAATTTGAAAGTGCAAGATATCTCGATGATGGAAGAGAAATCGAATCTATTGAGCGTGAAGTTGATATTGCTACGGCAATAATCGGGTTAGCAAGATATTCCGATGACTATACAAGACCTGCAGGTCCGTCTATGATGTTCGCGAAGGATATTACTGATAACGCCGAACACGTCCAGTATTCTAGAGTAAAAGCAACACAAGCTACTGCAGTTAATCCAGCACCAGCCGGGTATGTAAGACCAGCTACTGATTTTGATATCATAAATAATATTCCTAATTACAACCTAGGATTTGCAACACGAGTAGCAACGTTGCAGGGACAACATCGACGGTTTTCATGTGCGATTTCGTTGCATCACATATTTGGATTTTGCAGAAACGTCAGAAATGTTATCTATGGAGCAAAGCATACGGTAGCATTAGTGAGAAAGGGTACTGATGATAATACAATCTTACGCGGTGCTGGAGTTGCCGCCGGTAAAGTCGTTTTATCAAAACTATCACTATGGATGCCAGTGTTGACCCCCTCGCTGTCAACAGAAGGACGATTACTATCATTTATGGATCAAGGAGGAAAGTCATTGTTGAGTTGGTTATCATTGTCCACAGATACGATAGATTCTAATATTGATGGTACACTTACATGGCATCTAGCATCAAAACAAGGTATTTCAGCTCCACGTCACATATTTGTTGCGCTACAGAATACTGCGCGATTAAATAATCAAGAACGTTCCCATATGATATTTGATCAAATTGGATGTAATAAAGTCTCGCTGAGAATAAACGGACAGCAAGAAGCATCCGAGGATATACAAGTTGACTATAACAACAATTATATTGCACGCGCATATCATCGGTTGTTGTCGTATATGGGACGCTATCAAAATGTCGATACCGGTCTACACATATTACAGTTGGATTTTAACAATCGGTATCCGATTTATTACATTTCGCTTGAACATCTCGATTTAACAAGGCAATCCGTCGTTGATATACACTTTCGAGCTCGTGTAACCCGTCCTGGTGGTATTGCTAATTATAGAGCAGTTGCTGTCATTCTCAGTGATAAATCAATGCTACTCGAAGGTGTTGGTGGACAAATGAGAATCATTGATGCGCCAGTGGAAAATCTTTGAGTGAAAACTCTATAGCAATTAGATCAATCTGTGTTTGTATAATGTCGTATAGTAATATCAATGTCTCGTTGACACCTGGTCAGTTAAAAAAATTACAATCCAAATCAGCTAAGCAATGTGGAACCACAATAACGCTGAAACCTAATCCAATGAATGGCGGGGCAAATAAATTATCACTGACAACTCGTCAAGTTAAACATTTCAATGACGCACTTGTAGCATAAAAAAGCGTTCAGATTACTCTTTCTGCAACTGCGATTAAAACATGATAAAAACCGGTGATATATTCCCGGTATTAGCTGAAATTTCAGCGTTGATTGCAGCGGCATCCCTAGCGGTGGTGAAGGCGGCAGCGTTAGGGGCTGTTGGTACCGCGGCAGGAATGTCACTTAAGAAAGCAGCGGGAAAGGGGTATTAAAAAGGGAAATGGTCTAAGACTGCCAGGAACTCCACACACGTGGTACAAGGGAAGCGGCTTGAGAATCCCAGGAACGGTTTACTAGTTGAAAATTCTACAAATTTTTCACCAATGTCTAGTTTTGATTTACTCGATGCCGCTGAAAAACTCGCGATTAAAATCTTCAGAGGTGTTTTTATGAAAGATCAGTTACCGGCACAACCCAACGATGTTGAAACCGGTATTATTAATCTAGATAACAGCACCGGACCTGTAACACACTGGATTGCATACGCGATTGATCCACGTGGGATTATTTATTATGACTCATATTGATTAGCGCCTCCGAAGGAATTTATGCATTATATAAACAATTTAAAACACCTCGTTGATATTCTACGTTACCAACACAAACGATGATTGACCCACCAATATGTGGAAATGAAGTATTAAATGTTCTTGATGCTATTTCAAAGGAATCAAAGATTCCTCAATCAAAACCACCTTATATAGTTGTGAATGAGTATACTAGCAGTCGCTGGATTTAAACAGAGAAAATATTTCTACAATAACAATAATTGACATTTGGGGACGATCTTTATCAGCGCTGAAGAAACCCGATACTGATGGAATTGAAATCAAGGGTGTTAAAAAACTAATCGAAGATGAAATAGCTGAAACGTTGAACTTAGCAAGTGTTGATCCCGGTGAAATAGATATATTTCAAGATCGTCAGGGTAAATTGAAAACTAGTAATGTTTCTCTTGATGATATTTTAGTTAAACGACGAGACGCAACAGAGAATACTATCGCGCTATTTTCCGATCAGGGTAAACTCAAACCGGGTGTAATTATTTCAACAATTACAGATAAAATTTTATCACTCGATAACAATCATATATCTGTTACGAATTCATTAAAAACATTCAACGATAAATATGATGATAATTTAATTAAATTTAATGAACTTCAACAAGAGATCATTAACAACATCGAAACTCCTTTAAATAACTTATTTGACGTTCCACGTGTGACCACACCTAAACTCACAGAGATAAAAAATTCTATGTTGGAATTTGCCGCATTTCAATCCCGATATGAGGAGCATATAAAACAATTCTGAATTCTTCGTTAAAACATTATAGATAAATTTTTGGGAACCACATTCAACAAAATAGACATAAAAATACCTGACATTAAGAAATCCATCGATGAGATGAAAACCTTCATAGAGGCAATCAAAACTGATTTTTCGAGGATGATAACAATCATTGAAAAAACAAAAATTCTTAATGAGAGCACCAACAGCGTAGTATACACTATCTAACACGGATCATTGCAGTGCAAACCCACAAACAACAAATTAGATGTTACTGCAACCGTCAAGGGTATTTATCGATTAACAATAGTGGCGCCAATTCAATTTAATATATCATCCTCGAGTTTATCTGGAGTCAACAATACGATATCAACGATCGTCGAAAAGGATACAACCGAACAATTCAAGATAGCATCCACTGATGAGAATTTGATTTGGATTTCAGTATCATGGTACGTGAAATTCGTAGCGGATTTGAGTAAACAACTTAATTGAAATCGTAAATGGATTTGGAAATAAAATGACAACGTCACAACAATATCGCTATGATCAGGTCAGAGAATTTCAAACTAAACTCAAAACACTCACTGAACAGTATCAAACAAAAATAAAAAAATACCGACAAGGAATCACCGCAGTTGATGTTACCGTGTACTCGATGAGTGCTATTATCACCGGAGCTGGTATAATATTATCCTCGGTGACAATGATTGCTCCGATAGCTGTTCCAATTTGTATATCAGCGGCGACAACAATCGCGGGAATAATTTCGATAATAACAAAAATAATATCATCATGCAGCCAACGCAAACTGCAAGATTACTTAATTAAATTTCATCTTGTATCACCCGCGTACTCGCAATTATCCTCGATGATATCGTCGTCACTCGATGAGACATTAATATTAGATAGTGAGTTCTCAGCGATGGTAAGTATTTATGATTCCGCGATATCAAAATTAGAATTACAACATGAATATAATAGCAATTACAACATCGCAGGAACTACTTCAACGACTAGTAAAAAATACCGAATCGATTCAACAAATAACGGAAAATACCACACCGGTGAAAACCAGCATTATCTCAATAACATCAACGAATCCAGAATTCAGTGTGAATTTCCCTATTCGGATTCCCGTGAAGGAGATAGCGCTAGGATAACTACGAGTATACCATAGTTGGCCTAATATTAGATCAAAATCATTTAGCGGTCAACAACCGAATAATTCCTAAGTGTTTGCGAATAAGAATAAACCCGATGGAACTCCAGACTGGAACGTTGTTTCGCTGCTATCTGGGTCATACCAAATCGAACAAATCAATGCTGAATTAGCGCGTAGAATAAAATCTATTACTGTAGCAGAATCGAAAATCGCTATAACGGCCCACGAGCCGACAATATCATCTGCCATTGAGATAAACTCACCTAATTATGTTGTAGATATCTATCAGAGTTCTATAGGAACAATACTAGGGTGGCCTGAAATCCCACCTCAACAAGTTAACATACCACCTAAACCACAAAAATCTGATTATATCACCGACAATAAATCATATCACGATTTTGAACTCAGTACAATCGTCGGTGCATTATTATTCAAACGTTTAACAGAACCCATTCGTTATTTTTATGATAGTGAAGGAGTATGTCTTTTTGAACAGCGGAGTATTGGTTGGGTCGAATTTAATTCACATCAAATCTTGAAATTTTTTAATGATCTTAAACGAAAGCATAAGAATCATTTAGATAAATTACAGCAGAGTAAGAACAATCGTCGAAAACTTCAATTATCAAATACACGGAAATATTAAATCAAAATTATACACGAAATATAATTACTTCAAACACGACTTATTCAAGCAGTATTAAATGCTACAGATGATAGTAGAGTAAAATTTGCAAAAGTATACAATATCGTTAAAGATATTCAGACATTTAAGTTTACTGAGTATAATGTTCCAGAACACAAAAAATATCTCAATGATGCCATCGATGAAGGTTTCAAAAACATCTACGACGCTTGGAAGAAAACAACACCACAACCACCTACAACTATACTGACATATAATAATGACCCAGACGGTGGTGGTAGACATATCGCTCCGTTCAAAGTCAATATATTCTCGGTGATTGCGCTAAATTTAGTATGTGATGTTATCGAAGGAAGCTATCAAATAAATCTCGAGCGATCAAATCAAGCTCAGCAGGGATATATTCTATATTTATTTGCACCAACAGTTCCTCCAGGATTTCTAATAATCGAGGATACAACTTATCCAGTCTATATGCGATGTCATAATGATTCGTTAACGAGAATTAATTTCAGACCCACTGACCAGTCCAATAATCTGATTGATCTACAAGGTGAGATTTTACAAATTAGTCTGTGAAATCATAGCAATTTTCATCGTAAAAGAATTGTTAACCCGAAGCAGCAACGACAAATATCGAAATATATTCCAGCCGCATTCATTGATTGAAATATTTTTTCTTCGTTAGTTTCTGTATCAAATGATTTCACACTATTTGTTTGTTTTGCGTGTTAATCTCCCTTAATACCATAGTTAGACATAAACAAATCGAATCATATTATTAAAACCTTTTAAAAAACAAGACTGACAAATTCCCCCTGCAACAAATCGTACTGAAGGGGTACAAATATCGAAATATTTTCCAGCCGCATTCATTGATCGAAATATTTTTTCTTCGTTAGTTTCTGTATCAAATGATTTCACACTCTTTGCTTGTTTTGCGTGTTTGCCGGTTCCGCTTATTTTTGTATTCTGACTTTATGTAACAACTCATAAGTTATCCAATTTGTTATTTTGAGGAAATCCATCAACGTGATCAATCACAAATCCGTCTTTGATTAATCCATTAAATGATTCATATGCGATTCTGCGACAGAGATATGTTTTATTTCCAACACTGAACAGAAAATACCCTTGATTATTCAGAAATCCAATCTTCAGTATGCGGTTTCTAATAACACCATCATATGCTTCATAATTAACAAGCACGGGGTGAAGTCTGAAGTCTTGGCTAATTTGTATAATAATACTATTTGTCTAATTTATTATTTGCTTTAATTATAAACCTCTCAATATAGTCTGATGGGTCTTTATGACGTTGACAACGTCAGGGACAATGACGGTATTTTTTATTCGTTTGTCATAGTAGCGTTTTATTTCTCTGTATCGTTTGCCGCCACAATTGAGACATAATTGTAATTTTCCCCTAACGCCCATCCCACATCGGAGGCATGGGAGAGGGCCAAAAGAACCGTTGCGAACGCTCTGTAAATGATACCCACAAAATTTGCTTCTGCATGATTTGTTACACGGGGTTGTTGATCCAATCATAAGCCATTTGCAGTGATTCATTAAATATAAATTTTTTATTTAAATACTTGTTTTAATTAAAACATGGAAGAATTCGAGAGATTATCGAAAATTACGCCTTGGAAAAATATTAAATTCAAACTCGATAGAACCCTCAAAGATGTGCCAAAAACGGGCAGTAAATGATAACAGCTGGATAAAAAAAATTTGTGACTATGCTGTTGAATTCAAGGGTGATGGAGCATCTCATAGCTGGTCAACATTTCGAATTGATGGCGTTGTTGATGACACCATGAACGACGAAAACTCAGCTACGATAATATTACAACTTGACAGTAAAAAGTATTTTTTAGAGTGCAATTCATTGTGAATTTAGAATCAGGTGATTGGATTATACAAGACAAATTTGAACCAATTCTCAAAGACAAGAAAACAGTCGTTGTTAGCCGTGATTTTAAGCCGGGTCTGTTAACTGGAATTGACAAACCATACTATGAACGAGCATACCCTGAAACAGCAGTTGTTTATGGGATATATCCATTAAATGAAAAACCTGATATAGGAAAACTAGCGCCGATGAAATACTCGTCGCCGGCGACCTCATCGCTGAATTGTGTAGCAGAACGAATAACAGAGCATTTTACAAATGCATCCCGAGGGCACAAACTAACTGATTTACCGCGTTGCAAAATAGCTCAATGGGGTTTAACAGTCAAAGAGCGCAAGCAACTATTAGTGATATAGCGAAATTAGAAACATCACTGAGATTTCCAATAACCGTTATGACGATAACGGGAAAAGTATTATATGAATCAAAATATAATAAAAATGGAGCCCCAAATAAAATTATTGATCATAACGAACACGCATGGACATCCGCGGTCACAATATTTCCACGGAACAGAACAATATAGTATATATCTGACGAGTTTCTCGGAGAAGATGATTTTCTCGTTGAAAAGAAACTATTCGATGCTATTGCACATTTGTATAAAAACGACCCCGTGTCAGCGAGGTTACTTCGCAGCACTGAAAACGACACAGTTACTTTGGATCAGTTTGTAAGACCAGATGGTGAATTATACCGCTTTGAAGCGTTGCACAACAAAATGAAAAAAAAAACAGCTAGTGGTTTTTTAACGATGGGCGATGAAGCCACCGATGATGAACAATTACTGACAAACTGCTTTACGATTCCATTGGTTGCAGCTCATTTTGCGAGAAAGAAAAACGCATGGAAACCAACATGAACTGAATTCTTGCCAGATATTGAGTATAGTTGTCTCGAATTTAATCATGGCGGTTTATGGAACCAAAAATACGACCCTGGAACCACAGGTTCCTCGAGTATCATTTCAGTTGATATGGTTGCTTGTTATTCAGCTAGTTTTCTTGGTTATGGATCCGCCGCTTAGTATTTTAAACGATTTCGGCACCCCGTACATGATTTGACTCGTGTTGCAATTAATGGACCATTACCCGACATTGACTTAACAAGCTTTGCTCGTTTAGTATCATTTGAATTCACTGCAGAACTTCATCGCTGTTGTTATATTTGGATTGGTAGACACATGTCTGAAAAGAAGTGGCTGCCAATAGCGTTATTACGGTTCATGATTGAAACAAAAATGTTAATTTCGTTGACAGTCAGTGAAGCAATTATATCATATCGGAAACAAAGTAATGTCTGGTTACCAGAACCGGAACGTCTTGATAGTATAATTGACGCATCTAGAAAACATATTGATGCCGACGAAGAATATATCATTGTGTGGTCCAAACGGGTATTTAATCAACAAAACAGTGAAGCAAAAGATCTCGGCAGAAGAATAATTGGAAAATTCACGCAGGGAGGCAAAAAATTTGACTATAAAAGATATTCTTCACGGTTGATTATAGATAACGCCGAATATGACTTTGTATTCGCGGATGCAGTTTCTGAAAACATATATGTGGATCGCAAGGACGGTTTCTTGTTCGATGGACCAAAATTGGGTACAGTTGTTACTTACAGCGACAGTTACAGTTCTCCGTATACACATTTGAGGTCGTCTATGCTGGGTTATGCTTGTATCAATTTATTATCAATGATAAATAGATTTCCTGACACTACGGTTAGAGTTGCAGTTGATTAATTTTACATTGACAAGAAGTACATCAACGAGGTGGCTAAATTCACTATCAGTAGCGAAGCTACTGGCGAGGAGGGCTGGGGTACATGGAGAATTAAAAAGGAGACACTGTGTGATTATTCTGAATCAGCATAAGTTGAGATTAAAAACAGTTACTTACAAGGAGCTAATATATCAGAAAGCTCTAATACACCACCGATATCTGATCCAATTTGTAGATATAAAACAGTTTATTTAAACGGCTGTGGCGGGTCAGGAAAGGCGACTCGGGCAATTGAATTATATTGTGGGCGAGCAAATATGATTGTGCTGACACCAACCCATAAATTAGCGCGAGAGATAAAACAACGAAACGTTGAAGCTTGTACTTATCACAGCTTTGTTCGATACGAGGGCGATGAATGGACCCTTGAAAGAATGGGTGAGAAATTCATTCCCGGGGATATTATTTGGGATGAGATATGTACTGTTTCGGTGGATGTATTAAAAATGTTTCTTGATTGGTTGCTGCGCGCGAATACAGCAGTGATAATGTGTGGAGATCATGGCCAACCACCACCATTTGTCGGTGGGAGTCCACATGATTGGTCGAAAGGGTTTGTTGACTATCATGAAGAAATCGATACTGACTATAGAGCACTTTATGAACAATTACGTGAGGTCAAGAAATTAATTAGATTATAACCGGATAAAATCTAATGTGAAATAATCAGAGAAAAAATTCCTGAAACTCCCATTGAGGAATTTTTGGAAGCATAGAGACCAAATGATGTTGTGGTGGCAATTAGAAAGATAGTCAGAGACACACTTCTGAGAAAGTTGTTTGGATTACACAAAGAAACATTTCCAACACTTCCAACGCCGCTGTGTTATAGACCCTCGTATACACGGCGGCAGAATATTGAAGTTGAAATTCCAGGCCGGTTGACAGAGTCAGGACCAGAAAAACAAATTCTAGTGTTAAATGATATTGTGCTGGTTGAAATCAGTGTTGTCGAAGATGCATTGCATGCTGATAAATCGCCATGGACGCTGGATTATGTAACAACAATACATTCCTCGCAGGGATTAACCATCACGGATACAATTGTTTGGATAGTTGATAATCGCATCGAGTGGTCAAATTTAGTCTATCTTGCAGTATCCAGAGTACGGCGAATAAATCAGCTTCGAAGAATTGTTTTCGACGATGACACAATAATGGATGATATTGATGTTAAAATCATTGATAAAAAACTCTCCGAATATAAACAACAAGACAAAAAAACAACGAGAATTTGATATTGATGCCGAATTAATCATTCCACTGAAACAACAACAGAATAATCACTGCGCGAGTTGCAATTGTATAATGCGTTGGCAGTATTCGGATAAAGATCCTCGACAATTTACCGTAGACAGAAAAATAACAGTCTCGGTCATGTCAGAAACAATGTGATGTTGACTTGTTAGTGCAACAGACGCAACGGCGCAAGTTAAGACCATGCGGTGGCAATTGAGTATCGTCAGGAATCACTTGTAGTTGTTCGCGTGTAAACCCCCGCTGAGTGGCAGTTGAATCCAAACTATAGATTGACGGTCTACCAGTTGATCTTGTTATAGTAGATATTTTATGCGTAGTGACACTCCAAATAGGATCAGTAGCCCTTTTTCACCACCTTCAAGCTCTCCTGGTTTATATAAATATCTCACGGTGATATAGCCGAGAATCGGCTGAGAAACACTAGCGTTTCGTGATTGTGATATATACTTTTTTATTGCGTTGTTAGGTTTCATATTGATTACTCTGGTAATCTTGTTATTTAGTGCTGCAACTACTCCTGGTAACCTTTTGACCCATTCACGAGATCTTTTTTCTTGGATGAATTCTTTCGTGTATTGATATCCAAATTACCGCTCAGCAAGAGTCCGATTAAATCGTTCAACAATTGCCTGATCGCGATGTAGCGCAGTATGCCCTCGTCTGATAGTGACATTGTGATGTTTCATTGTGGATGCAGCCACACCTTGAAATTCCTTGCCAGGATCAACTTGCAATAGATTTGGCTAGCGTAGTGGGCCTCGTCGATAACTCCTTTCAAATGCAGAAGCTACTTCAGTGGCCGACTTTGTTTCTAGTGGTTCTGCTTATTTGTATCGACTCGCAACATCAACTACGGTTAGCGCGTGTTTATAACCGTCGTCATGTGGTAAAAATAATAAATCAGCTTGATGAATTTCATTGGGTACGATAACATCAAAATGTGAGAAGTTGATTTGTTTAGGACGCGGTAAATAGATTTGCCATATAGCCTGTTTGGATAACCAATTAGACGCAGTGGCCCTTTTCACTTTTGCGGCACTGGCGAGTTTACTGATTGCAGCGCTATCCCTCCAGTATCCTCTCGGAGAATAATAAATAAATTCCATATTATTAATTACCAGCGCCCATCATCAATTTGCCTTTCATAGCTGATTTTACCAACCATGAAGCCAATTTTTCTTTGAAGGATTTATCAGGAATAGCATTTAACGCATGAATTAATTTCACATCTGCTTGATGTCTATGCTGAAAATTGCTGCTTTTATATGCAACATCATGAGCATGACACGCCTTATCAATAGCGCTTATTTGTTTTTCACCACGTCGAGGCTTATTTTGATGATCGAGTCTGATATCTAATCGTGTTTCGGGGCCACAGTAGCTATATCCTGGAAGGTGCTTTTCTCGTGGATACTTTGCTCACGGTGTTCCAGGGAGTTTTGCTAATTTGGCTGCAATTTCACCTCCTTGTTTTTTTTTAAATCCTTGATTTTATCATCCTTGGTTTCACCAAGGGAAACAAATCTAATTTTTTTATACCACATTTTGCACACCTACCAGTAAGTGCTGATCTGTTAATTTTAGTTGTAATCATCGTCACATCATTTGTGCCAGTACGCGTTTTACACTTCACACAATATAGATCCATAATTTATTTATAGTAATATGAATGTAATTGATTTTCAGCGACTAAAACAAGAGAACCAGTTAAGCATCAAGTAGCGCTACCAAACTCTATCCGCGCAATTATAATCGGGCCATCTGGATCCAGCAAGACGCAATTATTACTCAGTTTAATAATGAGATGGATGAAGTGGGATAAGTTGTATTTACTTGCTCCTAGTGTAGATGGTCAGCGATGCTACGACGTATTAAAAGACTTTAACGAAAACGCTTTAGAAATTAAGGGTGAGAACGTCATTGAGTTTATAACCGATATCAATGATGCACCATCCGTGGATGACCTTGATGGGAGCATTAACAATTTAGTTGTATACGATGATGTAATGTTAGACAATCAAAAAAAACCAGCTAGGATATTTTCCCGGGGACGTCACAAAAACACTGACGTGATATATGTCACTCAACGCAACACTCAGATTCCAAAAGTGATCAGAGATAACTGTAATATTCATGCTGTATTCAACGGCGTTGATACACATACGCTACGAAATATTTGGCAGACATGAAGCTACGATATGGACTTCAATCAATTTTGAAATTTCTTTAGTCACGCTCAGTCGGTCCCACACGGATTTATAACAATAAATTTGCATGACCCTCGAACACGATATCGTATCGGACTCGATCAAATATTCGGTTGAAATAATTTATTAACCTGACGCGGCAATATCAATGGCGTCGTTTTTTTACCCAATGGGGACTTATATTAAGCATTTCGAGGAAGCCTCAGTTTACCAAAATCAGACGCAAAAAGAGTTGGTGTGTTACCTCATCGTTATCTACATAGTGGTGACAACCAAAATGGCGTCGTTTTTTGTTTTTTGGTTTTCTACATAAATTGTTAAATCCATAGCAGCAGAGGAGATGAAATTACAACAACGTTGGCGCCTTTTTTTTACCCAATGGAGGCTTCTTTTAAGCATTTCGAAGAGGCCTCAGTTTGCTAAATGGACGCCTGGAAATTTTGTATGATTCACCCCCTCATAACTCATCGTTAACTACATAAATTGTTAAATCCATAGCAGCAGATGGGGTTGGATGGCGTCGTTTTTTTTTTAATTTTGTTTTGCTGAATGGAGGCTTCTATTAAGCATTTCGAGGAAGCCTCAGTTTGCTAAATCGACGCTTCTAAAAGTTGTAGGATTCGCTCCCTCTACTGACTGAGGTGATAGCCCGATGTATATTCCCACCCTCCAAAAACGTATCACCCTGGTCACATCAAAATTTTTAGGTCACCAACTAACAACCATACTACAGATCTTCTCGACATACAAACTCAAATTTACATATATAACCACAGGGGCTTTTTACAAAGCAAATTAAGAGAATTCATCATGAATCAGCAGATAACAATATGTGTTATTTTGTTACAGCTTATACCCTGATTCATGACGGATACTCTTAATTTACTTTGTAACGAGCCCCTGCGCATATAACTGACACGTACAATGCATTCCATCCTTACCCCTGTATAACAATTTTGAAACTTTTGAGACTATCACTCCAGAGTCTATGACCATATAAACAATTGTTGGCACTAAAGCAAAGGACAAATCAATAAATGTATGCAACTTATTATCAACACAGGAACTACCCCAACTCCAATAAAACAAACTCTTTGACCCTGCCTAAGAACTCGGAAACAAGCATGCTTACTGTACCTTATACATTTAAATTTTAAAAAAATATAAACAATAAAGAGATATATCATCATCTAATATTTTACATCTGATATTCAAAATTACATGTATACACTACTCTGATTATTTCAATGAAAATCTTCTCTCCTTGCAAACGTCTGCACTCTCCATGTTTTGTCGTCTGCTACTGAGTCAAACGCCGGTGTGTAATGTTCCTTACACTCATTTGAATACAATACAGAATCTTGGTGTATTAATACACATACCCGCATTAAGTTGTAACCTAGAGACCTCCTGAACTACAAGATCAGTAAACAATAACCATACTAATGACTTCCGGTTTGTCAGATGGTGCACAGTTGGGGTAACTAAACGTTGGTCGACATCCAGTGTTTTCGGTTTGAAAGTGATCATAAACAGTCGAGAAAGGTACAGACTCTAAATCTAACTGATTTCCAAGATAGCTATTGATACGGGTATATTATGATTCCATTGTACCATTGGCTAGTGAAAATCTTATAGGTATTTCGCCCTAGGTTCATCAGCTGATCGTTGGAGATCGTGTGGGTGTAACATTTTAAATGGGAATGTAAACTTCAGCAATATCAAGCAAAGGCGTAACGATACTAGCCAGACTCGCGCTTGGATAATTAGTGACAGTGGTCATAATAATACAGATCCTGCTATGGAAAGTGGGTCAACCGGTAGCGAGGCTTCGGAGGCTCCCTCTGGGGCATAGGAAGTTAATTTTGACATAATGTCATAAGAGAACATAAAGATAAATGCTTTGTTGAGACCCCTACTCCAAAAGAAGTCAGAATTTTGAATCTATCATCAGATAAAAAATAAAGAATTCATGAATCTGTTTGCGGATACAAACTATGAATTAGAGGTTGTCAAAGTAACTTCCAATATCGATGACTTTAAAAGTTGAATTAACGAGTAGAAATGGTTACATGCAGTTTTAGTGTGAACCCATAAGAGAGCTAGAGAGCTAGAGAGAAAATAGATATCTGTTTGAGTGGCACATGGAGAGCAAATCGTAGATCACGTGGAAGAAATGCAAGCCTCAGCAAAATAGAAAAACTTTAAGAAAGACTACTGAAATTTATAAAGCAAAGCAAAAAGGGGAATAATCTGTTTATGAAAGATCTCTCCATTGCCCAAATAATATATATTTATTTACAAAGTTCTTTCTTTGTGGAATCAATCTATTTAGAGTATGAATATGTTGAAAATATGTGCTTTGTCCTTGGCTGATAGACTACCTTGTTGGAAACAAGGGCAAAAACAATTATAGCGAAATTTGCATATATAGTCTGCAAAGTTCCACATTTTCTAGACATGATACATCTAGAGACCAACTACTTGCTGCTGAGGCTCCTCAGGCAAAACATTGCAATGCGACTGTTCAACACGCAAGTAATATTTTTGTTATTCATTCTAGTTAATTTAAGAAATTTAGAATTTTGCAAAATTAATATACTAATTAAAGTGTTTGGGTAAAATTCGTTTTAAAAATAAAATTGTTTTTTGGAACATTATGTTGTAATCCGCATACTTATTTTTTTAAAATATTGGTTCCAATAAAATAATTTTATTAATTTCCCCCGAATTATCAATCTTACTAACATTATCTTGTAATGTATATATAACAATCAATAGTTTAACATTTGTTTTATTAATAAGTGAAGCAATAGAGACCTACATGTTGGAGGCCACGAACTATACTTTAGAAGAAATAGTAGACACCAACATGACTAATTCTAAATTTTTTGGACTTTTTACTGCTGAAAGTACTGTGCTGGTGCTGTAGTAAAGTAATATCACTCCAAGCATCTAATGAAGACAGACTCTTGCTCATAAGCTTGCTCTTGATGATCATGGTGAAAATGGAATTGATCAATATATATGGTAGTGAGGGAGGAGCTTTTGATGTTGAAAGAGAACAAGATGGTTTCTACAAAGTGAAGGTAGTCATTAAATCATTGAACTGGACACTGACAGAAGCTTGTAAAACTTTGCCTCAACAGTATAGAGATGTATGTCCAGATTTTGCAGTCCTAGCTGTAATTGTTTTGGTGTCACCAGTGACATATATATCATGCAGAACAAAATCAAGATCAAAGGAAGTTCTAGACTTAAACATGAGATCTTAACACAATGGATGTGAGTCAAAGAAGAGGGACCTAGTGTGGAGGAATATGATCCATAGCCAAGCATCAGAACATTTTGTAAAATGCGACATAGACAAAAGTGAACTATATCGTAGTTAAGAATATGATATTTTAACATGATATCAATTTTAATACATAAGTTTAAAAAATAAAACATAATTACCACTAAATAAACTGACAAAGATTTGTGTGTGTTTATTCCTGGCATTTTAATAGACATTTAGCCACTTCAACATGCTTCCGGGAGGGACTGCAACTTTTTGCTGGTGGGACTCATATTTTAACCAAATCAGGAGTCCTGAACTTCTAGATTTAAATTCATAGTAAGACCTTTGGTTTGTATAGTGCTGATCATTTTAATCTGCTTCACCTTCCCAGGGAATATGATTTTACCATCACTATGGTCTATGTTTCCTAAAAGGAAATATGGATTGGCTTCTCATGCCTCTGTTACTGTTTGAACAGAGTGCTGTTCCATTGTAGTATGCTTTCCCTTTGACAGGGAATATAACTCTGTGACTGTTTGAATAAAGTACTTGTGCTCTATAGTTTGCAGTCCCCGCCCCTCCCTTCACAGCAAATATAAATTTGACTGTTTGAATAGAGCACTGTTACACAGTTCGATACAACCCCAAGCCTACACAATCCCTTCACAGGAATATAACTGTGTTTAAATGGAGCACTTCTACATTGCGGTATGCTTTCTCCTTCACGTGTAATAAAACCGCACCATCACTAGGGTCTACATTTCATATGTGCCATTCTTGTCTATATTTTGTTGCTAGCTGTATCTCATTAAGGTGGTCCAATGTCTGCTTACAATCAATAAAAACAATTTAAACACTTGGAGCTACTTTTCTTCAATTGTCATTATTTAAAGTTTATATTCATTTGTAAGTCAAATTTTGTCAATTACTTGAGAAATAAAATGATTAGACCTTCATCTTGAAATCATTATCTCAATAATTCATGCAAATTATTTTCATGCTGTTTGCAAAGCTAAATCTAGAAAGGCAATATGGACTTTACACTACACTTATATGTCATTACTATGTCAGGGAAACTTTGGAATATTATCTTCTGTACATAAGAGCAACAGAACGCGTAAAGCATCCATTCTTTTTACCCCCTCAGTTTTATGGCTTCAACTGTTTTTTTGTAATTATATGTTTCTATTCTTATAAGTCATTGCATATGTTCATTGCCTGCAGATTTGGAGGGGGTGGGGTTAGCTTACAGCAAAAGGATTATTAGGTTAGCGATTTTGTTATCCTTTGAAACATAACCATATAAGCGTGGCACTTCCAATGTGCTGGCAAGCTGTTGTCTTTATATAATTATCACATTACCATTTTCTTTCCATCCCTAACGCCATTGCTTGTATCAAGTGTTGCAGAGCTGCATGCCTTTTTAAACACATTCTCTTAGTATAACAGTTAAAACATTGAATTTTGCAATAGTGCATTTAAAGTCTGTCTTACTATTTTTTCAATAAATTTTTGTGTGGATATAAATCAGTACGTACAAAAATGAATAGCGTTGGGCACATCGGCCATTTTGTTTGCATTAGTTACAGTATCCGTGACCGTTTCAATTAGGAAAGGACATGATTTCTTGGCGTTTGTTACGTAATGTAAATGTACGATGGGGAACCATGCTGTGTTTTGGTTTCATTATGACGTCATCGGTATATAGTGACGTATAAGCGTTCGGCCTAATAACATCTAACGACATGTATTCCATCGCTGCAAGAAAAAAAATTCATGGCTTATTTATAACTTATTTTGAAAAATTCTACATTTATTTCAAAAGACCACACGACTTGCACCAATCGTGATCCAAAGTTCTCAACTGAGTGTGTTGCATTTATCAAAGGTGTGATTTCTAGTAGTATGTTACTGCTTTACCGTGACTTATTTTCAGTACACTCCAAGGCCAAGGTCATGGGGTTGTCAGGTATAATATACTTTGTTTATTTATAGGTCGGACTGCACGTTTTAACAAGAACAAAAACTGAAATTGTACTCATTATGCAATTGGAAAGTATTTTCAGGAATGTCTTGTGAGCAGAGTGCATGATACGTGATTTCCATTGATTTAAATATCAAATTGTGCGTAAAAAGCAATGTACTTCTCACAGGGCTGGACCTGCTATAGGGGCCAAGGGGGCCCGCCCCACCCCCCTTAAAAAAAAAAAAAAACCTATTCACTGCTTTTGATAAAAGATGCAAATGGGGTTCAAAATTTTTAATTTTTTGTTTTTTATTTATTTATTTTTTAAAATTTTTTTTGATTGTTTATAAAACATTGCAGTTTTTAGTCACTTTTGTTAGGTCCCTTTTTCAAGGTTCAGATAGCACCAGATTGCACCATTTTGCATCCTTGAAAACAAAACATTTCGGGGGTACATGCCCCCGGACCCCCCTAGAATGCTCGGCGCTTCACGCCTTCGCTTCACCAAATAACAAATTTGCTCCCCCCTGAAAAACTTAGGTCCGACCCTGTCTCATTTTTCTTTATTATATTAAGCTTATTTGTTATTCGCTAGGAAATGATATTATGTAGCGAATTAAAGGTCAAGACACTTTCTGTTTACAAAACCATCTGCACATATTGCTGATAGTTTGTTTTGATTTCGTGTTATACATTTATAAAGTCTTGCAAATTAAAGTGAAACAAACCATCGGATGTATTGTGATGTATTGTGATTGGTCTTTGTTTCTGTAACCTAAATTAATAAAATAGTTAAGGGAGGATGGGGTGGGAGTGCGTGTATATCATCTAAATTCTTTTTATTCATACCAATGGTTGCTGTTCAATCCTCAGACAACTTGAGTAACGTGTCTTTCCCAAGAACTGTCAGATATGTGATTAAACATGATGGGGTGTGATTAAATATGATAGGGTAATAAGACTACAGAAAAATAAACACTGTTCCCTGCTTATACTAATTTCCATAGCTTACAGACGAAAGAATAGCTTTACGCAAATTCTTTTCTCAGACGTACGAAATTTTCTCAAACGTATGTTTTTTTGGAACGAGACAGGATTTCTTACCCTTAAAACTGTCAACATTTTGTGCACAAAACTGCTGATATGTCAAGTGGAGGAAAATGGCTTAATGTATGTGGCTACAGAACTCACTACATCTTATCATACAACACCTGGATACTACATACACGTTCCCAAATACCATAACTAACGATTTTTATGTCGAGTATACATTTTCTCATTTTGTTTATTCAACACCTATCTTTACTTAAAAACAAGATATTAGAATATTCTACCCAAATATTAAAATTATATATATATATATATATATATATATATATATATATATATATATATATATATATAAATTGGAAATTATTTATGATACAACATATTGGAACTTTAATTTTGATTTCATTTATAATTATTTGCTGTAAAATGTTTTCACAAATAATTGCATTTGGAACTTGGATATTTACACATTATTGGCACTCCAATTAAATCGCAAACATGTGTAATCATTGTTGTTTTGTATGTGAAGAGCACATTGACCTGTCCCTTTCATTTAAATGTAATAACCGCCGCCAATTTCATTTTCATTTTAAAAGGATCGTATCTGGTAAATGTGTGAATATTGCAGTTCCCAAAACATATTATTCTAAATCTGTGTGTGTGTGTGTGTGTGCGTGTGTGTGTGTGTGTGTGAGAGAGAGAGAGAGAGAGAGAGAGAGAGAGAGAGAGAGAGAGAGAGAGACAGACAGACAGAGAAGAGTTGTATTTTTCTAGCACTGGGCAACAAGCCACAGACATTTAGCATGGTCTACAGAGTCCCACCCAGTCATGTTATTCTGACACAGGCCGACCAGTCCTAACTCTAACTTCCTATGCTGAGATCCAAGCGAGACAGCAGTTAGTACTATTTTTGTTAGTCTTTGTTATGACTCAGACGGGATCGAACGCTTGAAATTCCGCATCCAAGGAGAACTCTCTAATCACTAGAACACCGGAGCGGTCTAAATCTCTGTCATCATCCCGCCGGATATTAAACATATAGTGAAAAGGAATATGTATAAACTTGATTGACCGTTTAAGTTTTTGAAGTATAAATATTACGGTTTTCTAATATGTATAAAATTGATTGACCGTTTAAGTTTTTGAAGTATAAATAATACGGTTTTCTAATATGTATAAAATTGATTGACCGTTTAAGTTTTTGAAGTATAAATAATACGGTTTTCTAATATGTAGAAAATTGATTGACCGTTTAAGTTCTTGAAATATAAATAATACGGTTTTCTAATATGTATAAAATTGATTGACCGTTTAAGTTCTTGAAGTATAAATAATACGGTTTTCTAATATGTATAAAATTGATTGACCGTTTAAGTTCTTGAAGTATAAATAATACGGTTTTCTAATATGTATAAAATTGATTGACCGTTTAAGTTTTTGAAGTATAAATAATACGGTTTTCTAATATGTAGAAAATTGATTGACCGTAAGTTTTTGAAGTATAAATAATACGGTTTTTCAAAGCGTGGTTTAGTCCGTTTTTACATTTAAAATGCATTGACAAAATGTCTAGAAATTATATATGGAAATCAATCTGCGAAATGCAGCTAAAATATGTATTTTAAGATATGTTATTTTTGACACATTTTGATTCCCTTGATTTAGGTTTAAATGTAATTTGGAGAAGTAATTACTACGAACTCCTTGGCATTCTTACGTTCTATGTATCCACTTCACTCAAGTTTTCGTCTCCGAATCTCCCTCATTACGGTAGTTTATAAAATAATTTAAGTAAACTTATTCTATCCACGGAGTAAATATCAGTTTGCCATACAAATACTTCTGAAGTGATCATAACAAGTATTTTGTCGTTGAATTGAAAAAAGACAGGTCATTAGTTACCGTAATTGTTTCGCTTTAAACGCATCACACGTAGACATACCTTTTCGGGATAATCACGTAAAAATGTAAATAATCATTTCTATCCATTTGATCGGTTAAATAAGGAAGCCAATGCTTATGTTCGTAAAATTCCTTTTATTAATGGAATTAAACTCGTTGGATTTAAATCAGTGAGCCGTATGTGAGGAATTGGTCTGAATAAACACAGTACAACAACGCCGCTTAAAACACTACTAATTCGGCATTGGTTTGATTTGGTGGCTTAGCTCAGAAATGACGTCAAACGGTACTTGAACGTGAGCACATAAACTTCGTAACGTCTTAATCTTAGTAATAGGGGTAGTTAATTAGATTTAGCTACGTTACTTCACTTTAAAGTGTAGATTTGTCATTAACCATTAGAGTGGGCCTTGTTATCTGGATATAACCATTCAGATGGATAATTTTATCCGTGTTTATCAATTAGGGTGGATCATGTTTATATATATATATATATATATATATATATATATATATATATATATATATATATATATATATATATATATATGTATGTGTAATGATAGATCCTGTTATATTATGTCTAGCTATTATTAGGGTGGATCATGATATCTTATTTATAATCTTTAGGGTGGATCATGTTATATATGTCCAACCTTAGGGCAGATCATGTTATATGTCTAACCATTAGGGTGGATCATGTTATCTATGTCTAACCATTAGAGTGGATCATGTTATGCGTATCTAACCATTATATTTGATTATATTATCTATGTCTATCTATTAGGGTAGATCATGTTATGTATGTCTAACCATTAGGGTGGGTCATGTTATGTATGTCGAACCATTAGGGTGGATCATGTTATGTATGTCTAACATGTTATGTATATCTAACCATTAGGGTGGATCATGTTATTTATGTCTTACCATTAAGATGGGTCATGTTATATATGTCTAACTATTAGAGTGGGTGATGTTTTCCATGTCTAACTATTAGGGTAAACCAGGTTATACATGTCTTGACTAAAATTAGGATGGATCATGTTATATATGTCTTACCATTATGATGGATCATGCTGTATATGTCTTTCCGTTAGGGTATATGATGTTATCCATGTCTAACTATTAGGATGAATCATGTTATCTATGTCAAACTATTAGGGTGGACGATGTTATCCATGTCGATCTATTAGGGTGGATTATGTTGTATATGTCTAACCATTAGGATGAATCATTCATCATGTTATAGCAGTTAATAAACATATTGCATATCATGTCACAACAACAAATCCCGTTGGGACGTCGCATTATTAAATGGAAAAATGACAGTATGGGACTACGACCCAGTATTCTGTTTTTGAGAGCTGAATAAGGTGAATACCTTTCTGGTTTGGTTTTAAACGGAAATTATTCTCCCACGCAAAGGTGCTTACTAAAACCGTCACGTTATCATTATATGCAAGAACTAAATATGTGCTCAAAGATTTCGCTGCATACTTTAGACATTAAATAACAAATCAGATTGAACTATGTAATCTAAATTTAGGCTTATTAAAATGTTGATGTAATTTACACCTCTTGTGTTTAGTATATTTTTTAACGCCATGTATAATCATGTATACTCGTTGATGTGTTAGTAATTAGCATCAAGTTTTCTGTTAAAATATGACATCTATTACATACCTTTCATTTCTAGTTCCAGAATCCCATCTTTGACTATTCTGCAAGTAGCATCTTGCGATCTTTCTGTGGCCATCGTGTCTTATTTATTATTTACTCTAGGTGAAGTGACTTGTTAACCAAATACAGTGACGGTGTTAGTTAGACCTGGTCTGCAAAATATAGACAGCAAACGTTCAGTCGAAATCAAGGAATAGCTACTGTTAAAGTTAGAAATTATCGTAAGGATATCAGCTTGTATATAAAAGACCAATGCCTTAGGCATATATTATTATTTACTATTATAGAATACCAATATTATAGGGGCTCTCGAGTTGACGAGTAGCCATTTGCCAATACATGTATCTCACATCTGTCTGCGTAATATAGATATGTGGGTAAACAGCTAGTAACTTTCCGTGGTTCGAAATAATTTACCGAGGTTTTCACTCCGTCTTTATCAAGGCCGTCATGTATAACCTATCTTGTGCTAAATAGTGGCACTAAACTTCAAACCAACATCATCCAAAGTAAGTCAAGAATATATGCATGGTGTATATACACTTATAAACACCGAGTACTATTGATCTCAAGACCTGTCCGCTATATACTTTATTCATCAATAACCATCGCCAATTCACATTAATAAGGGATTATGTTTCCGTAGCAAAGTTAGCATTGACCTTCAATCATTTGCTTCGTACTGTCCGCATAAATAATTTGTTCTGCATTGTTTCACATGTACAATAGATGCCTGTCACTATATGCTTTGCAAATATAACATACAATTTGATATAAAGTGTCATAATCATTTGGCGGAAATGTAATAGTATGTGGACGTGTTAATTACCTCCTTTAAAGTAATGAATAGTTTTCCTTTGCACATGGACAGTGTAATCAAATACAGCTATTGATTAGGACGGGGCTCAACTGAAAGGAACCTATTAAAAGTAATATTCTCGCAAAAGTCTACATTATTAATAGTTTTCAAACTGAGTAACAGTAACATTTCTTATGATGAAGTTGAAAAATCTGTTGTTGTTGTTGTTTACGGTTTAAAGCAAATTCTCAGCACATGATAGGCTATACATGACTGCCAGTATATCTGGTGGAGGAACTAGTAAAAATACCAGAACGATTCGCACAGCCCACGCGACGCTAATGGCAAGCTTTCTCACATAACCATGCTGGCCGAACCTGAGACTCGAACTCAGGCATACAGAGGTGATGTGTTGGTGATCTGTGTAAATATGAACACCAAGACGACACTTGACAGCTTGGGACATTATTGAAGAAATATAATTGCTTTTCACTTTGAGATTAACAATAAATCAAAGATATTACATGGACTAATCCTAAGCGTCTGCCTAAATAGAAACAATAGAATCATGGTGATGTCAAAAAGCGTTAAAAAGCGTTAAGAACATACAGTTAATTGTCGTCTAATCGATTGACATACTTCATCAAAAGAGTAACCCAAACCTAGATTCAACTTCTTCATTGAATACAGTATCGTGTTATATCAGTAAAAGACTGCATCGGAGGTTCTATTGTCACATTCTGCTAGCTAGATATTCATTGTGTCATTATCATATATTTTGTTTTTTTCAAAAAATTCACTGTAGGGGATGGGTGGATTTAAAAGTATTTTTTTTGCTAGGGACATGATAACATGGTATAAAAAGATATTCTGTCGTATACCTCAGTTTTGTTTACATTGCTGTTGGATGTTATGCGCATGAAATGTTTCCGTCACCAATATTGACTCAAAACGCATACCGAATTCGACCGATTTTACGTAAATAAAATATTTCACTGTTTCCCATTTAAAAAAGCGGCAATTGTCACCATAATTTTATGTCGAGAACAATGATAATTTTGGAAACACTGGATACCACCCTGTGTGTTTTCATGACTCGCGATTTGTCGGACTATTATGTGCATGCCTTTAAAAAGATGGAATCATTATGCATCGAGTTATTGAAATCAAATGTTTACTTTGGATTATTTCTGTAAGCATTTCAACCGAGGAGTCAGGTCAGTTTTATAGCTAGCTTTACACAAAAAAGTCAGTATATCAATGCCACTATATAGCAAGAGATATCAAGCAAACCAAAGCAATCTTATAAAACAAAATTTTTTAAAGTGTTCAACATTTTGTAAATAAATAAACTATTTGTTGAAAATAAGCAACAATGAATAGGATATAATGTTTACATCGCCTCGCTTAAGGGGAAAAGTACTAGAGAATTTACAGACAGACTTGAGAATCTGTTCAAGCAGCAAGTTGACTAGTTAGATAGCAGACGATAGAGTAAGTGTAGGAGAACTTGCAAAATTGTAAACTTGGAATAATTGCAATATTGTGCTATGAGAAACATTTGTAACTTTTATGACTCTAAAGATTAATATTAAATAAGTTTTCCTGGATAAAAGTTCAGAAAGGTCATGGAGTGGCTCTTCATGTTGACATTTAGAAATCAAATTTTCATACGCATTTAGAAATATGAGATTGTTTTGTACACTTTATATCATATTTTCATACGCATTTAGAAATATGGGATTGTTTTGTACACTTTATATCATATTTTCATACGCATTTAGAAATATGGGATTGTTTTGTACACTTTATATCATATTTTCATACGCATTTAGAAATATGGGATTGTTTTGTACACTTTATGAATATAACTTTCCTTAAGTAATGTACGATCGTTCTTTCTTTGCACAAACTGGATCTTCAACTACCACTACCCTTTATGAGAATCAATGTTTAAGGAAATGACGAAACGCAGAATTTTAAGATGCCCATAATAGGCTGACATGGTGGTAATTATATGTACCGATTCACGTGCTACACGTGAGATAGATATTGATATACTTAGCTCAATGTAACTGTAGTGTAAGTAGCTCGTTAAATACGCGGTCAGCGTGACACGTTGGATGTCCTCTTCGAGAAATCTGGATATAGCATATAGTCAGAGAGAGAGAGAGAGAGAGAGAGAGAGAGAGAGAGAGAGAGAGAGAGAGAGAGAGAGAGAGATGTTAATAGCTAAGTACATTTATCACTTGAAGATTTGTGACTTGTGTTAAATCTTTAAGAAAATGTTTGCGCTTTTTAAATTCACCTGATACCTAATTTGTAGCGTGATAGTGACGTTATCACAAGCCTTCATCCGTAGATACTAAGTTGCTTTCAAGACACTACAGGCCGGATCGGTAGTTCAGTTCCCGTGATTATATAATGCATGCATACTATAACTGATCCACGTATACCACGACACCCTTTGCTGCCTCGCATAAGCCGACGCCCTCTATTGCCACAATGGGACAGTAATATATTGCATCTACATTTTCCAATTCTATTATTCTAGATGCCTCAAATTGGGCATTTAGAGAATAACCATAAACCCCTACCCCAATAGAAAAAAAATTGAGAAAATTGTGTTTTGGGTTTGACGCTATTTATCACATTATAAAGGCTATACCTGGCGACCAGTATAACTGGTGGAGGAAGAATCTGGAAAAAGTCTGATAAGAACCAACTCCTTGAGGGAAGCCTCTTAGCACGTTTGCTCACAAACCAACAGACTCCAACGAAGCAGATCATTCCATGTTCAAGTCGTTCTGTACCCTAGTCGTTTCATACCCAACTGTGTGGTCTCGATTCTAGTGCTATGGGAGTTTCCTACCTAATGCATGGTCTTTTCGTACCCAATGTTATGGTTAGTTCGTACCTAATGTTATATATTAATTCATTGCACACATCGAAGTATAAACATAACCAGCTAGAACATATAAATTAAATTTCATACATATGTCAAACTGTTAAATATCAAATTATTCGATTTCAGGCATTGTCATGGTGAAAATGATTATATTTGAATAATTCGCCGATAACACGTTTTGGCAAATACTAGTGTACTCATTGCTCGGACATACAAACATAAGGTGTATATATATATTTGTATATACCGAGACAAAATATGACATCAGTTAAAAGTTGAAGCGTTGTTGCAAAAGCGGGCAAAGCAAATCTTCCTTGCTATGTGCCGAATTAGCCTCATAAGAAGTCGTAACTTCAATTATAACACATATTCAACTGGTATCCGAAAATAACCGAGATTCATTTTGGTCGATATCGGATAATAAATACCGTCCAAAATAATGTCATTTTAGTAGCAGTTTATATATTAATTAGATTTGAATTCCTGCATTTTAACATGATCAATATGATTATGTATTCATCTAACTGGTCTTATAATTGAACAATATGCTAACTAGAAATTAGTTTCCGTTTCCCGTAAACATTGGCAATATGAATGCTTATTTATGTAGTTAGAATGCTATCTGCAAAACAAATCGACCTAAGAATAATTCGATATTGTGCACACAAGCATTACTATTACGTATTTCTTTATCTAGACTGATACATGATAATATATTAATCAGGCTGTAATATCCTACCCCCAATGTGAATACATGTAGTGTGAATATCTAATTTGTGTATTTGTATAAGTATATAAAGATTGATACTTGTACAATTTAAACATATTCCTCAGAATACAACCTTCCTGAATTGCACACCAGATACTAATGAGTCTTGGCTTCACTGTGCAAAATCATGTTGCTGCCTGGTGTATCCTGTCCTTCCCCGGCAAATGTCATTGTCATAAATAAACCAGCCAGTTCGTGTAAAGGATTTCAGAAGCGAATAACAACCTGCTACGTACAAATTACATCACCTGTCTGATTTGAGCCAGGTCACAAATATCTTACCTTATATGTGTCCTTGATGCAAACTATTACTTTAAGGAATTTTATGAGTATCCAGTGTTGCAATGTATGTATCCAATTCAGGTGGGTTTTAAAAAAAAAAGCAAATGCTGGTGGTTAATGCGTATTATTCAGAATTAGATGGGGAAATGAACAAGGATTCAAATTTCATCATGAAAATCCAATTTTGCACTAATGTCTGTTTTTTACTTATATGATTTCAATAATTAAAAATATTCGTGTTTGTAATCTTGTTCTTCAGTTTATTTATTTGACTTTAGTATTCAAAAATTCCTATGTTCGCATAAATATCTTTAAGTTTATTTAGTAAAGCGAAACTCTCAAGGTTTGTATCTATCATTTTTAGCTTATTTTTTTGACTTCAGGAACCCAAGCTCTTGTATCGATATTGTCTTTTTCTCTTTGTGATAATCTGGTACATTCAATAAAAACAATCTCAGTTCCTCATTGTGCTTGTTCGTTCTCATTTTCAGACCAAACAATTCACCACCGTATTCTTGCCGCTGTTTCTATTATTAAATTCAAGTCACATTTGGCGTAGTATAAAACGTTATTGCAACTACTAATGGTCAGTGTGCATTTGTCAACGAGGCAATAAAAGCCTTGACGACTGATACTTTTGCGGACAGTATCGTGTATGTGGCGATGATAATGATGGTGGTGGTGGTTATAATGGCTGTGCATGAAACTATAAACATAGAACCATTTTTTTAATTTGCCTATGCTTGTACTTTGTTACAACTAAACATCAGCAATTTACAAGTAAGACGATTTGTCGGCTGCAAAGTAGTCATTCATTTCCCCCGTTATTAAATTATCGTTTGTATGAATCCTTTTGTGCGTTTCAATCCAGAATGTATATCAGATGATTTCCACCATGCGTTTTACGAACGGATTACCAATCTACTGCTAGATGCAAAGTGTTCAGAATGTAATATTCAGGGCAGATGAACCAGTATGAGGACTTCTTAGATAAGTTATCTAGAAGGAGTCGATATTTTTTCCTTAAACAAGGTTAACAAAAACACATACAGTGATTAATAATGACGTTGTTTATTCATAACAATCAATTAAAGTTTTCGAAAAAGCCGTAACATTGTTTAAAGTGAATAACATTAACCACAACAAAACTGGCCTCTCCTGAATCTCTGCCTTACTCGATAGCAGGATAATGTTGGACGACACATACCAGTAAACTATTGAGAGAGCACAATATGTCAGCCTTGAAACTGTATTTTAAAAGAACTGGCATCGACTAATGGGCTAGTGGCATTCATAATGAAAGACATACCCTTATCATAATATAAATCAGAAGCAGTGAGAACATTATCGCTCTTGTGACGGTAAACTAGTTGATGGCTCTTTCTATCTTCATTCTGTGGAGTTATAAAGTATCACAATAATGTTTTGCTCCTTCTACGTTTCGAGTTGGATGCAGGTGGTGTGGATTTCACGTTATTTAGGCATGGAGCAATACAGCTGGATCCCAAATATATATTGAATTACGTACTGACTTAAATTTAGTTATATGTACCTTTTCATGTAAAAACAGAAATTAGATATCGATATATCTTACTGCAAATGTAAAATGTCAGTAGCTACAAAAAGGACGGTGAACGTTTCAAACTGTAGTATACTCATTGATGTGTTAGTAATTATCATCACTTTTTATATATGACTTATCTATTACATACCTTTCGTTTCTAATTTCATAATCCCATCGTCGAATATTCTGCAAATAGCATCTTGCGATCTTACCGTGCCCATCGTGTCTTTTGAATGAAGACGTATTTACTTGTGATGAAGTTAGTTGTTAACCCAATACGATGTTAGTTAAGCCCGGTCTGAAAAAGATAACAAACGTTCATCCGAAATCAAGGAATAACTACTGTTAAATTAAAAAAAATTATCGAAAGGATATCAGCTACTATATAAATAACTTATGTCTTAGGCATAAATTAGTATTTACTGTTATAGAACAATAAACTTATCCAAACTTATCCAATCCAAAATTAGCCAATATCTCTCATCGGTTTGCGTATGTCTCGGGCTGTCTAAAGTGGATATGTGAGTACACTGCCAGTAACATTCCGTTGTTCAGTAGATTTTACCGAGGTTTTCACTCCACCCTTTATACAGACCGCCATGTATAACCTATCTTGTGCTATATAGCGCCAATAAACTTCAACCCAACAGCATCAAAAATAACTCTAGAACATGTGCATGGTGCATGTATATTTATAAACACCGTATAATATAGCTTTGCAAACAAAGCGGGAAAGAGTATTCACACATTTGTCTTAGTTTACCTAGTGGAAGTCAACTAAGGTCCTGGTATTTCCGTACGTCTGTCGTCCGTCGTCCTTCTTGCGTTTTGTCAATAAATCTACAGTGTTCATTTATGAACAGGACCCGATCAATCTTGGTGCATAACTTGTTCCATCGAGAATATGACGTAGTTGATTATGGACGATGAAATGAGCATGCTTACGTGTACATGGCCGAATCTACGAAGACCCAGAGGCTTTATTATTAGACGTATTTATGGAATCCCTTACCCGATGTCTCATTATTTCAAATTCCCAAACGAATTACATGTACATTCCAAAAATTATTGTTTTCAAGTCAACACATGAATGCACCAGAGTGCTTATTATATACCGTCCTGCACTTAAGTTTTCTCTGAACTCAGATATGATCTGAATGCGTGTCATTACCATACAACAATTTACTTCAACAGTACTGTAGTTCCAATATCGCTTTATACAGTGACTATATAGGAATTCCCGTAATTGTAAAGACGTACTCGAGTTTAGGTAGATCGATACGTGTGCAATACGTATACATCGTGAATATGATTATGTATTTGTCTAACTGGATTGACAATGAAACAAACTAATTAGAAATAAGTCCCATCTTCTCATGAAAATTGGCAATATGAATGATTATTCATGTTGTTAGAATGTTATCTGCAAAATAGATCGACCTGTTAATAGTTCAACATTGTGAACACAGGCAACATAAATACGAATCTCCATAGCAAGACTGACACATGCTTTCTATATTGATCAGGTTGTAATTCACTACCCCCAATATGAACACAGGTAATGTGAATGTGTAACGTGCGTATTTGTATAAGTATATAAAGATTGATACTTGCATAAGTTGCAAAAAATCCTCAGAATACAACCTTCCAGAAATACACACCATATACTTTATAAGCCTTGGCTTCTCTGGGTTAAATCCTTTTGCTGCCTGGTATGTTCTGTCATTCCCCAGCAAATATCATTGATATAAACAAACCAACCAGTCCGTGTAATGTATTTCAGAAGCCTGTAACAACATGCTACGTTACGTACAGGTTACATTACCTGTCTGATTCGAGCTAGGTCACAACTACATTACCTAGTATGTCTCCTTGATGCAAACTATTACTTCGTGGTCTTTTATGAATATAAAATGTTGGAATGTATGCACCCTGTAACGTTTGTTAAAAACAAATGCAGGTAGTTAATGCACATTATTCAGAGGGAACAATGAACAAGGATACAAAGGCCATCACGAAACTATAATTTTGCACTTATGTTTCTTAGTTTACTTATTTGATTTCAATAATTAAAACAACCGTCCTTGCAAACTTGTTCCTCATTTTATTTATTTGACCTGAGTATTCCAAAGCACCCATGTTTGCATAAATATATTTAAGTTGATTTATTTTACTTTATTAATGAAAAACTCCCAATGTTGGCATCCATCCTTTTTAATTTAATTACCTGACTTTAGGAACCCAAGTTCTTGCACCGATGTATTCTTTCTTTCAACTAGACAGTCGTGCACATACAACGAGCTAAAATCCTCATTTTGCCCGTTTTTATTCTCCCCTTCCGATCAATCGATTAACTAACGTGCTATTGCCGCTATTTATATTATTAAATTCAAGTCAAATAAACGTCCAGTAGAATTCAAGGAATAGCTACTGATAAATTTTAATAGTATCGAAGGGATATCAGCTTGTGTATCGAAGGGATATCGAATATCGAAGGGATATCAGCTTGTGTATCGAACATCAGTGTCTTAGGTATACATAAACATTACTCCACCCTTTATACAGGCCGCCATGCTTAACCAGTCTTGGTTAAGACTGGTACATTTGGTACATTTCAAACCAGTATCAATCAAAATAAGTCTAGAATATATGCAAAGCGCATGTACACCTAAAACACAGTATATAATTACTTTGCAAACTAACGGGGAAAGAGTATTCACATATTTGTCTTAGTTTACCTATTGGAAGTCAACTCAGTTCTTGGTAGGGGCCCCGACTGGCCGAGTGTTCTGAAGCGTTCTCCGTTACGAATCATTGCCTTCTCACCTCTGTCTGCGTGGTTCGAGTCTACGATTCGGCCAGTGTGGGTATTTGAGAAAGCTTGCCCGTAGCTTCTCTTGGGTCGGTGGTTCTTTCCGAGGGTTCGTCCTCCACAATTAATACTGACCGCCATGTATATCATATCGTGTGCTGCAAAATGGCGTTAAACCCTACAACAGTAAAGACATGGTATGGCCGTGCGTCTGTCGTTCGTCGTCCTTATTGCGGTTTGTCAATAAATCTAGAGGGTTAATTTATGAACAGGACCCGATCAATATTGGTGCATAACTTATTTTGTACTCCCTTTCCCAAAACAAGTTTAATTCCTTAAAAATATTGTTTTTATCTCAACAAATGAATGCACCGGGGTGCTTATCACACACCGTCCTACACTCAAGATTTTCTGAACTAAAATATGCTGTGCATGTGTGTCATTACTGTAAAACAGATTTCTTCGACATTACTGTAATTCCATCACTTTATACAGTGACTAGATTGGAATTCACGTAATTGTATACACGAACACGAGTTTTGTTAGATCGAATACGTTGGTTAGATAATAGCTATAAACAAAGACAATATAAATGTGTATTTGTACAATTTTATAATTATATCATGAAGACTGATACGTAAAAAGTTTATATAAATACCTCAAAATCCAGCCTTCCTTAATTTGCACCATGTATTTTTTCTACGCTGCCTGTGCAAATTCAAATGTTGCTATAAACAAACGAACCAAACACAGCAGAGAATATTTTAAGCATACAGCAATGCGCTAGGTCGTGAATAGGTTACATGACCCGACTAAATTATTTTTCTCCTGTAATATGTATACCTCTTTCATGTGGTTTGTTCAAGCAAATCCAGGCAGACAAATTATGGGAAATAGGTTAAGGAGAAGATTGAATAACGGCTAAATTGTCACAGCAAAACTACAAAGTTAATATACCTGTATTTCAGATATTTCTTTGAACTCAGTAACCCCAGTACTTTTTATTTTCCGTCTGTCCATCAGATGCAAGTAGTATGTGTCAAACTCAGTATTCTCCCTTTTCCTTCCTTCCTTTTCCTCTCAAAACCTTCACCGTCATAACAACAACAACAACAACAACAACAACTCTTACTGATACTACTCCCGATGATGCTATGCCTATAATGAAAGCACCTCAGATGTCGACGATTATTACAAGAATTACATAAATGAAGTTATTAATACACCGTTGTTTCTACAAGATTGAATATATAGGTCATAAAATCTACTACCATATAATATTTTAAATCTCCATGAAATACTCAAGACCTGCCCGATATATTTTTTTTTTTTTTGGGGGGGGGGGGAAACCAGACAGATGCCCCCTCCCCTATTGAAAAAACTAAAAAAGTGCCTTTATGTATGAGTGTGTTCCCCCTGATGTGTAGTTTTAGTGTTTTTTAGGAAATTCCATTTAGTTACCCTAACCTTTTATCCCATCGGGATTATATGAAAATAGGAGGATATTTTGGTCCTTAATGCTTTCTATGACAATTTTACCCGAGCTCAGAGGCCCATCATGGGTTTCTTGTCTTTATTGTTTAATGTTATCCCTGGCTAGGGGTTTCCTGTATCCTGTGTGTGTTATTTGTGTTGTGCTGTTTGTATGTTGCTATATGTATACATATGTATACAGTGTATCTTGTAAGAATAGAGTATTTGATCAATAGTTCCCAGTTGTTTAACCATATAAATGACCCCTAAACGGTCTTGTTTTTAAAATAGATTCTATAGTTATATTTAATTTATATTTTAAAAAAAAAAGTGAATTTGGTACAAAAACATGGTGTCCTAACTTTAGTTTCAATGGTTGTTTTCAACGTATTGTTTTAATGATTGCTGTATGGTGTTCCATGCTTTGTAATCTTTCTTATTTATATAATGGGTCTACCTTGGATCGAAACGGGATCCGTACAGTTTTTTTATTTTGTTTGCACATCATCCGTCTCGATCTCTTTTTGACCTTCCTTTATTTATCGTTAATTCCCTATTCCATGCCGAAAAATGATTTTAACTTCCCTTTAAACGGGCTTTCTGTGTAGATTCATACGTATATAGATATAGATTCATACGAATCTCCACAGAGTATTAATGAGTGTTAGTCACCAATGACTTTGTATTATAGCATGCTTATGTGGGGGTATGTTTTAAAATAAAGAAGTAAACTATCTAATGTGTGAGTTGTGTTGATTGTGCTTATTTATCTAGGTGAGTTTGTTTCCCAGCTCTTTCACGGGCCTGCTCACTTCTCGTACCGCCATGTGATTTAGCTTCGTGTTTTCATTACTAGCACTTTCTCCACCTGAGGTCCCTGTCCCTCCCTTCTATTTAATTTTTCTCCTAATTTAAAGATTGTTCCGCATGCTATCATATTCCTAACTATGAACTTGGTTATTTTGTGTAAAACATCTTAAGAAATATTTCCGTCTAGATATAGTAAATTTATTTCATTTTATTGCTGTTTTTTGTTAATATTAGAGATGATATCGTTTCTCTCTTGTAGGATAGATTTGCATTGAGGGATGATATGTTTTTTTGAGAAAGTGTAATTTTTGCATAGTGGAGATTTCGGCGACACTACTATCATATGCAATTTCACTGCTGTTCTCCTGTCAACCACGCATCGTGCATGTATTTTAACAGGATACATTTAATTTGTAAGGATCCTAGTCTGACCCAGTTTCCCCATGCCCTATCCCAGTTAATATTTATGTGTTTTGTTCTACATTATTTTTGTCCTTATTTGTTGTGTGTTATGTTAGCCATTTGTATGCGGATTTTGTGTCAATTTCCCATAGTTTCTTAGCGTCCCTATATTTATAAAGTAAATCTTTTATCGATCTTAATTTTCTTGGAACCTCTAAGAGTTTTATTAGTGTATTATTCCTGTATATGTCGTTTCTTTGCTTCATAGAGAAACCAAAGTAGTAAATATAAAGCCCATGCCAAGCTATGTTAGGCTCCTCTTTAATATCCTTAAACCTGTTTAGAATGTTGGTGCATTTAATTAGGGTCGGGTGCGGGAGGCCTAGGCCTCCCCTTTTCCCTTCCCAATATAAAGTTTCTTTGTTGGTGTAGTGCATTTTAAAGCCCCATAAGTATTTAATAATTTCGTTATCTATTTTTTTTTTAGTGTTGTATTTTTAATGTCAACCGTTTTTTACTTATAATTAAGGTGCACATACATATAATTTTTGGCAACTTGTGCTCGTTCCAGTAAGCATATTGGCATATTTTCCCTGATTTCCTTCAGATTCCATTTCATTTCGTCTTTTCCAAAATTTATACCTAACGTTTTTATATTGTCTTTTATTAAAGGAGTAGGTAGCCCATAATTCTTTCCTCTTCAGTTTCTTATTAATACAATTTCTGTGTTTTCGGGATTTATCTTAGATCCCGAAACATTCCTAAATTTTTCAAATTCCTTTATTAGTTCATTATAGTATTTTCCATCTTGGATAAAGTTTGTACAATCGTCCGCGTATTGCATCATCTTCACTTCTTCTTTGATATATGGAACTTTGATCCCTACTATTTTTTGAATGCTTTTAATTTTGATACTTAGTATTTTGATTGCTATTACGTATAATAGCATAGATAGTGGGCATTCCTGCCTCACCGATCTTTGTATTTCAAATTTATCCGATTTTGCCCCATTTACCTGTACAACTGAGTTTATATCTTTATACAGGATTTTGGACCAGTTTTGGAAGTAGTCTCCAACGCCAAATTTTCCCAGTGTCTTATATAGGTAATTTTACTCAAGTCTGTCAAAGGTTTTTTCCTGGTCAATTAGTACCATAGCACTATTATTACCAGTCATATTTATGTGTTCTATGATAGTTTTAATGTTTAAAATGTTGTTTAGTATATCCCTACCTTTCGCCCGCTAGATTGGTTTATATTTATGATTGGGTCAAGATACTCTTTGACCCTTTCAGCTAATACTTTACTGATAATTTTGTAATGAATGTTAAGGAGTGAGATGGGTCTTCAATTTTTAATTTCATTCCTATTACCCTTTCCCTTATATTTTAATGTAATCATTCCATCCCTCATGGTGTTAGATATGTTTATATTCCTTAATACAATGTTATTATATAACCATTCTAAAACTGGCGACAACTCCCTGCAGAAGTTTTGATAGAATTCTGCTGAGAGCCCATCTCTCCCTAGTGATTTAGTTTTAGATAATTTCCCTATTGTCGCTATAATTTTGTATTGCGATATGAAATCCTTACATTTGTTTTTATGTTCTGAGGTAATTTTCTCACAATTTGTCTCTCGTAAGTACGTTTCAATATCTTCGCCTGCTATCTTCTGTGAAGTATATAGGTCCTTATAGTAGCTCTGTATGTAATCCAGTATTTGAGTTTTGTCCGTCAGTACCTCCCTTCCCGTGTTTAAAGTTTCTAGTGTTCTTCCCCCCCCCCGCTTAGTTCCTTCCTTCTATATAGCCCTTCTGCGTTTTCATATAGTTTTGTTAAAATACCTGCTGTTCTTTTCTTAAATTTGCTAATCTTAAGACTAGTGTTTTTTGTGCTCTGGATTGTTGTTGTGTTTATTAAATTTTCTAAAGCTTCTATTTCTAATTTAAATTTCCTAGTCCTTTTTTTGAGTGTTATATCGCTATCTTTCGAAATGTAACTTTTAATTTGTCCCTATCTTCTATAATATCTATATTCCCATTGCTTTTAAAATCTTCTATTTCCCTTTTAATATCTTTTATAAATTCCTCATTTTATAATAGCTTTGTGTTTAATTTCCATGATCCCCTCCCTCATTTAGTTCGTTTGTTTATTCCTACTTCTAAAAGTTTGATAATCTGATATCCCTGCTTTTATATATTTATTTATTCCAAAAGATGTGCCCCAAAATTTATTTATTCTACTCGCCCTTTCATTTTTGTATGTGTAAGTGTACTCCACCCTCAGCATATTTAAACGTCTGTATATATCAATCAAATTTAGTGAGCTCATGGTGTGTTTCATTATATCGTTAATGTTTAAGTCATCGTAGGTCAGTTTTCTGTTTCTGTCTATTTCGTCCCCTACCCAGTTAAAATCCCCTCCTATTATCAAACTTTCCGTTGTGTAGTTTTCTAAGTATTCCATAAGTTGTGCTGCAAATATCTTTAAATAATTGTTTCCCATTTTCAAATGAATTAATCTACCCTTTAAAAACTCCCTGTCATCTACCTTTTCCCATGTACGTCCCATTTTATTTTTGATCATAGTTGCTACCCCTCCTCCTTTATCCCCTCCTACATAGTTGTTGCTAATTATTACACAGTCCATCTCCCTTTCGAGTTGTTCCTTTATTTCGTCCGTTAGTCCATTATGTGTGTCTTGTATAAAAAGTAAGTCAAAGTCCCCTATTTGTGTCAATTTTGTTACTTTTGTTTTGCTTTAACCATTTACATTTATGAACAACAAACATAAGTTTTGCTCTTCCATTAGTGTTTTTCCCCAGGTGGCCGCTTATTCTAGTGGTTATAGGGTTAGTGGCTAGTGCTTAACTTAAATCCCTACATATTCCCCCTTTTGAGGGGATCCCGGGTAATCCTTGGCTGTTTTGACAGTGCTATCTAAATTTGTCCCCCATTTCCATTTCTTCAGGGGCTGTGTCATTTCTGGTATCTAAGGTACTCCTTATTGAACTTCCCCCCTCGGGTGTTTCCTGGGCGTCTCCTAGGGCTATTATTGGTGCTTTTTCTATGGTCTAAGGTGCTTTTACTCGCCCTTTTTCCGTATTCCCTCCTCCAAAGATTGAGACAGGGCCTCCTGCTTCTTGTGTGTTTCCTTCCTCGATGTTCTTTACTCTAGGGATTAGGATAGGTTTACAGCGTTCCTTTTTGGTTGTTTTTTTTTTGCCCGTATAGGGGTTGATGTTTCTACCGGTGTCATGTTTTCTGAGATATTGAAGGAACCGGCTGGTTCTTCATGAGTTAGGGCTGCAAAGGGGTTGGTGGTCGTAAAATGGGGTATCATCTTTTTGGGTGTCTCACTTGGAGTTTTGTTTGGCGTAAGGATATCCTGTCTAGTTCACAGTTCTTGTACCAGGAACGCAAATGAAAACCCATTCAGTAAAAGAAGGGCGGGATCTTTATCGCATCTTCCTTATCCACTTTAATAATCCGTACTCCCGATGTTATTGTGTTGTACCCCCAATAGTTCACCGGCTTGTTCCCCTTGCTTCGTACTTCAAAGCGGTTAAACAGTCTGGACTCTAATTCATGGGTCTCTTTTTGGTACGGCAATCCATGGAAGTGGACCTATACCAGCTTTGGACCAATTTCCCTTTCAAAGGGGGATTGGGCGTTTCGTGTACGTGTGCGGTCTTCCCTTTTACATTAAAGGTCTCACACTGTAACAGTGTTTTATACTGATCTACTGGGTATAACATGAATCGTTTGGGCCCTGCGGTTTGTAACGCGGCGATGTTTGTCATATCCGTCCCCTGGGCTTGTAGAGCTGCCAAGATTTCAATTTGTTTGGGAGCTACATCATTCCCCCTAAGTCTATCAATTGGCAGCCTCTTTTGTGTTAGGTCAAAAGGACATTGTCTTGTACAACTACCTCGAAATACAAGTGTAAACGATACCTACTTCCTTTTAGTGTATCCCCTATATTGGCGATCCCTGAGGAATGGATGAGGCTACTTGGGGTTTGTTTTTGTTCCCCCAACCATGGCTATCTGTCCTACTTCTGCCATTCCAAGATAAGAGGATTGATCAGCAAGATTGTAAGATGATTGTAAGATAAGTGTAACAAATGTTCTTCAAAAGATAATGTAGACAATCTATAGTGAAAAAACAACGTGAATATAAGAAAGTAAACTGTGACCTCTAGGAATAATCCTTTCGTAAATCCAAATAGTAAACCCAAGACAAAAACGACTACCTAGACTTCTCAACTACAAGAATATATACACAAAAGAAATTGATCAATTATTTATGCATAATAATCACTTTAACTAATATACTTTATTCATCAGTCAGCAACATCAATACATCTATATGTGGGATTTTGTCCGTAGCAAATTTAGCATTGATAATTGTCGTCTTACACGATTCACATACTTGATCAATAGAGTAAACACAAAAACCTTGATTCAGCTTGTTCCATGAGTTTGACAGAGGTCAGACACGATCCCGTCGTCTTCGCTAGGAATGCCTTCCACAAACACGATGGTATCACCTTGACTGTCTCGCAAGAGGCTGTACGCCGATTGTCACTCGTTGTAACACCACACGATACGTTTAGATGGACGATCGATCAAATGATGTTTATGTTCGGTCAAATGGTTAACTCATTCGGTTTTGCCTGAAACGCTAGTCCTTGCAATTAACATGTTAAAAGGATGGCTCAGATAACATGCCTAACAACTAGCATGATCTAAGTTTTCATCGATGACTTTGACTGTAGAAGAGGAAGGAGTAGAAATAGAGAGATAGTCATATTAGTGTATTTTATGTCACTTATGACAAAAAAACGAGGACGACAATATTTTGTAGATTTTTATATTTAAAATGCAACAACACGAAAACAAAAATACATAAGAGCTAAATGGGTAAGTACAGCAATAAAATACACATTACAATGATTCAAGTGGTATATAAACAAGTCTCTGTACAACATGGATTTGGTAACTAAAGTGCCCTAGAGGATGTGTGTACTGTTCTTGCAGTCTCTACATTGCGTACCGTCACACAGGTGTCCTCCCGGAATGGTCGTCCGGGAATATCCATGACAGTCCTGTCCTGAAAGGTGTGATTGTCCTCAGTGAGAGATTCTACTTCTAACACTGTCACTAACACAGGTTTATCTGTGACCTTTTGATTGGACGTTCAATTTTAGGATCACAACGCGTGAGATTAATGGTCTACCTCTTTAGTCCAGACCTCAAATCCCCAACTTTTCCAGTCACGTACATCTGTTCGTACCTACGTTTCTCTTGATTTTGATTTTTTATAATAAGGATCTACACTCACACAGGTACATCATGGAGTTAAAAAGGAAGTTTTAGTTTTAATTTGTTTTGGCAAACTGAATACTATCTCTTTTCGACAGAATTGAGCGGCCCTGAAAAAGACCGTTGGGTGTTTTGTTTTCTTATTATTAAAAAACTTTATTAAATTTACAAAACCAACTTTAACTGTCTTAAGCCTCTGCCACGGCCAAGGCCTACTTCAGGACTGGTTACTATCGACGACTTGGTAGATATCACAAGTGTTGGCATCTCAGGCGGAGAAATAATGTTGGGCTGCTTTGCTCTGGAAGTTTGTTTCTCTTTGGTCGTATTAAAGAAGTCTGATACATTTGGTTCAGACTCCTTAACTCACCCAAAATGTATCAAAGTACCGTTACCGCTTGACTTCCACTCTCTTCAGTTTCTCATAAACCTTGTTTTTTATACTAATTCTTCTTCTTTCTGTCGTTTCCTTCTTGCTTCCTCTTCATCGTGCTGTTGCTGTTCATGGAGAAAATCTTGTACTGCATTTTTCTGTTGTTGTAAATATTTCCCCAGTTCTTCTTCCTGTCTCTTTTTAAAATTCTCGACTTGTGTTAAAGATAAAAAAGGTGGCAAATGTACTGGTACTGGAATAAATTCTTGCGTAAAACAAAAAAGCTCCACTAAATCCCAATTAAAATTTGTCTCTTCTGGAAGTAAACTTGTGTTGACTTTAGTAGCCACTACTATATCATTGCTTCTCTTTTCCACGGCCGGTGCACCCATATTCATTATCTTCTTAGTTTCCGTCATGATTGAAAACTGTCTCATCGATAAACGGCGCACAGAGGCTAGCGCACCTATTTAAAGAATGTGACGTAACAGATCACTCTCTTTGGATTGGAAGACAGGCTCTGCACTGTGACTGAAATTTTTAACGCGTGATTGGATTGGTAAAAGGAACTCTATACGTTTCGATCCGCTCTTCCACTATAATAACGGCAGTACACTGCATTGCGTCACCTGTTCTCGTCACAAGATGTGGATTAACTTAGCCTACCCTCATTTCTTCAATGCTCTTCCACCCGGACTATCCCATGTATGTCATATCATCATGGATAACCACTTGCAAGCCTGATACAGCCCTTTGCAAAAGAAATATATATATATATATATATATATATATATATATATATATATATATATATATATATGAAGAGAGTCCTTATCTACGGACCAGGAGCTAGACGAAGTTTAAGGATGAGAAGAAGATCCGTGGGATGCCCTCTATGTTAACGTAATGATATTAACATAAAACTCAACGGCCTTTTCAGGGCCACTCATAGGTCTCGAAAAGATTTAATTTCTTTGCCTCATACCACAAACTAATATGAAATGTTTATCCCTGTATATTATTGTATTTATGTATGTGCTCTATCACTCTATACACATTGAGCGTATATCTCTATTCGCCAGTGAGCTTAACCCGGTGCACACCTCTTCCTACCATTGTTGCAACATTGTTACCAATCTTCAGTACCATGACATCATCACACGTCTCCACTTCTCCTTGTCGATAAATAGTCCCAAATATTCCAATTTAATTTCCCGTTGTCGCCAAACGTTCCCACGACCTTTTTGACTGTTATTTCATTTGTCGCTAAAGTATCCATCTATATTACTAAAATGGTATATTGACATATGTCAAAGTTTGACAAAAAAGGACAAAATGATGTTAATTAAATAACAACATCGAATATATCGTCTCAAGTATTCCAGCTTTCTCGTTTATCAAATTCGAAACCTATATAGCTTTCTTTGAAATTAGTATTAGATAGAGTTCGTGTAAGATGAAATTATGTGTTGTTTTAAAATGCAAACATCTCGTAGCGTTGTTTGTATGGTTTAAATATGTATTGTGTAGATACGTTTGTATGGTTTAAATATGTATTGTGTAGGTAAGTTTGTATGGTTTAAATATTTATTGTGTAGGTAATATTTTACACACAAGACTAACAGATTTGTCACTTCATCATTATGGATCTTGTTTTTCTGATTGACAGGACAATACTTTTGTTGAAATGACCACGTTTGTTTTAACGTGCCTTGGCTGTCACCTTTACACTTAACTTATACAATAGTGTAACTTTATTCAGAAATGATCAAGTAAGCTGACGATTTTCATAATTATGGGTTTGGTTTCTGTATACACAGTACATAGGAGTAACTATCGGGGACAAAACCTATAATTGTATGACAACAAGCATCATTATCAATATTTACATGGATTTTGCCTTCTATCTAACACTGAAGGTCTAATGCAATATATTTTTCTTCCAAAACGTAATACAGATAGTTTAAAACACTTTTTTATAATCAACTTTAATTTTGACTTAAAACGTTTTAGTTATGTTATAAATGTGTTCGTAAAACAATCTATCAGCACATGACAAAATATATGGAATTATAAACCAATTCCAGCAGTGGTCCAAATTATTAGAAATATATTATGGTGTTTATAAATCAATGTAATTAGAAGGTAGGCCCTTACAAAGATTATTAACAAAGATCAGTCATACCTAATAGATATGCGCAACATGTTGTCATAGAGAAATAGCAACACACAATTACATTTACATTACAATAGTCACATCTATGTATGTTTCATATATGAAACCAATTTCAAGAAATTATCACCCTGAGTCCACAATGTTTCCTCGCAACACAATTTATTTTCATTTTGTCTTTCCAATGGCTTAATTAGAACAAGTATACATCTTCACCCCGGGGCATGTATTACAGGAATCTAGTGAATTCATTGCATTTAGTTCATGTATCTAAAACATATTTTCTTCTTTAAGAATTTATTATATTAACAACTATTGTTGTGTCTGTTATGATTGGGATACTGTGTCTATTATCGCATTATTGTTGTCAGGTTCTAAAATATAATGTATAACAGTTGTAATTAAAATCACCCAATATCATTTTAGTGCATATATTTTACTCCAGCATTTGTACAGTTTCCAAACGGTTGACAATCTATAGGTTAATTATTAACCTATATAATTATCAATTATTAAAACTATTAAAAAAGATTAAAATTATTAAATTAAATTATTGCCAACTCTACATACGGTGAATATTGTGTCGTAGTATTCAATTGTTTTGTCGGCTGAAATATCCCAAATTTACCAAGTTTAAAATAATTTAAAGATAAAGCACTTTATTCCTTTTAGGTCTTACTCATATATAAATTTATTTATTTATTTATTTATTTATTTATTTATTTATTTATTTATTTGTGTGTGTGTCTTGTATATGTGAGTGTGTTTGTGTGTGCATTTCATTTTTTACTTTAGCCTATTTACTGATTCAAAAAAGATTTAAGGTTTTAATAATATAATGTTAAAATCCTAATCAAACAAACAAGTAATGTTTTATCAAACGTCTGGTTTCAGATATCCATTTGTTACACTACAGAGGTACCGTTATGATACCTTGTATCATCAACAGCCGGGTTCCGAATTCTCATTCTGACAGTGATCGCCACCTTTCTTTCTTTTTCCCTTATGTAGTAATTGATTTTCTTGTTAAATGCATTTCAGATATACACCTGTCTAGTGGCAATGATTGGGTTTTAGATTGGTTATAAGCCTTGTGCAAAACACAACATTAAACCACCACAAATTATTTTATTTTCAACATGCATAATTGCATATGGCTACTTGACCCAGAATGATAAGCGCATGGTGTAATAGTCAAGCATGACTCCGTCTCACATGTATACTCAAAATTGAATACAGAATGCTGACGTTCTTTACTGCGTATAAAACTTTAAAGAAGAAAGCATAATGCAGTGGTTCTTTACTGGAATTATGATCTTAAAGTTGTATTTTCCCTTTAGAAAATGCCCTCATCATGAGCATAACTTAAAACTATACGTATACACACCCAATCACTTTTCCACGATATTCACCACACGCCCGTTTGCCTTGTCAGTGATACCTTTCTCACACGTTACTTGATGTTGGGAATACGATATACAACATACGCTCGTTTGCCTTGTCAATGATACCTTTCTCACACGTTACTTGATTTTGGGAATAAGATATACAACATACGCTCGTTTGCCTTGTCAATGATACCTTTCTCACACGTTACTTGATTTTGGGAATAATAAGCTATAGTTTCGAGCTCGCTATCAGCGTTCATCGCTTTACTTTGTGCTAATAACTATTAGAACTATGGTTCTTATTACGATGACTCGATTATCCGTCTAACGTCGGTTTCGTTTCCACTAATGTTACGCATCAGAATTTATAGGATGAAATGGTTTGCATCAAGGAACTAAAATGACTTTGGAAAAGCGAGTTTACAAGATTAATTTGACGTTTTGTTAATGTACATAGTTGTATGCAGAGGGATAACAACGAATGAAATTCTTCTTGAGTCACCACAGCATCCATAACATTTAAATTCGTGACATCTTGTACATAATGTTTCGAGTTTATAAACCTTTAATAGTCTATGCAAAATTTCCAAATTATAGAATAATTCCGCTTCTCTTTATATATCCAGACAACGCATGCATTTTATTGTTAACAATAATCTACTTACATTATATATATTTATATATATATGATTAAAATTATCCTCATTTGTATTAAATACAACTTTTATCTAATGTGACATAAAAAGCAAAGTTAATAAATTGAAAGAAATTCGTTTTTAATCATGTTTGATGGAACGTTTCTTGCCTTCCATATTGTTCATCTAAATAATCATTAATTAAAATTAAATCCATCAAAGTGACACAGAAGTGTGCTGATGTTAAAGATTTTCAAAATAACATTATACAATTATCATCAATTGATTTTATGTTATGTTATCTGGAAGGCATCAATATGTTATTGTCTGACTTAGCGTGATAAAAGCTTGCCTCCTTGGTTTTAAATGCTATTATTGCCTTCATTTACATAATTGTATGGAAGAAAAGTTGTTATGAGCTAGATTGTCATTTATTCTCTCACTAGCAAGAAAATGTAAATAAAGACATGAACTAGTCCGAATGTGTTGACTACCATTGTGGAATTTACTTTCAAAATATTATTTGGGGAGAAGAACGCATATACATTTCTCATCGTCAGCCTGCGCATGGTCGTTTATGCATTTTATCTGTTAGTGGCTTTTCAAAAATAAAAACTTAAAGAATCGAAAGAGAGCAATTGAAATCTTTCATCTAACTGTAAAGGCTAAATGAATGTTGGATTCAATTAGAATCTTTCATCTAACTGTAAAGGCTAAATGAATGTTGGATTCAATTAGAATCTCTCGCATCCTAAGAAACCTAGCGATGTAAGTTTTATTTTACGAAGGGATATAATACATGTGCCTTTACATAAAACAGAAACGAAATGTACATGATCGTTTGTGTATATATTACGCTGTGTAGATGGTAGACACTAAATCATTATAAATTAGAATGTAAACGTTCTAATGAGTTTAAAATCTAAGACAACTTAGTATAAACAAGCTTATCCATCTCATGAAGGCAGAGAAAGTGACTTATTTGAAAGAGATGTCAATGTTTATGTGCAACATTGAATACAAGTATATCATGAAATATAATGAAATATATCACTATTAACAACATTGTATACAAGAAAATTATACAATATATCAATAACAACATTGTATACAAGTATATGATGAAATATACCAATATAAACAAATTTGTATGCAGGCTACGATGAAATATATCAATATTAACAATATTGATAACAAGGATGCGATGATATATATCAATATTAACACAACTGTATGCAAGGATAAGATGAAATATATCAATATTAAGAATATTGTATGCAACGATACGATGAAATATATCAATATTAACACCACTGTATGCAAGGATGCGATGCAATATATCAATATTAAAATCCGATTTGTGTCATCAAATTCATTATGAATAAAGTACACAAATTAATTTTTAATGACCCTAGTCTAGCATGTCATATTAAAATAGTCTGGTATGTCATATTAAAACAGTCTGATGTGTCATATTAAAATAGTCTGGTATGTCATATTACAATAGTCTGGTATGTCGTATTTAACTCGTCTGATATGTCATGTTAAAACAGTCTGTATGTCATATTAAAATAATGTCTGGTATGTCATATTAAGACAGTCTGGTATGTCATATTAAAATAGCCTGGTATGTCATATCAAGACAGTCTGGTATGTCTTGTTACAATCTCTGAATACTAATATCTTATGCACATAAATCCAAAATATTATTTCGTGAAAAGCGTGTCGTTGATAAATAATGATATTCACTCCTCAATAAAAGGCTGTGCAGCCGATATAAGCAATAAGAAAATAAGAAAATTATATCTATTCTCTACCAACATACTTGTAATTACACTATTTTTAATTTTACTTTGTTTTATAGATGCTGCCACAACATTTATTTGGAAGTACATCCAGAAACACGTTTGAATGCAAAAACAATATGGAAATGGTGGAATGGTCAAGTGGCATCTTATCTGAAATGGGCATTTGGAGAACGGCATGACCTTAGTGGAATCGAGGACTTGTGATCCTCTCCACGTATCTCTTCGTTCACAATAAATATTTTGCTGTTCCTTGGTCGAGGATGACGTCCTTTATATGTCAAAAGAACATTTAACCTTCATATATTTGTAACGAGAAGATATGACGTGTATTAGTTGATATAATGTGATGACTTCGAATTGATGTTGTTCCTACCTATACACCGTTTTCAACGAACGTAGTGATATACATTTTAATGAACATCAATTGTCAAGGATATATGTTAAATAAAATAACCTAACCGACGGCAGATGAACAAGTTTTTGTTCTACCAATAATAATCGATTATTCTCCTATCATTTTGTTTCTATGTATGACACTACAAACGGAAAATATATGTGGAAAATAGAATGCTTTATATCGACCTACAATAAACCTGCGTGACATTTTAGTTTTAATTCGCGCCTATTTCATTTTCGTATGCAAGAACGGTATTATTAGTGCGTTTGCGATAGCACAGAATAATCAAACTACTTGGTAGTTGAGGGTTTACTCTTTTTATCAAACATTTATCTTGTTCGACTTAATACAAGGCGCTATGCCGCATTTATATTATTCATACAAAGTCTATTATTGCTTGTAACCTACATACGTATGTTGCACATTACACATTTGTCGATTAGATGAATTATTACCCATATAGATGTAGGTTAACTTGGTCATTCGTGTTAGCTCAACAACGCAATATCTGATCATGATAATAATATGATGTAACATAATCTTGACAATAACAGTGGCTCTACTTCATGTGAGTGATATACCTTACATATCTAGTCTCTTAAA